>JAQLOL010000001.1:6539999-6569993 GCA_029783665.1 Naso thynnoides
GTTAAATGACGCCAAAGCGTCACATAATGAGGTTCATGCGTTTGGAAGTGAGCCCTGCAGGCTGTTTCAGTTGGCTCTGCACACTGTGTTTTACAATGTTTTTTTTTTACAGTGTATTTCCAGGGATGTTAATGCGTGCTGGACCTCCTAATGTGAGCATGCCAGCTCATACACACAGCGCTGTGCCTGTCTCCTCCCCCGCACTGCTCAGACACTGCTGTACTCTGCTCTCTGCTTTAGGGATCACTGTCGGCACTTTGTTCGAGATGGTACTAATAAAGTTTTCCTTTTTTTCCCCGGTGAATGAAGGACAGTTAACTTTTTTAAACTTTCCTAAAGAGGCGAGCACCAGACAGATGTTGAGAGCTTTCCTCTGTCTTGTTGACTTATTCTGCGTGGATTTATTTACTTCCTCAACATGAGCACATGAGCTGGATTAACAGCCAAATTGCTGCTTAAGGACCGCTGTTTCCACATTACTTTGTTGTGTTGAGGAGTGAGAGGCCCAAGCTGTAAGTAACATTTCATCAGTGTCCTTGTTGTGTATATTTTGTGTCAGTAAAGGGGTTGTTCGTACAGCAGAGTGCAGAGGCGTGCATGAGGGAAAGGGGAGGAGTAATCAACACAGACCGTTTCGAGAGAATGCAGAAAACAGAAGGAAGAGAGAAGGTGTCAGTCACAGTTTTCTGAAGATCTAGAGACCTAACTGTTCAGTCAGTTGTGTCTGGGTGCTCTATAGAGGTCTAAAATCAAAATATAAGACCCAAAAATGAGTATATTATGTCTTTAAGTGAGACATTCATAGGCATTCCTTAGCTTTATGTATCTGTTTCACAAATGTACAGAAGGTAGAACATAACATAGAGTCTACTTGAGGCTGTCAGTCAATTGTATCAGATTGATGACAGCTCCTCAAAAATGTGATTATTGGTTTATCCAATTGACAAAACGTAAAAATCCCAGTACGGTTCTTCCTCTCGGGAGTGTGAATGTCTGTACTTAGTTTGAATGACAATCTATCGAATAGTTCGACTGAAATCAAAAATTGCAATCTATAAAGCCACGCTGCTACCATGTCAGCACATTCACTGTGATTACATTCATCAAATCTGATTTGTCCAGTATTGTAATCCCATTACATTCACCCACCATGAATACTTACCTGGCAGCTAATAATGACTGAGAGAGATGGATGTAATCACTTAACAGCATGGCTTATTATTAGACAACAATCTCGCATAAGTTCAAAGGCCGCAATCAAAGGCATTCGTCTTTGAGGATCACTTTACATAAGTCAGTGCTACAACTGCAGTTTGTGATGTGAAGTGCAGCGCGTACTTTGAGATAATATCACCACTCTGCTTGATCTTCAACCAGGAGGCAGTCTCAGAAATGAATCCTACTTCCTCTTTACTTCAGAACAGGCAACCATCTCCTTATAAGCATTATAGATGTTTTACAGCAACAATGAAATGTTAATGGCACCTTTTTAGCTCGTCTTTAGCTTTCTTTTAAATAATTTGGAATCTGCTTTGTTTCAGTGGTATCTATTTTGAAGTAACATCTAAAACCCGAGAATAAATCAAAGAAAGTTAGTTAAACTAACTAATTAGAATGTTTCGCTGACCTCATTATAGTTACAAATGGTTGGTGTATGTCACACACTGCAAAATGTTTGTTATCCCTCTTTGCTTCTTTGCAGTGTAACTGATACGAAACACGTGCTACATTGACGCTGTGTATTGTTGCATTTCTTAGCTTTTACCCACTCCATTAGGCCCAGATAACCTCTGCCTGGTGGACCCTAGCATCTTAAAAACCTGTGACCCCGCCCTTGACCTTTGCCCCGACCCTTCCTCACAGCAGCCCCCGCTCAGTCTAAGAAGAGACTGCCAAGAAGATGTGAGTGCACTCCCAGCGCCTCTGAGGAAGCTAGGGTTACTGGAGCATGTGGATTCATTAACAAATATCTGTCTGTTTGCTGCAGTAATGAGGACGGCAGCAATTTAAAGTTGAGTGAACAGCCGCCTGAATTCCAAACTAGTGGGACAGGCTGCTGGTGTCAATCAAAAGTCGAGGTTCACCGACAGGGCAGCTCCAGTCTACCTGCGTCCATCACCACTGATACACATGCTTTTATAGTCATGGCTGAGGGTTGCACATACACCACAGACATAATGGAGAGATAAATGCCCTGTAGATGAATAAGAGGTCAAGGGAGGGAGAGAAAGACAGAGCGAGAGAGACACGTGGGACTCTTACGCCCCCCTCTGGCCAGGGATGATAATATCAACATTTAAGTGGCAATTAAACATCAATATGACCTTGTTGGAGCTGTCTCAAATCTTTGAAAATGTTATCACCATTTTGAGTAGTGTTGGCAAATAATACATTTGCAGTATAATGTAATGCTTTTTTTGTTTTTTTTTTGTTTTGAGACTTTGTCATTTCAGGCCACACACATCCTACACAGCTGATCCAGTGACAGCTCTTCTTTGCCACTGGCAAGGATGCTGAAATTTGTTTTGTTTTGTTGATTATTTTATGTCCTCATGTGGGTGCTGACCCCCCCCCAGGTTAGAAACAACTAATTAAAAGTGATCTTATCCATTAGTCTCAGATGCAAATTCACTTATTTTAAAAGAGAGAATCTCTCAGAAACAGTATGCATCAGTTTTATTCTATTGAATGCATGACCATGAAAGAGCACCTGCAAATCAAACTCAAGTTGTTATGCACTTGTTGTAATGAAAGTAAAGTCCATCAGAATTCTAGTTTGTATTAATGCTGCATTTACAACTGAAAGATTCTATCAACCTGATCTCTAGATGTGTTAACCTGGCAGTTACTTTTCAGAACTCTGCACAATTTCCGACACAGACACATTAAAACTAGATGGGCCAGAATTCCACACCTTGTAGAAAGGCCATGAGTGGCCATTCTGACCGCCAGATTCCAAATCCTATCACCTCTCATGCTACATACCAAGTATAGAGAGTAATGCATTTATTGTGTCGGGATATCTTTTTAGAAAATGAAATAACACCAGAGGATATGCCAAGGAAGAAGTGAAAACTTCCACTTTGATAAGCAATGGATCATCCAGATGACCTCTGCTCTGCTGTACTGCCGTGCGCTGCTTTGAGAAAAGAAAAAATTGCCTCTTTAAATGGAGCCCGCAGGTGCTCTCGAGTTTAACTCAAGTTTAACTCGTTTGTATTGTTGGGTGTATTACTTTAGAAGCGAGACGCCACTGTGCAAAAATGTATTAATTTAACAACGGCAAAGTTTGTACGGTCATTTTTGAGCGTCCTGGCCGAAATAGTTAAAAATGATCACATTTTGTTTGCTTTTGGTGCAACTTGTATAAATAATAATAATAATATATTCTAAATAAAAAATACAGACATTTTTAGGAAAAGTCAAGGACCAGTAGCACTGTATTTTCTAATTCAACAGAGTTACATGACATATTAATGTGAAAATGGTCAAAATGACCGTCATGGTCTTTCTAGTGTTAAAATGATTAGATATTAAGTGTGTTCCTGATTAATGTTGTGGAACAGCTGTGCTACATGTAGCAAAGTTACCACATTGGTTTTCTACAGTGAAGTGAAGCCTGTTCAGTCTGTCAGCCGAGCTCAGGAAGGGAAGCCAGAGCATTTCATCTGAGCCCTGACAGATGGACGGGCAGACAGATGGACGGACTGATGGAAGGGCTGATGGAGCGCGGTGGCCAATGAACCATCAAGCCAAACTAGCCCTGCTTTACAAATCCACCGATGCATGCTGGTGCTGATCTCGACTTCTGTTAGCTTGTGTCAGATCCTGTGTGCATGTGTCTAAGCACAGAGTCTGCACATTTCTGTTTAAATCTGTGCATGTATATGCAGCAATGTGCGAGCGCATATTTTCCCACGATGTATGCTTTTGTTCGAATGTATGAACAACTGCATTAGATTCTGTGCACGCACACGTATCTATCTGTGTGGCTGCACTGTGTCTCCTCAGATGTGTTGGTGTGTTATCTGATCAAGGCTCTGTTAAGCCTGGGGGAGCCCAGCATCCCCACACAGCCTTGAAGCTGGAGCAGTGGCCTTTGCAGAATAAGTGTAAACAGCTAAGGGCAACAAGTGTCTCGATCAGGCAAACAGATAGCAGCTGTGAACAAGGACTGTGACTCATAGCTTCCTATCAGATAAACTGGACATGTGGCGCTAGCTGGAAGGATAATGCAACATGGGGCCATCACTTTTTGGATTTAAATGGCTTATTCTGTGGAGCCTCTCTGCTTGTAGAGAAATTAATATTGTGTTTGTGTTCCCCTAATCTGATTTAATGGATATTAAGCAATTTATTTGAGGCATGTTTGTGAAAAACTAATTAATTTTACGCAGTTTGTCTGTGGAAAGACCCTAACCTGAGTAAAACTTGTTTAAGTTGCCCAGATGTTTATTTTTGAGTTTGTTCTCGTAGAGAAACTTGTTAAAAGCTCATTTTTCACGCACAAGGTCGAGTAAAGTCTTGAAAAATGCATGCAAAAACTTCAAAAAAGAGCATGTGCACTGTCTCTTTGAAGTTTGTGTTGCTGTGCTGTTTCATCCTATTTTCACACTTAACACACTTTTCAAAGTTGAACAAGTATATGCCAGGCAACAACAGAGCTGACACAGACAGACAAGCACACACAGCCACGAGGAATTTAGATTCCTTTGTGGAAGAAATAAGTGCAAAGACGGAGAACAAACAAACTGCATGCAGGACCAGGAAAATATTTCAGGGTGTTTTTGTAGTTGGATTTATAGTCAACACTAAATGCTAACTGCAGGTTTTGATTTATAGGTCAGTGTTGGCTTCATGCTGTTGGCTCCAATATTGCACCAGTGCACTCATGTATCATACATGGTCATACATGATTAAGACGAGTTCATATTTTCCACAAGATCTTAATTTTTTTTAGAGCAATGTCATTCTGCGTGTTCATAAAATGAGTTGATATACATCTAACTGGTAACTGCTTTTTCACTTTGTCATTCTACTGAATATATGAGTGCTGCAGCGCCACGTTAACAATCTGATGACTGTCGTTCATTTGCTGTGATCTCTGTGAGCAGAGGGTCTGCAGTGGAGATGTCTTTGGTGGATGGTTGTTACCAGAAAGACGACCAATGAATCTGTCCTCCAATTCATTCTTTGGTTTCGCTCTCGCATCAGAACACACAAGCAGCCCAACCTGACCAATCCCTGTTCTTGCAGTCACATGACATTTCCATTGTTGCTGTATGCTGTAAGTGCGGCAGCCAAGTGTTACTTAGAAAAAGTTTTGATGATGTAACGTTGGTATATTCGTCTCATTTGAGTTTAAAGCACCTCCAAGGAACTTTCATTTGTGTTGATTGTAGCGGCATGTGTGGACAAAAGTGGTACTGTTTCCTGTTGTAAAGATCTTGCCTAGCATGAGCATTCTTTTTGAAGGAGAGTGAAAGAAACTTGCCACTTATTTGCCCAATTGTCTAACTAAAACACAAAATAGTGAAATGATCCAAAGAAAAATATCCTCCTGCTTTCAAACATTTCGTTGACTGAGCAGAGCAGGCACAGGCATGGTAAAAGACAGGATAGTAATCTCCTCACTGATGGTCTCATTTGCTGGTGTAGGCAAGACGTGAGGTATCAGTATTAGACTGCATCATAACCAGTTACAAGTTCCTCGCAGGGACTTTAATTATTTCTTAAGAGCTTTCACTTTGCTGCAGCTTTACCAGTGAGATAAGGGTTTCTTTTAGGGGAGCAAAGCCTATGCCCATAAATTGAGCACTGAAGAGTTAGCCAAGGTGGCTGCATGCATATAGCCTGGCAAACCAGACACATAATTCACTTCGCGACAAGGGTCTGGCCACAATGCATTGAGGATTCTTTACAGTTTTGAATCCTAGTAGACGTAGTATTAGGTTAGAAGATTTCTTCCAAAGAGTTTGTTGTCTGAGGCAGTTTGGTCCAGTATAAGTTGATATTACTTCCAACCATGTAGTGAAAAGTTTGTAAAATAGTTTGTAGAAATCTTCAGCCGGGCTCCTTCCTTTTGGATTAACTCGCTAAATAAGTTGTTGATGCTTGGTTTTATGTGTAGAGACCCTAGTCATGCTACTGAAGGCGCATGGTGCTATTCTGAGCAGTATTGGTTGTTAAAAGAACTGGTTTTGTAAGCGTGTTGTGCACCACCCCATTTCGATGCATGTTAGCTGTTTTTGGGCTGCAATTTAGCTCCGGTCAAACCCGATACAGGTCGATGAGCGAAAAAAACTCTCTGGAGGTTTTCTCTTATGAGTGTCCGTTCAGAAAAAGACCCTGGGATCATTTTTCGCCGGACTATTCATTTAAATATCAAAATAGGCTCAGCTGCTCACTCACTGTGGCCTTCTAAAAAGGAGGTGAAAGCCAAGGAAGGGAGGGGCTTCACATGAACCAACATGAACATGCAGCAGTCCCAGCTACCAAAACAAAGAAACTGAGAAAATAACAACACACAGAGAGGGTATGTGATGACGCTCTCCATTCTAAACATCGATACTCCACTAGTTCTTTACAGAGCAAAATGTGTTTTTCCTGACATCTAATAAGCCTGAATTTTGTATTTAGCTCCTTTAAAGTTAAACTTTTGTGAACAATGTCAAGTTATGAGGTAGGCTATATAAGCAAAATTGAGGATGTGTATCTTTTATTGCATCTATAAATTTGTTGGTTGGGAGAATAATCTTTACAGTAAAGTTATTTAAATAACATTAGTGATGTGTTCAGCTCTGTACGGGGCTTTTTCTTACAAGGGCTGAGTAATCTCAGTTTATGTAATGCCAATATTAGCTGGCTACTCTCGGTAGCTAAAGTTTGATTAGGCCTATCTCAAAAACTGGAAAACCCCTGGCACACATTCATGAATACGGTATTTTTTAAGTTATTTTTTACGCTGATGTTAAAATAAGGATATGGAATATCAGCATAGAGAGTGATCTACATATGTGTTGACCTATATGCCCTTGTTAGACTAGAAGCTCTAATTGCCACACACACAAAGGTAGTGTGTGTAAATGTATTCTGTGCTCAGGACAGCATTGCTCCATATATGTTGATAGTACATAATTTATTGATAGTATAAATGTCATTTGTAGAACCTGCAACAATCAATTACTTTATGTAAGTTTGTCACATTTTTTTATTTTCTCTGAAGTTCATCTGAAAGTTCTGTTTGAAATATCAATCGTTTCCATTCTAGAAGGTTTTCTGGGCAGATTGCTGACTGATAGTTACAACCACCTGTCATAGTCCTTTTGACCTAATCAGAGATGAGGCTTCATTTTTCAAAAACTGAACAGATATGAAAGCCCTGGGAGAAGGGTCTTTTCAAGTGTCATCCAAAGCTTTATCAAAATGTGATTGGTCCCTCAGATGTCACTCAGTCCCCTGATTCTATCCAGATCTCCTATTTGTCCTTGTCTTTGAAATATTTCCATCAATGAAGTCTGATAAACTCACTAAAGACTTTATCGAGCACATGACAGCTTTCGATCTACCATCAAATGAGGAATGATTGGAGCTGTCATTTTCTTGTTCTTGTAACTCCGATTTCAACATCTCCCAGGTTATCTGTTCCTCTTTCAAACTGGCTGCCATCACAGTGGCCGTCACACATCAGTACATCTCTTCGGGTTAACCTGACGCCAGACCATCTGCAGACTGACGCCCAACCTTTATCTTACTTCTTACTACTTTGTCAATTGTCATCCTCGTTGATTGCCAATCCTGCACAGTCTGATCTTATTTATAAAGTTTGTTTGCAGTGACATCCACCTGCTGTAACACCTTCACTAGTTCAGCTGGTCGGCAAGAGTCAATCAGGAACACCCTGTATAGCTGTGCATCCTTCAAAGGGTCTAGCTGAGGATGAAGGGCTGCATGAGCAGAGCATGGAGTTTTTGAGAACTAATTAAATGGAGGGAGTGTTCTGTCATCTCTCCAAACTGAGCAACTTAAAAGACGACACACTCTCAGATCTCTTTCACACCAGTGAAAGGAGCGATAGGCAAGTCTACGTTACAGAACCAAAGCAATGAATCAGACTCAAGTTTAGCAGAACATTCTGCTTTGAGTAATTGGCTTTTCCAACTGTTTTTGTGGAAAGAAGTACAGTAAAACTCTGTCAACTTAAATACTGTATGCATTTTATATCAACAGTGACATATGATTCAGAATTGTGACTTCTGGAGTGATGGTTTGAAGCAGTTCTGCACCAAATCTTAATAACCAGTGTTTTCCGTTGTAGCTTTTGTTATGACCCACACCCCACCCCACCCCACCCATGCCCTCACATATTAGAATGACAGGACTTTTTAAAACAAACTGCTTTAAAGACATTCTCCTGCACTGACAGTGATAATGAAATCACAAAGGTTTTGCAGATGTCCCTTTGAAGTTCTTCAGAACCTTCCTTGCTTCGCCTTCACATTCAACTTAACACATCATTTTTTAGGTTTGATATTAGTGGTGAGAATTCCATCTCTCTCCCATGAGTCAAAAGCTTTAAGCTCTCTTTTCATTTAAAACCACCTCTGGCTTTTATAATCCAGCCAAATTTAGCAATATTTTTGACCTATCAATGGTAGGTGTGCTCATACATCAGCTGAATTATTCAATGTAATTATACCTATGATTCCAGGATACTAATTTTAAAATACTGTAATTTTACATTATGCTTTGTAATAACATCTAACATCCAAAACTACATACATGTAACTTTAATCCTTTATTTGCATTGATCTCTGTATGTGTTTGGGGGAACAGAGCAACATAGGATCATTTTATTATTATGGCTTTCGTTAAGGCTTTCATTATTATTATTTATTTTTAAGTAAAAAAATAAATCAGTTCTTAGATGAGTGCAGGCTCCCATTGTTCACATAAAGGAGTTGGCTCACAAGGCCAACTCATTCAAGGCAACACATCATTTCCTAATAAGATCCTGAAAATGAGTTCCTATACTGATTGTACCTTGGATTGCTTGTTGGACTTTTATGTCACGTGCTTATCATCGGCATATAGCTGAAGAGGTTAAGTAGTGCATAAGTGTTACTTAAGAGGGAGATGCTAATACAGCAAGAACAGGACCACTGTAGGGTTCTTGGCGGTCACTGACATCAAATAGCAGTTTTACATGATAATTTCTAAGTGGTGGTAACTACTAATAAAAGAGAAAAATAATACTTATAAGCTGTACCTGTCTAAACTGAAAGATTTGTCTTCACAGCCATGATACAACTGTTTAATCCACAGTAGTTCTTCCACTGCTGAAAATGTGTTGTTATATTGTGTGGTGTGTCCATGGAGGATGGATAATTTATTTTTCTGGCCTGTTTATGGAATCTCTAAATCTCAGACCCTGAAACTCTGTTGCTCAGCCAGTCTGTTAGCTGACTAAACTCAAAAATAAGTTCATTGAGCTCTTGGTTGACTTGGTATCTGACCCTGCTCATGGCTGACTAGTAGACTGGTGCTTTACAGATTTGGAAAAGAATGTTTGCTGTTGTTGTTTAGTCCTTTCCCAATTTATGGCTGTAAATGACACAAGGTGTACAAAATATTTGCAGCATCTCATGAGAGAGGACTCATATGAAACTTTTAGCAAAAATACCAAAAGAGAGGTTGAAAACGTTTAATGGTATAAGTCAAACTGAAAGCAAAATGGGCGGAAAGGTCAAAAGTATTTTTGAGCATAAAATATTCACTATGTTGAAGCTGCTATACTCAGCATTCTTAGCTGTTCACTGATCCCTCTCTCTGTTGTGTTTTTTTCTCTAAGCAAAATTGATGATGCTGTAACACCCAACTGTTTCTCTGTATGACTCGAAGGTAATTACAATGGTTTTCTCTCTTCAGTTGTACACAGTACCGAACACCACGGGAGTCAACAATAAGCTTTTATGTAACTTCATGGAATTTTCCACTCCACCCTCAAAATGAGCACTGTTCAAAATCTTCCTCTGTGATTTTCCCCTTTTTCTTACAAAGCAATCCCTTTTACATCTCAGGAGCCTGACCCGAGCTGCCATGTGTCATATAAGCCAGTCAGAAGCCATATGAAACTTTCAACACACACTTAGCTGATCGTTTCTTTAAAGCAACACTATGTAACTTTGACCCAGGCCCACTGCTTGGAAAAACAAAACTTAATGATGCACATTCATAAATTGCATAAAAACAACAATTTGAGTAAAACTGGGTCATATTTTATGGAGATAATGTCCTGTGACTTCTCTGCCTCAACTCTGTGATTCACTGAGGTTCCTGAAAGCAACATGTAGGCTTCCCGCAGACTGAAGCTGCAACAGCAGCATCAGGTCATTGCTGGTGACAGCTCCGCTCAAATAAAAGGCTGCAGACAAACAGAACAGTCATTGAACATCAGAGGGAAAACCAACGGGCATTTTCTCTGTAAAATATGACCCGATTTTACTAAAACTGCTGTTTCTACTGTTGTATTAACGTGCATCATTAAGTTTTGTTTTTCGACTCGGTGGGTCGCAGTCAAAGTTACACAGCGTTGCTTTAAACTCACGTCGGTCTAGTTGTACAAATAAGATAAATTATTGTTTAATTATGTTACAGTGGACCTACAGGAGGTATAAATAAAGGTATCTTAACGTAGCTTAAACAACCTATTCGTATGACTTCAAAGTACCCAAACAACAGTCTGTAATAGAGATAATCAACACCATGAGCTCGTGGGTGAAAACCTTTTTTTCCTGTCGCACACCTGGTTTGAATATCCTCTTGCTCACTTATGCTTGCTTCAGCATTGGCTGGTATCAATCTCAGCCAGTCAATAAAGTAAAAAATATCAGTATTAATGTCAGTTACTTAAAATGATTATTTAACAAAATGCCTTCAGCATAACAATTTATATGAGCAGGGTGCCAAACGACAAAACAAATTGAAATTGGAGTTAATTTTGAAATGTTGTTTTAAAAATACCCTGTATTATTTTCTCATAATTCACTGTAGCATCGTGTCACAGGCCACATAAAAGTAAAGGCGGGTAAGAGCGACTTTCTTTGAGTCTTCTACAGGTGTGGGAACCAGCAGGCTGGCTGACAGGCTGCTTGTTCTTGTCTGACATTTTACACTTCTTACCAACACTCTGTGGTCTGGTTTAGTGTTTACAACAGAGACCATAACCTTTGAACCTCCCGGGGTATTTGTACACCACTATGTCTCCTTTTCTGAATTTTCTCCTCCTCCAGTGTTATTTTGTGTAGTTCTTCCAAAGGTAGGATATGTTTCTTTATCCATCTTGACTTGAGTACAGGTTACACCTTCAGAAATTACTTCTCTTGATAAAATACTAGCACGATATCTGAAAGTTTGTTGCATGACTGACATCATGTGATTTTTACCACTAGTTTGTCTGTGAATGTGTTGACAGACTGATCTTGGTACATGGTTGTTTTTTAACAAAAAGGCTAAGTGTTGTGTCTCCCTTGATAATACCATTACACAAAGCCTTTCACCAGCTCTTGGCGGCCTTGGTTCATCTCAGGTCTCGAGCTGTTTATCTGAACATGAGTTGTCTTTCTTCAAGGCAGCTATCTCATCAACAAAACATTGAGCCTGAAAAAAGCAGCTCAGCTTTCTCAGCCCTCTTTAGCTCATAAACCCTCAACTTTGTACGTTCTGGAGATGCTTTGAAATTTGTCATTTCACGTTCTATTAACATTTTCTTTTGATCTTGGTCCAGCACTTGTTTTCATGCACTTTGACACATATCTTCTGACTTTCTGCATAGGTTTATCAACAAGTGTTGGTCTGCAAGCATCCAGGTGATGTCTGGGTGATGTTGGCTGTGTCAAAGGGACTTCAAGATGTTCCTGCAAGAGATTTAAACCCCTGCACGTCTGCTACTTAAAACTTGAGTAGGCAGTTTATCTTTGGTATCATCGCTTTAAAATCCCATAATAACCTTTCAGTATATTGTAATTCAGGAAGTCTGAAAGAACACTAGACCTCTGCACTTCTCTGTGGCTCTATATGCTCTGTATTCTATATTCAATCTGTCAAGTGGTAATTTTGGCCAATTGGTGTAATTTTAGAGAGCACATGCTCCTGTATTGGCTACTCTATGCTGCACTTCTTAGATGACATCGCTATGAGCTGATTAGCTGTTGAAACACCATCATCTGACTTGAATGGAGCTGAGATGTTTACTCTGCTGCAATTTTCCGTCCAACTATTTTGTCTAGTCATGAATCTTTGGCACAAATTGGACTTAACCCTCCTGTTCATTTCAGCTTAATTATCTTACTGTTCCCAATCAAAAATGACCAATCCGTTTTAGATCACTATAAATCCATAAAAATATATATTTTGTTACCTAAAGTTGTGATATATATTTTTAGTAACTCAAACTTTTGTGAACATTACAAATTTTGCACTTCCATTCGGTATTTATGGGCTGTAGGCCTCACTGACCTCAGCTCATACAACTCATAATCCAGAGCCTCACATACAGTATATCACTTAGGCAGCGTGCTGCCACAGAATGAATTTTTAGCAAAGCCTCAAAAAAATTTTGCATACCAGAGCTGCGAGAAAGTTCTATGTATCATTAAAACACTGTTGCTTTTTTTTGTGTATGGACCTTCAACAGGTGTGGTTCCTATGGGGTAAAAGTTCTATGCATTTTTTAGAAGAAGACTTTTGTAAATCGGACAGATTTGAAAAAACATAGAGCGACAACAAAGGAGGTAAAGAGTGAATAAAAACATGCACGGGAGTCTCATGCTACACCTAGCATGATTTCAAAATGCTGCCTCTCTCAGCTTTGACGGACCTGAGGACCACTGATCTTGTCGTTACATTTAGTGACTTCATTTGAAACCACAAATACACAATACTAAGGAATCTTTTACAGTTACTTCCAGTGTATTTTAACTTGGGCTGCCCTTCGCCAAATTGATGCCCTAGGCAAAATTCATGTCATGAGGCCCCCATACTGTACAATTGGTGGCAGTGATTGTACTGCTGCTGCACTTGTACAATTGTACTGCAACCAATTATACACTAATGGCATTTTGCTACTTACACAAAAAATTGCCAGTCAACATAATAACCTTTATTAATAGGAACAAAAGACATCTGAAACAAAGTAGGTCATCAAGTTACAATAACAAAAAATGATTTCAAAGACAGATGTACTCCTCAAAGAAATACCTTCAATCTGAAATTTAAAAAACTACTACTTTGTGTCTTTAAATTTTAACCTTAAATAAATAAATTTAAAATAGATAAACCTGTAATCATAAAGGTTACCAATTAACAATCAAACTATTTCAACAAAATGTTTTTCTTAAAAAAAGTAATATCAACCTGAAATAGGAAAAAAATGCAGCCAGACCTTTGGCTCTGACCAGTGATTGGTCAGACGTTGACTGCCAATCATCATTGTTGCCGGGCGAGCGACAGATTGGGGTCTTGTGAACTGCTAATGCAGGGGACACTGCAGCGCACATTATTGTGCCGCATTTGCGCATAAAATGAGGCCCCCAGTACAACATGAGGCCCTATGCACAATGCATGCTCTGTGTGACTCTGATTTTAATACATTTGCTATCAATCCAGTACATGGATATCTGCAGCCTAAGTCTCCATCTGATTCTCAACAGTTATCTGTAACTTCGTACTGCTAACACTGTAGCAGTCAGTTCCATTCTGGGAATTCCTCAGTGCAGCATCATTTATTTCTCCAAATGTCTTTCACAGGCAATGTTTGCTTGTCTTCCCACATTATCCACAAACAACTTAACCTTAGCAACAGTGTCCATCTTTCTCTAAACCTTTAAGCCAGTTTTGATATGACCTCTTCATGCATGTTAAGCTGTTCATGTCTTGAAGCATATCCACATCAGTCAGTACAGTACAAAAGCTTCTTAAGAACAATGGATCTTCTTGAAGTCCCTTTCCATCCTCTGATATGAGAACACTCCAACTTAGAACTTTTTAATTGATAAGCTGATGCAATTAAAACATTTCCAAAGGTCTTTAACGTGAGGGGTTTTTTTGTTTGTTTGTTTGTTTGTTTTTTTTTAGTTTACTTAAATCCTTTTTTGTTCCATATGCATGCAACTTTTGGCTAACACTTGCAATTGACCGCTTTTGAAAAGTTTCAAAAAAGGGACATATCACCATCATCAGTTCTGTTTTCAATTCAGTTTTCAAATGTATGTACACATGGCATGTAACACGGTGGATTTCCAAGAAAAACTGAAATCTCTACTAGAAGATATGACAGTCTTTATTTATTAATTAGCATTTCAAAAACTTAATTTGGCCTTTTAGTTTTTAGCATGCCTGAATTTTTATCATCTTCTTAAGATCTTTCTTAAGATGAGGCCACACATTTGGTTTGTGAATGCTGATGGCAGTTAAGGTAAAACCATAGCAAAATGGTTGCATTTACTTCTTGCTGTACGTTTTAGTTATACATTCATGTTTTGTGCATGTGCCGGTGGTGTCTTTGGGGAAAGCAAAGGTGACCAACAAGTAGAAGAAGTGTTCTATGCTCTGTCAACAATTACAACAAGCATGTCCGTCAGTCAGGTGTTTAATCTCTAGCTGCTCATGAGGAGCTGCTCTGTGGGCACTAACAGAAGACGGCTTTTGTTCTTGCTGCTCCCAGCAACCAACATTTTAAGACTGATTGCAATTGGCAGCATCATGGAGCTGAACAGACTTTGGATCCTGCTGGATAATCACATAGAAGAGTGCCAGAGTGACAGACCGGCAACATCATCAGAGTTAGATCACCTCATTTCTTAAACCTCAGGTAGAATGTCAGAGTTACATCTGGTCTGGATTAAATTTCCATCAAAGATATCGTAAATTTTGCATTATAGAGATCATAATTTGTTTTGGGAGATTGAGGAATCAATTTTATGTGTGCTTCTTAGGACAAATGGAGCAACTCATTAGAATGAATCAATACGAATATGCACACAAAAGTGAGGAGTGATCAGTGTTCACTGTCTTAGTTTACACATTGTTTCATGTAATCTGTACAAACATGACTGTCAAAAATCTACTCACACAGCACTCAAAGAAAAACAAAGACTAATGTTTTTAGTTTTGTTTGAATGGACTTTGAGAGGTCTGAAATTTTTTATTTTTTCTGTTTGAGGAGTATCATGAAGGGGTGACAAGCTGAATTTTATTATACAACCTTGTGTCTTGTAATGATAATAAATGAATTTTGTTTCTTGTATTTTTTTGTCAGTTTTTCAAAGAAGACTGAGTTGGTGAAAAGGAAAGAAGGGGATGCAAGAGGGAAAAGGAAGAAAGCTGACGGATGAGAACTGAAAATGAGGAGAGTGGGAGGAAAGAGGAGATGAATTCGGGACAAAAAGGAGGATTTGGAAATAAAGCCTTCAAAGTGACAGGATGGGAGGAATGTTTTACCTTGGACTTATCCACCGATGTAATTCTCCAGCCACTTCAACTCTGTCGAGGATGCGGCCAACACGCCCAGCTGTCCAGAAGCTACAGTAAAGACACCCCGCCTCCCTTTACAACATGTCTTATAGCTTCTCTGTTTTCACATCCATTCAGCTCCTGCCATTCAAAATGCTACAGTCAATTAGTCAAGGTGCATTACACATTGTCATCCTGACCTGAGATTTACACCCCTCAGTGCCTCTGGCGCACAGATGAAGGATGTAATCCCCTCCAACTGATGACAGTTCATGTTTCTTGGTGGAAAGGGGGGATTTTTATTATTTTTCTCTATGTGAATTTATACCATTGAGTTCTATTGCAGTGAACTCACATGAAGCAGCTGTAATCTTGAATCAAATGTATTTGCAGAGCAGTTGCACGAAACCCTTTGATAGAAATCACATAAGGCAACCAAGACTGTCAGAGTCTTACATGGTCTGATATGATCAGTAGCTTGTGTTCGCTAATGCAAGCTAAACTTAGGACCTATACAATTGTGCAACTGATGCATTATTATGGATCCCACTCTTTTTCCTGGCAAGACCCACCCTACTCTGTTTCTGATTGGCTGCCCTCATTGGTTGGGTTGGGTAGGTAGGCAATGCATGAGATGTGAGATTTCTTAGGTTTACAGAAAGATATTAGGGAGAGCCAATCAGAGGCACAGTTGCTGATTTAGCACAGTGAATCAGAGGTGGAGGAGAGCAGGTCTTGCCAAGAAAAGCAGTGGGATCCATAATAAGGTCTTACATTTAGTGCCAGACTGGCTTGAAAAAAGAAAGCCAAATTATATCAACCCATTTGTGATTAAAGAAGACCTTTATATTTATTTATTTTTACACCAAATATCAATTGAGTGACATTTATGGTCATCATTTTTTGTGTTGAGCTGAGCCAAATGAACTCCGAGTTTCCTCTCTGTGCTATTCAAGCAGAGAAGGGCCTCATTTATTGGAATGTAGCCTATGTTTAGTTAATGAAAACCACCCAAATGACACAAGAAATGGCCCAAATCATCCCAACCTACCAAACACAATTTTCACCAGCCCAATTAAGCACTCAACCTCACAGCACACTGCTGACACTTTTCACTTGTACAAATGTCAATAATCACGTCAGGATTTACCCTTTTCACTTAATGTCTGTTTGTTGCCTAATATTTCATGATGTGTATCATTTTATTTTGTAGGTAAAATCTTAGTGACTGTAGATGTCAAATAAATGCAGTGGAGTAACAGTTGCAGTACAAAGTATTGCCTTGTATGAAATGTATGCATGAAATTTTAATAATAAAGTAAAGTGCCTCAAATTTATACTAAAATCTTGTGATCTAAGTTTCTGCTGTTGTACCATAAACTTTGTATAGCTTTCTGCCACATCTTGCTTAAAATAGAGAAAAATATTTTCATTATTCAGTATACTCTATGGGCTTACATTACATTTGACTTCTCAGTTTGCAACATGGGAGGGCAAAGGTTCCTTTAGTTAAAAGTGTTTCTCTTCCCAGCATGGCCACTGGGAGGAGAGAGACACTGGGGGAATGAGTATGTGCCTGTCATCTATAATTAGAAGCTATTCTCTTTAAATGAACTGTTATCTCGCCCACCTATTGTACGCTGACTGGAGAGAGCAGGCTGCTTTATGGTGGTCATCCTTTCAGAACACACTACCTCTTACACAAGGAAACACAAACACTCCACCACCACTGCAACAAAGCACAGACAAAAGGTGTCAAATAGATTTTGAAATGGTCAAGTTATTAGAAAATCTCTGGCCTTTTTCTTTGTCTCCATATTTTGGTGTCGCTGTTGACCAGAATTCATCATCAGGCACGATCATCTGAGCCGTCAGTCTTGGTTAAATGAAACATCAAGGCACCACCCTGCCACCAACTGATTAAAAATGGATTAGTCAAGTTTGGTTAGGGGCGGAACAGTATAGAGATTCAATTTATCACCCGAGCCTATTTAAAATGTAATTACATCACAGACTTTGATAGATTTGAACAAGGCACAAAGGTTTTTAGATGTTTCAAATTAGCAGAGCCCTGACACTGCGGCTTCATTCACTCCGTTCAAGAACATGACAGCTGCTATGTCCTTGCCAGGTCTGTTGTCTGGCAGCCTTGGATGAATAAAAAATTATTTCAACAGGTATTTGAGAGTAAAATATTTGAAAATATCACTCCGTTTTACTTGTGAGTATGAGCAACAGGGAAAGGCCTGTATCAGGCATGTCCAAAGCCCAAGCAGGAGGCCAATCGTGGCATGAAGTCATATTTTGCACAGCCTGCAGCTTTTTTATCTTAATACATATCATTTACGGCCTTACAGCACTGTCAAACAGGATTAAAAAAAAACATGCAGGATTAAAATGCAATTTCTCTTTTAACCTAGTGATGGCAGCACCACTTTGTAACTTCGCCTGGCTGTGTTACCCATGCTGTGACCCCTATCAGCTAATTTCTGCCATGGCAACTGTAGATAAAAAAGGGGAAACTTAATGTTTTTAGCAGCCAGTTACAGGAAAGATGGAAATTTTAAAAATGTTTCACTTAAACCGAAACAATTTTGTTCACCTAATTTGCCAAGAGACTTTTGCCATGTGTAAGGAATTCAGATTAAAGATACATTACCAAACAAAACATGCTAATGCATACGACAAGCAATCACTGAGCAACCGTGCTGAAAAAGTGAGACAACATAGAGCTGTCTTAGCCTCACAACAGCAGTTCTTCACGTGAGCCTGAGTCAAATGAAAATACCACCAAAGCAAGCTACAAAGTGTCCATGCTAATTGCTAAACCTGGCAAACATTTTACCTTTTATGGTTAACAAAATGTCAGGAGGAACTGTTGGCCCCTGAGCATTTTCATATTATCAAATCTAGCCCTCTTTGAAAAAAAAGTTTGGACACCCCCGCCTAGTTGCTGTGTTTTACTCTGTAGTTTGTCGACAAATCAAATGTCCTTAAGAAAAACAGTATGATGAATTAAGCATAGGGCAATATTTTTATTATTCATTTATTTATTTATGTAATTTTTAAAACCATAACCCTGAATTCTAACATTATTCTTAGACTGGATTAATATTCATAGTGTAAATAGTATTTTTTTGAGTATTAGTGACACTGCAATCAAATTCAGTTCCTTTCTTTGCAGGATTTGCTCTTTATTTGCTCTGCTCTTCATGCTTTCCTGAGGGTTTAAAGAAAAAAATAACAAAATATATAACAAGCGATTTAGATGGCCCACCATTTGCTATAGGCTGTGTTATTGGAGAACCTCTTGAAGTGGCTTGGGCCTCATTCTGACCAAATCAGGTGCCGAAAATGACAGTCCTATTTATTTTAAACATGGTGCATTTAGGCTGCTGAGGTGCAGTAATGCCAGATAAAAAAGCATTGATTGCAGCTGAAAAGTTGAGCAGAGATAGACAATCCTGCCATGAAGGAGTGCAAAGAAGTTAATTGTATTTGGAAATGGTTCATTTAACCCCACAAAACTGCATCAATCACAATGCCTGATTTGATGTGAACACAGCCTTAAAGATGCGGTTGTAAACATAAAGTTGCATATTCAAATCTGATCTCCTGGGAAGATTTTGGCTGGAAAAAATTAATGTGAAATGCCATCATCAAACACTCAGCGCCTGTCAAGTTGCTGTTAACATTGTATTTAACACCTAAATGACTGAGCTTGTAGTTCAAGTGGGAACTTCCCCATTGTCACAAAAACAATTGTGGTCACAATGGGCAGATTAAGGTGTGAATTGTTTTATAAAAAAATGAAAAGAACTGAAAAAGAGCAATGCGGTCCAAGCAAATTTAAAAGAGACAAAAAAAGTCTAAAGAGAGCTTTTTAGTTGGCACCAAATCAAGGATAAAATCAAGGCTTTATTGAAACATGAATCTATCTGTTGTGATATTGGTGCAGAGCTGTCGGTCTTTTAAATCATTCTCGTACCTACTTGGACTACAGGAAGTGAATGATTTTTGCTAAGTATTATATAAACACAAGAAAAAAGCATTACCTTGTTAATATTTACATGTTTAATAAGATCTGTATTAGCTTATCATTAAAGGACAATGGAGACAAAACATAAACACACTTGTTTTCTTTTAAGTTAATATGATGCTGTGTTAGCAAACAGATGTTTTTCTTTTTTTTACAAAGTTAATTATTTTCTGTGACCCCCTGATGGTATACACCTTCTCGAATAAATTATTAATAGTAGTAGATTTAACAAAGTGCTTTGAGTGCCTAAACACAACCATAAAAACATTACTAATGCAATTTGCCATGAAACATGTCACAGGGACAATAATACAGTTGTAGAAATGCCAATATGAACTTCTTGTGACTTTGCAGAATTTTTTCTCAGGAGATATTCACACATCTTACATGCATGTGTGTCGGTCAGAATTCTGTCAGTGCTCTTGAAAGAACATCTTGCACTCTGCTCTTGCTAACTAAGAACCATAATTTATGAATCATCAGACGTTTTAGTCCCTCTGGACCTTCATCAACAGTGTTGCAAGCAACTCTACAACAATGTTCTTAAATAGATAATGCTCCACCCCTTCTGTGTGCATAGGTGTGTGACAAATATTTTAACATGGGCGGATCTCTCTAAATAATCAGCAGTGAAATGTGTCCAATCCGCTGCATTAAATTAAACATATCAGCACAAGAAAAGGAAAAAGAAGTCAGGAATAAGTGATAAAACATCACATGAATTAATGTATGTATAGGAATATTTACAGAAATTGCATAGCGAAAGGAAACATCGGTCTTAAACTATTAAAAAATTTTTATAACTGTGCAAGCTTATATGCTTGTACCTTGAGTTTATTATAAATTGGTCAATAAAGCCCCCAGACTCCTTGAAACACATGTCATGGAATCTGGCCATCCAGTCCTTAGGAAAATAAAATTTTCGAGGTAAATATCCAGCATACTTCTCTTCCTTTAAGAATATCATCAAAATTACAACCTCTTTCTGGCAGGGTTACCTTTTCAAAGCTCTGGAATCTGAATGCTGAGATGTCATGTTTGAAGTTTTGAAATGTACTGCTGCTGGATAATATCTATTATTTGTACTCATGTAGCCTCTCTTTAATTTATCCCTGCTTTAAACAAAATGTAAGACTTACTAACAAAAAAACCCTCCACATTGACAATTACATGTGAAGGGGAACATTTGATTACATCATTGATGAAGCACTTTTTTTTTAAGTGTAAGGATGAGTAAAGTAGTTAGTTACCTTTGACCATACTAATGACCTCTGTGGTGTGACATAATCTCAGAAAAAGCCTTATAATACAAAAAAGAAAAAAAAGAAGAAAAATACAGAGTATATAAGTCTTGTTGAAACGTTTTCCAAATGGGTATTACAAGTGCAGAGGATGTACTCAATCTAATTGCATGGTTTAAGGTAATGACTTTACTTATCCTCGCACTGGAAAAAAGTAATTTGTCAATTATGTCATCACATGTTCCTCTTCACATAAGACATTACATTCATTAAAGCACAGAACAAGTAAAAAATGATAGATAACCTAGTAGCAGTACATTTAAATGACCTTTTTACTGCCAGAAAAGGGTGGCAACACTGGTGAAATTCTTAACAGAAATATACTGGATATTTACTTTGTAAACTTAATCCTCCAAAGGCTTTAATGACCAGACTCTGTGTCATGTCATGCATTGATCTATTCATGGAACACTCAAGTTACAAATATTTTTTTTATTATACAATTTACAAAAAACTGCAAGATCAATATTTTCATTCATAAAATATATATTATTATAATAAATAATATTATAATAGTCTTGTAAATACATTTAAATATAAAATGTTTTATCCTTCTTATTCCTGATTTGCTTGAATTATTTTTGATCTAATATGTTGAATCTGTGACAGATTGTACACATGTCACTTTGAATTATTGATAGACCCTCACATAGCACACTAACTGTCACACACGTAGATGGAGTGGAGCATCAACTATTTAGTATTGTTGTAGAATTGTTTTCAACACTATCATTGAAGGTCCAGAGGGACTAAATTGTTAGGGGGGATCCAGAAATGTTTGTGCTCAGCGAGAGCGGGGTGCAGGATTTTCTTTTCTGAAGACTGAAGCAATATTGCAGGATTTAAAAATATCCTGCAACCACTGATCACTTTTAAAGTAAGCAAATATTTTTTTTCATTTTTATTCAATCATAGTTTGACCTTTTTTATGTTACTTTGTAAATACAAATATACTAATTTTAATCGTTGTGATTGTAAGTCATCTTTTGGAGACAGGTTTATAGCCACACATTTCTATACTGACACATTTCTTTAGAAAAGTTGAAAGGCAGCACA
Organism: Naso thynnoides; assembly: GCA_029783665.1. Taxonomy (NCBI): domain Eukaryota; kingdom Metazoa; phylum Chordata; class Actinopteri; order Acanthuriformes; family Acanthuridae; genus Naso; species Naso thynnoides. The sequence goes on from JAQLOL010000001.1 coordinate 6,561,906, forward strand.
ATGGCCTTATAATTCTCCTGTCCTTGGATTCTCGTGCATTTTATAACTTATTTAATAGATTTGTGCCACTTATGACACCAAGGCCGCTGCCTATGAATCAGTAATGCTTGTTTGATGAGACACCATTTTGTGTTTTAAATATAACATCAATATTGTCAGTAATGACAAAGCATCTCATAGTGTATCTCACTCCCTAATTTCTTTTGTGTTGAACAGAGCATAACAGAGGAGTAGCATGTGTTGCATCACCCTGCACTGAGTGTGTGTTATGAGCAAACATGTAAAGGAGTTTGTTTTGTAACTAACATGTGCATGTTTTTATAATTTACTTTCTACCTGTAACACCCACGCCCTCTCTGCCTTTCTTAGGGTTTGGCTCATTAACACATTGCTGAATTCAGACTTTATGCTCTCATGTGTTCAGATGGAAATCCTGTATTCATCTGCCAGAATCAGCTATCCAGTTGCTGAGATGCAGCAGTGTGATAGCGGGTAGCCAAACTCCTCTGTTAGCTCCCAGCCAAATGGGCCGAGCATGCTGGCAGCCACACTGCAGACACATAATATTCTTATTATGTACACATTCCCACTGCGGAATGATTAGATTAATGTCAGCACATGTGTGCCGTTATTGTTGCATTAATTATTTATTGGTTATTTTTACTTCTCTGTGAATCTCCCTTTTATCCCCCAGGATCACATTTGTTTCTCCGAGCAGGCAAGCATGTCCAAGCATGGCGAGAGAGGACGAAAACACAATGAGTCATCACCACCAGCCAAGCCACACAAGTCATTGCCTGCCGACTTCTATCGACCAATTACTCACCAGGTCATCGCCATGTGAGCAGGCCGACTGAGTTGTCAACAGTGCCACCGAGCAGGCCGTGCTGTGGTGTGTGGCTGGGATTGAAAGGGGATGAGAAGGTGGGGAGGGTAGAGAGGTTTCTCTCCATTGCATTGGACTGACAGACCGCTGGACAGCTTGGCGGCCAGGCAGTGAACATCCTCGCCACAGCCTCTGTTCCTCAGCAGCAGTGGGTCACTACCAGGACCTTGAGAAAATAAGGGAGTCAGACTCCATTTGTTTTCCGTCTCTGTTCCCCGAGGAATCAAAGGGGAAGACATTTCCAACCGTCCCGCCTGACTGGGTTCGACTCACTTAAGAGGTCCGTTTTCGCCTCACTCCCTCCAAGCTTTGTTCACACATCCAGCAGACATGGCATGTGGGACAGTTGTGGCTTAGCTTGGCCAGAGTGGCAGGAGAAACAGGGGAGTGGAAGAAGCAGTGCTGGCTGGTGGGGAGTCAGCTGAGAGAACAACAGCACTGTGGAGAAATGAGAGGCAGTGTCATAACGGCCAAAAACCCAGAGTAAGGCTTTTTCTTTTTCAGGAGGAAAGAAAATTGACTGTATTGGATGTCTTCGTATTCTTTGTTAACTTGCTCTTTCATGTCCTGCACAAGTACCTGTGGATATTTCTTGTAGATATCCGCTGGTGAGAAGTGAATAAAATAGCAGAGTACCAAATGTCAAGCCAAAAGTGGCACTTCTACAATGATTAAGGGCATCCACTCCTGAAAAACTAAATGCACAAAAAACAACTGGAGCAAAGAAGGAGACAATGTGAGATAGCGACTTCAGAGTTGTTAGTGATAGGTGCAGAGGTAAGAATGTGTTTTCTGTCACCTTCACTTCACTTTAACACATAGAGAACAAGAGGACCATCCAGGCCAGTGTGGGCAGCTTAGAAATGAAAAGGCTCCAAAATGAAATGTCCATCATTTTTACAAATATGACGCCTGCTCGCACAGAATGACTAGTGTCTGTAAGTCAGGTGTACCCCATTTTTTAAGAAATGTGCTTGAACTGTTGAGGGTTTCCTTGAATAAATGTCAAATTAAATAGCCTTTTGTGTTCTAATACTTCATTTGCATATTCTCAAACTTACATAATCTGAAAAAATATCTTTAATATCTGAACTTTTAGGTCCTATGCACAATTTCAAACCATCATCCCCGGGGAATCTTGCTCACTGAGACACAGAGATTCCATGTGGTGTCAACATCGTTATGCTATTGGCTCGTAAGACTTCTACCATCTCAAACAGAGGTAAACAAATAATTATTTTGGACTTGACAAAACTTTTAAAATTTTAACTTCACAGTCACATAATTTTGTAATTTCTGAGGGCAAAACCAATACTTTTATTTGGTACCTTATTCTAAAATTTCTGTGACTGTATTATTATTTTTTTTTTAATTGTCTTTATGTTACCATTGTATCCTAAAAAAATACAATGACAAATTCAGTTTTAATATTTAAAGATGTTTTTATGTAACATTTCACCAACTTAAATACAATTCCTCAAAACTCTCATGACTTTAATTGAGTGCGGCTGTTAATGTGTTTAAATCTGCTTCAGATCATTTGACCCAATCTAGATTGATGGGTTACAATAAGAAGTGCAGTTTTTGTAATGGTCGTTAGTTGGGATTCCTGGTTTTTGCTCATGCTACAGACATAATTTAATTTCTTCCATTTCTTCCATTTCTTTCATTAGGCTGCCATAAACACAACATAATGGCCCTGTATATAAAGTACACAGCATTAGTTGGATCTTTATGAATAAATAATACTGTAATTGGTGTGGTTAATTGTTATATACAACACACTTAATAAAACTCTTACTTAATGTTCCACCACTTAGCCCCTTCTGTTTGTATAGCAACAGCTAAACCTCAGCATAAGGAGAGCAAATTATTTGTCTTTAAATACTTAATTGTGCAACTCTCCTTTCACTGTGCCATATATATCTTTGAAGAGCCAGTGGATGGATTGGCCCTGTGACCTTCCCGCCACAGGCTCATGTAAAGTGACTGCTATTGGGAACTCGTAATGTGAGGTGAAGAGGCAAAAAGTACCCCAAAAACTTTCAAAGGCAGTTTATCCCCTCAGGTTATGTTTAGGAAGTTCACATATATCCTTCAGTGTTGAAAACATGTAATTTAGACCCTCTGACTTGGCTGAAAGAAATCATAAAAGTGTATGTACCTGGCCACTGCCGATAATGTGTCCATGCCCAGGGGCCCATTATCTCATAATCCATCCATTAAAAAACCTAGGGGTTTTTTGATATGAGGGACATTACAATGGGACCGGACCCAGGTCCTGATGCTCTAGCTCACTCACATTATCTACACAAGCTGAGTGGTGAAAGCAGCACATCAGAAGCTCAGGAGCTATGGCTTCAATCCTGCATTAATGTCCACGCAGGATACATTTTAGCCACAGTGTGTAGGTTACCTGTGTTTTGGCAACACACAGAGCCCAGTGCACTGCATAATGTGTATGAGTGTGAAAAACAAAACAAAAAAATAGACCTGAAACCCATGTACCTTGTGTACCTTTGTTCACAGCTGTATTGATGATAATGGAAACTATCTGTCCTGTCACATACAGATGAGATGGATGACGAGAAGACAGATGAAACACCTCCTGTGTAGATGTAACACTGTCAAACTTGAAATCATGCATTACAATAATTAGTTGTGGGTGACTTATGCTACTTTAGATTATTTATAAATGCTAGCATATCGAACTAAAATGCCAATAACTAAGAGCTTAAATACAAAGAATTGTACAATAAGTGTACGAAAGCTGTAAAAAATGATAATTTTCTGTGTCTACAAACTCAAAAATGTAATCCTGTGCAGTGTTTTGGCCTACGTGCAGCTCCATCTGAGAATTTAAGCATTTACAGTGCTGCTTCCCTTCCCCTGAGCAACCATATGAACATTAATTTACTCCATGCTGCAACCTGTATTTAGCTTAAGGGTTAACATGAAATTAAAATGTATTTCTGCTTCTATTTCCCAGTTTGTGATCTTACCTTGTGTAAACTGTCACATTTAATTAAAGGTTTCTACTGTATGCCTGTGGCCCCTAAGCCTCACACTGCTTTCCTTCAGCATTGATCATAGGGAAACATGTTCTTCTCTTTTAGCTGCTCTTGTTGGTTTCTTCTAATAAAGATCAGGAAATTAACATCAAAATTTAAATCTTACTCCAATTTTTTTTCTTACACTGATCAAAGAACCATCAAGCAAGTCCTATTATTGATGCTTGTCTTAGGGACAGTTTTGCAGGCTGCAAAATAAAGCAGTGACCTGGTTCTTTCTCAGCCAGCATCTTCACTCCTCTGGTATCTGTCACTCCTGGATATTTGCATCGCAGCAGGTGGTTTCACACAACATTCCAACACCGTTCCCTGCAATTAGCCCCCTGTGCATCGAGTTGCATGTTTGCAACATGCGGCCTCTGTCAAGAAGATGTTTCATCAAATAATGGCCTGTCAGTCTAAAAATGTGTTATGGGACTCAGTGTGAATTTTGAATACATTTTTTTTTTCTTTCGGGAGAATTGTGTGTATTTTCTCTGGTTTATATCCACCAACCAGGCAGTGACTATAGATGTCAATCAGAAAGCACCAGGAAGAAAAAATACATATCAGATGGCCCGTTTATTCCCTTTGTATCAGTCACTGATCAATGATCCAGTGCAGGCAGGCCATGTGGGATAATGTTTACAAAATGAGCCTGACCAGAATCAAATGGAATGAAGAGAATTAATAGAAATTACAGCTTGGAAATGTATAAGTCATGACCTATTTTGCTGAGAGGTGGTATGACCTCTTGTTGCCAAAATAACTGAAATTAGAATCTAATAGAGGCTTGTAACGGCATGTTAAGAGAGTATTACACCAATAGTTTGAAGATACATGCCACCATGTTGTAGAAGTGACAACAAAATCAATAACTGAAATACAATCACCCATTTGCTCATACCAGTATGCTACCTGCAAAATTAAAATGAGGTCACGTAACTCTATTTCAGTACACTATTATTCCCCAAATGTTCTCGGCCTCGTGTGTGTGTGTGTTCTCATAATTGGAAATTGTTATCATTCTTCAACATGGTGGTTGTGTCCTTCAAACTCATTGGTAATTACCAGCCTCAATCCATTCCTCAGATAGTGATAGTCCAGAGAATCTATGAGAAACCCACTGTGTGATATGAAGCATTTGTATTGAGTGCTTTACTAGGAAATGTTTTTTTTTTTTTTCTCAACTATCATAAATGACAGAATGTCAAAATAACCACTGGTTAAGTTTGATGTGAAAGCAGTGCTTCTATTTCTCTTCAGGCAAGTTTGCTATAGCTTTTTTGATCCCTAAATTTTATATCTAGCAAAAAATACACATCAATAGTATTATTTTTTTCCCAATACTTGCCAGTTACCAATATAGCTAATAACATGCTAACATGGTAAACTAACATGGTAAAGATAATAAAAGTTATACCAACTAATAATCAGCATCCTGGCATTAGTCAAGTCAAGTCAAGTCAAATTTATTCATATAGCACATTTTATATGATAAGCGTAAACTGAATGTGCTTGAAATAAGAGCAAGACATATAGAACAACAAGAAAATTACATAACACAAGAGTGAAAACCATAAATAAAATTCAGTCAAGATAACTAACAATACAGAGTGGAATGATAATAATAACAGTACTAAAATAGTTGCACAGCTGGTTTAAACCACACACACACATCTAATTAAAAGCTTGTAAAAAAAAAAAAAAAAGATATGATTTTAATCTGCATTTAAAAGAGGATACTGATGTAACAGACCTGAGTTCTTGTGGTAAAGAGTTCCAAAGAGTTGGACCATAATGACTGAGAGCACCCTGAGCTGATCTAGAATATATTCTCGGAATAGTGAGGAGAATCTTTACTTCCAGATCTCAGGGGTCTATCTGGTGTGTACTCAGTCAACATGTCTTTGATATAAAAAGGAGCTTCACCATTCAAACTTTTAAAAACTATAAGTAAAATCTTAAATCAATTCTTTGCTTCACTGGGAGCCAGTGAAGAGAAATTAAATACTGATACCTGAAATTAAATACTAATACCTGTTTTGTTACTCCAGCAAAAAATGCATAACAATAGTCCAACCTACTGGAAATGAATGCATGCACCAAATTTTCAACATCTGAAAGAGATATAAATGATCTAACTTTAGATATGTTTTTAAGATGATAGAATGCAGTCTTAGATACAAAGAAAATATACTTCTGAAAGTTGAGATTGGTATCAATAATCACACCTAGGTTCTTGACATGCTCGCTGGGTTTCACAGAAAGAGGAGTTAGTAGAGAACAGATCTGGTGCCTTAAAGCCTTCATACCCACTAAAAGAATTTCTGTTTTGTTGTCATCTAGTTGTAAAAAGTTTTTGGTCATCCAGTGTCTAACATCATTAATGCACTGGATGTGGTCATTTACTGGGCTTAGATTATTGACAGAGACAGATATGTATAACTGGGTATCGTCAGCATAGGAATGATATGATATTGACAGATAATGGAACCAAGTGGGAGCATGTATAAACTTAACAGAAGAGCGCCAAGATTAGACCCTTGAGGGACTCTATATGAAATGCTGACCCAATCTGATTTAAAATCCCCAACTGAAACAGAAAAAGATCTACTGGTAAGGTAGAAAGAAAACCAATTTAGAACAGACAATATTCAAGGCGCTCAAGCAGAATAGCATGGTTGACTGTGTCAAAGGTGGCACTGAGATCAAGCAAAACTAAGACAGAAACATGGTTGTCAGAACTGATTTTAAGATCATTAACTACATGGACAAGGGCTTTTTCAGTACTGTGATTAATTCAGACAAGTCAAAAACCGCTTTATGATGGAACTGCTCAGCTGGTCACTAAATACTACCGACAGAGTGTTCTCAACCAGACGGGCGGGCTCTGGTAAACCCGCATGCCCGTATGGGACCTTTCTGGCAGGGTACACCGTGGACGGATGGGACAAATGGAGAGTGGTGTGTCTCGGAGCACTTGATGTCGAGGACGTGGAGGATGTTTACCTGTTTGCAGGTATGACAATGGGCTTGCTAGCCCTGGGATTTGTCATTTTACTGCAACACCAGAAACTGAGAAAAATTGTGGCTGAGCAGACAAGCGTGAAGATAGACACAGCCACTACCTGGGAGGCTGTGGCTAGGACGCGCTCTGATATCTCAACAGCCAAAGGAAGAACTGACCAGGGTGCGCGGACATCGCCAAAACTCGAGAGGAAGTGGTGAGGGCACGAGCGGACGCAAACCCAGCTGAAAGGGATGAATAAAAGAGAAAGGCACGGGCACGCACACCATCTTTAATCCAATGCACTGCAATCGACTGGAGCCGTTGGACCCAAAGACTCCAGGAGAGAGGGAAGTCGACACAGTCGACACACGACGTTATAACACTTCCAGACGAGGCGGAGGGATGGTGGTTCTTAGCTGTCTCCATGGGAGATGTGACTCCGCCCACTTAAGAGACGGGAAGTGTATATACCACTTCACTCCATCTTTGATGATGATGTGTGTGTGTGTGTGTGTGTGTGTGTAAAATTCCATAGCAACACTTTGCCTCCATCTTTACTTTCAAGGATGTCCTGTAAACTTTGAATCAGCAGCTTCGGCTGTGACCTTAACGCGGCTGCTCTCTCTGTCACAGAAGCACCGTGGTGAACCGCAGGCCTGACCTCCTGCTCGCCGCTGACATGTCAGACGTGCGTGACATTTGCAAAGGAAACGTTAACACACTGTGACTCCTTTGTATCCCATAAGCCTGTGGTACAAAGACCGTGACAGGCTGTCAGCCATTTTACACTGAGACCTGTGTTGCTCTTTTATAATTTGTGCTGTGTGTGTGGGTAACTGAATGCAGAATATGCATGCACTCCGGGCTGTGTGTGTGTATGTGTGTGTGTGTGTAGCCTCTGAACTCTCCATACTGTAGCAGTCAAACAGAGGCCGATATATCTGCAGTGACAGGCCTTAAACAACAGGCGAGGAAGATAAGTGAGGTCGGCGTGAAATATGATTAAAGCACAGACTTCCCTCGCCTTTGATTTAAAGGAGCATGGCACAAACAACTCATCTCTTCCACCCACCCACACACACACACACACACACACACGCACAAAGGCACTGCAGGGACAGAGCACAGAAAACCCAAAA
>JAQLOL010000001.1:6576838-6596781 GCA_029783665.1 Naso thynnoides
ATTTGATAGGAAGATATAAATTATGTCAATATATAGTTTAAATATATAGATTTATGAAATTATGATGAAAATAACTAACTACTACTTCTAGTGCCTACTAGCTGCCAACTTTTGGCAAATTAACTTATCACACACATACCTATATTCTAGTGGCTGGCATTTTATAGGAATAAAACATCTTGATCACCAGCCACAAGACTTATAAGTTCATTTTTTTTATTACCCAGAAAGTGAATATTTTAAAATATAAAGTGACTCTACACACTGATTAACACAGCACCACAGCACATACAGGCTTTTACTAGGAAGCATTAGCTATGATTAAGAGATGCTTTAAATAGGGCATTAAATTTGAGTTGCTGTCTGTTACTGACTTGCGTTAAGTGTCGAGTTTCAAGTTTTAAATTTGATTACACAGTAGCACAGGTACATTGTGCAGTTTTGCATATACTGTGCGCAGTGGCTTGCTTGATTATGCTGTTCCTCTGAGATGTGAGGTGGGAGGAATAATCCAAACATTAAGAAGCTCCTACATAAATTAAAAGAGGCCTGTTACTGAATAATTTCCCATGATTAGACAAGTAGAGTGGCAACAAAATGAAAATGTTTAATATCAGAACTGTTGCCTCATCTTCTCCCATAAAACAAAGCAAATGTAGAACTTTTGTGCAGCACTACTTAAGTTTCAACAGTGAACCAGGAGCTCATGGATAAAAAAGTAAAAACATATATTAGCAAGTTTAAAGCAACCGAGAAAGTGTGTCATGCTGTACTCCATGGAGTGGCAAGGGAAAATGAACCTGATAGCTCTTAGGAAAGAAGAGCTCTGCCCCAACACTACCAATCACTGGTCATCTTCACCTCTTTCTCGCATACCTCATTTTCCCTTGAGGATTAAATATTTGCCTACAGCCAGTAAATATGCAACCATTCATGCAACCATTCCACTGAACATTCAAATATCATCCATACTCTGGCAGTGGAGAGGGTCATGATATGATCCATGGCAGCAACAGCCTTACTGACCATCAACATTTCAAACCTTTTTGAGTCTCAAGGGATTGGATTTACTTGGATTTACTTATACATGCGGTGATTAGCTTGTTGAACTTGCTTGTAGAGGCTTACTAACAACTTCTTAAAAATGTAATCATGTTTTTAGCAAGACCTTGGCCTGCTCTTTGCTTCATCATGTAGTACATGTTTTTTGGTGGTGATAGTTGATGAAAAAGAATTTAAACTCCTTACAGTTGGGGTAGGCAGTTTATCTATGCCAAAATTGTGGTGAAATTCCATATAATAACCTGTCAGCATATTGTAATTCAGGTGGTTTGAAAGAACACTACACTTCTGCGCTTCCCCGTGCCTCTGCATGCTCTGTATTCAGACTGTCATGGAGTGTTTTTAGCCAGTCATGGTAATTTCAGAGAGCGTGTGTTCCTATTGGCTGCTCTATGCTGCGCTTTCTAGTGACAGGTGATGTTGCTATGAGCTGATTGGCTGTTGAAACAAGTGACGTGCCTTATGCTCTAAAATTGGCCTCTGGTGACAATAGTGTCTGCAGGCAACGCCGTCAGCCAACTTGAGTCAAGCTTAGACGGACCAGTTTATTCCACTGCAACTTTCCCTGCAACTGTCTGTCTGTCTGTCTTTCCCTTCATTTTTCTTTACCTGCTTCACAGTGATCAGCCACTTTTGCTGCCTGATCATCAGCATCATCTTCCCCTGAGTGCTCTGAAATAATCACATGAAAGAGGAAGAGACCAAATCTTTTAAGCACATCTACATTCCCATGAAGGAAAATGGGCTTCACAATGACTGTTACTTGATTTTACCTCTTGCATCACAAACATCTTCAGTGAGGACAGGGTGGGGGCTTTCTGTCAGTTTAGTTTTAAAGAATGAAGATATTTTCATCTGCATAATTACCTGGAAATATCAAATATAATTAAGTATTTTTACAACTGTAACCTGTCGTAGTGGTGGTAAAAAGCTACCAGCTCACTGCCATGAGAATCACACTGCTCTTGTGTACCCCTAGTAAGGTGTAAGACACTAACGTTACTACAAGTGATGACTTGCTAGTTAGCCAGAAAGCTAAACATACACAGTGAGGCTTGCCTTAGCTGCTGATACAAGCCAACTGTCTTACAAAGCACACTGTCTCCGATGCATTTAAGAGTGTATAACTAATGACATTTCATTTTCACATGTTAAAAGAGGGGACTGATGCTCTACAAACCACTTCAACAGCTACACGTTGTGGCTGTTGGCTGCTGTTGTGCTGACTGTGACTATGTGCTCTGTACATGTGCTCGCGTTTACAGTGTGCCAATGGAAGAAACCACTGTCACGATGGGGGTGACTTTTGAGATAGGGCAAAATTAGATTAATATGTGTGTCTGATTATATAAAACAAATATGTATAAAATCCAAATACCAAAAATCTGGCAGGGAACATGCCCCACCACTTTGAATGGGCACGACACCCCTGCCTCAAACCTTCTCACTGTATCTAAAGCCCTTGGCCCCAAAGTAATTAAAGAAATGTAAACACATGAGAGTCAGTGAGTTAAATCATTCATTAAAAATGATGGAGGGGGACCAACCTAACCCCTCCCATATGTCAGTCACAACAGAGGTGACAAAACATGGGTCACACTCCTGTCACCTCTCTTTAGGCCAGCTCTACAGCTGAGGCATGGAGGATGGACAAGTAAATAACTGCCAACAAAACTGTAGTCTGTAGTTGCTTGAGGTCCAAAATGTACCCCTCTTACCAGAGAAGAAGCTGGAGTAATACAATAATATTATTGTCATTCCTAACTTGTGTATGGCATAGAGTAAAATTATTTTGCCAGTGGAGTAGAGTGCTGCTTCTGAGCACATTCTCTGTAACACAGAAGGTCATGACTATCAGTGTTCCAACCACAGCTCCAGGGAGTAACCAAAATATCTTTTACACTGCTGGCATCTCACTCTCCAATTTAAAAAAAAATTAAAATAAAAAAAAAAACAAAAAAACAAAAATTGCTCATACATGTTTTTAGTGCTGAGGCACCGGAAGAATTGAAGGAAAAAGCACTATAATGACAATATTTGAGGGTCCGTCCATGACAGGATCTGGTCCTCTCATGCTGTATGGTGGTTGTCCGCTGTTCCTCATCCTCACTTTTGATAAAATGCAAACAATCCATTTCGCTACGTAGCACTGTGTGGAAGAGGATTAGGGTCACAGATAAGAAAAAAAAATCAGTGGAGGAAGATTTTTTCTTTATGCACTTCAAGAAAAAAGTCGAAATAAAAAACAGAATACACAATAAAACAGTTGATCAAGTTGTTCGATCCTGACAGTGTGAAGCTCAGGTGTGCACAGCATTTGGAGATGCAGGCACAGGCAGGCGGTACTGCAACAAAGGTCCCAAAGTGTTGTGGCATATGGATTCCTATGAAAAGCTGAAACCATGCGAGAAGAATTTCTTTAGCCCCGTGGCGTAGCCATGGGTGTGCCTACTCATGGCCCAAACAGGCAGCTGGCACACCCAAAAATATGCATAATTTTTTATAGACTTACTAAAATGTTTACGCTAAACTAAGGCAATAATTGCCTAATTATATTTGCCTACTTGAATGAACTGTCTTTGGTGAAAATAACTTGTGGCACTGTCCGAAAGTCAGAAAGTCAGATTTTGTGAACGCAGTAAAAATGTTTTTAAACTCCAACAAATATGGATGGGAATCACAATCTCTCATTAGATACAATCAGTTTATGAATTATGCTTTAATGCTTTGTGCTTTAGCCACTTACTAAAGCTGATTCTGAAGTACAATTTACTCCTTTATTTAGGGTGCATAAGGCTTCTTCCTCATTTCAACTTTATTCTTGCAATTTTGATTTTTTTCTCGAAGTGAAGGATAAAATAAAATCTTCCTCCTCTGATTGTTTTTCTTATCCCTGACACAAATACTTCTTCATAGCACTGAGTACGATTGTACGTGATAATATTTCTTTTTTCCTTCCATACTCTTTCCTTAAAAGTTCAGTGGGTGCAGAAACAGCATTAAATAGATAATGATAATATTTGAAAGTCCGCCCAAGACAGGAGCTGGTCTTATGCATGGCTCTCCTCTGCTCCTCATTCTCATTGTTGATAGAATGCAAAGAACCAATATGTAGCACTGAGCATGACTGTATGTGATAATAAAAAAATATTCTTTCAATAGGCTATGCTTACCTTAAAAGTTCAGTGGGTGACTCTTGTAAAAAAAATAACTGTTTGTCATATAATTTTTTAGACTGATATCCTGTGGCAATGAACTGTTTTGCAGAAGGAGGCTTCATGAGAAAAATAATTTGTGAAAAAATCAAGTTCCTCTGACTACTCGTAGTGCTTCAAATGGCATTTTGCAAATACCCACTGCGCCTGAACAATAACAACCAATGGGAGCCTGAAGAAGTCTGTAACACAGTGTCACATAAGAGTGCAGCCACCTCTTGCATGCATGCTGTCACTTAGTCAAAACCAATATCTTCAGTGTGAGGCTGCAGAAGGAGCTTTGCAAACATCATATTGAGAAATAACCAGCAGCTCTGAGAAATCTGGCCATCCACCTTTTGCCTACAATAGCATGTTGTACAGGACACATGTGTGAACACGTCTCAGCTCCACACCAAGCTTCAGGCTCATTATGTTTGAAGCCATGGTGCTCGAATTGACGAGTGGCAAAAAGGCATGAGAACAAACAGTGGGGATTAACTTTTGAGGGGAGGCTGTAGTGTGTGTGTGTGTGTGTGTGTGCAGTGTACTAGCCATGCAACTTTCACTGGCACAAAGCTGAGAATGTCCAATTTCCTTTTCCTTGTTATTAGAAGTTGATGTGACAGTCCAATAATACTGCACCCCTCTGCTGGAGAAATCAGCTCCTCTTTTGTTTTTTGCCCCTATCCTGATGAATGGAGTGTAGTTGAAACAGTTGAAAAGAATGCTCGGATCATCCTACTGTGCCACTTTTAGTCGAATTCACAGCTGCCTCTGAAGCCAGAGGGCACTCTGCCCTAGCAGGTTCTAAGTGGAGCTCACACCACAGAGAGTGAGCCCTATGAGGCTTGAGGTTTTTGCAGGGCAGCAGTCTGGCTCCTTCTAATGCACCTTTAAATGTGCGGGTAATGGTGGCAGGAGTTTTGCAAAGTGATAGGGTGCAGCACAGAGAGGTAGAAGGTTTTGCATTGTCTATGGTCAAATCATGGGTTTGCCTATCCAGTGGTTGGGCACTAAATAATATTTTTATGTTAAAGACTGGTCAAATTACATGTGAAATCAATCAAATTAGCCAAATCTGCAGTCCTCTACTCAACTGAGTATCATGCGCTTTATCTGCCCCCCCCCGGCTCGCAATTAGTTATAAATGTTTTGATTGAGCCTCTACACTTTCAGCACCACTTTTCAGTAACAGCATACCGCTGTTTTCAAAGGGAAAAAAACATAACAAAACTGAGTGTGCAATATCTGCCCAGCACCAAATGGAAAACAGACAAAGTTAAAAACTTGATGATGAACACAGTGGACTGAAAACTTATACAACTTAAAGCAGATGAACTATTGAACCAATGAACACAAACACAACTCCAAATGAATGCTGATGTGTAAGCAGACAAAATTTGAAAACTTTTAAAAAATTTTTTCCCCCACATAAGTCAGTGATATGTCTGTGGGTTCTCTTTCATAGCATTCGTTTCATGTCTCACATTGGGAACGCCTACAGCGTGACCTCATCAGAAGCTCATATTCCATTCCGCCAGTCATACGCGTCAGTGTCAGAGAAGGCAGGGACCCTCCCCTTTATAGGGGCTTGACACAGCGCTGTCAATCTTTCAAAAACCTCTTCTCGCAACGAGCTGAAGTTCGACCCGCTTTCTCACTAACAGGCTCTGGCTAGCTTAACGGTCCACAGACTCGAGCGAAACCTCGGTCGCCGGGTGCTTGCCTTGGGTTTGTCTAGCCACTGAAAGTGGGCACGCTTTCTGTGGAAGATAGCAATACCTGTCTACAGCTAGCCAAGTGGTAACACTTAACACGGTAGCAATACCCCCCGAAGCTGGAAATCTTCCAAGCACAGAGTAGCAATACTCCCGAAGTTAGCAGAACTTCCCCACAGAGTAGAAATACTCATGAAGTTAGCGGAACTTCCCCACAGAGTAGAAATACTCCGGCGCGAGCCCCGGAGCTATCCCAGGTTAGCTAACGTTAGCCGATAACATACGGTTAAAGCCCACTAAAACCATGGCTACCGCCAGTGTCCCCACTAAAGCGGAGCTAAAAAGTACACAGGCGCGAGCCTGTCCGTGTGGAAACACGATGCTGAGCGGGGATACTCACCAGATGTGTGTGACGTGTCTCGGTTTGAAGCACGCCCAGGCTGCCTTCGAGGCGACGGATGTCTGCGTCCACTGCAGTCGTATGTCCCTCAAAGCGCTCAGGCGTCGGCTGGCCCGCCAAACCAACCAGTCTGGCAGTGACCCGGTCATGTCCTCCACGGTGACGCCTCAGGAGCCGATGGAGCCAATGAAGCTCGCGGAGGCCACAGGGATTGACGCCGAAGCAGGGCCGAGCTGGGGGGACCAGCTCGACTTCCTTGATCCGCTGCACCAGGATTCGACCTCCTCCGGTTTTGCAGCGGGCCTCCTGGACTACCAGCTCGACTTCCTTGACCCTCTGCACCAGGATTCGACCTCCTCCGGTTTTGCAGCGGGCCTCCTGGACTACCTGGGGGGATCCAGAGAGGATGAGTCAGATGGTGGGTCAGAACTCCTCATGACCAATGAGGATAATGACGACGATGGCTCATCTCGGTCAGTGGCAGCTCGGGTTGAAAAACCCCAAGCCTCAGCGGCAGCTCAGCCTGGCAGCAGGGGCGCGCCCCCTCCGCCGCTGGACGTGGACCTGCAGGACGTGTGTAAACGCGCCGCTGCTAAGCTCAAGATCCAGTGGCCTGAGGTCCAGGCGGAGGTGACACGCTCCCGCTACGATGGCAAAAAGCTCCCCAGAGTGAAGAGAGCTGGGAAACAGCTCCTCCCGATCTTCCCAGAGTTGCTGGAGGAGCTTGCGGTTTCCTGGCGTGACAAGCCTTACCGAGAGAAGCATCCGGTGGTGGGCAGCTCCGTGCTCAACTGCGAGGGAATGGAAGATCAGGGTCTCCGCAACTTGCCCCCGGTGGAGCCGGTCGTGGCGGCCCATCTCCGTCCGAAGACGGGTCTGCCTTCTCCCAGGTCCTCCCTCCCGTCCAGAGCCGACCGTTTCCAGTCCAGCCTGACGGACAAGGCATACAGAGCAGCTGCACTGGCAGTCCGCGCCCTCATTGCCACCTCTCTGCTGATGGCATACCAAGCCGAACTGGAAGAGGAAATGACAGCTTCACCTGCCACTGCACTCTGGGAGGAGGTGTGCATCATCACCGACCACTGTCTCCATCTTCACAAGGTGGCGGTGCAGGTACAAGGCAGAGCCATGGGGCTAATGGTTCTCCAAGAGGGCTCGCTGGCTGAATCTCACCACCCTGTCGGTGAAAGAGAAGGAGGACCTCCTTGACACCCCCATAACACCTCGGGGTCTCTTCGGTGCTGCTGTCACTTCAATGCAACAGAGGTGCGAGGAGAAAAAGAGGGAGAATGAAGCCCTTAAGCTGTGTCTGCCGGTGAGGGCGCCCCCGACAGCTCCCCCAGCCCACCACCAGTCCTTCGCTCAAGTGGTGTCGCGACCGCCTCCCACTTTCAGGATCCCCCGGCTGCACAAACCACAGTCTGGCGCCCAGGCTCTGCTGAAGACGGCAGGTTCATGGAGCTCGGTCATGTTCAGTGCATGGAGTGCGGGATGTTCGACCCGATCCAGCGCCCCAGAAAAAGAAACAGAAACAGTTTCACAAGCAGTTTTCATTGTGTGAAAAAATTAAAGCTGTTGCAACTGTCGCTGTTGAAAAACAGCGCAGAGGGCATGGACGATCGTGTCGCGAGCTTTGCGCCGCACGCATGCGCAATGCCGAGCGATCGCTGCGGTCCTATGTCTTTAAAGAGAGGTCTCACTCCGTTCACAAAAGATTGGCCAGTCAGTCCGCTGTCCCTGAGGACAGCGAGTTGGTCAGAGTGCACAGACTCAGAGTGGGTTATGAGAACGTTAAGCAGGAGATACAGGCTTCAGTTCACTGTAGCGCCTACACAGTTCAGAGGGGTGATTCGGTCACGAGCTGTAGGCGAAGCCGCTCGTATTCTACAGGAGGAAATCTCCTCCTTGCTTGTGAAGGGAGCGATAAAAGTCGTCCCGCCCGAGCACAGTCAGAGTGGTTTTTACTCAAGATATTTCCTGGTTCCCAAGAAGGGAGACCGTGGCATGTGTGCAATATTAGATCTCAGGGATCTAAACAGGCATCTCAGGAAATACACTTTCAGGATGTTAACGCACGCGTCTCTGTTGCGTTTCCTGCGCCCGGGCGATTGGCTTGCGTCAATTGACCTCAAGGACACTTATTTTCACATCCCGATATATCCCCCACAGAGAAAGTATCTCAGATTTGCCTTTCAGGGGAACAGTTACGAGTATCTGGTCCTCCCGTTTGGCCTCTCGCTGAGCCCGAGAGTGTTTGTAAAATGCACCGAGGCAGCTGTGGGGCCGCTCAGACGGCGGGGTGTAGGGGTGGCGACATACATCGACGACTGGCTGATTGCGGCAGCCTCCCGCCAGGAGGCAGTAGAGCACACAAAGCTTCTCATGGACCATTTAGTGGATCTAGGTTTCAGGATAAACCTGGAAAAGTCTGTTCTCCTGCCCTCTCAAACCATCTCATTTATAGGCCTCTCCATAGACTCAGCTCAGGCAAGAGTGAGATTAACTGGAGAAAGGTTAAAAGCACTGAGAGACTGTTTAACCCTTTTTCAAAGAGGGAAATATGTGTCTCTCAGGCTTTGCCAGAGACTGTTAGGGCTGATGGCTGCAGCTCTTGTAGTGGTTCCAATGGGACGATTACATATGAAGGGAATGCAGCGCCGGGTGGCTTCTCACAGGCTCAACCCCCACCACCAGGGCTCTCACAGGGTGAGAGTTACCATACACTGTGCAGTAGCACTAAACCCATGGAGGAAGGAGAGCTTCCTGACCCAGGGAGTACCTATGGGAGTTGTTTTGTGAGGCCTAAGGTCTCTGCCGTTACACACGGTGGCACACAGACTGATTGTCTGGAGCAGCAAACATTTCCTGTCTTTGAAAGCCACTCATGTCCCAGGGATCCTGAACCGGGGAGCAGACCTTTTGTCCAGAGGGAACCCTCTTTATGCAGAGTGGAGACTTCACCCAGGTGTAGCGGGTCTGGTCTGGGAGCGTTACGGGCGACCGTACGCAGACCTGTTTGCAACATGGGAGAACACACAGTGTCCCCTATTTTTCTCCATCCGGGACCTGGATGCGCCACTGGGTGTGGATGCGCTGGCTCACCGGTGGCCTCAAGCTCTTCTTTATGCATTCCCACTGATATCTCTCTCCCTGACCCTGGCCAGGGTGCGGGAAGAGGGTCTGTCGATGATTCTCATAGCCCCCCTCTGGCCATCGAAACACTGGCTGGCAGAGATAACACAACTCCTGTATCAAGAACCATGGCCTCTGCCAGTACGCAGAGACCTGTTGTCTCAGGGACAAGGGGAGATATTTCATCCCCACCCAGAGAGGTTGGCTCTGTGGGCCTGGCCAGTGAGTGGTTCAATCTGAGAACTGTGGGCCTCCCTCCAAGCGTGATCGAGACCATTCAAAATGCAAGAGCTCCTTCAACCAGGTCTCTTTATGAGAACAAATGGTCAGTGTATGAAAAGTGGTGTGCTGACAGGCAGGAAATTTCCTTCTAGTGCTCTATAGCAGTGATTTTGGCCTTCTTACAGGATATGGTGGACAAAGGGAGAGCTTTCTCCACCATCAAAGTATACCTGGCTGCTATCTCCGCCTGCCACATTGGTTTTGAGGGGAAACCTGTGGGACAGCACCCCTTGGTCTGCCGCTTTATGAGGGGCGTGCGTCGTAAGCTCCCAGTCTCTAAACCACTGGTTCCACCCTGGGACCTCCCCACCGTGTTGGACGCCCTGTTGGTCACACCTTTTGAACCACTAGAACAGGTGGATTTAAAAATGGTGACTCTAAAGACAGTTTTATTGTTGTCTCTTGCATCAGCTAAACGCATAGGTGAGATTCATGCTTATTCTGTTAATCAGGCATGTACAAAATTCTCTTTAGGGAACACAAGGGTGACCCTGCATCCAAACCCTGCCTTTATGCCTAAGGTGTTGGGGTCATGCTCTCCAATTGATATGGTCTCTTTTTATCCACCGCCGTTCTCCTCAGACGAGCATCAACAGTTGCACATGTTGTGTCCAGTGCGGGCACTGCGCATTTACATGGATAGAACAGAGAGTTTCAGGAAAGGTGACCAGCTTTTTGTGTCACACTGTGACACACCAGTGGTATGACATATTAAAAAAACTGATGACAACGGAGGGTTCAGAGCCATTAGAAACAGCCCACAAGGATTACTGCTACATACTCTTGCCTCATTATTTCATACTTTGTTACCATTTAAAACAGCAATCCGACTTTGTAACATCATTTATAGGTTGACAGAGACAAAAAAGCAAAATTTGTCCCCTTCAACTAAAAACACTCACTTATCTCTTTCTCATAACAGACCAACTGTCAGCATACTCTGCTCTCTGTAAAACTCTCGGTTGCAGCTTGAAATGGTTGCCTCAGTTAACCAGAAAAAAACTGTTGATTTTTTCCTTTATTTGCTCACAAACTACCCATGAAGATAAGCAACCACAGTGAATCAAATTGCTGTCTCAGTCATGATACACTTCATCTGCACATTGTGGACAAGGATGTGTTTACCATGGATGTTAACATCAGGACGTAGTGGCTACCTGACAACATAATAAGGCTAGCTGACTGACAGGACTGTATTACTTCAAAATCGACTTGGTGTATCAGTGATGATCAGTTGGCAGTGACAGAAAACTTTCATTTCCTTTTAAGCTGTTATGAGAGGAAAATTCTGTCTCTGATCTTCCTTTGTATCACCACTTGAAACACAGACGGCGTGAGAGACAGTGCACCCACGTTACTATATTTTGGGTGAAGAACTCCAGATCAGTTTTACAATTTGTGTTATGGATTTTTTTGTGGACCGACCATCTGGTCGCGAACATGCAGAAAGGTGATTCATAAAAATTGCCGCCTGCCTCTCAGGTGCTTTTGTCAGACAGCATACTTGAGGCTTTTTCTGCAAAATGTGCTACTAGCTCCTCTCCTCTGCTGATGACCATTCTGACAGCCATCATAATCACAGCAATCTCTCAAGCTGACACAAAAAGCCAGCATGTTGTGTGTGTGTGTGTGTGTGTGTGTGTGTGTTAAATATGCATCACTGTACTAGTTTAACAAATAAGTATTAATTTAGAAGTAAATAAAAACATTTTAGTGACAGATCAGAGCTGTCCTAAGCTGGATAAGAGCCAAATCTGCAGCTTCTTTAGTCCCTTTTCTTTATGAGTAATTTCTATTTTTTAAAGCCAGTTTCAGTGTTACAGTTTTATAGTTCAATAGTTCAGTTATTGCATTCATGAATTATATGTATTCATATATAGATAAATAAATAGCAGAGGATACAAAAAAAATTATATTATATATTATATTATATTATATTTTTACCTTAAGCCTTTAAACAAAATGATCATGCCTGAGATTTATATATGTTCACCTTGTTTTCAAACATTCCTTTCAATATGCAAAGTGAACTGCACATTTTTAATTTCTCATCACAACTATTTCACAGGGTCACTCCTTTGATAGATACACATCTGTTTTTAATGTTTGTCCTTGCCCTTGTTTTTTTAAACATACCAGTTCCCTCAGTCAGAGGTGCAGCCATCATTTGAAAGGGGGACAGATTGTTCAGGAGCGAGTCGTCTCATACTGAGTGATTCGTCTTCTTCTCGCATTCAATTGCGCCTCTCCTTTGCGGCTAAGGAACCAGATAACCACTAAGAGCGACATTATGGCACCCAGAGACTGACTCAAGTTCATTAAAATTATATACCATCAAAATCAAAAGTCTGAGCTGCCAAGCTCTAGTTGAGTTGACACAGAATGACCCTCAAGCATTTACCGGGTAAGCAGCCAAATAATTAAGTAAAAGTTCAATAAAACATTATTCCTATTAGCAGTTATGTCAAGTCACTAGCACTCAAAATGGAAAAGTAAAAGGGTAATAAGCCACAAAATTTAATTTCATGGCATGAAAACAAAAAGTTTTTTATGCTACAGCCTAAATATATTTTCTCAGCCAGTTGTAATCTCTCCTCACCTGTCAAGACCCTTCATCACGGTCAGTGTTGCCTTCTGATGGTCCTCCTTCTTCTTCCTGCTCTTTCTATTGTATCAATAAAGATTTAACAAATATGTGCAAAGCAATATGAGCAGAAATTCTGCACAGAAATCAAGGAAGAGTGGGTCAGTTCCTAGCATGAAGCTAAGTAGCCAGTCATCCAACATACGTAACAACAACGTTCTTGTTAAATGAGCTATCATTTATCTAACATTACCAACAGGCAACAGCATTACTCAACTTACACAGTTTGCTTTGAAGAAGCAGTGCAAGGTTTTTTGTCTCTTGCTGGCTGCTTTGCTGTACATTATCACCTCAGAGCAGTGCTGCCAGCACATGTCTTCTATTGTGTGATTGATTGTGATCACAAAAAGACAGCGTGTGTACGTCGCCACCTTGAAGACAGCTTGGGAAAACGTGTTACGATGTGTTAAAAATGAACTGAATGGTCATAAAATGTGCAGGAGACAGAGGACACAGATATGGTAAGTGCAGGGGACGAGAAACACGTGTACCCCGCGTCTGCTATGCACATGCCCCCAGTTCATATCCACTTTCTGTAGTCTAAAACAGCCTCTGAATACAGTGAGGGAGCATGTCATTGTGCGCTTTGTACATTATCTGTATTATTTTATAATCAACTAAGTCAGAAAATTTTCAAGCATGTAAATCAATAAATAATGCATTTGTGGGTTCAAAGTGGTGAGATCGATTTACGCTTCGTATGTTTTTTTTCTGTAGCAAATAAACTGGTTTAATGTAACTTTTATATATATTTCCTCATATCTCCACACAGTAGGTAACATATGAGACTACAAGAGAACACTGCAATATATACTGTGAGTTTCGATTAAAAATATTTTTATTTCTATGCAATATTGAAATGGTGTTTGACATTTTTGTTTTAAGATTATTAATATGTGGTTTCCAACAAACTTATGATCAATTATCACACCAAGAAATTTGGTTTCATACATTCTTTCAATTTCAACATCATTTATTACTTTGAGACAGTCACTCCTCCCTTTGTGCATGCTTAGTTTGCTCTCTGTGATTAATCCATTGCTTTTATGGGGAACTCCTGTTGATAAAGTCAGAGTCCCGAGCCTGAGGCAGAGCTGGAATAACGGAGCAGTAGGCCTAGTCTTCATCACAGCAACAGTCAAGGTTCCTCCTCGGTTCTTTGATGTGGGCGGCTCTGAATAAGCAGGTGGGTGGACTGGAAATATGTTCATTAAACAGCACTGGAATGACTAAAGCAACCACTGTACTTTGATCTGGAAAAGAGAGTCATACTGTAGAAAGAGTGGGACAGGGGTGAGAAGATCTTCTGATCATTAGAAGAAAGTTCATTTTATTTCAGAGAATTTTTGGTACTTTTGTTATTTATTACTTGCATTAAATTGAATTATTTTTGCTTATTTTAATGCTTAAATATCACTTTCATGTTTCAGTACATTTCATTAGTGTGTATATTCTTTTAAATGTCGATTAGAACTACTAGAATCTGAATTTAAGACAGAAAGTAACTTATACTGATATAAACCTGGTATATTGTTGGTAGGACACACACACACACAATTTCTTGGTGCTCTGCACTTTCAGAAAATGTGACAGTTAAATCAGTTTGCATTTTACCATAATTTCATTACAATAAACCTGTTTCCACCAACAGGTTGGCCAGTCTCTGCTCAGTTTATTTACTGTAATCACACACTGGAATGGTTATTTTAAGTATTTCTTTCAACAAAACTTGCAGATGATACCAAAAAAATAACAGTACCAACTGCTCTTTTTTTAGTGACTTGTCTGTGGAGGTGTGGGGGACACTGATCCAACACTGAAGAGGAGTGGAGTTACACCTGAGCCTGATGATTGGTATAAGAGTGTCAGAGCAACAAGAGAAAATGTATAATGCACTCAGATTTTTTTTTCTTTCTTTCTTTTTTTTTTTGTTGTTGCAGCAGTCTTTTGTCTTGCTGCCTGCAGCCTTTTCTCAAACAAAGCTTGTCTCCTTGTTGCATTAAACAACCACATACCGAGAAGAAACAACAGGAAAAATGTGTACTTACTGGCTGTGTGGTTGAGCAAGAGAGAAAGAAACAGACAAGCAGTGGCAGAAGAAAAAGGTTAGAAGTAAGTTCTCAATCTGGCAGTAAATCTACAGTGTAAGTTACAGTGTGTCAGTTAATAAATGCTGTAGAAAGGAAAGTCTAGTCTGTTGTTTTCCAGTAGCTGGAAAAGTGAAGGGGGTTACCCATTAATTCCTAGTAAAAACCCTGTCACATGGACTAGCCTGTGGACTGGCCCACCACCTGTGTATCACTAGTACCAAGGATACTTGGAGTGTTAAGTGGAAGCTCAGCTAAAGGCAATTTGGTCAAGTGTTTCTAACTTTATCTTTACCGATTATTTTTACACATTACTGCCCATTATCAAGACATTGTGCTCTTCCCTGTTTGTCTGAGTTTGATCAGACTTCCACTAAAACTTGCGATTTCGTTACAAACTATAATTTCGTGTCCATATGTTCAGGGCCTAAGGTCAGACACAGCAGCCTGTAGCTTCTTCAAACTTGCTACAGTTTTTCATTTTGCTCTGTTTTTTGTTTGTTTGTTTGTTTGCTTGTTTGTTTGTTTGTTTGTTTGTTTGGTTTTTTTTTTTGTCTTTTTTGCTAAAACATGTACTTCTTATGAGATAAATACATCCTTCAGCCATGGAAAAGGAAGTGTAGAGTTTGGATTAAGAATGGCTTGTTTTTGAGATGACCCCTGCCCATGGCACCTTCCAACGACCCAGCCAGACCAGCTAGACCACCTCAGGACAGGGAAGAGAGCTGGGATTAGAGCTATTAGACCAGCTTGGATTTACGACTGCTTCTGGCTAATGTCCGGCCGAAGGAAAATGAAATGGACAACATGAGACTTGGACTGGCCAAGCAACAGAACATCATGGACTGTTTGTGTGTACCGCTTTGCAGAGACTTCTCTCCATCACAACAACCCAGATTAAGTTACATTCGACAGGCAGGCAGTGCTCTGACAGATCTTCGTCTTGAAGTGTGAAGGCGCACTTTATGTTTTACATCAGGCATGGTTTGTCCTCTAACTCAGTCAAAGTTGATGGACGGTGTTTCTGTACTGTAAACTGTAAATTTCACTCTTATGCTTTATGTTCTGTGTGTAACATGAAGTATTGCAAACTTTCAGTTTGTTGTGCAACTCTGTGTTGCACAAGGTCAAGTAAATTACACTGATATCTTGGTTTTTGTGTTTTGCTCTATAAAACACAGCTAACATTCAAGCTAATAGGTTACTGCTATATAAGGAAATTTTTTTATTAAGTAAAACTAAGGAAGCAGAGTTTGGGTCATGTTGTGGATCATTGTACCAACAACTAATATAAAAACATATTCACCATATTCCACTATATGTGGAATCTTAAAAAAAAAAATCAACGATCTGTGGATGCACAAAGTATATAGCCACTTTTAGCCATTTCTAATTTAATGTACCCATTGTACTAATTAAAGGGTAGTTTAGGCTCATCTGATATTCTGACTGGTTTAACAAGTTTGACAAGCCAACAATTTTTGGGCCTAAAAGACAATTAAAAAAAAAAATTTTTTTTTTTACTGGCTGACTTCAGAGTCCAGACTGTTGAACCCTGTATGAGATGCTGCATGTAGTGGACTCAAAGAATGAAACAAATATTCGACAAATTCAGTATTACATGAGAAGAATCTTTTGATTCTTATCTTCAGCTTTCCATCTGGAAGTGAGTAGCGTGTCCTGAACTTGAAAAATTGTGTTTATTCTTGTAGATGCTCTGGTAATCATTCTCATAGTGGAGGCAGTATTTTTCAGTTTCCATAAATAGTGTTTCTTAGAACATTTTCTATTTAATGCTTCTATATTCTGCTGTAAGAGGGATACAGAATTGGTGTGCATGAATACCTTAATGTCATTAATAACTATTTGCTTGACTTGAAGTTTCTTTAATCAGTGATCAAGGATGCAAAAAATGTAGTCGCTGACAAAGCTTTGATTATTTGGAGTAAGAAGATCCATCTGGTTGATTTGAACTAAGCACAGTCCTCTTCAACCTTTGTGAAAAGATGTGTGACGGAATGACTTTTTCAGTGTTTGACTTTGTTCCCCCTGGAAGAGACCCTGGGTTCAGTCTCTAATAAAAATCCATTACAGACCAACAACTATCCCTAAAAAATCTACAGAAAAACACAAAATAGTGCAACAATAAACAGCTAGTTAGATTGAATTCACTTCAACTGAAAACATATGTAGAGAGACAGACATGACAGGGAGAGAGAAATGTGACTTTGACTCAGAAACAAGGAGGCAGACTGATATAGACACAGACGGAGAGAGAAGGGGGTGCTTGGCAATGCCTGCATACCCTGAGCTCCAATTAGAGTAATGCAGAACAGAGGAGGTGTGTGTGCGTGTGTGTGTGTGGGGGGGGGTGTGTGTGTGTGTGTATGTGTGTGTTTTAGGGAGAGATCAGGTGGAAACGAGGTCACTCTCTCCTCCCTGAGATATTTACAACCCAGCGTGACTACACTGACCAAAAAGTGGGCAGCGTTGTCGGCCCAGGAAGAAGAAAAAAAAATTAAACATCCTCCCGATTTGCTGCCTGCTGACTTGACAAAATGAAAGAATCTGTGTCCCCTCCCAATGTCAGAGAGCAGCAGTGCTTGGATCCATCATCACCTGAGCGGAGGAGATAATAGGAAGCCTCAGCTGCCCTTTCCCTGTATTCCAGATCATTATCATAATTCTGTATTAATCAGCGCCGCCTCCACCACTCAGCAGCAGAGATCTAAAAATGACCCAAAACTTTGCCTCTTCCTTCTGCTCTCACAGAGGCAGATGTGAGGTTTTGGGGATGGAGTAGGTGCTTAAATATCCCAAGGATTGTGATCCCACTCCTGGTATAAAAAAGGGAAGCCTTTGATGTGGCAATGGAGTTGTGTTCTAATGAGGCTCGTTACACAGCGATCTGTCCCTGCCAGACTAGAGGTGGCATCACAGAGCTGCAGCCAGCCTGCTAAAACACTCCTGCTGTTCTCGGTTTGTTCAGCCAGGCTCTATCACAGCCGGCCCAGTGCTACACTTTGTGGCTGAACATCCACACTTTCAATTATTCACTGGCCAACAGCACTTTGCAAACAGAGACAGGAATGCATATTAGCAGCTATTAGCAATCAACCTCGCTCTTTTTTTTTTTTTTTTTTTTTTTAAAGGAAAATTATGTTTCACGTCACACATCACCTTTTGCAAGTTAGAACATCCTGGTAAATAGTTACATTCCATTAGGGATTTATTACTGCTTTACAATATTATTTTTACAATATTATATATTTTCCATTACTACACTGTAGAAATGCATCTATTGCAGATGATAAAGTAAGCTTTGTTTTATTAATAGAGTAAGTATCAGTGAAACCTATCTGCAGAAAGCATCAAATGACCAACTGAAGAACACACACACACAATGAAAAAATATTTATTGCATGCGTAGGCTCTTATTTGTAATGCAAAACCAAAGATCAGACCTTAAAATAATCACTTTTAAACCTTAAGAGTTATTTTATTGATTATATATATATATATTTGTGTCCTGTGTTTTTTACTTTGATATTTACTAATTTTTCTAAATTAATTAATTTTTTATTAACAATTGCCCCTTCGCTATGCCAAACCCCCTTAGTTACTGTTGCTATGTCTGTCAAGCTTTCGGAGCTAGCATGGAGCTCACACTGTACCTAACTAAACTCCCTGGTGAAATATTGTCAAATTTTTGGAAAAACAAAAAAGCGATTTGAAGCAAGAGTGTTTCTGTTGTATTGAAAGGGAGTGCTGCACAGTAATGTGTGTGTAACAGATGTAAGAAATAACATTCGTCAGCAAGTATTCCAAGTTACATTGATTGATCAACATTGACACAGGTGTTACATAGATTTTTGTTAACACTGGTTTGTGGATATATGTGATTTCACCATGGACCTGAAGCATGGGTCTAAGTGCGGTTTCCCTGAGACAAAACAGAAAGGAGTTACAGGGAGCCAAATCCTGCAAGTAGAGGCTGTGGGGAGGGAGGACTGTATTGCTGATGGTGAGAAACTCACTTGTTTCCACTTGGCTCTGGGTAGAATGACACAGGCATGTTGTCGTGTAGGAGAACCCAGTTGCCGTGGTGCAAAAGTTTAGGTCATTTGCAACAAAGGTTGTCCCTAAGACACCTCTGAACTTTACAGTAGTACTTTGCATTAATAGTCTGTTACTGGGAAATGAATTTTCAGTGCACTATTCCGTGAATATCTAAGAAAATCACCACAATGCCCTTCTTTTCACTCATGACCTAGTACAGAGTGAATGAAAGAGACAGAATTTTGAAGTATCTTGTGAATATTTGATGAACTGTCACAAGGCTGAGTCAATGACTGAGACATGTTAGTGTTATTCATAATACATGACAAATTTTAGTTATATATGGATACACTAAGTCAGAGATATGGGGAGGTGCACCTGCCGTGTATGATCCCTAACAAATACTTTTGTTAAGGCCTTTTGGGGCATGGAATTTCAGACACCTATCTGTAGAAAGTTGTTTTTGTTTTTGTTTTTGTTTTTGTTTTTGTTTTTTCATTCAGAAATAAGTATCTGCAATGTCTTTGTTCCTTTATTCATACATTACAGGACCAACACTGAGAGGAAAACATCCATGTGTTGGGTAAAGTAATGATCAAGGAAGGGAAATGTGCTCACTTTTCTCATAGGATGAATTGCATAGATAGTTAAATAAAACTTTATTGATCCCAATGGAAATTCAAGTGGTGGTCAGCTGTTCACACATAAGCATTAAAAACATACATGCATTAAAAAGTTCATGGATCAAATAAACAATAAAACATACTAAGTCTTAATATATATGCATATGTACTCTGTTGTAGTAATGACAATCCAGGGCTCTCCACAGCAGACACGCATGGCTTCTATCTTTGCTGGATGCTGGAGCACCACACAGCGATTCAACACAAAGCAGATTGAGCGGAGTAAGAGGTTAGACACAGTTACAACATTAAAACATTTGGTTAATTTACAAAATAAAACACTCCGTGTTGACAAAAGATCATATTTCACTAAACTTCATAAACAAAATGATACAATGATAAGGAGCTAATCCTGAAGTCAACAGATCAGAGGTTTCCAGAGGCCATGATAGCGCATGATTCTATAAATATGGCAAAATTTCCTCTTGCAACTCCAGCTGTCCAACCATGCCAGGCTCTAAAACACAACTGATGGGTGTTGACAGACGACAGAGGGTGGAGCAAACCCACAGCAGAGCTGTTCCGGAATGCACATGCAACCAGTGGAATCCCTGGGTTAGACAGGATGATTTTTCTAATGAAGCTTTAACTTTTGCCCTATTTATTAAGTTTAATGATCAGTTTCATCATTGTAAACTGAAACCTTTTTTTTTTTTTTTTTTTTTTTTTTTAATTGAAA
>JAQLOL010000001.1:6619687-6631447 GCA_029783665.1 Naso thynnoides
AATAACAATAATAATAATAATGAATTACCTTTCACATCATCATCAAAGCACAGAACAAACGGTGGATTATTTGAGCTCATTCAGCAAATATTAGTAGCAATAACAACATGGCATTGAGTTGTGTGTGCTAGCTAACCGTGGATGTAACCAAGTTTATAATTGGAGAGAGGTGTCACAAACATATTTTTTTCTAAACAAATAGAAATATACTGGAAATCAATAGAAAATATCAAAAGTAAGGTCTGTTGAATGGGTTTCTTGAAGGGAGACATATTTAAGAAATTTTCAACTATACATTGGGTGTGACATATTGTTCTTTCTCAGTGTTAGGGAGGACACAACACCCCCATAAAAGACATGGTTAAGCCCCAGGTTATTAACTAATACATGTAGGACCCTGAAGTAGTTATTTGAAAATAAACATGCTGTTCGAAATGCAATTACTAGAAAAGCTCAACTCACAAAGGAGCTCTCTCTGTGCTATACACTGCTCGCTCAATGGCACACTTTGTTAATATTATTTGATCTACAGAGAAATAAAGGAAAGATATAGGCTTACAGTACAGAGGGAAATAATTGAAGAGAAGATATATGCAAAGGATAATAGAAAGGCTGGACTGGACTGAATGAGACAAAATAGAGATGTTAACACAGACAAAGAAAAACAGATCAAGCATGGGAGGACAGGGGAATTGCAGAGTGCTGTTTACTCTCTCTGCCGTGAGGGCATGATGAAATATTGAAATATTGAACCAGATATTTTGCATGGCCAAAAGGCTTTCGTCAGTGCAGTCTGTTCCCTGTAACTGAGCCATACTTACTCCTATAGTGTGATTAAGACAAGAAAACAAAAATGATAATACCACACCAAGCATGGGGGTCTTGTGTCATTAAAGGAAAGTTGATTTCAGGGTCTTGTTTCAGCCACTGATGAGAGACGCTCATAGCTAGTTGACTATCTTTCCAAAATGGAAACATTTTTTATCATCATGCATTCATGACTATGATCAAGCTCATTGATCAGCACTCTTGCACTTGACATCCAGCGCAATGCCTGTAATGTAACGGACTAAAGTGCATCTTTGGCTATACTACACCTGTCCACCCCCTGCCCTCACCTAGTCCCACCAGATCTGAATATGAAAATGGTCATTGTGAATTTCTTTGCTTAATAAGCATTCGCAGCCAACAGTGCATAATCACATCTGATTACAGGCAGAGAGCAGTGGGGTCTGCTGGCGAGGGGATGCCACATTTGCATAATGTCCCAGAGCATGTAGCACAGGTGAAGGAGCCAGTCATTTAAAATGGACAGAGCTGCAGTTCACGCCCTTGGAGCGCTGGATACAATGGTCGCAGGCTGCACGGAAATTAATGATGGATGAGGCCTCATTAAGACCTTGCCTGTTCTATGCAGACTACCTCAATAATTGAACTATTTTCTGCCATAATACAGACAATGATACTCTGTCCCAATTCTTCTCCTTAAAGCAAAATATGAAAGATTTTGCACTCACAGTGTTCCTAAGTGCAGTACTGCTGTTATAAATACAAATCCCAAGTTTCTGTCTGTTGTCAGATCCAACACTTATTCTAAGTACAAAGAAAAGTCTGCAGGTATGTCCTGAAAAGTTATATCTTTAACTAACTTTCCTGAGGTCCACATGATGGAAACACTGTCACTGAGTCAGCAGCCAAACATCAGCCTGATGCGAACAGTTTTGCTGGAGTTAAAGAAAAAACCTGCTGTTTTACTCGTTGAGTTTAAATACTTAAATTAATAATAAATTAAATAGAGTTTTGTTTCTATTATGAAGTTCATTTTTTGGAGATAATAACTGTGTATCATCTGTCAGAGTTAGGCTAAGTAACAGTGAAGGTTTAATTTATCATGTCTATCTTTGGTTTAGCCAGTGAGGAGTCAGCAAAGACAAGATAGGGACCAAAGTAACACTGTGTGATTGTCTCTTTATTATTCAAGATGTATTTCTCTGCTCATTTTGGTTTTTTTTGTTTGTTTGTTTGTTTGTTTGTTTTTTAATGAAACACTTGGATGACGAAGACTGACATAGTTCTAAACATGTCAGTTGCGGCATTTGCCATGATAAATTGATTTCAGAATAACTTGGTCATTCGCTTGCTGGACTAACTGAAGCATAATTGAGCATTATACGCCAACATAATGAAGTTTGTGCATGTTAGGTGGTCAATTTATCCTTGGAAGTGTTATTTTCATCCCATGCATATTTGAATGCTTTTCGTCACAACACATAGGGGCAAAAGGACCAACGCGCTATGTTAATTCCCAGTCTGATTCCATCTGAATAATTTATGAGAAATGACAAAAAGAGTTATCATTAGAGGACAAGTGATTGCTGTTACCAATACGGTTATTCCAAATAAAAGCATCTTTTTGCAATAAGGAAGATATGAAACAATGGTACATTTAACCTGTTTCAGCTTTTCATATTGTAAAGGTTTTGCCAACAACTGAACACCAGTAATTCATTTACTTGTCTCTCGCTCAGTCACTCTCCTTTTCTTTTCCTGGCTTCCTCTGTCAACGTTCTCCTCTGTCTCTTCGCCTCTATCTCCATTTAGGCCCTTGAGCCTGGCTCTCATTTTTTGTGCCCAGTCAGCCTCGCTCCTCACCAGTTGACATTAACAGTTGGCTTTAGTTTTAGAGGAGAATCCCTCTTGAAAAAAGAGTTTTAACTGCTATCAGAAAAACGTGTAAATAAAGAGGTTCAAGAGGAGTGCAGAACTATCTTTCTTCCCTTTTTGTTTAATTGCCTTCAGTCTAATGTGGCTTTCTGTTATGTTGTTGACCTACTCACAAAGTGCTATTAGCTATGTGCAGTGGATTTCTATTAGAAAACATTTTGCATAGCATGATTCAAGTGGTTTACATCATCATTAAAAGAGCACAAGGGTCAGGCATAATAGCAAAAAAATTAAAATAAAATTAACACCAAAATAGCAAGTAAACTTTTCGAAAAAACCAACAAGTAGAAATAACAAGCGAGGAACCCCTCAATACACAGAACATGCAGTTTCTAAAATAATACCTTAAAAAAGAAATAATAAGGAAGGAATAGGACAAGTACAATTTGTTTTCAGGGTAAGTTTTGAAGCTGTTTGACAGGAAGTGTAAAACAAGACAGTGCTCACAACCCCTTAAAAGTTGGTTGAAAGCATTGCATCTTGCTGACATTTTCAAATGACAACATCAAGATCAATCTTTGTTTTTACCCATAGTGCAGTTTGTTGCTGTAGCATAAACAAGGTGGGATGAAAGTGTGGATAACTGTCTCAAGGTCTGCAAAAGATAAAAAGGACATTATTTTATCGATGTTGTGCTACTGCAGAAAACAAACACAAGAAACAAACCAGACTGAACAACCATGTTTTCTTGTAACAGCAGTTACATGTGTTTTTGTTGTTTGTTGCTGTCGTTTTCAAATGATCTTGACATGGCGTATTTTCAAGTTTCGATATGTGTGTTAAAAGAAGAAAAAATCTCGCTTGTTGAGTTGCTAGTTTTAAGGTTTTGCTTAATGTTCACTGCAAAACATTGATTTCAACGCTCCTTTTTGCTTAGATTACACATAATAAAACCATCAAATGCCTCTATACTGCTCATCTAGAGTAATCCAGGTGATATGAGGGGTGTACTATGAAGCAAGACGACTGGTTAAGCAGGGTATGTTGAGTCTAAAGCCAGAGTTTCCTGTGTCACGAAAGTGGCTCTCATTTCACCTGGCTAGATCACCACGGTAACTGATGCTAAACACATGACCTGGTCCAGACAAGGTTATGCTCAGAGTTTCTGCTGAAATCAGAAGTCAACCCCTTTTGGACATGGTGTTACCTTTTCGCGGATGCATATGTTACTAATGCCACAAGACGAAGCTGTGCACTAACAGTAACACAAACTGTCTGCATCGCGTTGCGCTTTTTTGCCACGGAAACCTGCATGAATTCAGTTGGTGATGCAGAAAATCTGAGCAAAAACACTGTATGCTGCGCAATTCGCAAAGTTGTTCTCGTTCTCACCGAACTGCTGAAAAATACCTTTCTCTTTTACTTGGCCAAAGACTAAAGTGATTTCCCATATATCCTTCATTATGTGACAGTGCAATTTTTTTAGAGTGATGTTTAAATGTACTGTATCAAGTCTACACTTCTAGAGGTGCATTCTGAGTCAGAGTGACTGAGTGGTGAAATAAATATATAAGCCTATATTAACTTACGAATATACACAGACAGCAATTTTTTGCCAGTAGTCCTCCCTGGCCTCCCTGGCTTTTAGCCATTATGATCTTTTTGTACTCCTCAGATCCCTCCATAATTATAATTTGCTCCTCCTGACTGAAATACGCAAAAGCGATCCATTTTTGCAGGAAGACAAGTCATATGACAATCAAACTCCCCTTTTTATGGAAACATGCACAGAGTCTTATCAGGACAACCTGGTTTGACAAAGCAAGTCAGTAACCACCGTCATGGTACTCATTATCTCAGACTGGGGCTTTAGGTTTTGTCGAGCTGGCTCTCACAAAGAAAACCTTGCTATGTTGAGCTCGCTTTGTAGTGCAGCCCTCTAAAGCCTCAGCATGTCAGGTTGTTTAGAAAAGCATCACTAACACCATGTTTTTAGCTTCAGTGTTCACTGTAACCTGAAACTTCATACACCACCTTTACTGCCTGTAAAGGTTAAAAAGTTAAAATGTTAAGTTAGAGTTCATAATTTAACAATTAAGCAGGTTTAAAAAGTGTTTATTCTTTGGTTGTAAGAAACCGCATCAGAGTGAGTGTTCTTTCTTTGGTCTAGAAAAACCACGTCAGAGTGAGCGCTCTGTTGTTAGCTCCAGCTATGCAGCATTTTTTTGTTTCATGCTCAATTGACCTGAGAGGAGCACACACAAGCTAAGCAGGCTAGTGATACAACATTATTGGAGTTTTTTGATGCTTGTGCCTGGGAAAATATTTATCTGTGGGTATTATATGTAACAACTGTTAAAGGGGTTTGTATTTCATGAAAAATTTATTATGTTTTCAGAGACTATGCTCTGTTAGCTTTCAAAGATGCTAACTCTTTTCATTTTGTCAGTTGATGGATGTTAATTGAAATGTGCTTAGCCTGCGCAATGCTTTGTTTGTACAATAGTTGACTGAATTTTGTTTCTTTGTGATAATTTTCAGTTTTATGTATTGGATTGGATTGGACTTCATTAAAGGGCAAGAAAAGTGCTTTGTGGTTTTTTGAAGAACCTCCACCATTTGTTATCTGACTGTCTAGTTTTGCATGTACGCACTGCGAGGGCAGTGCACCACCACACCACAACATCAGAAGCTTCAGATATGCAAACTTCAGATGGTGTGCGTGTGTGCACATGAAAATTGATCACCATTCACTCTCAATTGTTTTGACCTCAGCAGTGTTTTGTGGACTGAACTTCTCCCGACCTTCCACGAGGAACCTCTCCTGACCTTCTTTGGCATGAGGATGAATAAATAATGACCAAATTTTTGTTTAGTAGTGAATTATCCCTTAAACCACAAATATTAGGCTTCATCCTCTGTGTATCATGTGTTTCTGTTGTTTTAGAGCAAACCACTCACTAGTTGTTGAGGTATTTCACAAAGAAATAGTAATGTCCATCTCATGGTTGAACTACATAAAAGTTAGGAGATCATTAAATTCAATAGTTTTTATCCTTTGGAGACAATGTGCAAAAATCACAAATATTAAACCAAATGACTAAGAATAACATTGCCATCTATGTGCAAGCCACCAGGCTGAAAATTTAAGTCCATTGTTGGTGGTCAAGTTGCTGTTTAAGGTTTTTAAGCAGTGCTGGGCAAGTTGGAAAATGAAGTGAGCTAAGCTACCAGTTACTCTACATCAAAATAAAGCGAAGCTACTTTTAAGCTATCCACAGAGAAATTTAGTATGCTAAGCTACAAGAAAATGGCAAAAGTAGCTTGCTACTTGCAAAGCTACTTTTTTTGTTTTTATTTTTTACATCACGTCGAAACAGCAATGTCTC
This sequence comes from Naso thynnoides, assembly GCA_029783665.1. Taxonomy (NCBI): domain Eukaryota; kingdom Metazoa; phylum Chordata; class Actinopteri; order Acanthuriformes; family Acanthuridae; genus Naso; species Naso thynnoides. Next base: position 6,625,741 of record JAQLOL010000001.1, read on the forward strand.
AGTGATAGGAAAAACTGTCAGCCAAGTAAATATGCAAAAATGTTCAGATGAACTGTTTTTTTAAAAAATAACAAGCTTAATTTAATATCTACTTAATATCTAACTATCTGGCTATTTCAGACATTCAAAAACAGAATTCCAAAATATATTTTAGTCAGTAAAACCAAAATTAATAAAAGTAATATAAACACTAAAAAAGGCAGACCTACTTTTAATTTTATTTATTTTTATTTTTATTTTTTGGTGACATTAGAAAATTACCATGTCCTGCAAATAACACGTAACATCAGGATGTCATTCTCTCTCTACATAGGCTACCTGTTTTTGTCTTCCTAGCTTTTTTTTTGGCCCTTGAAAAGCATGGCAAGACACGTGAGAGACACACCAAGAAGCACAACGTGGCCAATCAGAGGGAGAGTAGGGCAGGACTTGTCAAGAAAAGCCAATAGCGAAACAACAAGCACAATGAACTGTGAGGTTAATATGCGATGTCATACGGAAGTGCTTCCCTCGTCTACGTGCCTCAGCATGGAGCTGGCTTCAGTTGCATTACTTATCCTCAGTTTTATTACCCTTAGATTTATCCTGACCACCGTAGGAGAAAAAGTGCGCTGCACTTAAGAGCTTTTTCTGGGAAAAATAGCTCCTAGTATTTTTTGGACGCTACCGCGCTACTTGGTCATTAAATCAACTTCTCTACAGAAAAGCTATTTGACTCAGAAAGCAGTGGCATTACCACTTTGCTACTGAGAAATGTAATTAAGTTAATAACGTCACTACTTGTGTTGACACTGCTGCCTAACACTGTTTTAAAGATACAGTCTGAGGAGCAACAGTTGCCTTTACTGTCTCTTTTTTAAAATTTAGATGTGAAATGGAAAATAAGAGCATTTTGTTGAAGGAACTCCTGAGACATGACAGAATAGTTTACTGATATTTAGGGGAGAAATGCAGGAAAATTAAATTGAGGCACTATTGAATATAATATAGTGTCAGCCAAATGTCAAAAGGGTGAAATATTAAAAAAAAGTGAAACGACGCATAGGAGGAACTTTTGGTTTAATAGCACAGCACAGTGATAGATGGCTTGATATTTCAACTGAATTAAAAAAAAACACACAAGCATCATGGGGCCATTAGTATACAATCTTCCTTCCTGCTCTTCAGCCCTGTGGCACTAACAACTTTCAGGATTTGTGAGTGCAATAAAGAGACCATAGATTCAAGGTAATTTGCTCCACAATGGGGTGAGACCCAGAGCGCTCGTGGAAGGCTTGCTACAATGCCAGAGCAGTTAACCTATTCATCGGTCAAAACAAACAAGCCTCACCGTCAACTTTTATCAGCCTTTTATTTCATAACCTTGGCACAGAAATTAGAACCTCTCTAAGTGGTTTATATGGAGAATGTGTTGAATGCTGGGAGATGCTAGCCCGCCTGAGCAGAAATCGCTCTGATCTACAGCAATCTATTGATCCAGCAAGCTTGTCCAATCAATACAAAAGAAGAGAAGAGGGGAAACAACATTAGAGGAGAAAATAGCCTATTTAGGGAGCCTGGAGAGTGCGAGAGGGGTCTGCAAACTGTGATAGGACAGATACTGTATGTGGATTCTGCACGCACACATAGGGCTAGATGAAAGGAAATGCATTTTTCCACTGAGACCAATAGAAAAGCTCTCTATTATTTCCTTGGGAGTGCCGGGGAATGTAATGAGAAAACTAGCAGGGGGAGAAAAAAGTCAGTGGACGGGCTGGTTGGGATGAGATATGAGAAGAGGCAATGGAGCAAAGCCGGAGAGCTGCGATTGAGTCGTCTGAGTTAGGTGGACATTCCAGAATACGTTACGGCACCAGCTAGAACAAATCAGGTCTGTCAGCTCTGCATACAGATCTCTTTATATCGGGCACCAGAACGAGTGAGCGGATAAAGAGACTATAGTTGTAAAATCACACGTTTGATCCCTGAAACAGGCAGGGTCTCATAAGCAGCCAAGTTTTCTGTCAGTGTAACGCTGAGCTGGAAACAGAATGCTTTCCCCTTTGCTCATTGTCCATTATTCTGAAAAGGAGGATTGATGCTGTAGATGGATGAAATATTAAACCAATGAAAAGAAGATTTCTGTGCGTCCACACACAGGGTAACTATATATGGGATAGATGAGTTGGATGTGGCCATGATTAGTCTTTTAACATGTGCAACAGCTAGTTTTACTACATGCAAGATGTTCATTTGTAAGTACAAAGGGCTGAACAAAGTTACAAAGGTTGTTTTTTTTTTTTTCCTTCTTCCAATACAGTCCAAACAAGGCAGGGGCTAGAAAGGATTCCATAGGAGCACCATGTGCTGTAATGCAGAGGAGATTTGCCAGATAATTTAACATTTTACAGGAAAAATCATTTTAATAAGGGTCAATGATAAATATCTATTAAAAAGTGTAGTATACTTTTTCTGTATTTTTAATAGTGTTAAGAACATCAGTATTTGCATCATGGAGAAGAATCAGATTAAATAAACTTTTTTAGACTGTGCAGTGTGTTTAATTGGTGTTTGTTTAACTTCATCCTGACAGTACTTGAAAAACCATAACCAGACCTTTTTTGCTAATTGGCTCTAGGTGACAATTCCCTTCAAATTAGAAGACTTTGTTTAAAAGCAAGACATCTCTCTATTACCAAACACTGTCACCACTGTCATAATTACTCATCTCAAAGAACCGCCACATGAAATATAGCAAAGGAAGTGTTTGATGTGCAAAAGCCTGATAAAGAATCTAGCTTTAGTCTAAAAGGATCTACTGAGTCATAGGGGGAATCGCTGTGGTCTTGTTGTAGACCAACTCCTTATCAAGATTGAGGTGCAGTCAGACTACAAATCACTACACAACAATCTAAGGCCATATTCAGACCAAATCTGGCAAAACGTAGCAGGGCTGTCCGGCAGGTTTGTCTGGTGATGGAAGTGTCACATTATTAACATAACCGGCCCCATCTCACCAATACTAAAAGCTCCTCCTCCATGGAAAACAAGTCCTTTATGTTTCCTCTTCGTCTTTCCCAGTCAATCACTGGCAGATGCCGTTTTTATGTGACTGGATAGCGGAACATGACATCATGCTGTGTTCCTCCAAAAGTTGAACCTGTCTCAACTTTTTTGCCGCATTTGGCTGCACTTTATTCAGGCAGCCGCTGCGGCTGTTACTGCCACAGCCAGAACAGACGGGCCTTGTTAGGTAAATGGAAGGAGCTCTGTTTTCAACAGATCGCCGGATTTGGTCTGAATAAAGCCTAACCCAGCTCACCTCGGGCAAGGTTCACTTTGACCTAAATTTAACCTGTTGTGGTTTTCCAAAGAGAACAGCCAGTGTTATCTACAGCTGCACCATTAAAGCTTGGTCACAAGAACATTTAAATGCTAAAGTTTTGCAGTATATCTTAATCTAGAATCAGTGTGATCAGCAGGGGCAAAGTAAATTCACATGTATCTGTCAAGTTAAACTTTTGTTAACTCTGACACACAAATTTGGAGTGTTGATCAAAAGAAATTAAGCTTTGCTAACATTTGAGATAAAAGAGAGGGCACAGAATGTTAAAGAAAAAAGTCAGTGTTCCATCAAATTATATAAAATAGAGCTTGAACTTTGAGCTTTTAGTGACCAAGCTAACAAGCTTGGATGCTGACAGTTTCCAATATCAGTTTCAGGTTTGTAAACCATGACTGTTTTGTGCTAAGGGTGCACTAATGGCTCTGACCACATCCAGGCACAGTATGTTCCTTGGCCCTGGAACACTTGAAAAAGGCGGACCTCGGCTCAGCACAGTGGCATATGCAAAGGCACAAACACAGAAAGTGGAAATGATGACATCTGTGCAACAGTTCATTGAGTGTGTGCTCAAAATTTGGTCGACAATACCATACAAAGTCAACCAGATAAAGATCTTTGGAAAAATCTGTGAGTATCTCCTTCAACGTGGATACCAGAGGACAAGAGAACAATGGCAGGTCAAGATGAAAAAACTGAAGGTTCAATATTTGAGAGTATGGGACTCACTTCCTAATCTGGCAGCTCAGCACAGTTCCGAGAAAACATCTTCACAGATCTCTTCATTAAGCTGTCTCTGGTGTGACATGGTCTCCCTGTGTGAGGAGTGGTGGAGGGTTATAGACCTTTCTGCTTTCATGACTCTTGCATGTCCCTACTCATCTGCCATTGATTATACCACAATCCACTCCGCCTTTGAAAATCAACCATTAATTGTTGCAGGCTATTTCAACATCTCTACAGCCAATGCCTCATCTTCTAAAGAAAGCTTTCAAGTTGAAGCTTTAGTCATAACCAAGTGTTTTAGACCTCATCCTCCTACATTAAAAAAAAAAAAAAAATCAGTTCTGTGGAAGAAAAAGAGCAGATGTGCCACTTCTTCTGATTCACTTCCTGTTCTTTAACATGGCAGACTACTCTCCCCTACTCTAAATGTGTTTTCAACAATCATGCAGCTCAGTAGCACAAAAAACAAGTTATTTTAAAAAAAGCACCCTTGTCAGCACAGTTGTCAGCTTTACACCCTGAATAACTGAGGTTGATATGTAATTAATACAGTCATGCAAATCCTCTCTGCATGTCACACAGATGCAGTTCACCTAAGAATCTGTGGAACTGGCTCACTAAGACAGCGCAATGTAAAATCCCATCTAACATGCTTCTGTCAGGGAGGTCATTGTCAGTTCCAGTGTTTCCTTGTTCCTCTCTCTGTAGCAAGCAGCAATGTGTGCAAGAGACCACGCTTCTCTGTCTGCATCACATAAAGAAGATTTTTTTCTGCTGACCTTAGATCTCAGCGTCAGACAGCAGAGTTCAGGGCTGAGAAATTGTTAGGAGACTTCAACTGAAATTGAATTATTTGGAAAATAAATTAACAGTCTAACTAGTCTTTTAAGTTCTTGGCTGGAAAATTATAAAAAATTCTTTCCCACTCATATACCTGTATTTCGTGGCGGTGACTTTGCCATATTGCTGCAGGTGCAAACAAAGAGGTCATTTAGGTTGAGATTGCACAATCATTCAGGTTATCACTGTGATAAATTTTTTGATGGTGTGTAACCATGGTGAACTGGTGTGCAGGAACCTGCGGGAACCATCGTCTAATGAAAAATGAAGATGTGGGCTCCAAATATGCATTTTTAAAATTCCCAACCATGAGAAAGAGTTCCAGACTAACTTTCCACAAGTAGCACTGGTGCTGCATACTGAAAATTTAAGGAGCACCAGCACAAACTTTAGGAGCACCACTTTAACCCTTCAACCCACATGCAAAGCAGCACATTCATTTGTTACTGTCACTTTCGCTGTGATGTTAATTGTATGTCATTGGTAATAAAAAATTTACAGAAATAAAAAATTGCTGTTTCATGTTTAAGAAAAAACAAAACAAAGTTAAGTTGTGCTCTACAAGAAATCTTTACTCTTAAATTATTTTTTTGAAGAGTGCTCCAGCAACTTCTAAAAAACTGATATTACGGTATTTTAAAAACAAACAAATAAACAAAAACAATTTATTTAACAAATGAATGTTGGTGAAAAACTAAAATGCTTTTCCTGTTCTAAAATGGACCCAGGCTACATATCTAGTGCATCTTAAAGCTATGGTCTACGATTTGGAAGCACGGCACTTATTATTAACATCGTTAATATGACCGTTATGGTCCT
>JAQLOL010000001.1:6633639-6646073 GCA_029783665.1 Naso thynnoides
GTTGATGGTGAAAGGCAAAACCATTGATGTATTAAAGCCTCTGGCAACTTGGCTTGAAACAGTAAAAATGCACATATGATATCAAAGTTGAGTGTCTTAAAGCATCCACACAAATCTGAGTGAAAATAAACATTCATAACTACTAAGAAACCTAGTTCAAAACCAGCTTCATTTTGTGGTATATATGCACATATGTTGCACCTGATCTAAACAGGGTAAACCATTTCTCAAGACTGTGTGGGCGTGGCAGATCACGTTTTGATCGACAGCTCCTTGGCTGTCAATCATTCATGACAGCCGTGACAACAGCAGCATGGGAGACAGTCGCCATAGTGCAGCCCTACTTGTTTTAGTCACTTGACTCTGATTCAGACCAGGAAACAGAGGCCAGGGCCTCCGAAAATTCTGCTGTCCACCCTCTCACAAAATGGTGATTAGTAGAATAGTTAGTGTAACAGTTAGTGTAATAGTTAGTTAGTGTAACAGACAAAACAGCTGCATGTCCGCTCGCTAGCGAGCCTGGCCCTGAATGGACTATGCAGCTGCCTCTGTTACAATAAGTTCTGGGTTTGCATCTCAGTGTGCACGGCCCATGAGGGAGAGGCTGAAGTAGAGGGAGAGAGGGTACAGCTCCAGGTGCTAGACATAGCCATTTTGCAAAACCATAGCTTTCTGGGCTTGGGTGAACCGGTCTTGGGTGAAATGAGCACTGCATTTTTACTTTTTTTTTTTTTTTTTGTGCACTACTCCACCACGGCTCAATAAAAACTTGACCCACTATTTCTCTAAGTCCACTACAGTTGAAAAATTTAAAAATGACATGTTGTCATTTTCACTGGTGGATGTACACCCAGGGACAGCACAAACAAGCAAGATGAGGAGGGGATAGAAGGATACTGACAGACAGATGGACAGACAGATAGATAGTTAGATAGATGCTGGCTAGGTGCAAAATGCTACGTAGATAGGAGTTTGCTCAGACTCTAAGGGCGCTCTCACACTTGGCCCTGTTGTCCCGACCCATGTTGAAGAACGACTGTCCCCCCTCCCCTCTCCCTCGCTGGCCCACAATCACATTGCTCCAGTCTAACTGCACCTGAGCACAATTGAGTTTCCTGATCTATGGAGTGCAAGCTGTATTTCTTCCCACATTTTTTTCATCTTTTAATAACATTTTTAAATTGTTCTCTGGTTCCCGCGATCTATAAGACAGTCGCAGATTTTTTCCACTGCTTTTTATGTGGACATTGTACGCTGTTGTCTGTCTGAATTTAAGGTGAATCCTCCACAAACAGTGTCAACAACAATGACCGACAATGATGTCGGTGCTCTGTGCTTGTGCTCGTGCACGTGCATCCGCACCGTACTGAAGTCAACCTCTTGCAGCTGTGCCAGGGCCGACAAAGCATGCTGTGCTTGAGTATGGAACGGAGCCAAACAAACTGGACTTCAGGGGTCAAACTTGCTCAGGCAAGGTACGGACTGCCTAATGTGAGTGCATCCTAAGAGGCCGACTGCACAGGAACACAGAGATTTTGAAGCATCTGTGTTGGGAAGGACGAGTGTGACCTTTTTTATTATTGGTTCAATTAATTAATTAATCACATAATAAAAATCCAAAAAGAAACCTGCCCAGTTTAAATCCAGTAAAAAGACAGATACAAAAACTGAAATGACAATATTTCAATGTTGAATTGAGAAAAAATTCTAATACTTTTTGATGCTTAACATTAAACACATGAGGAGCTAGATTACTCTGCTAAATGAATATTTGTGTATTTGAGTTGCCAGAACTGGATACAGTATCAGAGACAGGGCCTCGTTCATTACTATAAAAGCTACTCCCATGTAATGGAAGTACCTGGATTCTCCACATAGTGTCTGTTTTGCCTATAGAGCACTTATAAGAGACCTGCGGTGGCTGACCCCATTTGCTTCTAGTTTAGCCCTCTACAGGCTCATTGTGCTCAATGTTAGATGTGGACACAGATGGAGCCTTCTATCTGTAATCTCTCTTCATTTCATCCATATGTCTATCAGTCTTCTGAAAGCTTACATAGCAGTACCACTGGAAATCGTGGAGGCAGTGACAGGCAGTGTAGTCTACAGACCAAGATCAAGAAATGTTATCAAACCCGATGAATCGAATTTTGATGGCCATTTTGCAGGGTTTTTGGCTCTAAAACATGTATCCACTGTTTCACAGCAGTGTCTTTTACAATGTAAGCTGTAATTCATCAGGTGATGTGTAATTACATGGTTTGGCCACTGTGTAAAAGCCTGGCACCCTTCCTGGGGACCGCAGTTCCTTCAAGACTGTACTGCACAAGTCATACTTCATGACCACAGAGCTTCAAGCCCACAGCAACCCATGACAAATGGTCATCTAATTTAAGTTAGTGTTTGTCACTCCAAAAAAAATAAATTAAGCCATACATTTACCACAGTGACTGCTAACATTGCAGCTAAACCTCTGAAGGATGATTTGTGGCCAATTAGAAATCTGGCTCTTAAATAAACAGAAGTAAAATTTTCAATTGACTGTTAGCTCTCCTGGGGAGAGAAGAGTTAAGCTTGTTAAATTCTCTGTCTTCACCAGCCACCTGTTCATTTTGTCCATTTATCATTTTGTGTTCGGCAGTTGAAAAGATTCATGTCAACCTACAAACAATGTGCAACCACAGAACCAGAACAAAAAGGCAACCGCACAACAACTTTATAGAGCTCAACATGAAAAGTTTGCAGTACAGGCCTATATTTGTCCTGTCAGTTGGTCATTTAAAAGCAGACTGTTTTGTGTTACTGGATGCACTGATGCTTCGCATTTTAGCAAACAGCTTGACTGGAAAAACGTCATTGTCATTCAGCTTCCATGATGTAGCCCATGGGAATGAGGAATTGTTTTTAAACAAACAAATAACTTTTACCCGGGAGCAGTCCAAGTTCTGTGTGAACCTAAAACTCAATATACAAACTCAGTGTAGAGTTGCTCTACGTGCATACTGTATCACTTTCATTCGATTATATGACTGCAAAACATATTCTGTACATGTTGCACAGGTATACACAACACATATACTGTACACAATGTCCATGTACATTGTACCAGGCCGCAATTTGTTGTCCTTCTGATTCTATTACTGGACATCAAACAAGGATTGGCCTTGTAACATGTCAAATTAAAAGATACCAGCAAAGACTCAACTTTGTAACATAAAATACAAGATAGCTGCAATACATGATAGTAGACTCTGTTAGTCACTATTGTGATGTTATCACCACATTTCTGGGGATCAAAAAGAACCTTTTTTTAGGAGACATGTTTCGTCATTGCTTTGAGAGAAAACCTTCCCCCTCTCTCATCCTCACTTTAAGAGCTTCATGATGTAAAATCTGTCCGGCTGAAGAAATGACTTCATCTCACAATTCCTCTCATTTGATTTTTTTATCCCCAAACAAGTGAAAATAACCTAATATGAGGTGGAATGATTTTTCTTCTTTCGAGCTCAGTCAGAATATTAAATAAAGTTGGGGTCAATTGACGATTTTTCCTATGTCACAGGATTGAAAAATATGTTCCCTTGTAGAAAATGGAATCATTAAACTCCTAAGGCTCAACATTTTTAACTTATTAAGAACTTACAATAAAATTCACTTTGTTGTTGTGCAACTTCTCTTTGGTTTGCTGCTTCTTCTGCTTTGAAACCCCCACTCTAACCTCCATAGAGCTTCACACTCCATAGAGCCCCAGCCCTCAGGGCCCAGCACTCAATCCTCATCCATCATCCTGAAGGGGAAAAAAGGGAGATCCCCATTTCCTTAGGGTGGACCCCATGGCCGGCGCTGTCAGCCAATGGTGATTGATACATGGGTGGGGTTACAGCAGGGCACCTCAGCCAATGCACACATCTTACATAGGAAGCATGATGGGCACTGTGATCCCTGCTGATGTACTGACTGTCCATAGCAGATATAAAGCAAGGCGGTCAAGGTGCCTACATTAAGAAGCATGGGTGAAAGTTCTCTGTCAGTGGAGCAATTCTTGTTAACAGCTGTATAGTTTCAAGGCAGCAGACACGGCAGCAGCGGGAGAGTCGTGCAGACACCCACCAGTGGAGGGATGACACATACAAACATAGACACTGATGCTGCTGTTGCAATACAGTAACTAAGCAACAGGAAACCTCACACACTGACCACTGACACCACATAGTAATAGAAATATGGGTTAGCATCTTTCTCTTGCTTTCTTTCCTTTCTCTCTCTCCCTCTCCCTCTGTCTCTCTCTCTCTCTCTCTCTCTCTGTCTCTTTCTCTCTCCCTCGATTTCTTCTGCCAGACCCGGCAGACCTGACTCTATTCCAAGCAGCTGAAGAGTGCCTCCTCTGCAGCTCTCTCTTCCTCCACCTACTCCTGCTCTGCACAGTATTATACAGCTCCTCTTTCTTCTGTATTCCGCACTTTCCTCAGTCTCTGTAGTGTTCTACATGCCGTCTTCCTGAGACTTCCTCTACCTCTTGCACAGTTTTCTCCCTCCAGCTGTTTAAGTCTTTTGTTTCTGCAGTCTTCTGTGTCCCTTTTCATTCTTCACTCCTTCTATAATGCACTCTTTCTCCTCCAGAACAGTATTCACATTGTCCTTCTCCTTCTTTGACCTCTGAAACACTATTCTTCCCTGCGCCACCACCTTGTCCCCTTTCTCAAGAGTTCCACGCACCTCCTCGTCCATCTTCATAGTATTCTCCTTCACTCCTCTTCAGAGATTCATGCCATTGCAGCAGACAGGTGTGCATTTCACACGCTATTTGTTTCCCTGTTTTGTCATTCTACCAAGCTCCAGCGGTCACCATTAATAACCCCAGTCCCTCTAGATGCCTGTTTCTATGTCTCCAGGCTGATGTTTCCTACAGCCCACTGGCAGCATTGCCAGGCTCAGAGCCTCTGGAGCACAAAGAGATTGAGGAGTTAGATCAGTCCAGACACATGGGAAGCCAAATCCAAACTGCACACTGCCACACAAAAGGCAAAGTGGGCCTTCAGAATACTAAACGGGAATAGTCTCACATTTAACACACAGTGAATTACACATTGTGTTGTAGAGGTGTAACAATAAATGAATATGGGAAGTCCCCATCAGCTCAAATTTTGCAGAAGGATTTTACGTATGTAAAGAGTTTGTGTCTTAAAGTATGTTTTCATATTCATCTGGAAAGTCTCTCTGTGCTCACAATATTTCTATTTTTTGGCACCACAACAACATGATTTTGAAGCCAACCAATGCCTATTATGCAGTTGCTATTATATATAAAGTGGGGAAAAAATAGATTCAATTTCAATAATTTTTAAGTAAAAAAAATCTTCTTTTCTAACTTTAAGATCCATACAGACATTTTCTGCCACTGTCCATGGAGACCTTCATCCTCTGGCATTAATAACATAATTTTTTAGCAAACCTTTAATATCATGTCTTTTTTTTTTTTTCAGCCGGATCATTTCAGAGAGTTTTTTTCTATTGCCTGATCTGTACTGTGCAAGATCCTTACTTGCTGATTGGCTATTGAAACAAGTGTTATGTGCTCTAAAACTGGCCTCTGGTGACTTGACAAGCTGAATTACAGGCAACACCCTCAGCTGGCTTGGGTTGAGCTGAAACGGACCAGTTTACACCACTGCAATTGTCTGTGCAACCATTTTGTCTTATCGTGGATCCCTGGGAAAATAAACTGAAGCAAGATGAAGGGTCAGTCAGAGCTATGAAGCAAAAACAGAGAAGGGAGGGTGCAGTGGCGTTGCTTTAGCAGTCTTACGATACTGTAGCTTAATTTCCAGACGTTGCCTATCCAGCTTTAATTATTTATTATTTGCATCGAGTATCTCATGAAAAACATAATGTCTAAGTGTGTTGGCCACATCTGTTATTTCAGTGTTTCGTATACACATCTATTGCCGTCTATCTCATTTTTGGGTTAGTAGATATTTTTATTGATAAAACATCAGTGACACATTTGCCAGGGGACTGAGGATGGAAATTAGCCACAGGCTATAGTCTTGCATATTTACATGCAAATGCCCATTGATGTGCAGTCCCTTTTTTAAAAAAAAATAAATCTTCAAATCTACATTCCTATGCCCTAAGGCGACCCCGAAAGGATGCCATGAACAGCCATATAGCTGCAGAGATAAAAAAGCCATGTTCTGTTGCTGCCAGGCTGTAAACATGTTTATTTGTACTTTGATACGGGGCTCTATGGGAGTCTGCCTCAAGTGTTTACTCAAGGAACTGCAACTTTTACATGGTAAGTGTAGGCTGTAAATGTAGGTGAAGTGTTGGCTGTAGCTACAGGTTGTAAAGAACAATTAGATGACAACTTAGAGCCATAGTATTTCTGCATTCTTTGTCAGAAAAGATGATTATGGATCACTGAATTTTAGCTAGTTACATGCACAATAATTTGACTCAATCAAGGAATACTAATGTTTTAATATTTTACTTTTAGAATTGTTTCTGACTCCCTGAATTCAAACTCTAGCTCAGGAGAGGACAATGCGATCCTCCCTTGGATTAGACTATATATGTGTATTTATGTTAGCTCCATAATGGACTGTCAGGTCATCAAGGTTGTTTTTATTTCCTCCAAACAATGTGCTCTGGGACAGTGGAGTCAATAGTGTGGGCTAACATGGCGATTTGTTGCCAACCTTTGATTGTCTCTCTGTCTAATATCATTTCCTGGGCAGGGCAACTGTTCCCCTACGGCCACGGCAACAAACACAATCACCAGCCCTAAGTAGCTTATTTAAGGTACCATATATTTACTTGTAGCAATTCTGTACCTCCCACACAAAGACATTAGTTTCCTTTCAAGAGATGCTTCAGTGATTCTCTGCACCATTATAAAATTATCAAACTTTAAAAGGAAGGAAAAGTGCTTATCAGACTGGTCATGACTGAAGCCAGATGCACGGATAATGTGTTTCTCTAAATCCAACCTAATTTCCAGCTGCGCTGTTTGCCTCTGGCCTCAAAATTATCAAAACTCAATCGCCACACCCCAGCACTCACATCCTGATTTAGAGCCAACACTGAGTTACTGAGGAGTATGTTGTTCTATTTATCATCTTTTTTATGACAGCAGGCTTTCTTCACAGTTAAACTCTGCTCAAACAGGGTCATATGTTTTACTCTCCTCCTTCCTTCCTCTCTATCACTCCCTAAAGCCTTCCTCCTCTCTGCACTGTTCCTTTCACTTCATCCTTCCTTCTAATATTCCACTCCAACCTTTCCATCTTTCTCCTTTCTTTTAGTTTTCATTCTTCACATCTCTCCTGTCTTTATTCATTCCTTCCTTCCCTCCTCCCCATATGCTTGTAGTCTGGTTCAGTGAGGTCATGAAGGGATCTGTGTCCCTTGGCCTCTGTGAGCCAGCGTCCAGTTGGTGTAATTATGATGGATAGAGTAATTTCCAGAGGCGCCTTTCGCCAAGAGGGTTGAGCCCACCATGCTTTCTCTTAGCTTTAACGACTTTTTAATAGAGCTCACTCCCAAACCTACATCACACAGTGCCAGTGAGCGTCACCGACAAATCACTGCTGTTAAAGCAGGTAATGACACAGCGGGACATGGGTGGTCCAGGCTCTTTAAAAGCCACTGCCCTCTTAGGAAACAAAAGCACTCCCAAGATGTGTGCTGGCTCCCAGTTAAGTAAGTCCACACTCAGTTGGACTCCTCAGCTGTGAGACAACCTGCACAAGGAGCTTAGGCTGACAAATTAAATCCATTAAAGGTCAAGTTAAATTCAAAGCATTGTTTATTTTTTAGCTGTAGTTAGCATCTGAAACTCCAGCTGTTGTCATTATTGGGTACTGATTGAGTACTCCATATTATTGAGTGCTTACTGATCCTCAAGTCTAGCAGTGATGTGATGCACACAAATCAATAGTGGTTATAGAAAAGGGCTTTATAAAAGCACTGACACTGCTGAGGAAGTCCAGAGGGCAACGCCTCTCCTCCATGTGCACAGTGCTTTGTTTTATAGATATCAGTAGTTGTGGATGAAGAAATGGACGGGAGATTAAGAGTTTACCATACCTGCATGTCAACCCATGACAACAAGTATAGAAGAGGTTCTCCAAAGTAAATGACAGGATACAGCTTGTCCATGTCCTCTAGATCATGCTCACAGCTTTCTGATGTAATGACACCATCGACTGGATGACATAATTTGTCTCTGGCTTCCTAACATTTAAACATGTATTTTGTGTTTGCTTTTTTTTTCTCAAGTTTATTGTTCAAAGGACTACAAACTTTTATTTCATTGTGCAACCCTTTGATGCACAAGAATATAATATAATACAGGTCAGTTTGTTGTTGCTTCCTGTTGATGCAAATTCCTAAATGCACTAAGGAATTTTTTTTCTGGGTATGACGATAACGGTATATGTATATGTTCTCTGAGTGTAGCACAAGAACTACATACTTTCATTTTGTTATTGTGATGCACAGCTGCATTTACATGTACAGAGTAAGGAGATTGGTTTTGAGTTTCTCTTATATTAACATTTACAATTTTAAAAAAAATTATCCTACATTTTCACTCGCACAAAACTGAGCCACAGCTAGTAGATTGTTTTCAAAACATTTGTTGAGTAAAAAACCAATACGTGAATTCTCAGCAGTAACAAAAATAAACTGAGTTGACACAGATCAACATCAGGTCATTTGATGTCAAACGCAGTCACATCACGTTTTACAAGAAGTATGGTTCTGATTTTTATATATGTTGCTTATCTCACAACATACATTAGATAAGATAAGATGTTGTCACAAACACTTTCTCATAGTCTGAGAGTGCAGGGCCACTCAGCAGACAGAGTGATCGGTGTGTGTGAGCTCTTAGCTTTTGTCCTCCAAATTGGGCTTCAAAATTAGCTCATTTACCTACGTAAAAAGTTACACAAACTATATAAAAAAGGTTTTTGGTCATTTTTAAGCATTAAATTCCACTTTTAAATTACATTTAATTTGTACATCCTTATCAACTTAATAATAATTTATTTTTATGTAATACATAACAGTGTAGCCAATGATTACTGTAGCTATGATAAAACTAAATGTTATTTGAAGTCACTTTTATGGCATGCAGTACAAGACAAATGCATGAAAAGCCTGTATTTTCTAAATTTCAGGTTTTGTATCATCATGACATTCAGGGGTCATACAAACAAATGAAGGTGTGATAGTAGAACAAGGGGTAAAAACAATTATTAATTCATAATCATACTTTTTTTTTACTTTTCTAATAAATTCAGCATAATGTACATTTCCCCAATCACTCCATCTTCAACACTTGCTCAGAGTTTCCTGTTTTGATGGTTTAAATTTCAATATGGCGTTGTTACTAGCCATATAAAAACTGAAAGCATGTTGCTAAAATCTTCTGCTGAATTTTTATTTAAAGAAAATGGAGAACAGAAAGCATGAGTGTCTTGACTACAAAGTTAATTACAAACAGAAATAAAAAAAAACTCAGAAAAATAGAAACAAAAGATTGTCCCTGGTGAAGGCTTGAGGCAATGAAACTGATAAAAGTAAAGTTTTAAGGGAAAGATAAGAGCAACAAAAAAAAATCCTTGTATGCCTATTAATTAATCTGAAGTTCAAACAACAAGAATAAATTTTATGAATCTTTGCTGTCTGCACTTCTAAATTAAAACAAATTCTCCAAATAGTTTCTTCTGATAGTTTCTTTGTTGTTCGAGCCAACAGTAGAATTTCTTTTGTTGCTTTTTTTGTTTCAGCCAATCCCTGTTTCAATTATTCTTGTGTATTCTACATATGTTAGACTGTTGGTAATTTGACATGTCAGCTGTTACTGGAAATATTAAGGATTTCACACAACTAAAAAGAAATCTTTTTGTACAATATGCATACAGATGGGTAAGTCTTGTCTCTGATTTGTTATTCCTGCACAGAAAACAACACCGAAAGGTGCAGCAGGCAGTCATCAGTTCGTCCATGCAGCAAAGGAAAACAAACTACTATACAACTGTCAAAAAGGGTAAGTAAAAGAGGAAACTGAAATGAGTGGACCCTGCTGGCCTGACTCAGCTCACCTGTTCAGGGGCGGCCCTGTGGGACCCTGACCTATTTGGTGAAGGGGTTGGGCCAGAGGCAATGCAGCTGTCTGTGATGCTGCTTGAACATTTCACTCTCCAACAATTCTTCCTTTTTATTCCTGAATCATGTGAAAAGACAACCACCATTTATCTGAAGTTCATCATCAATATTTTAATTTTAATTAATATATCTGTTCATCTTTAACATTCTACAAACAACATTTATTCACATAAAAACACAGGTTTTGTTAACTGAAAACAGATTGTTTGGAAAACACAGAGGAGATTACCCGAACTTCCGTTTGTTGTTGGTAGACAGGGAAAAAACGAAATTTTTGGCTTGTAATGACATATTGTACCATTATTGCCTATATGTTTGATGTCAGAGCTTACATCGCTTTCTCTTTTGTTCACATGAGGTGATACAGTGCTGGTGCTAATCATGTTTTCATTTGACTGTACAGTTCTTTCACCATATTAAGAAACTGTGGTGCACTACGGAGATCGCTATTTTCAAACCATCACACTTAAACAATTGGTCAATATGGCCTTAGGGTTAGGGTTATTTTACTACTCCGTTGTTTGGTTGGATCTTCAAAACCCTTTTATTGTGTTTTTTACCTTTTCATACAGTAGTTTAATGTAGTGCATGTATTAAGATTTTTTTTTCTCTATATACAAATGCCTGTGTACATATGGACCAGGCCTGAGCTGTTGTACCTTGGTCACGTGAAGTTGTAGCAATTTCTGCAGCAAACCCCTACCATACCACCACATAACTTCAACCTAAAAAGAGTAGTAATCAAGTCAGCCAACTTACAATATTCATTTTATTAATAAATTGTTAAAAAAAAATAAAAATCCAAAACTTGTCAGTTGAAAATTAGTTGCTACACAAGAGCAGCCAAAATCACATTTAGGTATTTATATTGTGTGACATGTTGTCAGTACACATCATTGACCTTTTGATGGACTCAGAGCCTAAAAGTGTATTTTTTTATATGTCAATTGTTAAAGGACATAAAAAAATATGAACATAACAACAACAACAGCAAACAAAACTCAATTAAAAAAGAAACACAACAAACATCCATTAGGAGGGTATAAATATTGATTTCTGGTGTAACTATTATTTTAAGTATTACTGTTATTTGTGTCCACATGACCTGATGTCCAGTGTCTCCTTCTCTATCAGAACTTGTTCCTCTTCAGCGTGGTTGAAGCAGCTTCTTGTTCCTGCCCTGCCTTCTTTTCTCTGAACAAACACTGTGAGGATGTACTGTAATGTCTCGTTTTGCCTTTATATTTTCAACTGTCTTATTTTGGTGGCCTCAATGTTTTTTGGGCTGATTTATTACGTCGTTGTTGATCACTTAATGTTTCAAAACAAAGAGGGGTGTTTTTTTTAGTTCGTCTTTTAGTTGTTTTTTAGTTTTTTGCATTGTCTGCTGAGGTTTTCAGACTCGGTGTAGTCGCGAGATGGAGTGCTGGCTGATATACTTGGGAATGATTCACCACAGAGTGAATCAGTGAATTTAAGCATTGGATTCAAGGGCTCTTTCACAGAGTCGAGCACATCAAGCACCTGGTCTTGTCAACTCTGAGTAAGATGACCTTGTGTTGCTTTAGCAGGTTAGATACTCTGCCACCAGCTTGAGTAGGCAGGTGATGTTCACCATGAGCAGCAGCTGGTCTCTTTACAGTATATATGTATATATATATATATAAATTCTCCTACATGTTGTTTTGAGCTGTTAAACACTGTTTTTTTGCTCTGATTCACTCTTTCAAGTTTCTTGTAATGATGTTTACTCTACATGAGGCAATGAGGTAATGAAATTATAAAACAGACGACCACTTACAAACCGCTGAGTGCAGTAACTGCCCAATGCACCGAGGTCGCCTGCATGTTCTTCAGGGAAGTAAGCTCTTTAGACGCATTATTTTGAGTAGTGATTAGTGAGGCTCACATGTGGTTGACTAAGTGGCTTGCGGTGGCTTTTACAGATAGGCGAGCAGTGACGAATCATGTGCGGTTTAGCTGTTTACTGTACCAACCATTTATGGTAAAACATAACAGTTTATGACTTCATGCTGCCTGTCTTTCGTGTGCTGAAAGTCTCTATCCTGCCTGTTGCTGCATCTTCAGCCACTCCTAAACTTCTCAAACTTTCTGCAGATCTTAGAACCTACACCCCAAGTAACAGAAGGGAAAACATATTACCATTGTAACTACAAATAGTAATAATAATAATAATAATAGCTTGGATTTATATAGCGCCTTTCAAGAAACCCAAGGCGCTTTACAGCACAATACAA
>JAQLOL010000001.1:6646173-6668223 GCA_029783665.1 Naso thynnoides
CTAATAAGTAACCTAATGTATAAACCATTTATAACCCATTATAAGGGCAGACTTATTGTGAAATGGGCCCAACATTTCATCATCACTGTAGAACTTGAGAGCAAAATTATCCCCCCTATAACCACCACCACGAAAAAAAACAGCTTGTTAATGCCTGTCCGTCCATCCATCCATCCATCCATCCGTCCATCCAACATTACCCTATCAATCCCCCTTCTTGAACTATATCACTACTTAGCCAGGCCATACAAAACACTCACTTCCCCAATGCTAGTAATAAATAGACAATAATCATAAATTGCATTACAACTACATGCTATCCAGAATGTTTCATTTTCTGCCTGTATTCTGTGAATATGCCATTAGATGTACATTTGTACTTATTGAAAACCGACTGGCCTAAAGACGATCCCAGTTTTTGACAGACAGATATGATTTTTATTCTCTTCCAGAGTTTTACATCAGCAGTGAAGACACTGATGCTTCAGTGAGGCACCTTTCCTGAACCAGAAATCCTTTTTTAACCTCGAGATCTGAGACGCTGAAGAGATCTCAGCCAGGTATATCTGTCTCTAGAGTGCTCTCAGTCTCACAAAAACACTATTTTTTCCCCTCCATCTCTAAATGCTTCATCTGTACCTCGCTCCTTCTCTCTCCTCATGTCTGCGAGGTACATGAGATAAAAATCATCATGGTGGCTGGAGGAAACGCAGAGGGTATGAAGAGACAGACTACAGCACACAGAGATATCTGCAGGCCTGACTTGATGAATTGAAAGGCAGGCAGGGAGGACAGACACTAAGCAGGTATGCTGCCATCCACTGATCACAGCTCTGTTTCTTTGCTGAAGATTTTCTGTTTAAGGCCACAGAATGTAAAGTGTCCAACTGTGTTCACAGAAAAGATCTGAAGCTTTGAAGCAAAGATGCACAGTCACTGATGCCAGTGCTTTGCTAACAAGGTGATATTTGTTTTATTTTAAACATCATCATCGTCACTGTTGCAAAGGTCCAGCACTGTTTTTGGCTTTTAAAATTTACCGTTATTCAGGTTAATTGTCATGTTTGGACCCTACAGGTAACTAAATAATTACTGTGATGATTATTTTATGTATTTATTTATTGAAATGATTTCAAACACTCATGCTAGATACAGATTGAGTGTGTTTTTGTACACAGAGAAAAATATATTTATTGAGCAAAACATGGCTTCAGGCTTTCTTCTGTTTGTGTCAAATATTTCTTTGAATATTGTGTTTCTGGCTTCTCCTGTGACTCCGTAGACTGTACCTCATAATCCTGCCCTGAAGCCAACCTGAACAACCTCAAACATTTACAGGGTGCAAGATTCTTTTTGTTTGTTTGTTTGTTTATTTTAATCATTCTGAAACACAGGGTTTTATAACAAAGTACTAGTTGTTGTCTCTCTATGCTGCTTATGAAACAAAAATTATTTTAGTGGATGACAAAAGAAATCATCAAATGATTTTTTTTTTTCACTGTTGAGTGCAGGTTGTGAATTTAAGAGTTTCACAGCTTGAGGAAAAGGCCTCTCTTTTCCCTTACTAGTCTGCTGGTGCATGAATGTATAATGTTAGAACTGAATACCGTGTCAGAGGCGGAGCCTCATTCGTTCCTGTGAAAGTTGCTCAGTGGCGCAAAAAGCCCAAAATGCTTGACTTCCAGGTCTGAGAAAAACCATACTGTGCACGCTCTGTAGTCCCACAGAGGCTGAGATTGAGCAGTAGTGTTTCACTGAAGCCCGCCAAACTGGCCTGTAGCTACGTGTTTATGAACATGCTAACATGCTTGTTGTGACCCAGCTGCTATAAACAGTGTTTGTGCAGGAGGCTGCAGATCTACGTAAATGATTCTTTCATGATTTTGCAACCACTGTCTCAGACCTACATCAATTATCACTACTGATGCCATCCCATATTCTACTTCTGACCACATAGCCTAGCCTTATATGTTTTAATCATGCGATTTAATTATTGGCAGACTTGAAATAAGAATAGGCTGAATGTTTTGTTTTATTGGTCAAATCAAAAGATTTACTTCTGGCATAAATCCCAATGTAACTGCAATTTTGTGCGTGCTGCATGCACTTGCAAATTTGGTAAACTGGTTTATGCCAAGATGTGTGTGACAACGCAGCAGGGGAAATGTCGATAAAAATTTGCCTGGTGCAGTGTCATTTTCGTGTCAGAAGTTGTACTGCAATTATGCCAGCTCAGACCACATCTAAGTTCAGCACAGCTGAGCGCAGCTGGTCGAAGAACAATTTTGGTGGATCTGCGCAGGTGCGCATGTGACAGACCTAAAACCCCACAGACAGGTTTGGTGGACGTCCTCTGCGTTACAGGAGGTGGGAAAAGAGCGTGTTGCGTTCACAAGGTTTTCTTCTTTGCCTCCTTTTTTCTCAAATGACCAATCACATCTCGTTTTGCTAAAGTTGAGCATTAACTTTTCTTCTGTGCATCACTACTGGTTGATTTCCTTTTTGAGATTATAACTGTGGAAAATCTGGACGATGATGGTGGTGTCTTATAAATACTTTAATGTCGTTCTCCCCATGTTGGGGTTTTGTGGTTATAGTCATATTCAGTCTGGCTGGTCAAGCTTAAAGTGTGGAAGAGAGTTCTGCAAGATTTCAAGGTAACACTTGCGTAAGGTCTTCTTGCCATGAAGTGCTCTCTTGTCGCAAAGGAAGTATGAAGTTTGTGTAGTACTCGATCACTAAACAATTAAACATATTTTTTTCAAACTGATAAATGTAAGCCATACTCTTACTTCTGTTGCATATACTCCCAAAAAAGTTTGGTATAAACAGTGGCTGCCACTGTATATTTTCTGTCCCGCTGAACCTCCGTGTGTGAAAAGTAGATTGAGTTGTTCAAGGTGAAAAAAAAAAAACCTGGACAAGAAAGATTGCTCTATTTTTTTTTTTTAAATCACCAGGTCCTGTAAAATGAAGCCAGTGTTAAGTGAGTCACTGATACACTCTGCCTGCAGTGAGTAAAAAAAACTAAAAGAGCGATTTTTTGCAGTTGCAGACATACGTTTAACTTGCGTTACCTTCGATGAAATAAGGGACACTGATCTTAGCAGGAGAGAGATGACGAAGGACAGAGAAAGTTTCAGTGGAAGACAGAGGTCCTGATGAAATGTCAACGGCCCCAACTGAGGCATACGTTTGGTCTCAGTATGATCCTACACACATGCCCAGATGCACACACTTGGGTATTGCCGTGATGATGAGGACCTGAAGAACCTGAAAGGTTAATTAGTCACCATGGGGGGAAACTCAAAGGGTGTCAGCGTGTCATCTTAGCCTCTCTCCCTCATCATTCTCTGGCTGTCTCCAGGCCTCGGCTCCCCGCTGTGTTTTTTTTTATTCCAGGCTGAAGGAAAAGACCACTTTGTGATCCAAATTAAGATGTTGAGTTAAAAAATAATGGCTTAGCTCATTACAGAGAATGGAAGAAAATTGATGGAAGTCTGGGAAAAATGGATGGAGAGATTGTAATCAGTCCTTATTATACTAAATCTATCAAAAATTGGATACACTCAGCATGGGAGCAGGTCTAAGGAGTACATGTACATGTATTTATCTGCACATTGAGACACATACCGTATTATTTCACATGCGATTAATGATGTATAGCACCACTTACTGTGCCCAAGCTATTAATCAGTCTCTACTGAAGTACAAATGAGTATCTCATAAATCTGTGGGATTTTTTTCCCTGACAAAAACAGGCTACGTGAGTAAAATAATAAAATGTGGACGGATCGACACTTTGAGGTAAAAGTATCTTTGGACTGATATCCCTTGCGTAAACAAATCTCAAATATTGGTCGTTGAGCTTGTTGTATAATTTTTTCTCAGATTTGATGTCCTGGACAGCTGTGGTCAAACACTGGCATTTAAAGAATGCACTGATCGGCCAAATGAGAACACTCTTTTAAAGGTCAAAAGTAAAAGGACAAAACTCAACAACCATAATAGCAACAGCACTGGTCCATTTTTAGTGAAGCTTGAAGAGATGAGGCATCTTGTTCCTGATTAGTCCAAATTGTGCCTGCATTGTTTCAAGGAGAGACAATGCGTTTGTTAGTTACAAATAGATGGTGAAATAGGACAGTACCCAGGCACAGCAGCAGGAACAGTGTGAGCAGTGCATGTTTCTCAGAAGTGAGAACTAAAGAGCATCCTATTATCAAACTCCCACAAGACAAAAAAAAAAGAAGCATTCAGTTAAGTAAGGGGCAGGTAATACGCAAAAAAAACATCAAGGTTGTCTGAACCTTGAACAGCTAGGGGCGCGAGATGAGATACACGTGTTTGAGAGAGGATCTGCTCCCTCATAGAATTTAATCAATATAAAAACTCAATTTAAGGAGTACACCCACTTAACGCTTAGTAGCAATAGTTGGAGACAGTTATCGTTGCGATGGGGAAGTCTAACAAAGCCAAAAGTGCCGAACAACAACCAATAGATGAAGCTAACAGCGAGGCTAATGCTAGCAGTGACCAGGTGGAAGCTAGCAGTGAGCACACCAATGCCACGCCATCGAGTGGGACCCCAACTGTGATAGACATTATGACTGCTATTCGCCGGCTGAGCCAAGTTGTCAACTCGGGATTTGACAAACTTCAAGCTACTCTCACAGACCTAAAACAAACAATGGCAGATGTTGAACAGAGAGTCACCTCAACTGAGAGCGGCGTGAACGAGCACAAGTCCCAGATAAAAGCCCTGGAGGACCAGTTTGCGAGACGGGAAGAGACAGCCAGATCACTTGGCGAGAGACTGGATAATTTAGTCTCACGCTCCAGGAGACATTATTGGAGTCAGAGAGGGACTAGAAGGGGGTAACCCCACAGACTTTGTCACCAAACTCACCCCGAAACTACTGGGAAAACTTCGGCAACAAACCTGTTAAAGTCGACTGCGCACACAGGATCTGCGGTAGAGCACCTGCAGCTGACGGTCCTCCACGTCAAATCATCGCATGGATCCATCACAACCCAGTCAAGGAAAGCATCCTGAGGCTCACATCACAGAAGTTTCCCCTGCAACACGAGGGTGTACACCTACACATCTTCCCTGACCTGGGCCCAGTGGTGCTGAAACAACGTCAACGATTCAATTGATTCAATTCCAGATGCAGAGTAGCTGAGGTGAGATGTGGCTTCAGATACCCAGCTACATTCGTGGTGTTGGTTGGCTCAGACAGATGCTCATTCACCAACCTGAAGGATGCTGAAAAGTTCCTCGATGACAACAATGCGTTTCAATAGACAGACATCCACTTTAAGGTACTAAAGACAATTGAATATCAGTACTGGTCACAGTTGACCACAGCTACATTGCCTTGACGCACATCATTTTTGTTTACATTAGTGGGAACGAGGGGGTGGTCACTTGTGTTCATGTTCTATGTCAGCATCTCATGTGTTCTTGTACTACAATTGCAGACATTCTATGGTATATTTAGGGGTAATCTATAAGTATAACAATAATATGTGTGCTTGTTATGACTTCAAATAATGGTGATATTGCAAGAATTGTGAGCATGAATATCAGAGGCTTAAACCATCCAGTCAAGAGAGGCAAAATAATGGCTCACCTGAAACATCTAAAGGCTGATGTAATTTATTTACAGGAAACACACATTAAGAATACAGCTAAACATGAGCTACACATGGGGTGGGGTTCACAAGTGTTCCAATCCAATTTTGGGGCTAGAGCCAGGGGAGTAGCTATTATTATTAAGAAAAACCTATTATTTGATCACAGATGTACAATTGGGGACCCCAATGGCAGATTCATTATCGTCTCAGGGACACTCAATGGTGTCCCAGTAACCCTGAAAAATGTCTATGGCCCAAACTTTGACCATCCTTCATTTTTCCAAACTGTTTTTAATTAGAATACCAGACGTGGGAGACACAAACAGCATAATGGGTGGTGACTTCAACTGTATAATTGACGCTTCCCTAGACAAGCAATCACAGAAAACACCAGTGAATAGTAAATCCAGTGAGGTGCTAAAAAATATAATGAACATCTTGAACCTTGTTGATATTTGGAGACTGCATAACTCCACCACTAGAGCATATTCTTTCTTTTTCCCGGTACACAAGTCTTATTCAAGGAATGACTTCATGCTGTTAGACTCCAATTTGATACCTAATGTTGTAGTCTCACATTACCACAATATTTTGATAAGTGACCATGCTCCAATGTCCCTTGATGTCAGATTTAACCACCATAAGAGCGCTCATACTTGGAGATTTGATAACACAATCCTAAAAGATGAGAGCTTCCTGAAAGTTATGTCAGAAAGACTCCCCAAAATTCTAGCCACAAATGACACAGGAGATGTTGATGACTCAACATTATGGGAATCTATTAAGGCAGTGCTTAGAGGCAACATAATTTCTTATATGGCAAGTAGGAAAAAACAGTTGGAAAGAAGATCAACAGAACTAGACAAGACCATTACTGAATTGGAAAGTTCATATCGGGCCTCATCAGATCCCAACACCCTGAAGACAATAACATCCCTGAGAGAAGAATATAATACAATTTTATCCTCTCAGGTCAATAGGCAGTTAAATAAAATTAAACAGATGCAATTTGAGATAGGAGACAAACCTCAGAAATTGCTAGCACGTCAACTGAGACAGATCCAAGCCTCACGGGCTATACACAGAATTAAATCTGATTCGGGTTCGATTCTCACTGACCCTAAAGAAATTAACACACACTTTAAGGAATTCTATTCAAAATTATACAAATCAAAGGGTAATCATGATACTGATGCAATTAAATCATTTCTTTCTCAACTAAACCTGCCACAACTTAGCCCTGAAGCGGTAATAATGCTTAATAAGGAGATATGTATAGAAGAGACTATACAGGCAATCAAAGAATCTCTGAACAATAAAACACCTGGGCCTGACGGGATCACCATGGAATTTTATAAGTGTTTCCACAAGCAACTATCCCCACTTCTGCTGCATATGTTTAAGCATGCTGCAGTAATAGGGAGATTAGTCCAATCACTATATAAAGTGAATATTTCATTAATTTTAAAAAAGGGCAGGGACGAGCTGCAAGCTTCATCTTACAGACCAGTGTCATTGATTCCTGATGAAACAAAACTGTTTAGCAAAATTCTGTCAAACCATTTGAAAACATACATTCACACAAGAGTGCATCCTGGTCAAACAGAATTTATCCCAAATAGACATATTTATTTTAACTTGCGTTGTTTATTCAATATTCTTTGTGTGAAACATAACACAGAAACAGTTGTAATATCAGTTGATGCCCAGAATGCCTTTGACCAGGTCGAATGGCCGTACATGTACCTTAAACCTTAAACGTATTTGGCTATTTATAGATTGGATATGGATTCTATACACTCATCCCACCGCTAGCGTCATCACAAACCAGGATGTCTCCTCAGAATTCCCACTACTTCGAGGAACTAGACAGGGAGATCCGAGCACCCCCTACCTTTTGATTTGGTCATAGAAACATTAGCTGAAAAACTACACCAGCACCCCAAGATATTCCCTATCAAAGGCCAAAAACACCAGATATCACTTTATGCGGATGATATATTATTGTACGGATCTAACCCGAAAGACTCCATCCCGGTAATCATGGAGGTTTTTAACCATTTCGGCTCCCTTTCAGGCTTTCAAATTAACTGGGATAAAAGTGAATTAATGGATATTTAAAGCAGAACAGCACCATGCTGAACTCTGTTCCCTTTAAAATCACCAAGGACAGGTTTACATACTTAGGATTAAATGTCACAAGGAACCCCGGAGGGCTACTAGAGGAAAACTGGAACCTAAGAATTAACCAGCTGAAACAGAAAATTGATTTCTTGAAGACCCTTCCATTATCATTGGTAGGGAGAATAAATGCCATTAAGATGGTGGTTTTCCCACGTTTTCTATATATTTTCCAATAAATACCATCTCACATTCCACAATCATATTTTAGGAAATTGGACTTGATAATAACTCCCTTTCTCTGGCAAAACAAAGTAGCATGTATAGGAAAAAAACACCTCTGCAAATTTAAACAGGAAGGTGGTTTCAGCCTCCCAGACTTCAAGTGTTACTACTTGGCGGCACAGTTAAATATTTTGGCTTTTTGGAGAAGTCCAAACCACACTAGGGATACAACCAAAACTCCTGCTTTGCTTTCTTTGGAGTAAGCAGCGTGTGAAGGGACCTCTCTCCTAGCCCTACTGAATAGCCCCATCAAAATAAGCAAAACTGTGTATAAAGATGATTTTATGACCCACAACTCAATAAAAATCTGGAATCAAGATTAAGTCATACTTGAAGGCCCCGAATATGTACAGGGGTACTCCAATTCGCAACAGTCATGCTTTCAAACCTTCTGCCAAGGACCCAGTTTTTGTTTGCTGGAGGGAGAAGGGAATGAGGTCCCTAAGTGATCTGTATGCAGATGGGTACCTGATGTCTTTTGAACAACTGAAGACTAAATATAATCTGCCAGTTTCACATTTTTTCCGCTATCTACAGATCAGAAATTTTATAAAGACCAACGTAACTAAGCTGTCAGACATTCAGCCACACCCTGCACTTGAAAGAATAATTAAAACTGCAGCAGGAAAAAAAGGGGCAGTGTCAAGTTTATATCAGACACTTTTCAGTCAGCTAGTAACTAACACTGACAAGCAAAGGTTAGAGTGGGAGTCTGAATTGGGAGTATCCCTTTCTGAAGAATACTGGGATTCATGTCTTTTGAATATTCACCGATGCTCGATCAATGCGAGACACAAACTTATACAATTCAAAATAATACATAGACTGCACTACTCAAAACTGAAAGTTAGTAAAATGTATCCCAATGTAACAGTTTTATGTAACAAATGCAAGACTCAGGTTGGTACACTCACACATCAACTTTGGACATGCCCTAACCTTCACTCATTCTGGTCTTCAATTTTTGATTTTTACTCAAAGGCATTTAAGACTGTGCAGAACTTGCCCCTTGATGGCCATTCTGGGATCAGCAGGTGACTCAACTCATTACTCTGGTAGTACAAAGTGGTCAGTATACTTTGATGTGATTTTGGCCAAATAACTCATTTTGAGGCATTGGAAGTCAGATGCTGTACCTTCTTTTGAAATGTGGAGGGAGCTTGGTGAGACCCTATGCTTGGAGAAACTCAGATATATGAATACAGGTAGAGGTGCAACTTTCAGAAAAGTGTGGGAGCCAGTCTTAAAACACCCAAAGGTTGTGAGAAAGGAAAATGTTACAACATAAGACGGGACTCTAATTTCACACATTATCAGACATAGGGATTTCCTTCTGCTGACAGTTGCTCCTGGTATCTTATTTATTTCCAGCTCAGGCTTGCATTTTTTTTCTTCCTTTCCCCTAATTTACCACAGTACCTTATCAAAATGGGTAAAAATGGTTACTTTCAATCTATTTCTGTTTGATGCCACAGCTGTTGTTTACTTCCTTTTCTTTTCTTTCTTTTCTTTATTATTCATTGGTGTTGTTGCAAAAATCCTGTAAAACTATGATTGCTTTATTTGTAACAAGTGTTACATCCAATGTGCACCTTGCAATAAAAAGAATATTTAAAAAAAAAGGTTGTCTGAACCTGACTGAGGCCTGCAGCCTGTACGTCTGTTGCTTTCCCGAAGAAGCAGCCTGAACTTTCAGAATGATCTGTTTCCAGAGAAAAATAAAATAAAATACTGTGACAACAGCAACGTCTCGTCAAACTATCACGACAAAGAATCTTGATCACTGACCACACAGAGTTTCCAGATGGGCATCGTAGATGGAGATAAAGCAATAAAACCATTTTGGACCCAACAACATTTTCAATCAATCAATCAATGATTAATAATAATAATAATAATAATAATAATAATAGCTTGGATTTATAAAGCGCCTTTCAAGAAACCCAAGGCACTTTACAGCACAATACAAAAATAGAAATTAATAGCCAAAAGCATCGTTAAACAAGTGTCTCTTCAGTGCAGACTTGAAAGAGTCTAGTGTTTCAGCCAGGCGAATCGCCACAGGGAGAGAGTTCCAGAGCGCAGGGGCAGCAACACTGAAAGCTCGGTCACCAAGGGACCGCCTCTTTCCATGGCGGACAGTGAGGAGCGCCCGGTCAGAAGACCTCAGGTTCCGTCCTGGGGTGTAGTCCTTGAGGAGGTCTGATAGGTACTGTGGGGCCTGGGCATGGAGGGCTTTGTAGGTGAGTAGGAGCAGTTTGTAGGTGATGCGGAACTTGACCGGGAGCCAGTGGAGGTGTTTGAGGGTGGGGGTAATGTGTTGCCAGCGTTTGGTCCTGGTGAGCACTCTGGCGGCGGAGTTCTGGACATACTGCAGTTTGTCGAGGGCTTTGTTGGGAAGACCAAACAATACACCATTGCAGTAGTCAAGGCGGGAGGATATGAATGAGTGGATGAGGGTCTCTGCAAAGCAGAACAGACTTTAAAGACTTGGAAACTATTTCATCTGGTTGCGAATATGTTGATTAAATGAAAACAAGTACAACTTTGCAATAGCTGCAACCAGCAGCTAAAAATGTTAGTCGTCTTATGCATCACATAGTATCATAAAGTTACAGACGCATCATACGTAGAATTTTATGGTTTATATTTTTCTCAAAAACAAACAGTATGGTCCAAGAAATAAAGGGGTAGGGCTAAAGTAAAGAGACGAAGCCAGCCATGACCAATGTGAGACAATGTGCGTGGGTGGGTAGGTGTGTGTTTCTGTGTGAGTTCACTCGGAAGTTATGCATCTTTTTGTTACTGCCAACCCACTGCCACACCCCTTTTTGCCAGTTGGCATGAACACAAACACACATCTTTACACACACACACACACACACACACACAGACACACACACACACAGACACAGACACACAACCTCCATGCCAAATGTCAGCGTCCTATGGATTGTCCGGTCAGCACATCCTGTCAAACAAGCTGATTAATCTGAAGATGCCTTGTGCAGACTGCACATGTTGAAGCCATACAAACATTTTTTTTTTTTTATCAGAATTGGCATGGCAAGAGTTTATCATCTCCTCTCAGTTATCACTCTCTATTCTCTGAGAAGTCTTTTTCTCAGTAAAGTTACTAAAAGTTGCTCGACAATACACCCAAACTCAAGTAATCTGTGATCTGATAGGCTGAGAAACTGATAAAAAGTTGCAAAATCCCCCATCATATGGAAAACATCCACAAAAATAAACAGAAATGTATTGTTATCTTGGAAATTATGATCATGTCTTCCCTTCGAACTAATCCTGTCTCATGTAACTTTTCTTGGTTTTATAGTATTTTACATGCCAATATGAGTTGATGCTTGATTTGAAGGACTGTTGAGACTACAATGAATGTGCCAAAATGTCAACATTTTCAAAACATTTTTGTTGTGTTTTATTGTTCCACGATATGGCAACAATGACGTGATGAAATCAGAGAGTTGTCTTGTCTCACACTGTCATAGCTACACCAAAATAATGTGTACATATATAAGAGTAGCCTATTGAATAAAAAAAATTATGCAAAAGTTACTTTCCCTCATAGCTAATTGCTTTTGTTATACAGTAACTTAGTTAGCAATTCAGTTACTTTTTATAAGCAGTAATTAGAAGTTATATTTTCAGTGACTTTCCCAATACAGATCGTCTCACATGTTAAGGTGACTAAGAGACAACTAATTTGATTTGAGATGATAAATTACAAAATAATTTGCTTGGTTTTGGGAGTAAATGACACTCTGACATCCGTTTCATGGGGTCTGTAAGTAAATGGATGTCAGAGTGTCATTTACTCCCATTAACTTATATATTTTCTGTAAAAACGATAAGGGGGGCAGGGGATATTAGAGAAAGAATTTTATTCGACCCAAAATTAATAAACGCCCCTGAAGCAGGATGAGTCATCAGTATTTTAAAACATTTTCCAGGAAATGCTTAACTGTGAAATAAAATTAATCAAAACTGCAAAACTACTTTTGGTCTTTGTTGGGCCATATACTGTCATATAGGCAAGAATAAGAGCAACACATATCTGATTAAAAAACCTAAAAATCAATTTTCCTTTCGTGGGGATTTTCAAGTTGAAGTTCTGTTTCCACATGCATCTGCGCATGTATAATAATGTGTGCAATACCTAATCTGAGAATGCTGTAAGCTGAGTCAAGGGCAATTAGGCACAATTGTCCGTAACTAGCAACAAGATCACTTCTTCTTAAATTACCTAAACTGTACTTAAACTGTGTACGTAAATTATCCCAATTTTTTTCAACAATAAAATTCAAAGAAATTTCAAATTTTATATGAAGGCAATTATGCATTTCAATTTGTTGCTTTTAGCTAATGTCCAGGGTAACATCACAGAGTAAGCATGGAAATCAGCAAACATGATTATAGTGGATAAACATTTAATACATTTCCATGTCTGTGAACATTTCTGCCTAAATCACAGATAGATCTTCATCTGCAAATGTGGCTTGTTATGACATTATCAAACTGTTTGTTCGTATCACTCTATCAGCATTCTGCTCCACATCCTTCACACCACACTGTCTTGTTCCTCCACCTTCCCCTCATGAATCTATACATTGCATTGGGCTCAGCTGAAACAGGCTGGATCTGTGTGACAGACTCAGATGTTTGCTCCCACTAATCAATTCTTCTAACTGTCGTCCTAGTTAGGGGACTTTTCTGTCTCATCATTCACACATCCTCTCCTTGACATGAATATCTCATGAGCATATTTCCGTCTCTATCCGTAGAGTACACCAACACAAAAGTAAACCACAGCCATTAACTCACATGCACCTTCCACATGGAGATGCTCTTTATGAAACACACAAAATCTACCCAAACCTCACTGTGGTCACACAGTGCACAGCGAGCGGAGACATGAAAGTGACCGGTCAGCAAATTGTCTCGGCCC
This sequence comes from Naso thynnoides, assembly GCA_029783665.1. Lineage (NCBI taxonomy): Eukaryota > Metazoa > Chordata > Actinopteri > Acanthuriformes > Acanthuridae > Naso > Naso thynnoides. The sequence continues at coordinate 6,659,186 of JAQLOL010000001.1, forward strand.
TCCACCTCTTCTCTACATCCACCCTTCTCCTCTTCACCACCACAGTGCTGAGCTGTGGACTTGTGGCCTGTAAAGAGGTTTAGGTGCAAACAAACAGCCCATTTAGTAGCATCTCTCCTCCATTTAGGCCATCATTATGGCCCTCAAGGCCCTGGCTCAGCACTGAATTATGAATTAAGTTGTCAGGAGAGCCTCTGCTTATGAGCTGAGGGGGTCATTTAAATTTAATTTGAAAAGGGATTCTGTTAAGAATGTATGCTCAGCAACCTCCTGTGGAACTTCTCCATCAGAGGGAGAGGGCTAAGTACTGACAAGGGCAAATGAAATAAAAATGGCTAAAAGAGTATTGACTAGCGATACTAATGCAAAGAGCATGATGGGATGGAAGCTAAAAGACATTGATATTATGAGGAAATGGTATTTTGAAATCATTATCAAAGGTGAGATAAATGCCTGGAGTTGGTCTTTGGTAGCCAGGCTGTTTGTTGCTGGCAGATGTCTTGCATAAGGTGTTGCTTCACCTCAGAGCCTTTTAAGTTCTGCTGAGCTGAAAGTAACTCATCAGCCCTCCAGTATCTCAGATTTTTGTGATTACTGCTGTCTAGAATGAAGCAATTTTACAGCGTTTTTTTCAAGAGACTGGGTGGAAATTTGAGACTATTTATTTTGCAATAAATTGCAATAACATTTACGAATTGCAACTGAGCTGGAAAAATATGCAACTGTTTAAAGATTACGTTTAATTACCTTTTATAATCTCTTTCTCTCTGACTTTAGTGTGTAAGGTAGCTTTAGTACTTTCTACCATGCTGTTTCTAATTGCCATTGGGCTTCATCAAAATGATTAGTTTATGTATTAAATTAGAATTGTTCAGCTGTGGTAGCATAAAAAATTGGTCAATTGCTCAAGCTTTGGTAAAGTGATACATAACTTGAAGGCAAGAGCTGCCTGAGACAAAACAAAGGCCTTTCCACTGTACTTAAAAGAACGTTTGTTTGTGGAGATTGATTCTGGCTTGATTTTTATTTGACTTCGGCTTTTGAAAGTGCTTCTGATTTGGATTCTCTTTATCCGCTGAACTGCAATGATGTGTATAATTGTCAGGCATTCTTCAAAATTGAACAGTGTGAGAGAGCTCAACGTAACACAGAAATAGACACAAGCATAGGCAGGCAGAATAAGAAACACATGCCAGTTTAGCAACGCATGCAGTGAGAAACACAGTAAATACAGACAACAAATCTAACAGAAAAAGCTTCCAATTAGAATTTTCTAAAATTGATTTGCTATATTATAAGAAGAAGAAGAAGAAGAAGAAGAAGAAGAAGAAATGTCTTATGATGTGTTCTTGGGCTCTTATGAGGTTTTAGGTTTATTCAAGTTGGTTGGATTTTGTTATGGGTTCTTTTGTGTTGAGTTGTCGCTTTTTTCTTAAACTGTATATTGTACATAGGTCAAAGCTCTTTGATTATTTTTAATTAATAACAAATCACACCTGTTTTGTGACTCTGTTGATTCACACATGACCTGATTGATTCCAATGTGACCCTAAAAGTATAAAGAACCTGCAGAGATTAATGTACCTGAATGGAACATAGCACACAGTGTCCACATAGCATTTTTTTCTGAGAACCAGCATCTTTTTTTGATTGTTCTCCATGATGCACAGTGCCCAGCGTTTTTTTTTTTTGTTTTTTTTTTTCCAAGCCCTTAACTCCTCTGAGTTTCAAATTTCTCAGCTTTTTAGAAAAGTACTTGTGACATCACTGGCGGTCTTTTCAACGAGCAGTAGATCGTTGTGTTGTTTCATTGTTTCAAGGAGTAGTACACGGGTCGGGAGAAGCTAGTGTTGGCCGTCTCCATGTGCTAAGACGTTCATAACAGAGAGAGGAAAGCCCTTTTGCGTCTTTGTGTTTGTTCATGTCATGCACCCACAGCCTCCATGATCCGTGTCTGTTTGCTGTGATGAGCCATGATAGCAAGTCCATATCATTATTAATCTCATCATCCATAGAAAGAATGAGGGAAAGGATCCTCCGTTTGATGCACTCATTGTTAAAAAAAGAAAAAACAACAGACAGTAAAAGCAACTGGAGCAGTGTCGATCATACCGCAGCCTTGTCAGGATATTGTTGTCGTGGCGACATCACACAGCGCTTTTTCTCTCAGCGCACAAGCACTTCACCCCAGCACTGCTGAGCGCTCCACCAGCGCTTTTCTGCCCAAACAAAACGCCATGTGGACACAGACCCTTAGTGATTCCTCATGAAAGAGAAGCTGAAGTGCAGCAGCAGTCAACAAGCAGAAGCAACACAGACTAACACTGTCCTTGAGGCCTTCCCTGTCAAAAGCCTTGTGTCTGTTATCTTTGCAGAAATGTTGACCAGCACTTTGAGGGAAAGTTACAGATGACTCCTCTGTAAGTACACTGTGGTGCTGTTTGCAGTCTCGCTTTACAGTGACGGCTCTGTCTTATATGATCCCCAGTGCCACTATCTAGACTAACCTTCTCGACAAGACTTTGACTTTCTTTCTGCCAGATGTTTGGTCCTGCTGCAGCAGCTGTTGTCCCTCTGCTCCCAGGGGACATGGACAGGAGCTGCTGCCAAAGCAGAGCCATTCTGAAATCCCTCAGGGACCATTGATCGTCATCAGAAAGGTCTTTGGAAGGGGACTCGCCCCTTCGCAGGCCACTGCCAACAAATTATCCACACCAGTCAATGAATGCACATTATGCATGTGAGTGCATGTGTGAAGGTTATACATATCCGCACCACTCATCTGATTTGGCTGAATCATTTGATTTTATGTCAGGAGTTGTTGTGCATTTGTAGCTTTTTGATCACATTGAAATTAAACACCTCTGTCTCCTCTCTTTATACACTATTATGCAGTATTGAACCAGTGAACTTGTTCCAGCCTTCCTTCCATATGCTAACAGTGACCTCGAGGTGTGATGATGCTCCAGTCCAGCTGGTGGTTGGTGGTGAACCTCTAACCCCAGCAGCCAATCATACAGCCTGTAGGCTAGAAGGAGAAGAGGGGTAGTGCTGTGAAAGGGTGATAGTGATGGAAGACATCGGGTCAGTGAGGGGATCGCCCGTCATGACACGATGCCTTCTTACTGCACAGTAGGATATGACCTTAAACCTCGTGCTGTCCATTCACACTCACACTTTTTCCTCACCCCGCCTCCAACCCTGACACCCCATTTGTCATTCATCCGTCCTCCATCTCCCACGTCCAACCCACACAACAGATTGTTTTGGATTGACAGCTCCCAGGGAAGGGGAAGGGGAAGGGGAAGAGATCTGGAGTGATTCGAAGGAGGTGGCATATCCAGACAGTCAGAGGAGGGGCGGAAGACTAACCCTGCAGGCCGGAGGTCTGCCTGCCAGACACAGTATGAACCGATCTGTGTGTTAGTGTTTGTGTGTGTGCAAATGACAGTGTGTGTGTTTGGAAGGGGTGAGGCAAACAGGAATGAAGGAGATGACGTTGTATGGGTAAATGGCGAGAAAGGAAGAAGGAATTAGAGGAGCTAGAAAAAAATCTGAAAAAAAAGAAAATTTGTATATATATATACAAATTTTCGCCACATATGTAAGGTTAAAACCCACATATGTAAGGTTAAAACTATATTGCAGCAAATGAAACAAATGTAAAAATCTTTAATAAATTCATTATGAAAATAACTGGGCAAGACACAGCTTTAGATGGAGGGATCAAAAAAAGAAAGGCAAAAAGGAAGGATGGATGGAGGTGTGGAGGAATAAGGCTTTCTCCTGCAGAGTGGAGACTAGGACAGGAGGAAGCAGGAGGAGCGTCTGCCATCTCCAACTGTTCCATCCCAACAACATCGCACACAATCTTTCGCTCTTTCCTAATACATGCAGATTCACTCGAGCTAGACTTATACAGTGCAGGAACAGCCAGAAGTGAAATATGAAACATTTAATCTGATGATTTAATAGGTTGCTTCTACTAAAGATACAGCATCACAATACACTTGCTCTGTTTCATATAAATCATCTCTCATAAACGAACGCATTGAATCACACATTTTTATTTTCAACACTGAACTCATCAAATTGGGAAAAAATGCATGTCATAGGTTAAGCAAAACAATACAGAAATAAAATCACATTTATCACTGATAAAAGTCTAAATGTTTTCACTACATACTGATGGATCATTAGAGTGCTGTGATCTTTGCATCTTTACATACTTACATAGCCTGCGGTAAATTACCAGATCATAGCACACTGAAATTAGCTTTTTTTCCCCAAGATTGTCATATATCAGCTGCTAGAAAATGCAATGATTCAGGGTTGTTGTTTTTTTTGTTGTTGTTGTGACAAAGATCACTTGTGTGACAAACTCATTACCAGCTAACTCTGCTTTTGACCTCAACACTTAACAGTGTTTCGGTGTCTTTATTGTTCTGGATTTCTGGTCCACAACAAATAACAAATCAATAAAAAACTGACATATGCTACCTTTCCAACAACAAACTACACACAAGTTATCAGCTAACTGGAGCAGATTTGGGCTTAATTGCCACTTATAACTTGAAGGAGACCACAGCAGAGGAAAAAGCAGAGAACATTAAATCCACCAGGTTGGCACAAACATTATGTCAGATTAATGCTGATGTTGCTTCCGAACAGCTTGATCTGTACATAACTGTATGCTACAAAATTTAATACAAAACACGTCAATGTTGTGTTTTGCATTTTCAAAAACATTATTATATTTATATGTGATATGGCTGACACATAGCATAACAAGAGCAGAGTAAAGACAAGCAGTAAATTTTGTTACTTATGAGAGTCATTAGTCTATGTAGCTTAAGTTTACCGTTAGCGCCAATATTAGAGTGTTGTCTGGATGGTTTCAACCATTTACTTAAAAGAGCAAGAATGCGTTTCCTCTTTTGATGGACACATCTCCCCTTGCTGTATCAATTCAACCAAAGCACAAACAGCAGTTTTTGTTTTACTTGCTGGTGTTGAGTTACTCTCATCTGAAGCTTTTATGGCCACTTTAGAGCAACGAAGGTAAATCAAATTTTGCTTGTATTCAAAAAACAACAACAACCACAATATAGCTGCAAGCAGCAATGAAGGGGCCAAGCAGTCAAAAAGCCATATATAATGATCCTCGACCATTCTGCAAAATTTCGTAACAACTGATCAGCTGGTTAAAGGTGCTGCTGTAGACTTCCATTGCAGAATGAGAGCATCATTTTAAGCATTGTTTGAAATTTAGCAACTTACGTGTGTATTTGATTGCAACCACTGTGTGTGGCAATAAAAGACCTAGGGAAGGTCCTCTGTTTTGATTTCACCACTAGATGGTACCAAAACCACACACTGCCTCTTAAAGTGTTTTTAATAAAAGTCTAATTTGCAGAAAATGTAATGGATGGTGCATATAGATCCTTATGGGAAACTTGGCTGGAATGAGGAGATGTACATGTGTACAAACTTTTATGACTCCAGGTCAAATGGTGGATGAGATCTGCCTGTTCATATCTGCATTTTTAATTGGTTGGTATTAAAGCCTCCCTGTCACTGTGGCCTCATGGCATGACCTTCTACCATTCTGTCAAATTTTGAAAAAAATGGCCACCTTTTTCTGAAAACCCATGCACTCTGCAGTTTTCATTGGCTCTTAATGGCTGGTTGTTTTTGTTTTGTTTTGTTTTGTTTTTTCTTTACTTTTACACAAGATGGAGTTGCGTAGGTTTTGATCTCTAGATTGTGTATACCAATTTTCTTGCAGATCGAAGAAAATTCCCTGGAGGAGTAAGATTTTAAATATTTTTCACAAAATTGAAAATGGCAGGAATCTAGTAACTCTAAACTCTAAAATCTAGTGACTGTAAATTATCAGACAAATTTGGTCCTTGTGATGAGTGGCAAATGTGAGCATAGTTTCATGACTCTAGGTCGAACAGGGCATGAGATATGCCCGTTCAAGTTTAGCATTTGCAGCTGCTTGCTTGAAACATAGCTTCCCTGCTTGGCCCCCAGTTAGACTGAGTTAGTTTGTAAGACTGGTTCCTGGGTTAGATAAAGTAGATTTTGGAGTTTTTGTGCTTAGTGCTAGTGGTGCACTGAAATACAGCAATTAAAGAAGCTTGAATATCGCCCTGTGACTCGCTTTCCCATCAAAGCATCCATGTCTTCTCTCAAGGTTTTCTGAGCCTCATCTTCACTCTTGGTTTAAGATATTAAAAGTACCAAAAAGATCTTCAGCATCTTACTGTAAGCTGTCGGATCCACATGGACACATGGACATTTTATGCATACATTTGAAAAGTTTTGGTTATTTAAAATAAATTCAAATCATACTCATGTTTATGTGAACACTTTTTGCACTGGTGCAAGGAGGGCAGAGATCGCCTGAAAAATATAAAATGACATACAATTTGCACTAATCAGTTTTGTTACACTTGGCTGTTTTTATGCCAGAAACGATCAACTCCCCCACACTACTAATGAAGCAGCTCAGCTAAATTCAATGTCAAATTATTTATCAGTACTAACTTCTTTCTTTAATTATTTATTATTGTTTTTTTTATGTTACATAAGGTCTGTGTAATACTTAAGGAGATTTAACTTGTTGCACTGGGTCAAAATTTTAGTTTCAAGCACGTCTGTGGAATTTCACAATTTCCTTTGCTTGTACCAAAGTAGTTTTTCACTGGTTGAAGGTCACATTGTGCTTTGTTGTAGCCTGTTTTTTTAATATTTCTGTAGATCAAAGAATATTGTAATTGTTTGCAATGTGTTTACAAGCTGTGCTTGGGTAGTACTATGTAACTCTGTACATTATTTTATCTTTAGATATCTCTCTATACACTTGAACTTCCATTTGCATTACCTACTAAATGCTAAATTGCCTTTTTTTGTACTGGTAATTAGTGTGTACAATGACAATGCAATTGAATCTAATCTAATGTATTGGCGCTGAGGTAATAGAAACAGTAGTGGGTGAATGTGCTTGAATAGTGGTTAACAAAAAGGAAAAACTCCCTTGACAGACTTCTGCTTTAGTGTGTGCAGCTGTATAAAAGCTGAAAGTGTGCGTGCTTAGCTGACTGTCACTGAATGATTAAGGGTAAGAAATATAGTGCACTGCTGGTAGCACTGCATGGTGGGAGAGTGGAACTAAGGCGCGTGGTGGTTAAGGCGCTTAATGTGGTCCGGCTCAGTTGGGATCCGGAAGCCTTCCTTAGAGCCGCACTCCTTCACCTGCATGTTTCTGTGCTTTATTGTGTGTTACATAAAGAGCCTTAATAAGCTTCTTTATCAAATGTTTTGGTAAGCTGCGGTGAACGACTGGCCTGCTTACATCCCTCTCAGCCATAATACATTTGCATAAAATAAGAAAAAAGCTCCTGTGTGTAAACACAATTCAGAGGGGTGTTCTGCGGTATTTTTCAGGTGAGCTAAGACGCGGAGCTGTCCTTTAATCTCACTAAGTCAAGTTGACTCCAGACAGAGCTGCCCTGTTTTCTACAGATGGTTGCTGTCTTCTGCAGCCACACTTTGTTTATAACGTCAGATGACACTGACAGGTCAGAGTAGAGAAGTTTGACTCTGCACTCTGCAGTTCTGAGACAATTTTCTCTGTCTGTCAAACTGCTGCCAAAATGTGTCCATTTTATCTGTACAGTCTTTTTTTAAGGAATGGAATCTATTGATTTCTATTTTAACTTTAATGTAGACAGGTGTTCTCACTGAGACACAGGATCTCATTATCAACAGAGACCTGGTCAAAAGAAAAGAAGTATTGTTATGCAATTTAAACATAATGTTGCATCAACCAGAAACATCACTGAAGAGAACATGCAGCTTACCATTTGGTGGAGGCTTTTACCCCTGATAGCACTCGACAGTGCCATAAGAGAGAGTGCTATTATTAGCACAGGTCACCATAATGGAGCTGGGCCTCTCAGTCTGGCACTGCTTTGCTCTGTGCAATGAACTTCAAAGGATCACAAGAATAAGGTTAAAAAATTCAGCGGCTGCTTTAAAATCAGTTTGAAATCCCGAGTGAGAATGAGGCCAGTGTGAATGTGACAGGGTAGTAACATCCTCTGCTCTATGTGCAACCCTTTCCAAAGCTGCGGCAGGGCTTGAGAAGCGGCCATTAGCCACCTCCAAGGCGCCTCACTCGCGGCATTTACCGTCTCTCTTTTACCCTTTTCAGTGGGGAAAAACTGCAAGACCTTTCTGTTGACATTTGTTATCCTGGTGCTATCATGTGCTATCTAATTGGATGAAGAGGTAGACTATGGGGCAGCCTCTGGCAGGAAGAGGTTGTGAGATACTTTACTGAAGTAAAGTCGTGATCTTCTAAGTTTGTCTATCTCCACCTATTTATGACTTTTGGCATTAGCAGATCTGCATCTTTGTACAAGAAGTGACAGTGGAATAATGTCTGTTGACCTTCATAAAATTAACCCACTTCATTAATTTTAACTGATTAACTGACTGCACACACAAATCCGCCTGTCAAATTTATGCTTGGAGACAGGAAATTAATCAATTGTTCTAGAAAATGAGAATTTAATTTGAGCTAATTTCTCCAACAGTTTTAGACACATTTCAGTTTGCTGATCATGAGGAGTACCACTCATACTGTGAAATCAGTTGCATGTCTCCTGTGGCTTCAGAGATTGCATTTTAAAGTAACCCTGGTGATGTCACAATGACATCATTGGGGTTATCTCAGCCTGGGCTTAATAACGACATAACAGTTTTTAAGAAAAAATCTGTAGTACAAACAGGCATGAAGGCGTACTCAGTAGCATCTGATGTAGGATGTTACTGAGTTGCATTATGGGAAATGTAGGATCCAGTGTTTTAGAAGCTTGAACCACAACAGGAGCTAAAAGACCTCTGTCTCATTTTAACCATCCTCCAGTCTTCCCCACTTTCCTGAAAGCGCAATATTATATCGCTGGATTATGCCTTTCAGGGTTAAGAACAACAACTCCTTTACTTCCCTTCAAAGACAAAAC
>JAQLOL010000001.1:6668323-6681346 GCA_029783665.1 Naso thynnoides
TATCATGTAGGCCTAGATGTGTCCAAAAAAGTTCAAACCATTGAAAGGTTACTAAATTATGACAGAGAATATTAAACAAAAGGACTTCTGTTGTTCAAATACATGTATATACTATATGGTAAATAACAAAGAATAAAGTGCCAATAATAAAAATCTTCTTTACAAAGCATATACTCAGCATCATATTAGCAATAAATACAAACATTACAAATGATATTCACAAAATACACAAAAGATGAGGAACGAACAAGACACATGAAAATCTTGGTTTCCTTGACTTTTAAAGCATGTAGTTTACAGTAGTTGTTTAAAAGGTGTTAAACATTTTAAAACAATAATTTTCTTCAGCCTCCGGCGGCTCAAGGCGTTCAGTGTTGCATTTCCATAAAGGTGGAGGGTCTCACAGGAGGCAGATGTTAAAAAGAATTGTCCAAAATTAGAATTTTTATTACTGTTTTTTTACAGTTAAAGTAGGTCTTACCATAACTGTTAAATAAACCACCGAGTACCTTTTTAACATTTTTTATCCAGTGTTGATAGATATTTCACAGTATGAGCTGCCAACAACCAGTCCTTCTCAGTTTTCCCTGAGAAGTTCAACAAGGGCAAGTGTAGGTTGAGTGCCTTGCTCAAAGGTGCCTGACCCTGGTCCTCCATGGAGGGTAGAGAGACATTTGGCCACGTACAGCTTCCTTATGGTTTCAGGATACAGACTATCCAATTTTCTAGCCTCTAAGGCTCTTTCACTGCAAACTGGGTAAAGACGCTTTCATCACACTCCCCTCAGACATGAAAGCAGCGGCTGCTGCTCTTTCTGTACCTGTGATTACGCTTTGATTTGACATCAGGTACCAGAACTGGACTGAGGGCAGCAGGAGGCCATTGTCAGCCGGCAGAACAGTAAGTGGTTCTGTGTGCAAACCAAACAGCTAGAAATGGCCTTTATTAGCTTGCCCTGACCTTCACATCTCAGCTGACAGCGCAGAGCTGCAAACCCAGAAAATAAAGTTGGAAAAATCTAATGCCAGTCTCTGCAACATTAACTCTTTGTCCCAGCAGACTTGAATAGAGAGAACAGGCTGATCACTGAGAAAGGGTCGGAACATCAGAATGCTCTTACCTAAGACGAATTATCGTAGCTATTCCACAGGAACATTAGCCTGCTATGATGGATATTTTCAGTATGAGTAAGAGGAAGCCAAGTTGATCAGAAAAGCTCTCTCTGCAGTCCCCCTCTGAGGTCACCACACAGGCATAATTACACAGCTTCTCATAGTATTCCTCTATGGTCGATGTGCAAATACTGCCATCTATTGTTGGACAATGAGAACAGGCCTGCTGCTGCAGCTCAGCAGTTCACCCCGAGCAGGCTGACAGGCCACACAGCTGCATTCAAGGTGCACACTTTAGTTTTTTGGCGCTTGATGTGTACTCAGTACCTGCTTCAGCTTTAAAAAAAATAAAAACATTACTTCAAGACACCTGCTACTCTGAGTAATTATGACAGATGTTTAATATGACTATCTTCCTTGGAAACTTTCTGATATATGCTAATTTTTTTGATTGATGGCTGGTGAGATATCATGTGGATGTTGTCTGGGAGGCATAAAAAATGTAAGAAAAGGTGATAAATGATCCTCATATTTGACCTTTTAATCCAAATATTCTTACAAAGGGAGCATTTTTAAAAATTAGAATTACAAATGCCTGCCCATAATACCTTCAAATGTTTAAGCAGGGAGTCAGCCATTGCACGTAATGCATTACACTCAACATTAAATATAAATCAATATGTTGAGGCATTTGAAAGAAAAGAGAAAATAAAATTCTTCCCTTTATTAGTGTTGAAAAAGTCAAATTATTATGTTTGGGACAGTGTTCAAATCTAAAAGCTGTTAAGACAGGGCACAGGAAGCATTTCATTTGATTGGCAATAAAATCTATAAAATATTTATATATTCAGACAATTTTAACTGTTGTTTTTAAACATAGGTTTAACCACATATCACTTAACTATGCACCCACCAGCATACTTACGCACATTATTGTGATATATATGATTGCATTCTATTATCCTCATCACAGCTGTGGTGAATTGGAACATTGTTCCTGTTTGTGAGCATATCATCAACCTCATAGCATGCTGAATTCATCATGTCATGATCTGGATCATTTTAGCTTGTTCATGTGGCTTTATCACTGGGACAGACCTTTCCCCTACTTGTCATCATACTTTATTGACTAGGTACTTTAAAAGACAAAAAAATAAATAAAATTGTGTCCTCTGCCTCTAAAAACCAACACTGGCCACTCTCGTTAATCATTGACTGCTTTTGCTTCTATTCCAACAATCAGGAAAAAGTGCCTTTCAAGAACACCCTATGATGAGGCCTTTTTTTTCACAGCAGATGTTTTGAAATGTCGCAGCAGTAGAGCCACAGGTGTATTTGATTACATTAATGATGGCTGCGGCCACTTAGGTGAGCCAGGTCCTGCTATTGTGAAAAGTTTACTGAGTGAAATTACGGGACCAAGCCATCGTTAATTAAGGTTATTAATTACACCTGTGCTTGTCTCTGCTGTAAGCCGCGGCATCTGCTGTGAAAAAGGTCTGTCATTAAGAACACAGTATATACTAAAACCTGCTTGGAAATGCTATGTAGTATGAAAAGGGTCTCAATTTGAAATCAACCCCCTTTTACTGAAACTGGACTTTATTAACATTCAAACATTTTAAAGGGCCTCTACAGGTGGTTCTCACTTACACTTTTACGGCATCTTTAAGATTTCCTCTCTCCTCGTAAGGTTCCTACTTATACTAATATTAATACTAATGACGAGGTGTGCTTGACTTTTACTTTACTTTACAAATTTCCTAAAGACTACTATAAAATGTTTAACAAATATTGGGACCAATTTTAATGTAAGGTGATTTCGTGGAGGTTTCATACAGATGGAGATATAAGTTGCTAATTTAAAATGCAGATCAGATCTAGTTCTGCAAACTTAAAACCAAAGAAGCCAACTGTTTGAGTGAAAAAAAACAATATATTTATACAATATAGAATATTCTGAGTGAAGCAACATTTAATTATAAAAGACGACACATAAGCAACAAGAGGAACTCTCTGAGCGTCTTTAATATGGTTCTGTAAGTCAGTGTCTCCGAGTGTAGCCCTCAAAATCTGAGGATGAAGTGCTCGACCTTCATCACGTACGCAGGTTGCAGGTAACGTAGCAGTTTGCTCCTCCTCATCCACAGAAAAGGAGCGTTTGGGGCTGCAGGGGGGCGCCGCTATCTGACAGAATGGCTTTGAAGAAGAACACCTTTGTTCCAACAGAGCTATCTGTCCACACGACTCTGGGCAGTTTGTATTTGTAGACTCCGCAGGGGGCGTTCCTGAGGAAAGTCGCCTTGACAGCAGCTGCGGCAGGAAGAGCACAGGTAGTGAGTTAATTTAGCTGAAGACAGAAGGTAAGCTGAGGAGCGGATGTTCCTAAATTTAATGCAGTCTTACAATTGCATAATTAAGTGTGGTATTACCCTAATGCTCTGCTTCTCATTCACTGCCCTGACAACAACACACTTTTCTCAATTAAGTTTTAATCCAATCTCATGTCAACTAAATCACATGCTCCCTGTTGGCTAAACATGCAGACGGAGGCAGCAATGTGGCCATTTTAGAGATTCAATCCCCACTGAGTCTGGCTATATTAAAAATGGATTGACTCCTGCTACTGTAAGACACTTTAAATAAAACCCTCCACTGAATGACACACGTTAATGTCAAGAGGAAAGTCTTAATGGGGAGTGATTGATGGAGTTGGCACATTAATAGTTCATGAGCAGTGTTGTGGAACAATTTAACATTCAGTCATTTGTTTTATTGAAAGAGCTTGAAGGCTCTATCTCCATTGGATGCAGGAGGGGGGCAAAAAAAAATGGAGAAAAAGGCCGTTTTACAGCTAATGATAAACATCTCATGTGAGGGATCATTACAGAATCACTGGAACATTTGTTCCACAGTTCACCAGCTGTGACCCCAAACTTCCTTCCTCTCATTTGCTTACTGTTGCTGATCCAAGAGCTGAAGCCTAATCTCTGAATGGAGATGACAACAAGGAACCAACCACTGAATATGATTGGTAAAATGTTGCATATATAAATAAATTGTTGCTTGCGGATGTCCTGATGAAGCTCTTGTTGCAGTTAATATGGGCGATTGTACTGAAAATACCACACAGCTATTTTAGATATTATCACATTAAACTTAAATGATCTTGAGTATAAAACTGGGTCACTGCAGCACAAGAGATTAGGATGTTGATACAGTAATAATGCAGCAAATGGAGCTTGTTGACAATATTACAACCTATAACAGTGTCTTATGTCCCACTGTACGCTATGGTATTGAGTTTAATTAAAGCATTATAAACTACTTCCACAAGCCCTCTTCACTCGACAATATCCTGTTTCTGTTTTCTGTCTTTATATATTTATTTTATTTACAGTTAATATTCTCCAAAAAACTGACCTAAGCCGAAGATAAAGTAAAATAAGCAGTAACACTTGCACTTAAGATGAAAACTAAGTGTTGCGTATCTATTAGGGTGACCAAAATGATTTTAGGAGGCATAAATTTAATTGATAATAAAGTGATAATGAATTATCAGAAATGCATATAAATACAAAAACTACATTGGCTACTATCTTTTGAGATGACAGTCTGACTCTTTCTATACGCTGTATTTAGAAGAGCAGGTGTTTGCTGATATGTCTTTGCAACATGGAGCTTCATTTATTGAAGGATTTGAAAATGTCTACTTTTGTGACTCCTAGTGTGCACTGTCAGCGTCAGAATAATTGAGAAGATGGTGGTGAAATACTGTAAAACCCACACGTATTGACTTCTGATGTCAGTGTTGTCTATTTGTCTCATGTTTAATATTGTAAATGTATGACAAATCTGTTGAATTTGGTTTATGGTTATGTCTCCATGCATCCAGGAGCTGGGTTTAAACAAAAGAACTGGGGGGAAAAAAGAGGTTTCACCTGAGTTTCTGTGCCTCACTTCATGACTCAACAGTATTTAAGATTGAATGTCAGCACAAAATATCAGCAGTTTCGTTGGAATGTGTATCAGCCTGTAAAAACTCATGTTTGCTTTACCTGGTAGGGCAGCGAGGGCTGTCTTGCTGGTCTGCTGCAGCGTTCTCTCCTTTCTGCCGCTGAGTCTGAGGCAGCAGCCACAGCTTGTCCCTGTTGACCTGCTGGTCAGCCAGGAGAAGTAGCGCATCGGCCAGGCAGTGCTCTGCTGAGGTCAAGTCCTTATCTACATCAACTAAACAAGAGAAAGGGCCATCAGATGCTTCACAGCAGTAACGTTGTTTGTGACTGACAAACAAAATCTACACAAATTTTAGAAATGTCACAGGGAATAAAATGCAAATTGGGAGCGCTGGCGTGAAAAGATTTTCTGAATGTCAGAAAAACAGTAGAATCCTTCAGGAAGTAATATAAGCCTCTTTTCTCCCTGCTAATTTAAAAACAGATGTACGAGATGCATTCAGATAATCTAATTTTCCTTTCCAATCTGTTTGAATTAATTAATGATTTGAACGAGACAGAAGGCTGAATACTATAATGTATATCATCAGTCACACTTGTAATATTTACATTAGATTCCACAGTGTACATTTTGCTTCACTCTTTCACCCTACCTGTTAAAACATATTGCTCATTTCCCATTCTGACCTCTGGCCTGCGGCGCTGGCTGGAAACTCTTCAGCTTCTGCTCCCATAAGTCTTCCAGGTCTTGAGCCAAAACGATCTCCTGCTCCCTGTGGCCGTCCTCTTCTTCCGAGTCGTAGCCGTCTGTCTGCTTCCAACTCATTCGCTTAGCATCCCCCAGCAGTCGCAGCTCTTGGTCTGACAGCACGCTTTTCTCCAGCTCCATCCGAAATGAAGTGAGAGCAGGTCACCGTCTTCAGCTCAAGGACCCTTTGTAGTCTTGTGTTTACTGGCCTGACCAGGAAATTGCACCACTTGCACCAGAATAAATTGCCTAATAATAACTGTGTGCTCCAGAGCTCATCCTTCTGATTTCTGACAAGGAAATTGTTACTCTGTGATATCTGATGACTGTAGTGAAACGATGTGCTTGTAATGTACCTCCCTGTCCTTCATGATAATATAAAATCTGATAAAATTACGTAATTTAATTAAAACCATACTTTCAATCTAATTTTCATACAAACTGTAACAAATGATTTTTTTTGCCATTCATTCAGGTAACAGAAAGCTACTGCGATATTCTATTTCACGAAAGGACTCTTATAAAAAGGAGTCAAATAATGACTTATTATTGCTTATCTCTAACTGATGCTGTACATCAAATGCATAAATTACATAGCCTGGAAATTGATGCATTTTATTTATAAAAATTGAAAGAAATTAGAAGTGTTTAGATTATAATCTTAAGTGACTCCATAAATCAAACATGATGTAAGTAAGGTTCATTTTCAGGGGTGTAATGACACATCATATTCCTGTGCTCAAACTACATCGATAGGTAAAGGGCAAATCGTCCTTCTAGTGTGACTTGTATCAATCTACAATTGTTTTTCAAAGCAAAAATCGATTGCATCAAAACTAAGAATTTAGTGCATTGTATTTAGCACATTAAATGTTATGTGGATGTGTTTTTTGCAGTTATAATGGGAAACAGTTGGAAACATTACTCTGGCTCATTCTCCCATTTTCCAGCGTTCCTGGAGTGTGTATCGCATCAGCTGTGTCGCTTCAGATGATGGCGGATTGTGGCAGGGAAGCACCAGAAGAACGAGAGATTTTCAGTCAGTGTTTGTGGTCCACACAGACTGAATAGCTCTTGCACTGAATGTCTGTGTAGTTCAGTGTATCAAGCTTTTACTGTGTTTTACCCCAATTATCTTATGAAAATAAGAAAGTAATCAACCCAAAACTATTTTATAACAAAATCCAACTGACAACATGTAATGGTGGTTTACTAATGCAAGGAGCAGTTTGGGGGCCCCAAATCCTAATCTTGCCCAGCGCCCCAAAATGTCTAGTACCGGCCCTGCTGTGACAGGCTGTTGGCAGCTGCAGGAGGTGCGACTGGGAGCACACTTTACTTTCTATTGACTTTATTTTCTGTGACTGTGGGGAAATGTGACATTCTCCCATCACACACTGGATTCTACCAGACAGAGTGACAGCTGATTGACAAGAGGAGTCAAGCTCCGGTTGAATGTGCAGTGACAGATCAGATTCAGACGTCTCACATATGAATCTCTAAATCTTCTTCATGACATCGTGTGTTCACAGACTTTTGGTCATGGGTCATCTTCACCTTTTGTTGAGGCGCCAAAGAGAGCAGCATAGGCCTCGCAGGTAAATGCAACGCGTTTAATAATGAGTGTGTATATTGAGGAAACGGATCAGCTGACTGTTCGCTAAACGCTGTACTTGCTTTTGATATTTTGTTTTGCCGTGGCAGTCAAAAACGTTAAGAGCAGAAATGTTGCTCCTTCTTTACATGATGATGCCCCGTCCCCCCAATTCTCCTGTCTGTGGACCTTGCGGGTAAAATTAATAAATGCGTGTAAGAACCATGTAGGCTACTGCAGCTCATTTATGGCACATGGCTTAAAACAAAGGATCAGCTACAGCTGGTACTCATGCCGATCACCAACTGGTCAGTTCGCCACTAATCTCAACGTGAGAGTTGATATGCACAGCTGAGTCTCAGTTCCATACAGTCCACAGTGGCAGGAAGACGGAAGGCTTCGGGTGTGAAGGCTCGGGTTCTTCCCTACGTGTTTAAATCCCAAAGGAGGGGAAAAAACTAACAAACAAACAGTAAAACAGCAGGCTACTTGCCGGGCCGCCAAGTTTGTTTTCTTTATATATATATATATATATATATATATATATATGCATGGTTACGGCCGACAGTAACCCACCTTGTTCAGCAATAAACCGTTAAACTGGTCAACGCCTGACTCGTCTTTCCGACACGTCCTGAGGGACGCTACATTTGGTGTCAGAAGTTAAACATCGGAGTTATTCCGGCTAACCCTGACTTTGCTAACTCCGTTTCGACACCTGTAAATGCAATGGCTGCACAGCAGGACCGGCCCAGAGCTCGTCCGAAAGTCAAGGAAGAGGCGATGGACACTGTATGACATGAGTTTGCCCATGCCCCAGAGCGATTAACTAGCCTGAAACAGGCAGCCAGAGAGCTAGCTGCTGCCGCCGGCTTCGACTCGCCGTGCGCGGAGCGACGCGCGAGCGTGGAATCTCCCGCTAGAAGCGCCGCGGTGCCGGATGTAAACAAAGATGGCGGCCCCCGGTGTAACCAGCTCCAAATGAAAACACCGAAATATAACGGTAAAGTAAACTGGGAAGCCTTCCATGCTCAATTTGAACTGTTGGCACAGGCTGTGGGCTGGTCTGAGGACATTAAAGCACTCCAGCTGGCTCTGTGTCTTACAGAAGAAGCATTGTCATGTTTGCTACTGCTCAGCCCGGCTGAAAGAGCTGACTATGGGGCTTTGGTTGGGGCTCTGAAGCGGCGGTTTGGGCAATGCAGCCAGCCTGGTGTGCTACGTTCAGAGCTGTCGAGCAGGCTGAGACGGCCGGGTGAGCCGCTCCGCATCTTGGCTAACGACATTGAGACCCTGGCGAGAAGGGCATACGCCCACATGCCCCCCGAGGTGCAGAGCGAGCTGGCCAGGGACCAGTTCATCCGAGCCATAACCCCCAGGGAACTGCGCATCCAGACGCAACTGGCGCACCCCTGTTCTCTCCAAGAAGCACTGGAGCTGGCTTTGGAGAGAGAGGTCGTGGGAGGGGCTGCAGAGGGCGTCCACGCCGGAGACAGCCCTGTTGTGAGAACGGTGATACAGGAGGACCCAGGACAAGAGAAACCTGCATGGGCAGTTGAGTTGACTGAACTAATCCGTGCTGTGTCCCTGCAATCACCACAGAGCAGCACCCGCCCTCGCCGGGGCCCTCTTGTGTGTTGGCTGTGTGGCCAGGCTGGCCATATTAGCGTGAGGTGCCCCAAGCGTGCTGACGCTCAGGGAAACGCCCCAGGGTCTGTGTAAATGGGACGACACAGACCCCAACCCCTGTGTCCCACCCTGCCTTATCTCCTGTGGACAGAGCCCAGCCGCACAGACGGGGGAGCGAGGCCCACTCCCCCCAGAAGCAGACGACATCGCTGAGTCTGCAAGAGTGGTGGGTTGGACCCACGCGGGGGATTTCTGCCATGTCCCTGTCACCCTGGAAGGGACCCCATATACAGCCCTTGTCAACACCGGCTCCACTGTGACACTGATGAGACCAGGTGTTGTCCCAACGGGGACATGGCTGACACCAACTCCGGTGAAGCTACGAACAGTGACTGGTGAGCTAGCCCCTATGCTTGGGAGAGGGGCAGTGGCTATAAGGGTGGGGGGGCTGTCAGTGACATTTAGGGTGTGGGTTGCAGCAGTACAGGACCCCTGTATATTGGGACTGGACTTCCTGCGGGCCACCCGTTGTGTGCTAGACCTGGGGAGGAACACATTAGCCTTTCCAGGGGGTCCCACAGTTGAAATGGTGCACCCCACAGTAGCTACAACACTGCACCTGCCTACCCTAAGGGTGGCTGAAGCACACCCTCCACTCCAAGTTCCCCCCCCTGCAGCCATGCCCCCCGACACCAACACCAACCCCACCCCCATTCCCCATATCCCAGTGGATCTACGGCCCCCTGCCCTGGACCAGCCACACAAGGCTGGAGGAGTGGACAGACTGGCGGCAGTGAGAGAGGTGTGGAAACGCAGCTGTGATAACTTGGAGCCCGGGCAACAGGAGGAGCTGTGGCAGGTGCTGTGGGAGTTTAAGGACATTTTCGCTCTGACAGAAGAGGAAGTGGGCCTGACACACCTGGTGCAGCACGAAATCGACACAGGCGATGCACGGCCCATCAAGACACGCCCCCGCCGCCTCCCCCTGGCCCATCAGGCAGCCGCAGACAGCGCTATTGATGAGATGCTGACGGCTGGCATCATTGAGCCCTCTGACAGTCCCTGGGCCTCGGGGGTTGTGATGGTCAATAAGAAGAGAAGTCCAAAGATGAGGTTCTGTGTGGACTACAGGCCGCTCAACAGTGTGACTAAGAAGGACTCATACCCGCTGCCACGCATCGACGAGTGTCTGGACCTGGTGTCCGGCTCATCCTGGTTCTCCTCTTTAGACCTGCGCAGCGGGTATTGGCAGGTGCCTCTCAGTCCCGAAGCCAGACCAAAGACAGCTTTTTGCACCGGGAGGGGGCTGTGGCAGTTTAGAGTCCTCTGCTTTGGCCTGTGCAACGCCCCGGCCACGTTTGAACGGCTGATGGAGAAAGTGCTGGCTGACATCCCCCGACAGGAGTGCCTGGTCTACCTGGATGATATCCTGGTCCACGGGAGCTCCTTCCAGGCGGCCTTAGGAGCCTTGCGGCGGGTCCTACAGAGGATAGCGGCAGCGGGGCTGAAGCTCCACCCAGACAAGTGCTGCTTCATGAGGAGGGAGTTGGAGTTCCTGGGGCACAGAGTTGGGGGAGAAGGCATCAGCACGCTGGAGGAGAAGGTGCGGGCAGTCAAGGATTGGCCAGCCCCCACCAATCTGCGAGAGCTGAAGAGCTTCATTGGACTGGCGTCCTACTACAGGCGGTTCGTGCGCGGCTTCTCTTGTATAGCCGCACCCCTGTTCCGCCTGCAGCAGAAAGACTGTGATTTTGCCTGGACTCCTGAGTGTGAGCTGGCCTTCAGCTCTTTGAAGAGGGCCTTGACAGAGTCCCCCGTCCTCGCCCCCCCAGACCTCAACCTACCGTTCGTCCTGGATTCAGACGCCAGTGATGTGGGGATGGGGGCAGTGTTGAGCCAGGTGGGGCCGGAGGGGGAGAGGGTGGTGGCGTACTTCAGCAAGACCTTCAACAAGGCTGAACGGCGCTATTGTGTGACACGCAGAGAGCTGCTTGCAATTGTGAGAGCAATTGGCCACTTCAGGTACTACCTGTGCGGCCTGCCCTTCACGGTGCGGACTGACCACTCAGCCCTCCAGTGGTTAATGTCCTTCAAGGAGCCTGAGGGGCAGATTGCACGGTGGCTGGAAGAACTGGCACCATACGCCTTCACAGTGGAGCACAGGGCTGGGGCTCGCCACACCAACGCCGACGCCATGTCCCGGCGCCCTTGTGCTCCCAGCGGCTGCCGGTACTGTGAAAAGAGAGAGGAGCAGGAGAAAGAGCTCCGTGCAGAAGAGGAGCGAGACCACATGCATAATGAAGACGGGCCAGTCTGCAGAGAGGCACAGGTTGTAGACTCACCCGAATGGAGAGCACAGCAGGAACAGGATACTGATCTACAACCCGTGCTGGGGTGGGTGGAGTCAGGACAAAAGCCACCTTGGAATGAGGTCGCGGGGTGCTCACCTGCCACCAAAGGGCTGCTTGTGAAGTTCGAGGCTCTCCGGGTGAAGGATGGAGTGCTTCAGAGAGCCTGGAAAGAGCCAGCTACAGGAGAGGAGAGGTGGCAGGTGGTGGTCCCCAGGGCGCTGAGGGAATCAGTGCTAAAGACCTCTCATGGAAGTACGGGAGCAGGACACTTCGGGGTCTCCAAAACCTTGCGTCGACTCCGCCAGGGCTTTTACTGGGGTCAGTGCAGGAGGGATGTTGAGGACTTCTGCCGCCGCTGTGACCTCTGTACAGCACACAAAGGCCCCACTGATCAGTCGCGTGCCCGGCTTCGGCAGCTAGCGGTGGGGGCCCCGATGGAGAGGGTGGCGGTGGACATAATGGGCCCATTCCCACGTACAGAGAAGGGGAACCGTTATGTTCTGGCCGCCATGGACTACTTCACAAAATGGCCGGAGGCGTATGCCATACCAGACCAGGAGGCGGTGACCGTTGCAGATGCTCTGGTGGAAGGCATGTTTGCTAGATTTGGGATGGCCGAGGTCATCCACAGTGACCAAGGAAGAAACTTTGAGTCGAGAGTATTCGCTGCTATGTGTGACCGGCTGGGCATGCAAAAGACACGGACTACTCCTCTGCATCCGCAGAGTGACGGATTGGTTAAACGGTTTAACAGGACTCTAGCGAAACAACTTGCTATCCTCACCGCGGAACATCAGCGTGATTGGGACATGCACCTCCCTCTCGTCCTATGGGCCTACAGGTCGGCTGTGCAGGATTCCACCTCATGCACACCGGCCCTGCTCATGTTGGGGCGAGAGCTGCGGACGCCAGCAGAAATGGCTTTTGGCAGACCCCCGGACGCACCGGAGGTTCCACCGGGACCAGAATACGCCAGGAGGCTCCAGGATCGAATGGAGTCAGCACATGCCTTTGCCCGTGACCAGCTTCAGAAGGCGGGTATGAGACAGAAAAGAAACTATGACATGAGGGCTAGAGGGGGGGACTTCAAGGCTGGGGACCTGGTGTGGGTGCATAGTCCGAGAAGGAAGAAGGGACGGTGCCCTAAGTTGGACTGTCACTGGGTTGGCCCTTGTGAAGTATTGGAGAAGCTGGGAGAGGTGGTATACAGGGTTCAGCTGCCACCTAGAGGGAGACGGGTGGCCCTCCACAGGGACAGGCTGGCCCCATACAGAGGCAGAGCACGGCCACATCAGCGCTTTGGACCCCAAGCACCCTCTCAGAGAAACCAGGCAGTCACACCCCCCGATTCACTGACTGTGTCCCCTACTGACTCCCCACACTCTCCCCCACTCCCAAACTCTTCCCCTGTTCTTTGGCAGAATGTTCCAAGACTGCAGGCGCAGCCGCTTGTGTTCACTCCAAGGCGGCCTCAGAGACAGAGAAGAGCCCCGGGCCATCTCAGAGACTTTTTATGCGACCCCTCGGGGCGAGGGACTTAGTAAGGGGGGGGGCAATGTAGCGACCCTGCAGTAATGTTCCTGTATAATGTTTTACATGTTCAGATGTTCCGTGAGAATACCAGGCCTGTGGG
>JAQLOL010000001.1:6695406-6706853 GCA_029783665.1 Naso thynnoides
GTGCCGGCGTATACGGACTCACTGATGGCTTGGAAAATGTGGACAGTAACGTTATGGTTTGTTCATTTTGCAGAGAGAACTGAAGGTAAGCTAGCTACTTTTACTATTTTTGACTTGATAGCTAACATCAGCTACTCTGTGATTACTGTAGCACTGTTTTATTTTGTCCTTGTTGTGTGTGTGTCACCATGGCATTCAGACACGCTGTTTACCACTTCGGGCAGGCGCAGCGAGAACAAAAGGCTCTGATCTCTGTGAATCGGCTCGTGGCTCTGCTTCAACTGTGCAAGAGCCTAGTGACAGCCGACCAAAATTTCTGACATGTCAGAAATCCATCCGATCATCAGATCGTGTGTCAGGAGCAGAGTATCGGCCCTCGCTCCCCCCGTACACTGCACGATAAACGACACATGATGACGCTGGAAGTAGGCCCGACTTCAGAATGAGTCGTGCGTCTCCAAATCCAGTCAAAAACGGGCCGAGATCGTATAGTGTATGCTAGGCTTAGGTAAAATCCAAAGTCACATAATTAGTATATAGTCCACCTGTGTGCAATGTAATCTCAGTATAAATACACCTATTCTGTGAAGGCCTTAGAGGTTTGTTAGAGAACTTTGCTGAACAAACAGCATCAAGAAGACCAAGGAGCTCACCAGACAGGACAGGGATAAAGTTGTGGAGAAGTATAAAGCAGGGTTAGGTTATAAAAAAATATCCAAAGCTCTGAACATCTCACAGAGCACTTTTAAATCTATCATCTGAAAATGAGCATGGCACAACCACAAACCTACCAAGACAAGGCTGTCCACCTAAACTGACAGGCGGGGCAAAGAGAGCATTAATCAGAGAAGCAGCCAAGAGGCCCATGGTAACTAGAGGAGCTGCAAAGATCCACAGCTCAGGTGGGAGAATTTGTCCATCGAACAACTATTAGACTGCACTCCACAAATCTGGCCTTTAATGGAGGAGTGGCAAGAGGAAAGCTTTTGTTGAAAGAAAACCATAAGAAGTCCCCTTTGCAGTTTGCCACAAGCCATGTGGGAAACACAGCAAACATGTGGAAGAAGGTGCTCTGGTCAGATGAGACCAAAATTGAACTTTCTGGCCTTAATGCAAAATGCTATGTGTGGCGGTGGTGTTGGTGGTGGTGACTGCTTTGTTTCCCGTATTGTTGTTTGT
The DNA here is from genome assembly GCA_029783665.1 of Naso thynnoides. Lineage (NCBI taxonomy): Eukaryota > Metazoa > Chordata > Actinopteri > Acanthuriformes > Acanthuridae > Naso > Naso thynnoides. The sequence goes on from JAQLOL010000001.1 coordinate 6,696,586, forward strand.
GTCACAACAACATGTATTTTGCTCCTTCAAAGCACTGTGCATTTTGTGTTGATCAAATGGTAAAAAGACCATTTAAGTCAATTTGAATTCCAGTTGGTAACACTACAAAATGTGGAAAAGTTCAATGGGGGTGAATACTTATGCAAAGGCACTGTATTACTTCAGCAACAATTAATACTTCCATTTTACTTATCAAAGTTATACTGTTAATGCAACTTCAGTTAGCTTTTGTGTCCTACCTTACAGAACATGGAGGGGAAGTGTTCGGGTGTCATGGAAACATACGACAGCTCTGCTAAAACATCCATCGCTCGAGGTCCTATCAGATTTAAAGCTGTGGGCAAAGATCAGAGTGTTAAACATTTTAAAAAGATCTTCTGATTAACTAAGGTCATTCTAGGTCAGACACTTTCAAAGGTTCCTGATTTACTTCAAAGTTAATGTTAAAATAAAATGAGATAAATACTGATTAATATATGACCATATTATTCAGACATAGGGCAGGGACATAATGTACAAGACCACTGCTTAGCTTTGGGATGGAGATCATGTCTCACCCCCAGAACCCCCAGTGTTGTGTCGAAATGTGTTCCCCCCCGGGACCTACCTGATCATGACAGGGAAACAGAATTTGACACGACACCGACTGTGTAAACTCTCAATAGGAAAAGCCTGTGAAAGCGGTGACTAAGCTAATGCTAATGCTAGCGCAAGAAAATGGATTTCTCAGCAACTACCAAACTCTGATTAAAAACTCCACAGTGCGCCCAAAGCAAATCAGATATGACGACAGTCTAGGGAGGAGAATTCTAGCATTCTTTTTCTGATTTTCTTGTATTTTTGGCTCTGGTTATGGTAAAGACACAGTTAGCAGCAACAGGAAGCAAACATATTCAGCAAATACTATGGTACGTCAATGTAAGGAACACCACCAACTACCAATCTGGCATGAATACCACAGCACTTTTGGTTGTTCATGTAAATGCAGGTCATTATTTTTTTTTTATTTTTTTTTTTTCATGCAAAGGAAAAACTTCTGTTTTTTGTAGGGCTGCTCTGTCTAATCTGCCTCAATCTTCTCCTCTCTTGACTAATTAGTGGATTAGTAACAGCTGTGTTGCCAGCTTTGCATCTTAGTGAACCAACCAACTAATTGAGCGAGCTACAGAGCTGCTGCAGCTCCGAAGCTACATGAATTCACCCCATCAACATCCAGCATCCATTCTTTCGAGGTCAAAAGGCTGATGGGCTGCCCCTGCTCAACGTGATATGATTGGCTAAAAACAGTAACATTTTCCACCTGACCTGCCCATTGCAATGGGATTGGTGAAAAACACACACAGACACACAGAAAGTGTAATCCCTACGTCTCGTCAACCCACCCCTGAAGAAGGCTGGCTTTCTCCAAATGTCCATTAAAGAAGTAAATTTGGTGTGCTGGTTCAGCCTTTCTTTATCATTATCTCATAAATTAAAATGGAATATTATTCAGACTGTTGCGGTAATTACATTAGTGATACGAGTTGTATTGTGCACATGTAATTAACCAACCTTTTCATCCACCTAGTGTCTGATTTAAACAACACCAAAAACAAGAAGCGGTCACTTAAAGGAGAGGAGAGATGATGAGGGACACTGATGCCTTTAACAATGTGTGTGCATTAGATGGCGATCTTACTGCAAGACCTCAGCAATGGTGTAGTGTGCCTACCAGTATACTTCCAGCTGACATCCTCCAGGTGGAGGTGTGGGTCATTTGGCATGTGTTTCTTTATCCAGGACCAACAGTGGACCTGCTGGTCTGTCGGGGAGACGATGAAGAAGCTGGAGAGGAGACAAAGTATGCATGTTCAGCTAAATGGTCATCAGCATTCCATGATGTCTGCAGTGGTATTGCCAAAATGTCACAAACCTGTTCTTGCTGAGGCGCACCACGCTGCAGTCGTTCTCATAGCCTCCCCTCTCATTCAGCATGCCGGTGTGGACGATGTGTCCAACAGGAACATCCAGGTCGTTGGCACACAGATGTTGCAGCAGCTCCAGGGCCTGGTTCCCCGATGACTGGGACGTTAAGACAGACCAAAACATTTGATTTAAATCACTTAGCACCGTTGATGCATTTCTCACCTACTGGAGTCCATTCAGAAAGACAGAGAACACAAGCTGAGTCAATGGATGTGACTGAGTCTGAGCTCACAGGAAGAAGTGCAGCAGTAGTTTTTTCTCCTACACTGTGAATTCTAATTAATTAACCTTACTTTCAAAAGCATGCAAACTGTCTGCCTAGGAAAGTTGTAGTTTGACTTGAGTAAAGTTGAATAAATATGGTAAGTTGTACTAAATGCTTATTTAGTATAGAATACTTATAATTTAGTTTAAGTAACTCAGAAAATTCAGTAAAGTTTATTTAGTGATTGAATTTAAATGTTCTCTTTCTTGAGTAAATATAGACTACTCAGAATTGCCATTTCACAGAACTTAGTAATTTGCTCCACTCCACAGCACACCCCCTCTTCATTGGACCAAATGCCCCTGTGCAGGAAGAGGTGGCAATTCTCTCACTTTCAAGGTCCTCTCTATCCAGGTGAAAGGTACTTGTAGAAATAAGAAATGAGCATTGAAGTACAAATCACTTGAGGATGACTATTTGGGCTCAATGACGGTTTCGGACAAAAAATATTTGGAAGTTGCGTAAAAATGAAAGTGAAGTATAAAATCTGGTAGCAGAGGAAGAGAGCAACACAGGATATCATTCTTATGTGATCACGTTTTGAGATGGAGCTATTAAGCTTGAAAGTTGCCTTCCCATGATGCAGTGCTGTTCCAAAGGTCTTCTAATACAAACTCCGAAGAATCAAGTACATGTAACTATATGAGATAAGTTTGTAGTCAAAAAATAAAGACTACTGAGTGATTAAAAGTTAAGTGAAAGGACCAACACAAATTAAATAAATTTTGTCGGTTCATCTTTTAAATAAGCACAAAGTTTGTATTTACAGTGTGTGTGATCCTGTGCTGATTTACACTTATACGTTGTTCATAGTGTATCTAAACTTACAGTGAGTTCAAACTTGGTGAAGGAGGACATGTCAATGACACAGACAGCCTCTTTGCAGCATTTCACTTCGGCTCCAACGATGTCAAACCAGTCAGGCTTGTAGAAGGTCTTACTCTGGTCCAGAGACAACAGATCTACACACACATGCACAACCAGGCAGAGATCATACAGGCCATGAGAAATACAAACAAAATACACCAGGTGATTCACACTTTCTTTAGCTAGATTTTACGTTGAAACTCTTCCCAAACTTCAGTTTAAAAACACAAAATAAAAAAAATTTAACTGTCCTTTGAAATGTTTGCAGAAGTTTAACACAGCCTTTAGATTTGCCACATATACAGCACAACTTATCAGTGCACTGTTACCCTCTTCAGTCTTGAAGAATAAAAGCCGGTATAGTCTCAGTTCATCACAACATTATTAACCATAGCTACTTTAAAATATCAGTTTTTATAAAGGGACTGTCAGTCATGTGACATCGCCATTGTCAGGTCTGCGGGGTCTCACTGACTATACTTGAACAAATTCTAAGGATTCTTACTAAAGACTTTTTATCTGTACCTTTCCCTGGAGGAACAAAGTACTTGGTCCTTTCAAAACCATGTTTCTCCATCCAGCGAGCTCCCTGGGTATCCAGACGGTCATACAGAGGGCTGGTCCGCAGCTGACGCCCAGTCTGAAAGTCCCACCGAGGAACCTTTAGTTCATACAGCAGAGCTGCACACAGACACACACAACCATGTCAGAAGCACGAACACAAACATACAAAAGCAAAACTGGAAACCACACATTTTATTTCACTATTTTGAAAGGAAACTCTTCTCTATTAAGAGGATGGTTCATCCAAAAAGGAAAATTTATCTTCTCACCCTCATACTGACGGAAGGTTAGTGAAGTTTTTTAGCCCACAAAATGCTGCTAGAGTTTCACAGGAAAACGGCATCAAGGTGAGCTCCATGGCACACTGCGTGCAGTGTCGTGTGCGGAGCTTCTCAGTTCTCAGAACATGCTTGGTGTGTGTGGAAGGGCTGTGAAGTGCTGCGGCAACCACACAGACCTTGTCAAATTATCTCCAAGTTGGTCACAGTACAGAATATAAAGAGGGTTTGCAGCAGCGACTGAAGATGAGGAGTAAGAGGTGCTGCTAGGGCGAGACAGAACACAGTCACTGAGTCCTTTGGTGCTGACCAGCATACAGGAACATATGTTCGCTATGCTGGAGCTGTTGATTGCTACTGACTGAGTGAAAGTGATTCATGTCTGTCCAAACTCCTGTTTATGTATTCATGTTTAAACAACAAGAGTTCCCTGCATCTCTAAGAAAGACTGCTGTTTTATTAACGCAGATGTAAACAAATGTGCCAGCAGGATAAATAATAAATGAATGATTTTTTAAAATTCATTCATATACCATAATATGGTTAATAATATGGCTTTTAATTGCCATTTTCTAAATTAAAAAAGTATCAGTATCATATTGGTATCAGCAATACCACCCTTGGCTTTACTTGGTGCAGGATCAGAATGAAAATCAGTCAAACATCACTAGTGAACAGTGAGGTTAAAAACATGGTATCAGCAGCGTTTTTCGTTTTTTAAAAAAACAATTTGGCGTGTCGAGGCTTCAGGACACTTGGATTACTTCAGGTGAGCAGCATGGAGACATTTTAAGATTTTACTGTGAATCTTGGTCACCAATGACTTCAATCGTTTGTGAGATCACTGCAACACCTTTTTCCTGAGAAACTTGAGCAGTAATTTGTGGACTAAAAAACTTCACCTGACCCTCCATCAGCATGAAGGTGAGGAGATAATGACTGAGTTTTTTTAACTATCACTTCAAGGCCTACCAAAACAAGCCAGCCAATCATTTCATTTGATTTGTAAAGGTGATGCAGCTTTACCTTTACCTTTATTTATATAAAATTATATCACATTACATAAAATTTCACAAACATACTTAATTGATGGCAAAAGCCCTTCTTTTTTTAGTTTGCAGAAGTAGTCAGACAGCCGAAACTAGCAGCCCAAATTACTAACCCCATTTGTAATTTGTTTGATGACGTTAAGTTTGGATAACAAAGGTCACAATTTCATTATCAACCCTAAATAAAAGAGAAGCTGAGATCGAAAATCATCAGTTCAACTGTGACTGGACTGAGAAATATATCTACACTGAACTGCTAGGGCCAGCCAATCAAATTATGTTCTTTGGAAAAAATGTTGCTCTGCTGCGAAGGTATAATAACCTGTGGAGGAACTTGAAGTCGCTGCATCCAAGCTTTGAAGCAGTTAATCCGACGGGTTCCCATGTTTGCTATCCAAACTCTGACAGCAAACTACAAATGTAGTCCTGTTGTCTTCATTCAGTTTCGCTACCAACAAAAGGAACTAGAGCATTTTTCCTGGTAGCAAAAAGAACGGGCCTTTTACTAAATAATACAATACAGTAAAACAGTTTGTGAGTAACTACTGCTTGTGGTTGTGGAGGAGGTGCTAACAAAGTAATCAAAAGCAACTCTGCAGATTTTCAACCTTATCTCTATCTATACGAATTAGGGATATAAAAGGATATAAAGTGAAACGGTTTTGAAATTCTTCTAGTTCAAATGAGGAAACTGAAAGTTATTGTCCTGTCCAGAGTGGACATCCAGGGCCCTAATAACATTGGAGGGCCACAAAAATGGTGACATCATTTTTCACAAGAGGGTTTCTATTTTCAAAGGAAATGGAATTAGTATGAAGCATGTCAACATAGAGCTCCATCTCGGACGAGGAGACTGAAAGGCCTGTTATCTATGAAATCGCGACACTGCCTCATCCACCAGAGTGTGCCGCGCACTCGACTTATTGGTGAGTTAAAAAATACTATGAACTAAGTTATGTCCATTATTAACTCTAAGAGGTAACATCTCGTCTTTATCACCACTCTGTAAACTACCTGCCAATAAGTCAGCTAAGCATTGAGATTCGATGAGGACTGAAAAAGTTGATTTGAGTGAACCTTTTACTAATGTGGTATTTCCCCAAAAAGCACATAATAAGTATGATGGCTCAGGTAAATGTCCGGCCCTTAAACCTTTTACTTCCTGAAAATGTTGATCAATAACACATCTCTACTTGAAGAGTTTGTAACTTATCAAGCGTTCTCAGTGGTTCTGCTTGCCTTGAGTCTCCCATCGTCAGTCTGTTACAATATAAATGTAGGCCGTCACCCCCCCACCCCCCTGGGTTCAAAGATAGGTTAATTATTTCTAGTCCCAAAGGTACATCCCAATAGTCATTAGTTACTGTAATTACTTCTCCTCTCCATGCTGCCTGTAAATTGATCACTTCCACGTCTCTGATGAAAGAAACCGGGAGACAAAATCCAAAATCCTCCTTTCGCAAATTCCCCTGAAATATAAACTAATTTAAGGCTTCTGCAGCAAGAACTGGTTTAAATCAAGTGAGCAATTCCTAAAGTTATGATATTTGAAGTTCAAAGTTTCACAGACAGCATTTTCTGGCTGTTGTGCAGTCAGAGGAAAGTAAGTCATTACAAAGAAGAGATTTTGTATTTAAAAAAAACAGTACCTTTGAAGAATCCACTTACTAGAATGATAAAACCACCAAATTTACTTTAACTCAGCCAAGTCTTTTGCCAATACAGACAAGGAACAATTATTAGCCAATTAATATACATATACATATAAGGAGTGTTTTAAGATGCATCAAAAATATCCTACCATAAAAAGAAGGAAACTCCACCCATAAGTCTGTCTGCATCCACTTTTCTCCACCATGGGTGTCCCAATAAATCTGAAACTGCTTGTATCTATAAAAATACTACAAAAATAAGGTTGATTTGTTTCTTCTTCTGCCGGTGGAGTCGATGAGCAAAAGCATGGACAGTGCAACCCAAACTGGGGTCGAAGGTGGGGTTACGTCCCTACTGTTCATTGTTACAAGAGCCACTCCAGTGTCCTACCCTGCCATGACAGAGAAGAGGAGAGGACATCTCTCCTTGACTCTTCATAACATTCATAGTTTTGCTTTGTTTTCCTTTACAAGAAGCAAGCTAAGAGCACGACTGGGCCGAAGAGAGACAGCACTGGAAATGACAGAAACACAGCGCTTATTTCAGAATTTTTCACAGTGGTTTAAAACCTTTAATTCAAAACTGTGCTGCAAGCTGCGATACTGTACGTCAAACAGGATGATTTTGAACGGGCACTGTAATGTTACGCTAGACTCTTCTGCAGCTCCGTCGACAGCAGCAAAAGTTGCACGGAGGAGAAGTTAGTGCCGGGTGGTAGACCGGTTCATACCGAATACCATTATTTAATTTCCTTACCATATAAATTTTTCATATACTCAGACACAGGTACTAATGGTTGGAATGTGGGGAAGAGCATTTTGGCGCCGTTTCAGAGGGGACCCTTTTCACTGCTGCACCATCAAAAGGCAAGCCTGAAAACTATGATGGACAGGTTGGAGGAAGAAGTTGTAGAAATTGGAGAGACCATGATGACGAAGAAGTTGTGCCCGCGAGAGGAGCAGTTCCTGTTGTTTGGAGGTTTTTTGGTTTTAAAAAGTCCAACGTACACCGAACAACGACATACTGCAAATGTCAAGCCAAAGTTGTTGCTGGAGGAGGCAACATTAGCAATTTGCTCCATCACCTAGATCCAAAACATGTCATGGAATATGACAATAATGTATGAGATGAAGATCTAACGCTAGTGACATAGTAAAACCAAAGTCGAGTTGGGTGTCGTTTCAGGACGCGTTTGCTCAAGGGACTGCCTACGAGAAGAAAAGCGAACAGTGAAACAACAATCCATCTAGCCAAAGACATGGTCCCGCTAAGTACAGTGGAAAAAAAAGATGGCTTCAGGGCGATGATTTAATTACTGGATCCCAGGTATGTATCACCAGATCAAAGATACTTTTGACTGAACTGTTTCATGCACTCTGATTCCTTCACAACATAAGACCCATAAGCTCCACCTCCTTGTAAACTTGATCCTTCTGTGGGGCTAAGCAAACCGATATAAATACATGTGATGACACAACGATTTTCTATACTATATGCTCCTCCTGACAGAATAAAAAGCCATAATAAACCAAACTCATTGAGTAATTGATCATTCTGTAAAAAATCCTGTAAACCTGTATAATTAGAAAAATACCATGATGTAAGTTTTTGGTTATACTGCCCAGCACTAGGTGAAGTTGTTGTTTAAGTTCAATCTGAACATTTTGCTACATGTTTCCTCAAAATGCAAAACGGGCACGGGCAGTGGGTGAATGAGACAAAGGGCTTCTTCAGTCTCTACATGTGGCAATTCTCCACGCCCATGTGCAGTTTCAGATTGACTGGGCAACACGTCGAGGAGAAAGAATCTGCGGGTAGATGCAGTGCACATATCCTCGGGTATGGACCGGTAAAGTGAGACAAGAAATCACTACTCACGCACAACTTCCATTACTCGGTGTCTCAGGAAGGTTCGGCTGCTCTGCAGGTTGCCAAAGCGTTTGATGTCCAGTGACCAGACGTTAGCAGTAGGGTAGCCGTATGTCATCCACTCTGCCAGGTACCTGGATACCAAACCCCACAGCATGCCAACTGTACTTTATTGTAATTCAATCAAAACATGTTCTGTTCACAGTACTGACATCTGTAAGTAATAAACTACAGCTAAATTACTGTATGAGTAAAGATACATCAGTCGCACCCCTAAAAAATGGATTCAGACATTAAATGCAGTGCAGTCGAGCCTTGAAAAGCATTTGGTAATGTTTGTTCTCAGAAATACCACAGGCTATCGTTAATCAAAGGCACTAATGTCCATGCTTACTTTCCAGCTCCTCCGGCAAAGGACAGACCAGAGGAGTTCATCCCTGCCAGCACATAGTAGCCTGCAACACCCGGCGTCTCTCCCATCAGGCAGCGCATATCAGGGGTGAAGGACTCGGGACAGTTGACGAGCTGGTGGATCTCCGCTGACTCGAGACCTGGCATCCTTCTCAGCAAGGCACTCAGCATTGGCTCTAAAGGGAGAAGACGAGACGTTTGCTATGCAATCTCAATACAGAACTTCAAATTAAGAAACTGCATTTTGTAATCAGAAATGTTATGGTAGTTAACAAACTCAGGTCTCTATTTTGCTATTGGTGCAAAGCTGGTCTAAGCACAGTTCCAGACGTATTGGTAATTTGGTGCTGTGCAAGTGGCTTTTTTTCCCCACACGCCAGCATCAAGTTGCTATTTTCATGGACCCACATGAACCCGGCTGCACCGAGCTGGGTGAAGCGGTGCAACATAGGATGCATTACAATTCTGGTGTAATTTTTTAGGTGAACTCGCTGTTTTTATGGTTTTAGGGGGCAAGAGCCAAGAGCGCACATGAACAGACCTATCCAAAATCCCACAGGCAGGTTTAATAATCAAAACAATCATTTTGCACACAACCTTCTATTTCAGTTTATCACACTAAATATTAAGCTGACTCTTGTCTGTTGAATTGGATGTGGATTAGGCAGCTGACACACATCATGAGGCAGCAGCCACTCTCTGCCAAATGAATGCAGCCACCACAGATGTGAGACAGGGGTTGAAATTAAGTTCCTGTATTTAGACAGACAAGAGGCAATATTCTTGATTACAAAGGCTGCATTCAGCATTCGGCATTTTGTTTATTTTTCCCTGCTCTCCAATACTCTTTTCATCCATTTTATATACTGTCATTGCACTAGTCTATATCAATCAACTCGGGTTAACGACAAATATGCCTAAATTGCAGTTATATTAAACAAAGTGGTAACAGTTCAAAAACTTTCTGACATTAGTTCAGTCATCTGCCATGCAATGCTCCATGTGTGACCCTGCCAGTATTTACGCACGACAGCTTAGTTCATTTAATGAGTCACTGTAAAGTAAATATGCACATCAAAGCTCCTAAGACAATTTATTTTTTCATACAACAACAGTTGTATGTTAGGAGCACACTGCTCTTTATCAGTGTTGTTATAAATTAACTGAACCTTTCAGACAAGTACGCAGTTTCCTCCTGTGTAAAGTCTGGCCGGCACCTATCTTCTTCTTCAGCAGAAATTGACAATCTGCTGCGTCACAGCAGTCTTAAAGTGAATGAGAGGTGCTGATCTGATTTGCCGTTATTGAAATCAGCCGTGACACACCTTCTAAATGTCTATTCCTCCT
>JAQLOL010000001.1:6706953-6721128 GCA_029783665.1 Naso thynnoides
CAAGCTGGTATGCCCATATAAGGAAGTCCAGAACACAGTAATGTTACTGTAAAAACACTGTAAAAACAAAACACTGTAAAAACAAAACACTGTAAAAACAAAACACTGTAAAAACAAAACACAGTAAAACAGCCTGCGGGACTCACTTCCAAACACATGAACCTCATTATGTGACACTTTGGTGTCGTTTAACACGAGTGTCTGACATTGGAACAACATTAACAGGTTAGTAAACACAGAGAAGCATAATAACAGTAATAATAATAATAATAATAATAAAATAATCTCCCTACAGGAGCTGTGTCTGGACTCCACACTGCCTTATTGCTGTTTAAGAGAACATTTTTTATTCTCCTCTGAATGTGCACTTTGTCACTTTCTGTCAGAAAAAAAAAAACAACAACTGAGCTCCTGAAATGAATCTGGGCGGACAGGAGAAACCTTGTTTTTAATCAGTGTATTTTCTTTCTTATTGTTTTATTTTGGTTTTGGTCTCTACGGAAAAAGATGAAGAACGGATCATCTTACTTTTAGAACTGAACTCACTGTCAGATTATTTTATTTAGTGTCTGTCACGGACTCTTCAGTGTCCTTCACTTGATTCTTTGTTCCCCTCTAATATCTGTTACGTTTGCTGTAAATGGGCTTAAAATAAATTGTATTTCATTTAATTTCTCACAATATTGATTAAAGACATTTTAATGTGTTTTTTTTTTCTCTGGATATAAAAACATTAGATTTCTCATTTCGACCTGAAGAGTCTGGAACCACACTGTTAGTATTAGAGAGGAAATCACTATATATCTGATGGAGACTATTTAAAAGTCCGTTTTAAGATTTGCTTGTTGTTGACAAACTGTGTTTTTTTGTTGCCCACAGCTGACCGATGCAAAGAGGTCCAGCAGATCCGTGACCAGCACCCCAACAAAATCCCCGTAAGCTGCTGTTCATTTCCACACGCCACACTTCAGTGCTCTTTAATGCTCTTTAGTGCACGCCAGCACGTTCATCTACATATGCTCTTGTTTAAAACAAACAAACAAACAAAAACATTGTGATTGTGATGTACCTGTGGTTACTGAAGTGCAGACAGCACAAATACAAAAAAGAGCCACACAACCGTGAAGTCAAACAACCATCTGATGACACGGTCGTCTTCCAGTGAGCTGCTGCTGAGTCAGCACATCATCTGCTGCCTCATCAATATTCACCTTCATGTACTCGTCAGCGCCGTGTGCTCTAGCACATTAACATGAGCGTTTTGATTCATTCTGTTACGAGCTGACGACACCCGACACGAGCATCAGTGTTTTTGGATCAAAGGGGCCGAATCGACCATCTGCCTCTTAAAGCGGTAATCTGAAAGACTGGAGTTAAATTTGTTTCTGGCGCCAGCTTCGGTGATAAGCTGTGACTGCGGGCGCACTTTTGGACCTCATCTCCCAGAATTCATATGGAAACCAAACAGTGTCGACTGTTTGACGTCAGTAGATCGTCTGTTTCTCTTCTTCAGAACGTCGACTTTTCTTTTTTCTTTGGGTCTGGACTTGAACTCGATCCGTTGTTGCCTGGTTGTTGTATTTTTCTCTGTGCCTCGATCCATCGTCGTAACTCACAGGAAATGAAAGATTCCTACGCCAGTCCTCTGGTGTAAGCTCCGCCTACTCTCTGTGTAGACCAACCGCTGCCGACTGACGTCACTACCTGCGCGCTGCTTCTGATTCAGCGAGGGAATGACGCCGAAGACATGGTGGCTCAGTCGGTAGAGCAGGCGCCCCATATACAGAGGCTATGTCGTCGCTGCAGGGGCCACGGGTTCGATTCCACCTGCGGCCCTTTGCTGCATGTCAGTCGCCCTCTCTCCGCCCTGTTTCCTGTCCACTCTTCAGCTGTCCTGTCCAAGAAATAAAGACACAAAAAATAACACGACGCTGTTCAAGTCATACACCGCTGTTGTCGTACTAATACACAGCTGTGCAGCGTTTACATCAAACTTCTTTAAGTCGTTCTGTAGTTTGAAATGGTCTCACGCCAAACTTCGCCCTGACCTCTTCATGGTCTGATGTCTGTGGCAGCCATGACAGCAGCTCACTGCGCTGAGAAACGTTTGTTATTTCCATTTTCTCTGTTTCCTGAAAGTAGTATCGCCCCCCGCTGGTAAGATTTCTCATTGCTGCATCATAGTGAAATAAATCGCATTGCTTCACACTATGGAACACAACCTGTTGGCTAATCACGTAACATTACGTCTGACAGATAGACACGTCACGATATTGGTCATTGATTAATCACGTCCATCCCTAACAGGAGCTTTCGTCAGTGGGCCATACACCACTTCCCAACTCGCCGTGACGTGAGCGACCTCTAGCGGAGGGAGTGTGATACATTGTCCAGACTGAGTACGAGCGACGTGGCAGCTGGGGAAGCAGTTCAGCTGATTGTTAACAGTCGGGGGGGCAGAAACAGAAGGACGTTAGCGTCGATTTCGACCAATCAAAATGAAAATGCGAGTGCGCAAAACTTGGCTCAGATAGAGCCGAGGCGAGGGACGTCACTGCGGCTGTTCGCTGTCGCATGTTGTCCTCCCTGGAAAAAAAAAGACAGCAGTCAGCATTTTGCTTGCGTCTAGTCAGGAATCGGTTACAGGCTCAGTCAAGACTGACACATTAACGACATGAAAATCTTTCACATTACCACATTTTGGAAAATACACTTAGTTTCTTTCTGGTGGAGACGAAGATCTCAGCAGGTCTGTGTGTTAAACATGATGATTCTGCCAACAGCCAGTTAGCTAGCAGCACAAACAGCGAAACAGAAAACCTGCATGTGTCCACAGGTAACAAAAAGCTCGCCGTCATGACCAACCTCATGTGTTTAATCACTGTCTGCCATATTGTTGGAACACCTAAGCACAATTTTGAGGTAAAAATACTTGACATGAGCGTTTCTAAGTTTTGCTTATTCATACTGAGCTTCACGTGAAGTCATTGAAACGGTTTTAATGTTTTGCCACACATGGCTCTCTTCACACTAACTGTGTACAAACGGACTGAGGCAGATACTTTCCGTACCGCAGACGAATGAAGTTCCTGTTTGTTTGTTGCTGCGGCTGCAGGTCATCATTGAGAGATACAAGGGAGAGAAGCAGCTGCCCGTGTTGGACAAGACCAAGTTCCTGGTCCCCGACCACGTCAACATGAGCGAGCTGGTCAAGATCATCAGGTAAACACACACACACACACACACACACACACTGCAGGTTGCTGACTCGGATGGAAGCGTAGAGGGTGGTCGACGCGAGTGTTTGGTATGTGTGTGTATATTTGGAGCTGTCTGTTAGCGCCCTGGTTAGCATGCTGGTTATGTTACAAACCACGAGAGTAACTTGAAGAACACGTTTGGTTTTGGCAGCTTGCTCAGTCTGTAGTTGACAAGTTGTTTACAGTCAGAGGATTGAGAGGATCGTTGATCATTATCAGCTCTGAGGCGGAACCGTGAAGGCAGCTGCTCTGGTGATGTCACCTCGGTCTGGCAGAGGAATTCTTCCTCACCGCCTTCACAACTTGCCTGCGTGTCGTCGACTCGTTTAAGAGACGAGCCGGGTTGAGCCAGGAGAGCATTTACCCCAAAGTAAGGATGAAAAGAGGAGGTGAAATCTGAGGAGAGCTGAAAGAGATGAGAGTCGCCCGAGACCAAAAATGTGTGACGGCACAAGTTCGACATCCTCTTGATTCGTCAGTCAACCGTTCCCGTAGTTAAGTCACGTTTTTAACTTCGTCAAGACCTCAACACATAAATGAAGCTGATTCTGCAAATGAAAAAGGTAAAGCGCTACATTCGCCATATTTAACGTAAAGCAGTCACAGTCAGTACGACTTTTATCGGCGATACAGATGCGTCGCGATTCTCTGTGGAAAGATTTTGTCTCAGTGGAGGAAAGTGGGTAATCAGAATTGTGAAACCCGGTGAGCATCGACTGAGCAGTCGTTCGTCACGGCTGAACCTCGCCGTGAAAAGTAACAAGTGAACACGCAGGAGGACGGGGAGCCAGTGGCGGTCTGAAGGACGGGGGAAATCATCGCATATCACCGCGTAGGGCTGCACGATTCTTGCTAAAATGTGATTCACGATTTTTCTCCCTGAGAGTTGAGATCAGATTCTCTCTGTAAAAGAAAACCAAAGCTTGGTCGACGTTCTTGATGTTCGTAGTGTTAGCTCGCGGTGCAGCAATAACGCCAAAGGACTCGTATGCAAATTATTCCTCCTCACACATTGTCGTGAGGTTTCGTCAGTTCTACACGATGAAATGTCCCTTTTTTCTGCATGAGTACGTCATCACTCTCGCTGTCGCCACCGCGATTTTCCTCAGCGGTGTCATTTTTTATTTTCACATGTAAAATGCGGCTCCAACCCCATCAACTAAACTGACTTCTTCCTGCTTCCTGCTTGTCTACACGTGACGTTGCCGACGCCGTGTCTGGTTACTGTAGCAACGGTGAGTGACAGCGGAGCGACAGAAATGAGGAGGAGAAATGAGAGAGGTGATCGAGTTGTTTGGTTGAATCAGTGGCCAATCTCTGACTCGATTGTTGAATTAATTGTTTCACACTGTGTGAGTGTGACGGAGCATCTGGAGCGTCTGGGGTTGTTGTAAATAAGTGAACACGTGAACGCAGCGCGATGTGAACACACAGGAAAATACTAGCAAGTAAATCGCCGTCATTTAGAAATGAGATCGCATGTATTTTTGAATTGATGTCGTGATTTTTTTACGATTTATTGTGCAGCCCTACCTACAGCTGCACTCTAGAAGTGACAGAACTTTTCATAAACCGTTTTTACTGGTTAAAACGGTAATAGAAGCATTCAATAGGCATAAAACTCACTCTGTACTGTCAGTTGGTAAGATGAGTCTATCGTAGCGCCTGCTTACAAATCTCTCCATCCTATCTCATACACTCAGGACACACTCAGGACACACGCTGAGGTAACGTCAATATTACTGTTATTCTAGAAAATGTCACGCAACGGTATCGTTATCCTCCAACACATTTATTTCACAAAGTACCGACACAACTAACAGAGTGACGACATACAGTTATAAGCCCAACAATGATGTTGACTGAACTTTAGGCGTTTATGTTAAGAGCGCTGTAGTTCTCTCCCTTTCCACGATAAAATTAGATAATCCTTTATTAGTCCCACAAAGGAGAAATTACAGTATAATAGCAACAGCAAAGTGGATGGCAGAAAAGTAGCGGTGCTTCAGTAATGTTTTTACATGTGCCACACATAGCGAAATCAACAGCAGTGTGATGGTCTAGTGGTGTTTATTTGTACTCAGCTGCTACGAAACTATCAGAAAATAATGTTTCATTTCTCTGATTCATTGTTTTTCTCGACAACACCGCTCCCTCTCTTGTTCGACCAGCGCTGCTCTCTCTTCCTCTGAGCAGCACAGAGCAGAGGGCACACTGGATCAAACACAGCATATTTTGCGAAGTGCAGCAAAGTGGATGGCAGAAAAGAAGCGGTGCACTTGTAAGGTAAGATCAATAAATAATATGTAAACACAGAATGAGTAGGGGCAACGATGAAATATCATTAAAAATAGTAGTTGGCCAACCAGCAACCAGCAACCTCCCACCCCTCCACCCCAATGGTACATGTCGCCCAACCCTGCCAAGCAGAGAACTGCTGTGTCATTCAGAGCGTCAGGCATTGAAAACTGACATTTGACCACAGTTAAAGATTTTTCCTTCATTACCAAAATGGTCCCAGTCCTCCTGCATGCTCTGGATCTCCAGCTGGTTGCGCCCTTCAGTGAAGATGGGTTTAGGGTTCTTCTCAAAGCCCCCTGACAAAAGGCCCCCCTGCCACGGCCGTGCATATATCCTGCCGTCCATATCGAGCACCACTGGAGAAAAACACAAGCTCAGTTGGAAACATGTCTTCTGGGCTTTTTTGAAGTCAACTTGTAACCTCATTAAACAGGCATTTACATGCAGAAGAAAATAACCTTGACGGTAAATAATGATTCTTGTTTTTCATGTTTATAGTGTAATATTAGTCTGGCTAAATAACGTCACAGAAGGAGAGACGATTCAATTAAAAACACTGGGCAAATCGTCTATCCACTCACTTTTCTTTCTCTCTCTTTCACACACAGACAAACACATTCAGCCTGCGAGTCACAAGAATCATGGTAAGTGATGTTCTAATGTGCTCGTCATGACATTTTCTTATCTGGGCTATGAATGTGTTTTATAGGCACTAACAGATACTCCACTGTAACGATGTTGAAGCAAGCAACTCATTCATCTGAGCTACTAGCTATAAACATATCCGCTTCAACATAACGCCGCAGAAGAGCAGTGCAGACTCCACCATATGTTAGAGAGATGCTTGCTGCAGAAATATACTGTGCAACTCTATCAGCCAGTTTGCCAAAACATGGTGGCTCCTCTCTGTTACAAACATCATATTTAGCTGGTAAAACTGTAAAAATTAAATGGACTTCAAAATCTGCTGGCAACTGTGCAGCAAGAAAAAGGTGATGATGCAACGTGTTTGATGTGTGAGACCTGGTGTGCTGGGTGCAAGTGGCTCCTGGAGAGGTTTGGTGAGGAGGTAGAAGTGTTCACAGCCATGAAGAGGAACAGACACCTTCGTCTCACTAGCCTGGCCCAATTCGTAAGCCCACTAGAGCACAGACAGACAAAACAGATGTCACACAGCTGCTGCTCTGAACGAAGATCTAGTGCTTTTGCAAACCTAAGATGAACATTTTTATAGTAGGAACTCAACCTCCGAACTAGGGAGTAATTATTACCTGTTGCCCACATCAAACTTTTAACCAGCTCCACTAACAATGTAATAATCAATAGTGGCTACACAGCGGAATCGCTGCTCACAGTCAAGAAGAGCGACCACATGTTGTCTAACCAACACCAACAGAGTTGTTCTAATACCCATACCAGTATCAGAAAATGTGGCCAATACCACCGAAAATGCTGGTATCTGTATCAGCGAGTACACAGTCTGTGCACCAATCAGATCCTAACCACATTATTTATTAGCGGTAAGATAAGGTCCCCAGCTACTTCCTACTTAGCTCAGTTAGCTCTGACTGACGTTACATACCTGAAATCAATTTCTCTTTGCTTTTCTCTAAAACAGCACTCTGAAAGTTGGGCTGTCCTGCCTCTGGCAACTTCTATTTTTAAGTTGAAGAAGAAGAACAGAAAGAGCCGACAGAGCAAAATATCTGCGTTCAGTAATGTTTTACACTGGAAAGTCAAAGGAAATGTGTAAGGAAGTGTTTTTTTATGTGCTGGCATCGGATCAGTACTCAGTATCGGCCGATCCACAAGTTTGGGTGTCAGAGTCCATATCGGGAAGGAAAAAAATAGTATCGGCACATCTCTAAATACCAAGGAACATAAACAAACTACACCACAAACCCAGAGAAATGCAGGGTAAAGAAATGATTTAGCAATCAGAGGTGACCCCACAGTCTGCTGCACTACATGACACCTGAGCACATCCAGGACATCACTGGCGTCACCAATGATGTTAACAGATTCACTGAGTCAATTTTGAGTCAGCTGGTGGACTTAATTTGTGAAACAAGAGCAACTTTACCCAAAATTACATTTGAATCTTTCTATAGCCAGAAACCGTTGATTAGCAGAGCCATCCAGTAAACCATGAACACATGCATGGACACAGACAATTCTAAAAAAAAAAAAAAACATTAACTGTCTACCCTGAAGAAGAGCAGTAAAAAAGTCAAAAAGAGAGTTGAGGAAGCCAGCAGGATAACACCTGGAGCAAAGATTAACCTGTTCATCTTAACACCTGTCATGCTTTCTGCACATGGTGTCAGAGAGCTTCGCACACGTGAAAACAAAGAAAGCAGCAGACAGAATCCATGGGTGGATCGTCAGTCTATGTGCTGACCAACAAGCGCCGATGTTCACAATAACCTGTCACGTTGACACGCTACAAGAAGTCCAGACGACCATGAGAATACAGTGGAACCACTGCCGTCTCAGATGATCAACGAAAACTGCCACAGCACACGATCCTGCACACCATCATATCTGACGGTGACCCGGACAAGAAGAAGAGCTACGTGACATTGTTCTTTACAGCTCAGCATTCAACGGCTAAGTTCTCGTCAGGCTCTTCAGGAAAGACTTCACAATGTTAGTAAAATTTGTTGAACTATTGAGATACATTTTTCAGTGTGTTCGTCTTACTTCAGTCATTATTGGGGGGGGGTGAAAGGGCATTTGATTTCAGAATCTATTTTCAAAAAGTTTAATGTGTATTTGGAAAATTAATAGCATGTAAGAACATAACAAACGATTGATACTTGCCAATCCTGTATCAGCATAATATTGCCACACAACTTATACCACTAGTGTTTTGAATAGAATTTTTTCTATCCCGGTCTAAAGGATATTTACACAAGGCCCTGCTACAATGAGGCTATGAGAATAATTAAGGATCCCAACCACCTGGATACCGGCCTTTTCTTCCTGCTGCGGTTAGAAAGAAGGTACCAGATACACCAGAACAGCACTGAGAGGCTCAGGAGGAGCGTCTGTCCTCAGGCCACCAGGATCCTGAGTGAGGTCACTGCCTAAGACTGTCAATCATACACACATAAAGTATTTATTACTACTCTTATTCTACTTAAACTGTGTTTTAAAAACAAATTAAAGGAACTAGCGGTATTACATCTCACTGCTATTGTGCCTCACATGATTACATGTGACAAATTACGACTGACTGATTGATTGACTGATTTACTGATTGATTTATTGCTTGACTGACTGATTGATTGATGGATTGATTAGAAATAATACACAGCTAATTCCCTGTTGGAGACACTCAGTACGATTACATGCACAGTTAAGTCGAGCTACGGTAAAAACTCGATTTAGGCACTGAATTGGACTACTGTCCTTGTCCCAGTGTACAAGCGCCGAGGGAGAATCGATTTAATGTCCGACTCCAGGTGGCAACGTGCCCCGTTCAGCTGGCTGCTGTTGGACCTTCTTCCGGTTATCCAAAAATGTTACAAACAAGTTAGCAAGCGGCTGGCGGAACCATGTCGAACTGTGAGAACATGAGAAACTTGACAGCGCTGTACACATCATATTAACACTTTACTTATGGTACAAATTCGATGCACACGTCCCCCCATGCTTACAGGATTCTTGTTTTCTTACAGGTTTTCATCTACAAATTTATGTTGTTCAAGTTTCGGGTCAAAGACACCACAGGGACTGTCGATCATCCGCAGATTGCTTAGGCCAGTCTGGGTCCAGTTAAGGCGTATACGTGCAGGAGTAATTCGACTTCCAATCGCATTATATGGGTGTGTTAGCTCGACTTCGAGAAATTTAAGTTAGTATGATTTCAGTCAGACTAACATGCTTACATGCATTTTAAAGGTCCGGTTTTAGAACACAATAAATCGATTTTGTCTAACGTCATGTAAACGCACTGACTGTCCCATATGTCCTTGCATTTTGTTTCTATTAGTCTAATGAATCAAAGATTTCACAGTGAAGAAATTCATATATTCAGGTTTAGAGTCCCACATTAATTCCCAGTAGTTGGGACTGAGACTTGTTAATGATTACCTATTTGTATCCCACAATTTCACTCCAAGGTTTACCTGTCCAGCACAGTTGACAAAATATTCACACTCAATGGAGCCACGGTCAGTCTCCACCGCCATCACCTGATCCTTCTCCACCACAACCTGCTGAACAGTGGTTCGTTCCAGGATCTGAACTCCTAGATAGATGAGAAAGAAAAAGAAGGCGATGTAGATGGAAGTAAAAAGGAGAAAAGGGAGGAGGATGAAAGGAGGACATGCCAGTGAAGTGGAAGAGAATCCGAGGAGGAAACAAAACAATGGTTAGAACTGACATACTGTGTTTTGATGTTATGGTTTATGAATGTTCAACAGACATTGTGAGTTTAAGTCTCTTACCTTGTCCAACGGCAGCCACAGCCAGGGCATGGTTAACATCAAGTGGAGACACAACAGCGTCTTCAGGCAGGTGGAGTCCTCCCACCAGGTCATGAATGTTAACAAGAGGGTGGAGTTTGGCCACGTCTTTCGGCTTTATTATGTTACAACTGATTCCCATTACCCTGACAGATTGAAAAGATAAAGATGAAGGCCTAATACTATAAAGCTAAGGACAAGAACATTCAGCTCAAGTAGAATCGCAAAAATCTGAGAAAGCACAGAAGTTTCTAACCGCAATAAAAGTATCTAGTCAAAACAGTAAAGGAAATCTGTCTGTTTGATATTTTTCAGCAAGGCTCTTGCAGCATCATGCCACCACCAGGCAAACAGATCATGTGACAAAGTCAAAGTTGAGATCTAAACTTAAAAAGCATTTGTGGCTTAATTCGGTGGTTCCCTTGAAGTCCTTGTGTAACTTTGCAGAGCTCGAGCAAATTTGCAAGGAAGCCAAAGAAAACTTTTTGTCTCCCTCATTGCAATGTCGCCTTATCCACACATATTCCAAGCAGCAGACGCTGCCAAGGTATCTCTACTAAATATTGAAATGAGGCTTTGGGCTCTTACTTCAGTCGGGATGCCAGACGCTTCAGAGAGATGAAGCGATCCTGATTTTGGGCCAGACAAAGAGACCCGGTCTTTACATACCCTGAAACACACAAACAAACATGCCAAACCACATATTATGTGACTCAATGGTAATCAAACTACTCAAGGCTCTTTTACACTCAAATACACAGCAAAGCCAAAATGATTATAGTTAAAGGAACTACAATGTGGGGGAACTGTCAATCTAGCTTTGGAAAAGGCCAAAGGATACAGGAAGTGTTGTGGCGAGAGACGTCACATGATATCTTTGACTTGAACAGCATTGGCTAATAGTACATGTCACATGTTGTAACACTGTCTCTTCCCTTCTCTCTCTAAATCTCTCTCTCTACTGACTTGTAAACATGCTGTACAAAAATCCCATGCTTTAAGTACGCTGTAATTATATCCTCCATTGTCTGGAGAGTGAGAGCACACAAATGATACGAAAATAAAACAATAATATGTAGTTTACTAAAATAAAGAGCAGGTAGCATATGCATCTGGAAAATGACCGTGGCAATTTATGTAAAGCAAGGATTTTAATACAAGTCATATGTCGACTAGAAAAGCATCAGGATAAGGATGAGTGAAAGAAAGAAGTGGCAGACCTGTTTTGACTCCAGTTTCCTCCTCCAGCTTCTGGTAAAGACTATTTGAGTAGTTCGCCATACGACACTCAATGGAAATAGGCTTGGCCATGCTTACAATGCCAGCACATAGTCTGGTTGTTCCTGCGCCCAGTCTGCCGACAAGATGACAAGACAGGCGGTACAGAATTAGCAATATGCAACTGACAACTCTTAGCACTGATCTTTCGCCGACTCCCCACATAGAAAGTGTCTCCAATAGGAATGTCGCAGGCAGAGTTTTAACAGCAGGAGAAATTCAATGTTTTCCCAAAGCCAATTTAACAAAAAAACCCTCTACCAGCTACAAATTTTTAACATTTCCAGCAAATGAAATCACAGCATTTATCTCACCTGCCCTGCTCCAGCAGCACTACATCAGTCCAACCCAGTTTGGCCAGGTGGTAGGCTACTGACGTCCCTACAATACCTCCTCCACAGATCACCACCCGGGCCTGAGTGGGCAAGGAGGGCAGAGAGTCCCCACTGACAGCCATACAGTGGGGGGAGGTCCAGAGGCTCCTGCCGGCCACTCTGTGCCCCGTGTGGGGAAGCAGCAGCAGCCTGGGGAGCAGGACCGGGGACAGAGGGGACAGAGCCCTGGAGCTCCGCACACAGCTGCACATAGCTGTGCTTCCTGCACCCAGAAACACACAGACAAACGCACAGACTCATGTAATGTTCATGTAATCAACAATTCAAGGTTACAATAGGCTAAGTTAAAATGTCTACACTGTAAACGTCACTATCTAATTTGCATACAGAGGAGATACAGTGTTGTTCTTAATTTGTAACTGAATTGACAGCTGCGAATGCTAACCAAGTTAACTGTTACCATATTTACCGTCAGCTCAACCAACGCAGGTTGACATTTAACACAGCAATCAACACTTTACAACGAATACGGGGCCTGGAAACCCAACAAATGCAGCGTTAACTTACAACAGTCCTTCAGCTGTCACAACATTAGCTACAGCACAGAGCGTTACTTGTGTTAGCATCGCTCCAAGTGTTAGTTCTCCGTTTAACAGAAAAGCTAGCTTTAGTCTACACTAGCTTTAAGTCAAAACTGCGATACTTTTCAGGTTAGCCTTAGCTGAGATGAACACTGGCAAAGTTTGTAGAAGTTCCTTGACATTTTGTGTTGTCTGAGCCCCCAGGGTTAAAGTTAGCAGCAGTTAGCTAGGGTGCGTAGCTCAAGCTATGGAAAATGTAGCTAATGTTAAAACAACACCTTTCTTCCCTGGAATTTCTTCACTGTTCATAGTGGCACAAAACTCACCGAATCAGCCAGGTCCCGACGTTGTGATATTTCAAGGACAGAAGTGAACACCAGTGACTGTGTGATATGACAGAAATTCTTGTTTGGGTACAGCAGTCAGTACCAACGGCAAACTAGCTTTAATTACAACTAGCACTTCCGGTTGGATCCTTCAAAATCAAATCCCTCTTACTGCGAAAGCGTTGTGTTGGTTTAGCTAACGGCTTAATTTTACAATCCCTAATAATAATAATAATAATAATAATAATAATAATAATAATAATAATAATAATAATAACTCAAAAGGTATATTATGTCGTAATTAATTATCTGGCCATATTTTAATTAGAAGTCCGCCAGCCTGACGAACTTTGAGATGTTTAAAATATTGTGTTAAGGTAACTTATGTACTTATCACTCTCAAATTGTGATGAGATTTCTTTGGACTTTAACTTTTCCCCTCCTAACCTTGCATCACATTTTCTCCGAACCACCTATATTGTATCATATTCATCATCATATGAATGTAGATGTCTACATATTTTATAGTCAGTTTGCAGAAATTCACCTTTAGCCTACAAGTTTGCCATCTTGGCAAACTCGGAGATCTCCCCAGAGTGGAAGATAGTGACTAAAATTGACCTCTGTATGCTGGTGGTCTTTGAAAGTAGATGTGTAGGCCTACTTGATCTTTTTCAGTTGATAGCCTATTTCATAGAATGAAATTAACCAAAAAACTTGTCTTTGAAATAAGTGGAGACAACATCCTCCAGTCAGTTAAAGCAGCTCAACAGCTGAGTTAACAAGTCCAACCGGAGAGCTACGAGTAAACTATGAGTAACAACGGAATCAATCACACTGTTAAATATAAGGAGACACACAACATCGATGCAATTCTAACGCTGCTTTCGTCATTGCCTTCTTTTGTACCTGTTGACATACAACAGAAGACTTCAGATTACTCATGTAACCCTCAGTTCTCTGATAACATAGTGAGGTATTTCAGCCTATAGGAGAGCGCTCTCAGTGATCGAACCACGGAGGCTCCAATGACACCCCATCTGTCAGTGACAGACCAATGACAGCAGTGACAAGAGAGCCCGCCTCTCCCCCTTACAAGACACTGCAGTCAATGAACCGGGCATTCTTAATCGTGCATCTTCCTCGCTTACGGCAAGGAGGGAAGTATGCTGAGATACCTCACTATGTTATCAGGGAACCGAGGGTTACGTGAGTAGCCTAACATTCTCTTTCTAACTCTGGTCGGTATCTCAGCCTATAGGAGATATATACAACTCCCAAATTGCACTATGCTCCCCGAAGCCAATCGTCCAACTCTAACGGACAGTGAATAAAACAAGGTGTAGATCAGACAGCACCCACCTTGAGAACAGAATGAGCCAGCGAGGGTGCTGTAACATCCAGTCTATAGAACCTGACAAATGTATGAGGCGAAGCCCAACTTGCAGCCTTACAAATGGTACTATCCAGTGAGATAACTGCTGCTGTGAAATGGGTTTTCCTCTGTAGGATAAAGCCCAGGACACGATCAGCTCTCCTGAAACCCATTGTTGAGTTAAAACTGAAGATGGAGGCCTAGTGCTGTCACCACCACCTTTTAAGACTGCATCTCCCAAAATGCA
>JAQLOL010000001.1:6721228-6745275 GCA_029783665.1 Naso thynnoides
TCGGTTGCTAGGTCGTTACTAAGGCTCGGATTATTTACTGTAATGGTGAACTAGGTTCCATTACACATGAGAGTCTATGACGTGACTGATTGTGTTTCAGTTATTAGTCAGACCCCATGTATTTCCATGGAAACGGGAGGCACACTCGCAAAAACCTTTCAATTTTGACAGCAAAATGTAGATCAAAGTGAATATATTTTGTTATACATTTCATTTAGTTGGTAATTGTTGTATAATCGCAATATTACATCACTTCAGTGATGTTTGGGTACTGTCGTGCTCAAATGACGTTAAAGAACACCCTCTTGGGTAATATTGCTCAAATCCATAGATATATATACGTGTATATATCTATGGCTCAAATCACTCACTTTGACTAAGGGAGACACTCCATAAGCCCCTCAGAGTTTCTTGTCTTCCTGCACATGCATAATATGGACTGTTTTTTTTTCTGCGTGTGTGTGCTGATTAAAGAAAAAAAAAAATACCCCCATTCTATTTGTGCTATGATATCTACAATGAGAAATTCAGTTGTTGGCTATTCTAAATGGCTCTCAACTGATTTGATGACCTGTTGGTTGTGTGCCTTTTGTTGTAGACTGTTTTGTTGCTCTGTGTCCAGTTTTTCCAGCAGTAACCTCACAGTGCCTGCTTTATAGAGCAATAAATTATGTTAATAATAGGTACAAACTACAAGCTTACTGCTTCATTGTAATAGGCTAACAATGCCCAGTGAGGACTGAACTTACCTGCTTAATAATTCAGAAACACAACACTTAGTTATAACATTTGATTTCTTTTTATTAACCCAAGTGAATCAGCAACTGTAAGTATGTTCTCAACAAGTGTTATATCAATCAAAGACTCTCTCACACACAAACACAGACACAGGCGCTGGCCTCAGGCGTAGTACTGAAGGTTTGCTTTCTTCTTGGCTTGGACCTCCAGGATTCCCTCCATGTAATCCTCGTGGTTCAGCTCTGTGGCCCCGCGGCGCAGCGCGATCATACCGGCCTCCACACACACGGCTTTGCACTGGGCTCCATTGAAGTCGTCGGTGCAGCGAGCCAGCTCCTCGTAGTTGACATCAGGACTGACGTTCATCTTGCGGGAGTGGATCTGCATGATGCGAGCTCTGGCCTCTTCGTTTGGCATGGGGAACTCGATCTTTCTGTCCAGACGGCCCGAGCGGAGCAGAGCAGGGTCCAGGATGTCCACTCTGTTGGTGGCAGCAATCACCTAAAAAACAAGGATCAGTGTAGTCATTTCTGTCATCATTATACTGTAATACTGGTCTTAAAACTACATTACAGAAAATGATAAATATTTCAGATCTCTTGTACTTTTTTCAAACCATTGCTTTGTTAACACTACAGAGAAATCACTGAATCAGAATGAAAATTTAAATATGATTACTGAGTAGTTTCTGAGATTGTCAGAAAAATAGAGTTCCTGTTATACTGGAGTCCAATATAATGAGCATCAACTGAACAGTTATACATCTTTAAACAAATGAGGTGATTAATCAGCTCATATCGGTGGCGGTATCTTTACCTTGACCTGCATGTTTGGCTGAAATCCGTCCAGCTGGTTGAGCAGCTCCAGCATGGTCCTCTGCACCTCTCTGTCTCCTGCCTTCTCGCTGTCAAACCTCTTGGTCCCGATGGCGTCCAGCTCATCGATGAAGATGATGGATGGGGCTTTCTCTTTGGCCAGGGCGAAGGCATCTCTCACCAGCTTGGCTCCATCTCCGATGAACATCTGGACCAGCTGTGGGCCGGCCAGCTTCAGGAAGGTGGCCTTGGTCTGAGCAGCGCAGGCCCTGGCCAGAAGGGTCTTCCCAGTGCCAGGTGGTCCGTACATCAGGACCCCTTTAGGTGGCTGGATGCCCAGGTTCTCAAACTTCTCCTTGTGGTTCATGGGCAGGACGATGGCCTCCACCAGCTCCTGGATCTGTTTGTCCAGCCCTCCTATGTCGCTGTACTGCTCTGTGGGGCGCTCATCCACCTCCATAGCCTTGACTCTGGAGTCATACTCAGTCGGTAAGGTCTCCAGGATCAGGTAGGAGTCTTTGTTGACACCAACCAGGTCTCCGGGCTTCAGCTTCTCGGCATCCACAAGTCCGATCACGGGTAGGAAGTAGGTCTGTCGAGTGGAGGTCTTGATGACTGCGCACTTTCCTTTCCTCTGAGAGTCCAGATCCACATTTGCCCCGTCCTCCTCCTGGTCGTTGGGGTCCACATCCAGCAACTCGATCACATTGGACACAAGGTACGGCAGGGTTTTGTTCACTTTTATCTTCTCCGTGTTTTCTTTGATTTTATCCTTCATGGCCTGCAGCTCGTGAGTCACCCGTAGCACTTCGCTCTTCATTATCTTTATCTCACTGTCGAGGAGCCGAGTTCGCTGAACTATCTCCTCTGTGGACATTTTTAACACTTCTTCACCGATTCCATCTTCCACTTCGTCCCAAACTGATTTGTCACTCAGCGACGCCATCTTTGCTCTGTCTACGCCGAAATGCGACACACCGGAAGATAAAGGTTCGACTTCCGGAAGCTGCCAAAAACGCTCATGAGCGCCGAAGCACAAGCCCGAGGATGAATCGATTCTGAAGCTGAATTAATTTGCTTTGCGTGCTGATTTGAACTGCGACAGCGCGAGTGTAAGTTCCCGAGCAGTTTACTGTGGTGCATCGGCAAACGTCGGAGTTATTTACATTTTTTATTTGTACACGAACTCACTGCTTTCATTGTGGTTACAACGCGTTTGACTTGCGTTGCGGCTTCTTGTTAGCTAGCATAGCGTTGCTAATATTAGCTCGACGGCTAACTTGCGCTAGCACTATTTTAATATGTTTTAATCTGAAGGCTGTCAAGACATCCTGTTGGAAGACTGCTTAGGTGTTGATAATTGTGTCACTCGTATTTAGCATACTAAACTTCCGCGGGGCCGCCGTATACATCAGTAGCAAGTTAAATGTACGACCTAAAGTAACGTGACCGTTGATTTAAGTGAAAGCAGAATTTGGTGTTTAGCAGGACGCGAATGTGTTCGCGCCACCGCTGCGGCTGCATAAATTCGGCTTCATGTCATTTGCATGGATTTCACTCAGCTTCTACTCTGCACAGTGATGGGTAACGTTACTTACAAGTGATAAAATGTCGTCTTTTTTTCAGTGGGGACTACCAAAGAGAAGAAAGAAGAGGGTGTTGCTGCAGAGTCCACTCCACTGTGGTTGTCTGTGTTTTTTCACAGTAATATCGAGTTTTGAGGCCCCTGCTGTGTAAAGTCGTCCAGCCTGTGTTACTTCCTGCTATTGGTTGGCAGTGAATTAACTTGAGAGGCTAAAGAGATGGACCAAAACAACAGTATACCTGCCTTCCAGGGCCTGGCCTCCCCTCAGGTAACAACACTTTTTATCCATAAGACATTTATGAGTGGATTAGCCAGAATAAAGTATCATATTTCTCTCAATATAGTTAAATTTACCAGGTTATGTTACACTCCAAGATCATATTAGCTGTCCAGCATACCTACACTTTACTGAGGATTCAAGGTACCAGCTTTATCCTGTTTCAGGCAAGTTCTCAAACTGCTGCTGGAACTGCAGTGCAAGCATAACCAAAGCACAGCTCCACATCTTGCAGAGAATTGCCCTTGTGTTGAAAACTATTTTCGGTATTGCAAATTCATCCCATGAAACACTTGTAAGTACCTACTCAAGTTGAGCATGTACCTACGGTGATTTGAAATATGTTTGAAGTCAGGGTCAAATGTATTACTGTTAGTTTTACAGGTAATGTAGCTGTGCAGCCACTATTTTAAACCTCCAAAATCAGTCAGTAGACTGAGGCGTATTCAGACCAAATCAGGTGATCTGGCAAAATGTACAGGGTTGTCTGGCAGTGGGAGTGTCACTCAACAGGACCCGCTGTGCGATGTCAAGTTATGTACTCTATTCCTCCCCCAATCCAAGGGTGGTGGTTAATTGCTGGAAGGCGGCCTCCTTATGTGATTGGCTGCCGCAACTTGACGTTGAGCTGGTTTCAACTTTTTCTCCACAGCCGATTGCATTTTTTTCAGGCAACATCTGTGGCTCAGACCGCCGCAGTCAAAACAGACGAGCCTCATTCAAATGAATGAGAATACCCGCATGTTCACCAAATCACCTGATTCATTCTGCATGCAGCCGAATGATGCTTTAAATTTTGGTTTTATTTATGTGAACAGTAGAGGCAAAATAAAAAATACATGTGACAATAACTAAATCTTGCAGTATCATTATGTCCTAATTTGGCTTTTTTTTCCCATCCCAATTTTGGTGTTGTGTCCCTGTGCAGGGTGCCATGACCCCAGGCATGCCAATCTTCAGTCCCATGATGCCGTATGGCTCAGGCCTGACACCCCAGCCCGTTCAGAACACCAACAGTTTGTCCATACTGGAAGAACAGCAGAGGCAACAACAACAACAACAACAACAGCAGCAGCAGCAGCAACAGCAACAACAGGCACAGCAACCAAACACAGGTACAACACACTACTGTCGTCATCCTCTCCATCCTTTCCCAGCATTATGAGGTCGGATCATAAGCTCATCTCCCCAGAATTTGTCACTTTAAACTTATCATCAATGTCTGAACCAAAGTGGAAGTTTATGAGAAAAAGAAGAGATCTTTCTTTCTTCCCCAGGCCTTCCTGGAACATCGGGACAGACCCCTCAGCTCTTCCATTCCCAGACAGTAACAGGCACGACCACCACAGCACTGCCAGGAAATACCCCTCTCTACAACACTCCACTGACCCCCATGACCCCCATCACACCGGCCACACCAGCCTCAGAGAGCTCTGGAATAGTACCACAGCTACAGTAGGTTTCATTCCTAATGCAAAGATGGTTACTAGATATGCCTGTAGAGAAACACATTCAGGGGCCAAAATTAGGCAAAAGGTGAATTATAATTTATTTAGGCAACAAACATGAAATAGCCTCAATATATAATTTCCAGAGACTACATACGGTGCTCTGGTGTTATCACTACTTAATCAAGAATTTTCATTCCCAAAATGAGGTACATTGCCTTTATTTCCACACTTTCACTTGATTTTTAGCTGTCGGAACAGTTTTCCTTTTTGTTGCTTGCTTAGTACTTTTGTCTGTGCATTTCTTGTTTTCCCTTCAATTAGAAACATAGTATCAACTGTAAATCTTGGCTGTAAACTGGACTTGAAGACTATCGCCCTGAGAGCCAGGAATGCAGAGTACAACCCAAAGGTGAGATTGGGGCACATTACTGGGGTCAGCTCTGTGCGGATCAGCAGCTCAACCTTGTGACTTCTTTTTAGCTGCTGTTAAGGGAAATTCTTGATTTATTTATTTCAACCGAATGTCTGTCTCATCACTGTGGTTATTCTGCCTATATGGGTCATTCTACCTCTGCGCTTACCACCTGTTTTGTAGAGCTTTTTTGAATGTGGATTCACGTAAGCAAGAAATATCAGTGTCTAGATCTCAAGTCTATCACAGCTTTACAAATTAACTTTTTTTTTTTTTTAAATAAATAATTTCAAATGCATAAGATTCCAAATTGCAAGAATAAAATAACAAGATGCATGTGGTGCAGTTTTGATTGACCACAACTGGTGTGAAAAAGAGGGAGAGCTGTGGCAAATTGCTCTGCAAATGGAACTGAAAGCTACAAAACTTCACGTTCTTCTGTTTTTTGAGATGTTTTTCCACTTGGGGCTATTTTTTTTAACATAATTGTTACTTTTTCTTTCAGTTAATCATGCCACATTATGGGAATTGCACCAAGTCAAAAATAAACTAGAACGTCACGTCAACATTTCCGCTTTTATACAAGAAATACTGAAATTGAATGCGCAAAATATTTACAGGCTAGAGAAATACGATTTATCGATCAATAGAAAATTAATTGCCAACTATTTTGATAATCGATTAATCGTTTCAGTCATTTTTCAAATAAAAAAGTAAAGAGAATTGATGGTTTAGCTTCTTAAATGTGAGGATCTGCTGCTTTTTTGTGTCATTAATGATAATAAATAAAAAGTCTTTGTGTTTTGAACTGTTGTTTTGACAAAAGAAGTGATTTAAAAGACGTCATACTGGGTCATGGGAAATTGAGATGAGTATTTTTCACAGTTTTTTGACTTTTCAAATGCTAAAAGATTTATATTGAAAATTACTGGCAGATGAATTGATAATGAAAGTAATCTAGGGTTGCATCAGTAAATGCGTATCAAGAAAAACACCGCTGTTTGTTTTTAACACTCCTGCTCTCTCTGTTTCTTGCAGCGTTTTGCTGCTGTCATCATGAGAATACGAGAACCCAGGACCACTGCTCTCATCTTCAGCTCAGGGAAGATGGTCTGCACTGGAGCCAAAAGGTCAGCATTCACTTTTGAAATGACCTTTCATGTTCTGAAGTTTAAAATAAAAAGGCAGATTTTTTTGTTGGACCTTTGTCCTCAGTCAGAGTGCGAGGCTTGCTGTGATTTCATTAAACTTCCTCTACCTTCTTGTGTCATATCTTGTCTCCTTTCCTCCTCTTTTTTTCTATAATCTTTCATCGGCTCACCTTCTGTCTAGTGAGGAGCAGTCGAGGTTAGCTGCCAGAAAATATGCTCGTGTGGTGCAGAAGCTCGGGTTTCCTGCAAAGTTCCTGGACTTCAAGATTCAGAACATGGTGGGAAGCTGCGATGTGAAGTTCCCCATTCGGCTGGAAGGATTAGTCCTTACGCATCAACAGTTCAGCAGGTAATTTATGTTTATGTGTGTGTAGCGAAATTCTGTATTCACTTATTTTGATGTTTTTTAATTCACCAGCACATGATGGCTGCATTGTGAGCAAAACTAAGAGTTTAGCCACAAATGAAAGAGGATAGCCTTAGTTTACTTTGTCAGCATGTAGTTCAACTTCAACAAGAGTTGTTGTAAGACTGAGGCCTTTCGTACAATTTCGGAAAACAGAAGAGTCAACTTGAAACTTAATTTATTTTAAAGATTAAACTAATTCTTGTAATGATTACACTGAAATGGTTTGTCTCTTTCAGCTATGAGCCGGAGCTGTTTCCTGGATTAATTTACCGAATGATCAAACCCAGAATCGTCCTGCTGATCTTTGTGTCCGGCAAAGTTGTGCTTACAGGTAACGACCTGCTCTTCTCTGATAATGGCTGCACTAAACTCATTAGTAGTTATGATCATAAGTTACCTAGTGTCCTAATCACAACTTCATAGATGGAGAAATTGATGCAAGTTAGTTCGTTTGAGCTTTTCTTTCTGGGGTCACAGAAACAGCAACAGTTTGCAGTTACTGACCAACCATGCTGATACTGAGTCAAGATCTTCACACCATCAACCTCAGATTTATTAAAAGTATTGGAAATTGATCAGAATGATCAAAAACTGCTGCTGTTACAGGCTTTTTCCAGTGTAACTCATTGTAGTTAATGTCTGTGATGTTTGTTTTTAAGGTGCCAAGGTGAGAGCAGAGATCTATGAAGCCTTTGAAAACATTTATCCCATCCTGAAAGGCTTCCGGAAGACAACATAGAACGTGCAGCTCCTGCTTTTATCTCTTCCCAATTCTGACTCTTTTTTTTTTTTTTTTTAAATTGTTTTTTTAAAGTCACATTCAGCATCATCTATATGTTGACCTCGACAGGTGGACTGCTGTAAGGGCTGTTTTACAGGGATGTTAGTTATTTTTTTTTTTCTGTAGTGTATCAGACGTAAAAAAAACCCCAAAAGAAAACAGGCTTCTCACAGGTTTTTTGTTGCCATGTCGTGAGTGATCACACATGATGACATATTGTACAACCAGACATCTCCATATTTTGAAACCTTCTTTGTTTTTTCTCCAGTTATTCCTGGCGTTCTCTGTTCTCACGATCACATCCCTGATTGTACATTAAACTGTAAAGAAATGTATAAAAACATCACAGATTAGCTGAGAAACAGTCTGACTAGGACTGTTTTTTATTTTAAATAGTTTTAAATAGTTTTGTACATTGCATTTTTATTAATCATCTGCTCTGTCCCCAAGTTGTATCGAGATGTGTTTTGACCCCATATTTCTATGAACAGTGTTGACTAAGATTTTATTTTGAGGGACTGTTGATGCCAAATTACACCAAAGTCCTTCTTAAGTTGTATTTTATACATTCAAACACATTCAGTTGGACCTTGGTTTAGCTCAGTCCTAATATTATAAATGCTGCAACTGGATTTCCCTCCCAAGTGTAAAACTTAAGGAATTTTTGAAACATGGTGCTGCCCAGCCTGTCAACTGAAGTTGAATACTCTTAAATTTTGAATTGACTGGTAAACCAAACTGATTCAAGTCCTAGAAAGCAACCAGAACCGAAATGTGAGGAAAGACACCGTTGGTCTTAAAGGAGACAGTGTTGTCTTTAACTTATTATATTCAAATCTAGCATCCTAAATTTAGCAGCACTAAAAGACAACATAAACTTTACTTCATGTAGCCATGTGAATGTATTGTTTTAAACTTAACATTTTTAGCCACACCAAAAATTAGTTAAAATTTTGGGCACTTGTTGGTGTGCTTGTCACAAGTCACAGGCTACATGCACTGTCAGTTCAACTGTCTGTGTGTCTGTTTGCGTCTGTACGGACAGCACAGTGGCAGAAGAAATGAGGGATTTTTGTTATTCTGAGCTGAGCAGGAGAGCACAGAGCCCTGTCATATCTAAATGCAATTCTTCTGAAGTTGTTAATGTGCTCCACTGTGCATTAATAAACGTGTACATATTGCTTCTCTTGTTAAAGCTGCTTATTTACTTAACTTAAATTTTGGTGTGTTTTATATGGAGAGAACCACTTGTTGTCCAGTTAGAAGCTACACTTTTGCTCTCCTAAGAAGTGTGTTTAAAAGAGTTGTAAATTCTTGAAAGGAAAAAAAAAACATCTTGACACAAGACAGGTATATACTTTCTGAAGGAAGTAGCTAAGAGTAAAGATCATAAATTCAGAATCCATCTGAGACTTAAACCCAGTTTTGTTTTTTAAAGATATATTTTGGGCTTTTAGGGCCCCTCTTTAATAGGACAGCTGAGAGGTGGACAGCAAATGGGGAAGAGAGAAAAAGTGATGCAGCAAAGGGCCACCCCAGACCCAGTGCGTTTAATCAAAAGGCCGCCTTCATTCAAAGAGAGACTGTAACTTCTAACAGAAGGAGCAAATCATTCTTCCCATTACAAATGAAAGTGAAGTTCATTAAAAAAACAAAACAAAAACCTTTGCTCAGTTTACTTCACTCAAGGTTTGCTGTTACAACCTCACTTGGTATCTCATGACAACTGTCATTCAGTAGACATACTGCTGGTAAGCTAACTTCAGCCAGTTTGCTGAACTCTTGTGACTTTTAATGTGATGCCATTCAGAGTTACACAGTCTCTAAACCTCATGTTTTGCACAGTGAATGACAGCCTGACAGTTTATGGCCACAAATATCATTTACACCAGTCAGTTAAGATGACATAGCAATAACCTCAGACAATGTTATATGTTCTGCAAGTGTAGTAATTTAACTTAGTGCATCATCTGCCTGCCATTGAAAAATGCAGAAAATCAGATGTTTGTTTACACAGTTTTATTAAAAACATTTTATAGTTTATAAGTTTAATATGAGGAACAACAGCAGATTTAATGTGTTTTGGTTGCAAAGGATCTACTGTATAAATGGAAGTAACCACTGCCGATGCATAAGCCACCAACCAATAGGCCAGAGACAACACAGATACAGTGTTCTTAGCCGGATTTTAACCACAGGGCTGCATCCAGAGCTCAAGCTTGACTATCTGAACCAACAAAAGATTTTTGTTTTCCCTTGGAAAAACATCTTCATTCTCTGTGATAGTCTCTGAGAGAGGAGTCTGACCAGTCTGTGTTTGATCTGTTAGATACAGAGACAGCGCTGTGTTTCCAGTTCACTAAATGGGGAGTGACATCACTACAGGTGTGATTAAATCCAGCCTGTGGAGAACAGCTCCCTGGCTGCTGAGGTGCATCAGTCCTAAACTCTGTCCTCGGGCACTCATGAAATTATGCAGCTTTAATCTGAGCTGAAGTCCTGCTTCCAAATGATCTCAGGGCAGTACTGGTTGTCATGGTTACAGCTTGCAGAGCATGTGTAGACAGCAAGCGTCCCCCAGTCAATACTGGCTCCTGTCGAATCCACAGACAGACTGTTTAACAGCTGGGGCATCACCTAATAAAACACACACACACACACACACACGCGCGATTATTACAGGTTGAGTCCAGCAGATTACACACTGTTCAGCTATATCTTTAATCTTTCTGGACATTTTTAGTAAATTATATAAAACTATGCACACTTCCACACATGACCAAGGTTGCTGGGATGCACCAAAATTAGAGTGAAATTAAATCTAGGTTTGGAGTAAAAACTGGACTGAGATTGAATTGATTTTTTATTAACTAAAAAAAAAAAAAAATTAAGACAGTTTTTTTAAGTTTAGCACAACATAATTGAAAGTTAAACTACAAATTAATCTGGTTTGGATAAAAACTCAGGTCTTTGTCCACTGAGGCATTCCAAATGATATAATACACTTTAACTTGGCTTTTTTTCCATCAAAAAAATGCGAAAACATTTTTATAGCTGCCATTCAAGACTGTGGTGAGTGCAAAAAAAAAGCTAAACAAAAATAAACAACAGCACTTAGATGAAAGATGAAGTCTTAAAGATGTCAGATTACTGAGCATGTTAAAAAAAAGTGACTACCTGAAACTCAAAAATCCTCTTGGCGCCACAGGTGCATGGTGGGATGTCCTGATCTGAGGGGACGTGATGAGAAGAAACCCACAATGGAGAGCCTCCTTGACTGTAACGCACCACCTAAACACAACAAAACACTGTGAAATGGACACAGACCTTGATTGTGTTTACTGAAGCCTATTTCCATGCAAGGTGTTTTGTTTATTAACCTGGTGCGGTTCTGGTGCGATCTTCTTTTTGAACCGCTGAAACACTTTGTTTTCCTCGGTCTCATGCGTTGCCATCTCCTCCAGGTCTGTCTCTGCCAGGGCTGCAGAGAGAAAAACGAAGTCAGGACAAAGACTTTAGAGAGACCTGCTGATGAAAAACTTTCAAGAAACATTTTATGATTTTTCCATTTAATTCATGTGACTGGTTGTCAGATGTTTTTGAAAGCTTACTGTCTGCTAAGGAGGGACAACCTGCACCCAGTTTCGCTTCTTCTTCAGCCTCTTTTGTATCCTTTTCTTCCTCCCTCTCCTCCTCCTCCTCCTCCTCCGCTGCCTCTTCAGGCTCAGTGACCAGCTCAGACTCAGGGAAGAGGAAGGGGGACTTTTTGACAATGGATGCATCTATCCAGACAAACAAAAGACACAGCAGAGACATCAATTTTTTTTCTTGTAGCAGGAATCAACAGAAACTCTGCAGCTTTTAACTCAAGCTGGAATAAGTGTAAGACTGCTAAATATTGAGAGGAAAAGGAGAAAAACAAGCAGAAGATATATTTTAATACTTTTTTTTAAGTCTATTTCCTTCCAAACATGCACATTCTTGACCTATAGATATGCACTTCTTGCACACAAAGACAGGCAGAGGTTCAGTGCTTTGCTCAAGAGCAACACAGTGCCCAGAAGGTGAACCAGCACCTCTAAAGCTGCCAGTCCACACTCTGTACCGACTGCACCGTGCAGGATTTGACTAAGCAGCTGCCATAATACACACATGTCCATTTTTATTCCAATGCATAACACACACCTTGGCTGCAACATTCTTTCTTGTGTGTGTGTTTCCAGTGGAGGGTCTGGTGGTGTTTTCCGCAGTAGCTTACAGTGTGGCAGCGGGAACAGGTTTTGTTTCCAAGGCAACCGCACACCCAACACAGTTTAACTCCAGAGACAGACAACACACTCTGGTCTGGTTCAGGGTCACTAGGAGGTTCATCCTCTGAGGAAAAAAAGAGGAAAATATCAGTGCACACATCCTGCCACAAACCTTTCATCTGCAATTTTGCTGCAACTATGCCTGGGCAATTCAGCTGTAAAACCTAACACAACGGTGAAGTTTCATATGGGTCAGTATCAATAATTATTGATGATGGAGGTTTGTGACTGATACTTCTTGTGCATTTTAAGGGGTGGGAACAGCTAAGGCGATAAAATGAGTAAATATCACAATATTTTTGACCAAATACCTCGACACTTGTACAGTACTGTAGGGAGGACTATTGGTGATTATACAAATTATTAACCCAATGACATTTTTGGATAAATAATCATCAATAATGTGAATAAGTGGATAAAGGGTCAATAAAAGAACAACAAGAACAGTCTGGTAAGTTCAGAAAATCACATCACTTTACTGTAATGAAGCCTTTTCAACCAGGAAAAGACAAAACTTACACCATGTCACAATTTAACAATATCAAAAATCTGTCACGATATCTTGTCTCATATTACGATACAATACAATATCAATACACTGCCCAGCCCTGGCTGCACCTGAAACTTTATGGCCCATGGAGTCAAATTGCTGTGTGGGAATTAAAGACCAAAGCCAAGCAACTGTTGAAATACTTCAAAAACTTACGAACAGACAACCATGCAGTGTCAATGCTTTCATCGGCTCTTTAAACATGTAGAAATAAAGATAAATTGCACCTTTCAACTAAATTCTGCTTTATTTAGATAGTAATTGATCGTTTGAGGTGAGAAAAGGGTTATAGCATGACAGACATCCCAGCGAAAAACACAAACCTGGTGGGGGCTTGTAGGGGTAGAACTCATTCCTCCTTGATAGCTGACTTCTGAAAACTGTGGGGAAAGGAAGAACAAACAGTCTGTCAGAGGATGTGGGGAAGGGACGGAGTCAAGCAGAGCAAGAGCAAAGACTAAAGAGAAGATTTTAAATGAGCTGTCACCTCTTCTGTCCTCGAACAGTGAACACGACAAATGACAAATATGAAAGCCACAGTAATAGTTACCTTTCATACAGCGGCTGTCGTTGCATGTGTAGCACTCAGGGGTTTTGCAGCAGAACAGGAAGAGCGTTCGGTGGAAGCTTCTGTCCTGACCAGAAATCGGTGCATACACCTAAAAAGGAAGGTTAGTGTTACAGGAAAGAGTTCAGACTGCACAGAGCAGCTCAGATGAATCTGAAGCTGAATTTAAAGGCCAGACTGTCACAATAAAGTGGGTATCTTAGTTTTATAATAACCAAAGCTGAGATACACAGAAGTTAAGTTAAGTTAAGTTAAGTAATTTATCAGCTCTTACATCAATTGTTCATATGTCCTAGAGTCTTGAGAGCCCAAGAAATGTGAATATAGGGAACAAAATTGATTTACATTCTATTCCACAACCTTCTTTCACTTCTACTCTGACAATATTCACATAGTCATTCCACCACAGCTGCTCTCTTGCAGGTTTTCCACAATTCATCATCGATACACTGTGGGATTTCTCCCCAGCATCACTGTCAGTGTCTGACTCTCTGTAGTTCATCTAAGTAACAGCTGTTTCACGCCACACGTTAAAACTGAGCTCCCTGAAATCACAGTAAACCTGCTGCCTTCCTCCCTGTTCACCAAGACACTAACCTGCAGCAGGAAGGCCATGGGCAGGCGGCATATCTCACACTCCAGCCCGGGCAGTGAGGGCAGGCCGCGCTGGCTGAGCCACGCCGGTTTCCCACCGACTTTACTGGGGAACTGCGGGGACAGAAGCCGCCACGGTTCCGCCTCCTCCAGGAAACCCAAAACTACCTCCGCCGAGGACTTACTAGTATCGCCGGACATATTGGAGAGGTTTTCTCCCCGGTCCAACTCGTGTTAGCAGCTAAGTCTGTTCAACTTGTCATAACCATAACAGAACACATGAAACCCGGTGCAACCTATAAACGCGAACGTGAAGGAACATAAGACGATGTCTTCGTTCCGCATTCCTCGAAGCTCTAGCGGTTGAATTTTACACTAACATTACTCATCTACACACAGGCTGCTACATTATATAAGTCACGGAGAAAATGACACTGAGTCTCTTGCGTATATTATAGTGTTTTGTTTTGTCCTAAGTGTCATTATTTTTGAATCTCTCCACTAGATGGTGCTATTGTCCCATCAGAAGTCTGATACTGTACTCAAGTTTAATTTTGAGATGTACTTGCATCTTTCTATGTGAAAGTATCACAATATGCAAAGATTATAAGACTGCAGATCTTGAACATAAAACAGAAGAAAACACAACAAGGCATAACTTGCCATGGGGAATAAGAGTACACACAAAATGGCAAAAAAAAAAAATACTTAGGCAGTAAAATGTATCCCTTTCCAGTTGTGACGCCATTTGTTCCAGTAACAGTTGGAACCAGTAAACCAACTATTTTAAATGCAGACCCACTCATTTATAAAACGAAATTCACCTTAAGTTTTGAGAAATGACATGTTAAGTGTCAGGATAATACACTGAACGTTTCGTATTATAAAAGTGTTAATTTTTTTTTTAATCGAACAGCACAGCAGAATATTCACTACCAAATTTATTATGTAGTCATACAGTATTAATATTTTGTCTCTTTTTCCTGAAATGTTCATGTTTGAATGATTTTGCTGGTTCAAAGCAATTATAATTAGATTATTATTACTTGGTGACTCTCTTTCACACACACACACACACACACACACACACACACACGCCGTGATGTCATCTGAGGGGGATTTTGGGACGGGTCTGTCTGTCCATTGGACGACTGGCCGGACACAGACTGTAGCACATATCGGGCGTTAGTTCAATTCCCGCTTTTTAAACGGGATTGTTGTTCATATTTAAATGGACCGTGACTCTTAACATGGACACAGTCTCAGTTGTGAGCTGTGTGTGTGGGCGAGCAGAAGTTTAAACTCTCTGTAACTGAACTATGGACACAAAGAGGAGGCAGCAACAACAAACAAGTCAGTGGACAAACGGCTCTGTGGCCCGGCAGATAACGGAAGAATGGACTATGTGAAAACTGGCCCAAACCGGGACTGAATCTCCTGCCCGGGTCTCCCTCAGCTTCATGTCACCCTCCTCGCCGTGCCAGATGCCTCCACGGGGCAATGGAGGCTACAAACCGGCACCAGTGTCCCCTCCTCCGCCTGTCCCACCGAGGCGCGTCCGGAGCCGTGACAAGGGCTCCGGCAGGACGCGGCAGTCCGGAGCCGGGTCGGGGTCAGCGGGAGCCGGAGACGCGGAGAGGCGGGTAAAGTGCGTGCTGGTGGGAGACGGAGCTGTGGGGAAGACCAGCCTGGTGGTCAGCTACACCACCAACGGGTATCCCACCGAGTACGTCCCGACCGCGTTTGACAACTTCTCAGGTAAAAGATGGTTTTACAAGAAAAAGTAAAATATGTACTGTAAATAATGTAATCAGTTACATACAGTTACAGCTTACCCCAGAGTAAGCTACTGGAGAGGCTGTAAGAAATACAATAAGCTTAATTAATCAGAGGTTCACCCATTAATTACCTTGTTTTATTAAATTAAGATAATTTCATTTATCCTTTTTTCTCCTAAATTGGCCCATGTTTCACTCTAGAAAAGTGATGAGGAAAAGTTTGATTTTTGACCTAAACGGATCTTCAGTTTTTAAATATTCTGTATATCAACCAAACAACACATTGACAAATCTTTTCTTTACTGTGTTAACTTTAAAATAGGTTAGTTAAATATTTACCAGCTAGTTTAATCTCATTGTGCAGTCAGTGGTCAATTGGCTATATTTGTTTTTTAGAAGATAGTTCTCATTGTGTGTGTGTGTGTGTGTGTGTGTGTATGTGTTTTTAGCGGTGGTATCAGTGGACGGGCAACCAGTCAAACTACAACTCTGTGACACAGCCGGACAGGTCAGTGATCTCGACACACACACACACACACACACACACACACACACACACACACACACACACACACACACACACACACACAAATCTAGAGAGAGAGTGTGAGCAGCATTTCCTGTTGTTGTTTTATTTGTGTTTGAAACAATGCCTCTGCCAGGGGGAAATGGTAAAGAAAGAACAATCTTCTTCCTTCCTTACTTTTTTTGGGTCAGAATATTGTACTTAAACTCAATGTTTGAGGTTTTTTTGTGGCATTTTGCCTTTATTTGATAACTGCTAGTGTGGAGGTACACAGGAAACTTGGGCAGAGGAAGAGGTGGTGGTATGACATGCAACAAAACTCCTCAGATGGAATCAGATTGTGATGCTGTGGTTGCAAGGCTCTCCCGAGGCAAGAGACTAATCTTTTTTAATAGAAATATGATAAACAAACAAATATCTTGTCTTTTGTCATGAGAAAACAAAATGTTGTAACAAATGCCTTTGATATCTGTCTATCCAGAGTGTTTTCTCCATTTATAAGAGGAAAATCAGATTAGTCAAACATTGGTGTGCATGAAGTTGTTAACTCAATGACGGGACTGTAAGAGTTTAAGTTTAACATGTCTTACAATGGATAGCTCTGTTAAATTTAGTTCTCTGTCAGGGAAACTGTCGGGAAGGTCTTTCCGAGGAACTACTCTCTGGCACACACAGGAAGTGATGCTTTTAACATCTTCTGTTTGCAGCAGCAGCTGTTTGTCTGGACTGGATACAAAAAAACCTGTTTACTTTGAGTGTGCTTCATCTGGTTTCACATAGAGCTAATGTTTGCCTTGAAACAAGGGCCAAGTTTCTGTTGAAACAAATTTTTTAAAAAAATCTAATTTCAAAAGAAATTTCCTGCCACTGTCAGGTGTTTGTTGCACTCAGACTTTTCATGAAGGAACAACTGTTTCTTTCAATCAGTGTGGTTTGATTTAACGTTTGCACGCAGAGGAGGGATAGAGTGGGAGATCAAAGGAAGGGACAGAAAGTTAGGGAGGAGAAACTAGAGATATCCTCAGAGTTAACTGTCTGATCACTTGCAACAAAAAGAGATCACTTGCACCAGTAGTTGTGTGAGGATAGAGAGGACTGACAGGATGTGAAACCTCTTTTTTGTCCAAACGTTCTTAAAAGCGTTTCTGTGCTGGCTGGTAAATTATAGCATTTGCTGAACACTTAAACATCCTTGAACACACTGGTTTGTTTCTGTCTTGATCTCTTCAGGATGAGTTCGACAAGCTGCGGCCTCTGTGTTACACCAGTGCAGATGTGTTCCTGCTGTGCTTCAGTGTCGTCAGTCCCGCCTCCTTCCAGAACGTTCCGGAGAAGTGGGTTCCAGAGATTCGCAAACATGCCCCCTTTGCTCCGCTCGTCCTTGTTGGGACGCAGTGTGACCTCCGAGAAGATGTCAAGGTGGAGAAATGTATTTTGTACAGCACTTACACATATATGAAACAATAATATATAACCATTTTGGGTTTGTTTGGATCTGTTATACGTTCATGTTGTCATGTAAACAAGTTGACCCACAGCCTCATTAGAGTCACAAAAAACAGGTGGAAATCTAAGTTTTAGTGTATCATCAAAGTAAGACATGCTGCACTTGATAATGTTGATTAGAAAATGTTTTTTTTCAAATGATGATAAACAGATAAAACCTTCATACAAGCAGCAACATGGGATGGGTAATAGGAATGAGCATCAACAGCCTCTTATATTGGGAAAACTGAATGTTGAAAAAATGAATGTTGTTTTGTTGTTGCTGTTGTTATTTTTGTAATCATATTTTACTTGCCAAAATAGTAAAATCACAGGTATTGCAAATAAAGTTAACCATGGCTCTGATGCATTCAAGTTCAGCCTTATCAGTACAGCACTTTTTTTTTTTTTTAAGATTTTTTTGGGGCTTTTGTGCCTTTATACACAGTTATTAGTTAGTTAATTACGTAATAAATTACAAAATAAATGTAATTGCAATAAGTTACAGTTACTGAGAAAAAATGTGCAATTAAATTACTGTTGGTTTTGAAAATGTTAATGATTACAAAGGGGGTTTCATCTGAACATTTTCTGTCAAAATCTGAGGCTATATGTTGAATAACATTCATTTTGTTGCTTTGTGTGTTTTTGATGTGCACAGTGTCTTCTTTTCATATTTCCAGTCAAGGCCATTTAGTAAAGTTTAATGATATTTTGATGCTTTTGATTGGTTTCCCTGTTTGAATTTGCAGCGCCCCACATCTGCAACTCACACGGCCTGGTTCAAACATTTGAAAATGGTTAACAGTTAAAAACATTTGTTAGAAATTAAGAGAAGTAATCAAAAAGTAATCAAATGTAATAAGTCACATTACTTTGATGATGTAATTGAAATAGCTACATTACTTATTACATTTTAAGTAGGGTAACTAGTAATCTGTAACCTATTACATTTCCACAGTAACCTTCCCAACCCTCTTCATATATGTTGTTATGCCAAAAATTTCAGTTCTTCATAAGTTTTGGAATCTTTAACCATGTTTCATTGCATTTTTGACCTGATCGTTTTCTTTATTTTTAGCAGTTGAGGAGAAAATTAGCAGCACATGTGATGATCCAAAACATTTTTATGTTCCTTACAATGCTTGAAAATTATTTGATAAAATCAAATACTACAGTTTCCTTGACTAATAGATCAGAAATTGGAGATACAGGATCTACAAAACTGCATTAACTTGGTGCTGCCTCTTCCCTTTAGGTTCTCATTGACCTGGCTAAGTACCGGGAGCGACCTGTGGACCCAGCAGACGCCCAGGACTGTGCGATGGAGATCGGAGCTGTGGCATACATGGAGTGCTCGTCACTGACCCAAAAGAATTTAAAAGAAGTGTTTGACACAGCCATACTGGCCAGCCTGCAGAACTGCAGCTCCCACAAGCACCAGAGAGGGAAACAGAAACGCCGAAAAAAGCAAAGGCAGACACCAGACAAGATGAAGAGTCTGTCCAAGTCATGGTGGAAAAGGTACTGCTGTGTGGCCTAGAGCAGGCTTGTGATCAGTTTGGCCCCTTTTTTTTCTTCTTAATCCTGCTCTGGATTCAGCTGGCTTTGGCTTTTGCATGGACTCACTTCCAGTTTGTATTTTTTCACTACTGGAACCTCTCGCTGAGCAAGATCTCAGCTGGTCAGTGGCTGGAAACCAAAGCAAGACTGTCAAGGATCTAAAATGTTTCTTGTTTTTGTTCGGAGAAGAATTTTATTCTTATCATGGATGGGATTTACAAGTGAGATCTGCCTTGTTTTAGCAGAACCTGCTCTGAAAACACAGCAGGCCTTTCTGACCTGGTTTGAATTGTAGCCTGCCTCCGATGTGAGCCCTCTGTGGGAGAAGGTACTCCTGCCTCTCCTGGAGTTAAAAGTTGTGTGAACTTCCCACTAAACGTTTGTGGGACCAGCAGAACACCTTCTCCAGACTGGTCCAGATATAAAAAACAGAAACGATGAGTTTTACATCTGTGTTTAACACATACATAGGAATAATGTTTTGTAAAAACCTTCCTTAAAGGAGTAAAGATTTATGTAGCCTTGTTATTTTATCTGGAGAGGAGCTCAAATCTGCAGACTGTTCTTGTTACTGTAAGTGACTTCAGTGAAACTGCATCTAAACTCTGACGTCTGCCTGCTTTTCAGCGCTTCTGATTAGAAACCAAACTTTGTCCTTATTTACATTTGGAACAAAGAAGCTCTTTTGGGTTTTCCGGCTCAGACATGATCACAGACAATATTTTAGTTACTCGCCTAATGCAGCCCATTGTTATTTTAGAGCTTCTTATTACTGTGATCATTGGTGTTCTAATAGAAGAGCTTACTTAAGCAGCAATAATTTTATGCCAGTCACGTGCGTAGTTAACGTCTTGATCTGAATTATTATGGATTTTGGTCTGCCTCGGCTTTTTTTTTCTGGTTTTCTTCATTTCCTGCCACTGTTTGGCCCAGAATGAAGCTAACCAGTGAATAAGTTTGGTGAGGTTAAGGCTTTATGCCCATATATGTCTTTTTTTTCCCCAAAAATATTTGGAAAATCACACCACATATCTCAGCACTGGCAAAAGACGCTGAACACTGATGCAAGACTGTCTGAAGCATTGTTCTGCAAAAGTGAGTTTTATTTTGATTTAAAATGACATAACTCTGTATGTTGGAGTCAAGTTTCGAG
Organism: Naso thynnoides; assembly: GCA_029783665.1. Lineage (NCBI taxonomy): Eukaryota > Metazoa > Chordata > Actinopteri > Acanthuriformes > Acanthuridae > Naso > Naso thynnoides. The sequence goes on from JAQLOL010000001.1 coordinate 6,741,375, forward strand.
CTGTAGCTGTGGTCCTTCATCATTCTCATCTATCCCACATGAGTACTGAAACACTGAAAGACAGTCTGCGCTGCATTAATGCGGTTTGGTTGAACAAAAATCTTTGTACTGCAGTGGAGTGCAGACTGGCACTTGACCTTAATCAGGCAGGACATGTTGTAATTTTAGTGTTTTTCTTTCCTCGTCATGATCATTGTGTTCCACAAGCCACAACTCCATAGAGTCTCCAAGTGGCTTCTGTAGAAAACTTCAGTCTTAAACTGAAAATACCAACTCGCATCTGCAGGCACAAGTTGCAAGGCAAGCAAATATTGGTTTCGGATTTGTCCTGCTTGATGTGTGTATGATTTCTCTCTCCGGACACGTCAGCAGCCTCACGTGTGAACACTTAACTGAATCAGATCAGCGCTCTTTGCATGTGGACTCTGTTTGTGAAGGTTTGCAGCAAGAAAAAAACTCAGAACAAACTGAAGAAACACGAAGATGTTAACTTTTCAATGCAATTGTTTATATCCTAGACTGTGAAGTTTGAATTATGTACATACTCACTCAAATCTTTTCTTACTAGTTTTGAGCTATAGCTTGATACATCATCTTTGTTGCTCTGCATTTCTTTTTTTACCCAGTGGCTCTGCAGCCTCTTCTCTCTACAGCAGAATAAGTTCTGTATGTTGTAAAGCAGTCGTAAAAAGGCAAACTAAAACACAAAGTGTGTGGCTGTCAGACACTCAGCTGCCACACCTTCATTTGTAGCTGCTAAAACGAGAACAAAACCCAATCATTTAGAGCTGTTTCTCTACGGTGCCGCCAGCTGAATGGCTCTTTGTATCAGAGTCACTGCAGCAGAAAGGGAAAAGGGAGCAACCAGTTTGCAACCTGTGAAAACCAGTGTGCAGTCTGTAGTGGTTTCAAAGCAGACCTGCCCTTAATTTGAGCATAAAGCAAGATGTTCAGTCACAGAAATCAGACATGATGAACACACAAGGTCCAGTGTTGATGTCTTTGAGGGATTCACTGTTAAACTGATCCCAATCACAACATTTCGTTAGACAAATAAAAGTAATTCACACCTGTTATCATAACCTTGTCTTTCTGATGATACTCCTGAAAAAGTCATCAGTGAGCTGACTGTGAAGGGTGAAACTTTAGCAAAAGTGAAAGTTGATTTCCTTAAGACATGGCAAGCAGGAAGTTTTTCTAGTGTGTAGTCAAAGTCAGTTGTCTGCTGGTGTAAAATCGAATGAGTTCCTTTCAAATTTAACTCTACTGTGAAAACGTTTAAGTTTATTTCAACAAAGTTAAAGATGATAGAATGCTCACAGCGTGACATTAATGCATTGTTTTCTGTCTGCAAGAACTTGTGCAATCATAGAGGATTTGAATTAATATTGCCATTATTTGATTTCCCTACGAACTACTTTTTTTTAATGCACTGAAGAGCCTGCAGCTTGATATTGCGACCAAGATTTGCTTCTTACTTATTTTCCACAAAAGCGTCCTTGCATAACTGCAATTAACCCGCTGGTTTTTCTTTAATCAGGCTGCAGAGGAACGAGAATTCACTTTAAAGTGTGTCTTAGCTCATGTTGAGTTCAGGGCCGTATGAAAAACTGTGACTCCCGATCTGCAGACTGAGCGATACTGGAGCTGTTTGGTAGTTTTCTGCAGAAGATGTTACAACTGCGACTGAATGGGCTCACTGTGTCGACGTTTTACTCAACAAATGCATTGTGTCTTGCTGGGGAAAAGGCATAATAAGTTGCTTGTCTTGCTGTTTGTGTGCAGTCTTGGCTGATGGTGGATTTAAGTAGGGCAAAGGTCACACTGACCTTTATGATAGCTGGCGTTTCCTCTGTCAGGTCACTTACATTTACAAAGAGCACAGTCAGCTTCTCATCACAGTAGTTTTGTTTGCCTGCAGCTCGTTATTGTTAAAGATAGACCTGTGTTAAGCCAATCCTACTTAAATACAGTTAAGCAGCATAAATGATATCTGTCAGTAATGTCAGAAGACAATACATTGCATGTTTCTGACAAGGATTTACAGGTGACTCCATCTATGCGATCACTTTGGTTATAAGTCATCGGGCAAAAATTCCATAATAACCTTTCAGCATATTGTAGTTCAGGTGGTCTGAAAGAACACAGGACCTCTGCACCTCTACTGGGCTCTGCATTCAGACTGTGACAGGCACTTTTTGACTTGTCATTTCAGAGAGCGCGTGTTCCCATTGGCTGCTCTAGGCTGCGCTTTGTAGCAACAGGTCATGTGCTACGAGCCGATTGGTCTTGAAACAAATGACGTGCCTCACGTAATAAAACTGGCCTCTGGCGACTTGACAAGCTGAGTTTCGAGCGACACCATCAGCCGGCATGAGTCAAGCTGAGACGGACCAGTTTACACCGCTGCAACTTTTCGTCTTGTCATGAATCTACGAAATAAAATGAAACGAAATAAAACACAAGCCGATTGAAAAACCGGAAGGGAAGGGTTGCCGCGGAGTTGCTTCCTTAGGAGCCACAGCTAGCTTGATTTCCAGACGTTGCCTACCCGAGCTGAAATGTTTTTCAAAAGCTAGAATGGGCTGGTTGATGCACAGCAGTGTATGTCAAATGAGCGGCTTTGTGAAGTTGAACAGACAGGGTCTCTGAAAGTGAACTAGCGTGTACAAAGACAGGGATGAGACTTGATGGTGACTGTCCATTAGATAGAGTTTTGTGCTGCAAAGCGTGTGTTTTGGAAGGTGAGACAAATGTTTGGGACAGGGGCTTTGATTTTTTTGCCTGAAAAATTAGAGTTTGACTTATTGTGTGAGATTTGAAAGAAACAGTTGCTGCAGTGCAGTGATTCATTTGGCGCTGGAACAGTTTTTCAAATTGAAAATAGTGGATTGGATTAAAGACAATTGTAATGCTAATTATATGTGTGGATGATGTGGCTAAATGAGTGGCTCAAATAGCAGTGACAGCCATATAAATTAGTCTGAGTCTATAAAATTCTATAAAATATCCACACATTCCTACTTGTTGACTGCACAAAAACATCCCATGAGGTTCAGTGAGTTTAAAGGGAGACAGACAGCCTGGGGGAACGGACAGAAAGATTCGTTCATGAGATTTAATTGTTTTATTCATACCCCCTGAAGCACACCTGAAGCTCGCTCACATGAGACACCAGCTGAGAACTGCTCTTAGGAAAATCAACCCACCCACTGTTTTCATTCTTCCTGCATGAAAAAAACATTGTAACAGAGAGCACGCCGCTGCAAATCGCTCACACTGAATTCTCTGTTTAACTGAGGACGTCTGTCACAGACAGATGTGTTTGTACAGAAGTTTTATACCCTGTGAAATAAAGAATATTTGGGATTATACATGCTGTGTTTTGTTGATTTTTAGGTATGGTGCGCAGGGGTAGGACTGGGAGTGAGTGTGTGCTTAAATACATATGTCCGTCACCTCCACCACACTAAGAGTCGACACGCTGTACATAAAAATATGTTTTTTTTTTCTAGGTACAAACCTGTTTTTTAACAAGCTTGATGTTATGAATTTTATTCCTAAAGAGACTCTAAGTAACAGTAGCATGATGCAGATTTAACAGACCCTCAGCACATGGTTTTGGTTGGGTGTTCTGGGCTCCACACAGAGTGTGCTTTTTCATGTTGTTGTGGCTGAGGTAATGTTTGGAATAGGAGGGTGTGCTTTCTGATAAGCACAACAACCATGCTGTGCTCATGCACATCAGGAGAGAGGGGATAAGATGTGAGTGATGTTTGGAGGCATGGAGACACACACACACACACATACACACACACACACACAAACTGATAGTCATCCGACTTCAGACTGGATCATTGTAAACACACTTTCCGCTTCCAGGCCCTCATGGTTATGCAAG
>JAQLOL010000001.1:6773791-6791432 GCA_029783665.1 Naso thynnoides
TAAAAAATCTTATAACATTTTTCCAACAGAATTCTCACTACACATTTGAGCAGGTTGAATTCCACTGTATTTGCCATATTCTCTCCCAGCTCTCCTCTGAAATATTAAAACATCCTTCCTTTTCCCACTTTTCTTTTACATACCAGGTATTAACTGACTTAGATTGGTTTATGCTTTTATAAAGTCTGGAGATGGTCTTGGTGCAGGATGCAGATTTAATTGCTGATACAATAATTTTCAGAATTCCTGTCTCCGCTGTTTCTAAAGTTGCACTCAGGTTCTGTTTAAAATAGTGTCGAACCTGAAGATATCTATAGAAATCATTTTGTTCAAGATTGTGTTTTCTCTTTAGGGATTCAAAACTTTGGAATGTCCCTTTATGAGTAAAAGAATAATAAGTTGTAAGGCCTTTTGAGATCCATTTTTTAAATCTGCTATCATATCTGTTTGGGGTAAATTCGGTATCATAGGCACACCATCACAGCAGTTTGACTGACTCAGATATACTGCATAATTTTCTTACCAACTTTTCAATAATATATTAATCCAAGGATTATTTACGTTAAACATCTTTTACTTTCTTACTAATACCTTTTGAGTGTGGTTTTATACTTGAGGAGCTTTACACTCACTTTGACTCACTGTCACTTCTGGACTGAAAGCATCTGAGAAGTCAGCAACAGAAATGCCAGACTGGTAAAAAAAAAACAAATAAACAAACAAGCAAATACAAAAACATACAGTGAAATTTCACAGATGTAAATCATAAAAATAAAGATGTGTGTACCCATTTAGCTGCTTCTGTTTCAGTATCACCACTTATTGGGACAACTGAATGGAGCAGAGCCCTCGTTAAGGTTATCAGTAACACCTGCTCTCCCTGTGATGCATATCAGTCAGAATGTCTGCGGTGAAAAAACAAATTTTTTGTTTGTTTGTTTAAATAATAATATGTATGTAAGTTGTTTTCACTCTCACCCTGTTTCATCAAAAGCATACAATAAGTAATTCTCACTGATAATTCCTAGAAATGGCATAACTTGCATATACTGTATAGTAAATGTTTTATTGATTAAGCCTGCTGCTTTAATTTTCTGTTTCGCACACTGAGTGTGTTGTGTATAAAACAAACCACATTTGTAACAGTGGGCGCAGCGTCATAATGTCAGTCTTTAAATGTAGCACAGTGGGCTACATACTTTATATTTAAATCCAGTGATGTACTGTTCTTGTCTCAATTTCATTAACGTTTTTCACTAATGAGGGAAATAATGCTGTTTCTGAGTTTTCTCAGCTGCGTGAATTACACCGTTGGGTGGCGCTAGTGTTATTTTGTCTATAAATCCATTTATCTTCTGTAGTATGGCACTAGTTCAATATAGCATTTTCAAAATGTACCTTCATAGTCATCTATTTGCTAACTTGTTTAGATACAAATGATAAGGGGAGAATCACAGGATCTGATTATAATTACCAAGCAGCATCTCCAGACTGACTAGTGAGAAAAAATGAGAAAAAGTTGTTGGTGCTAAGAAACTGTTAGTGGTGAGTTATTAGTTAACTCGTAGCTGTAGCTGGGCTAGGCTGCCAAATATGATATATAGGAAAGAACTAATTCAGTTCGAGGATGTAAAGTTAAAATAATGTTGTGCTGTTTAAACTTCTGAACTCCAGACTCAGATGGGCCAGTGAGGAGAAACCTTTTGATATCATTTACAAATAATCATCAACGGTAAACATATTGTTCACAGTCTCTGTGATCATGGAAAAAGTAAGAAATACCGTCAGTTTACGTATTTTAAGTGTTTTTTGTATTTTAGCCAGCTGGAGACAGAATGTGTGATTGGTCTTGCTGATGTCAGATTTGCGGCCCCAACAACAACAACAACAACAACAGCACCAATTGCAAGTGAAAATACAACAATAACAACAAGAGGTCCAGTGTAAACAGTAAACATTTGTTTAAGCATTCCTGTACTGCTGTACTGGTGTGTGTGTGTGTGTGTTGTGTGTGTGCGTGTGTGCGCCTTCTGCCTGTTCTCATAGAAATGATCAGTCCAGATGGGGAGGTGTGAGAACCAGTCAGTGTTTGTTTCTTTGCCAGTAGACCAGTTTGTCTTGAGCAAAAGGAACAAGGGGCCTTAGTTAAATTTTGCTTGGAGCAATTAATTTGTTTGTATTGCAGTTTAAAAAAAAGACGTTGCAGATTGAGGAATCACCTGTCAAGCTGCTTAAAATTCTTGTCTCATTCAGTTTCATTTAATTTGAAATTTGAAACAAACCAGAGGAAAAAACAATATATTCAGCGCTGTCAGAACAATGATGCACAGCTGTTACTGTTTTAATTTTTTTCTGTTTATCACAAGTATTCCAAAAATCCAGAAACTCTGGTCTTAGTTTTTTTTTTAAATTATATTTCTATCATGTTGCTGAGGTCATCATGTGTTCTGTCAGAATAAGCAAACTTTCTATAACTTTTTAAAATCTTTCTTAACACTTAATACTTTGCAAATGAATCTAAATATACAACTGTATTTGCTACAGATTGAGAGCAGAAAGATTAAAATGGGAAGAAAAAGACGACATGTTGTGACTGATGATGAGTTTTACACCTTAGTAGTGTGAAAGCTCCCATAAAACTATAGTGTCATATAGACAAACTATTGAAATTGGAAAAAGAATAGATCATTTGAATTATATTGCCTTTCTGTATATTTTGCTGAAGGTGTTTTAGTGATTACTGACCATTTTGCATTCCCACTCTATTTTCTCGAAGTCACGTAAATACATAAATCTAGTTTGAATTTTAAATTATGTTGTGGTGACAATGTAATCGCTACCTGGGTTACGTTCGGTGATGTTTCTTTGAATGAAAAACTGGATGTTAGTGCTGTTGGTGTTAGACTGATGTGGATCACGGTGCGCAGAGTCTGTATATGGTTCAGTTTAGGCAGCAACAGCACAGGGGTTCAGGGTCAGGAAGGATTGTGACTTTCACCTTTTATAGATACAATTAATATGAACATTTTTTCAACATGACAGCTGTGTTAATTAACATTTAATCACTACTACTGTGATTATACTGTTGAAAGATAAAGATAAACGTAATTTCAAGGAGACAAGGCTCAACCCCCATCAGTTGGATCAGTGGACAAATGCAGGTGTGGAAAGAAACAAACTACATTTCCTCTTGTTACTGTAATTAAAAAGTTGATGTTACTAATAGGAGTAAATCTGTTTTAGATTTTTTAGACACCTTTTAAATTAAAATTTTTTGAACTTTGACTGAAATATCTCTTAACATCTTGTCATTTTATGATCAGAACCTGCTCATGTACTTGTGAAGTAGCAATTTGTGTGTGTGCATGTGTGTGTTTGTGTGAGTGAGAGAGAGAGAGAGAGAGAAAGAGAGAGAGAACAAACAGCTGTCTTCTCTCTATTATCTCTTTTTTTTTCTGCCTGTGTGTAAAGGTACAATAGCGTTTTTAACCCTAACCCTTTTAGATTGTGTGTGTGTGTGTGTGTGTGTGTGTGTGTGTGTGTGTGTGTGTGTGTAATACCTCTAAATCCTGTAAAAGATGTTTTCAAGTGGTGTGAGGACACAGCTGTATGCAGCTGTCTGCACACACCCTGTGTGTACGTCTAGATCCTGCTGGCAGAGAGAGAAAATAATCTGACGAGTAGCGTCTGATAAGCAGACAGAGAATCGAACTAGCGTAGCTGAGCTTGAGTGAGTTAAAAAAAAGTGGTAAGGATTTTTATTATAGGGGAAATGAGGCAAGGTAGAGACAGAAGGTTAAAGAAGAAAGAAATCGTCTTCCTTTTACACCAGTGTCCTGAACTTTCACGCCACTGTACTAAACAGCTTTGGCACTGAGACTCGGCTTGGATGCTGTTTACATGTGAAAGCCACATGTGTTTACATTCCTATTTCCAGATTGTTTTTATAAAATCACCATCAGCACTGAAATGCAAAAGCAAAAGGAAAACGTTTTGTTGTTCCTCTTTCAAGTTTGCAAACAACAAAACTTCACATCACAATCTGGTTAAGAGTGCAACAATTATTTGCTCTGAGTCAGCTGATGAGAAATGAGGAACGCCTGCTTGCGCTCTTCTCGATCATTTACATTTGCTGTTTGAATACAGCTGAACTTGTTCTGACAGGTTAAAGACTACAACATCATGTTCCATGTGATTATGACATTTAAATTGAGGAATTGCATATGACAGGAAGTTGTCTTAACTTACTGCCACACTTAAGATCTCAGTACGCTTTAAATCAGAAAATCTTGAAGCCCTCTTATTTACTTATTTGAAGTGTTTTTAAGTGTGTCTCACAGAGTATTTTATTTTTTCACCAAATTAGCCATTAGCCACTCATCAACTGTTTGTCGTAGACTGTAGACTCTTGTGGAAGGCATCATTACCTACAGTGATCTTTCACGTGTGATGCATCTTTAACTTTATGATAACGTGATGCTTGAGACAACTGCAACATTTTAAGCTACTGGTCGCAGTTATGTGAATTTGCGCTTGTTTTACATTCATCATAATAATGTTTGGTGTTTTCATACAGCTGAATGAGACATGAAGTAACATGATTGAATAAAGTTGAAAGCAGTGTGCTGAGGTCGTCTTTCCGCTCTGTTGTGGAGCAAATGCGATGCGGCGGCGCTCATGTATGTGTGTGTGGGGGGGCGCGGTGTTTGAAGGAGCCCTGACAGGACTGGGTGGGTTCAGATGGAGCTCTCAGGAAATGCTACTTTTCAAATCTTGCGTGCTTTCCAGACTTATCAACCCTGCCTTTGAGGCCCAGTTCTGAGTGTGAAAATCTCTGACTTAACGTGAACTGAAAGCAACAAGGGAAAGTTATTTTTTTCGATTTATACAACATTGTACTGCTAAAGCATGAGCTACTGTGTGTTTGTGCGCATGGTGCACCATTGTGCCAAGGCAGGCCTGTTCAAATGGCACATGCGACCCAGAAGCAACCCTTAATTGGCCCAGCCAGAAAAGCAGAGAAAAACCAAGAAAAACATGGTGCGCGTGCTGACAGAAACATCCATTTCTGTAGATATTCAATGCAACATTCTACGTAGCCTAGCAACATTTAACTCCCGATGCAGCGCATTATTGTGAAAATGTGTGTCTAGTGGTGGTAGTAGTAGTCCTGTGATACGATCTCTAAAAACATGTCTTTCTTAACACCCAAATGTAAAACTGACAGTGATAACCGTCAGTTTAACTCTGCCTGGACTGAGAAATACTTGTTTAGTTTACTGCAAAATCCAAATGCCGGACCAATGTGTTTGATTTGCGATGAGTGTGTTGCAATATTTAGGGACACAAGGACTAACATAGCTGGTTTCTCATTACGTGCATTTGTGTTGGTTTAAAATTTGTCTTTACCTGCTTCTAACCAGCTGCTGAAGATTCCTGGCCTAGCTAAATTTCTTGGTTTTAAAATCTGGCCCAGTTGAAAGTGTAATTGAATAGTCCTGTGCCAAAGTGTTTACATGTGTGGTGATGAGTACATTCGTGTCTCAGAGTGTGCAGACTTTTGTGTACCTGTTGGAATTTGTAGCTGTACCAATCTGTATTATGTGTGAGCGTGTGAACCTGTGTGTGTGTGTGTGTGTGTGTGAGTGAAGACAGCATATGGACAGTGCCCTCCCTTCCTGTTGGGAGGGGAACAACGTGGATCTCTGTGAACCACAGCTTGACCTCTGACCTTTAGGATCACACACACACAAAAAGAGACAGACACACACACACACACATAAACCCAGATACCTACACATACGCAGATATACATCCACACTCAGCCGGCCAGCTGTCCTCGCTGGCTGACTGTCCCGAGCAGAGGCAGACAGGAGAGAGGAGGTGAGAGTGACAGTCAGGCCCACAGACTGGATTGTTTTCTCAGGCTGTGAGAGTGAGTCTGGAATTCACTCAGACTTTTTTAAACCCACGTCACCCAGCAGGGAAAACAACACACAGCAGCAGATCCCTTTTCACCATTTTAAACACGTCTTCTGATGGTAGATCACAGTGATGTCATGAATCAGAAGAATGAAGAACTCCCCGGCCTCAAACAGCTGTGAGTGATAACATGTACTTGTAGCTGCCATAAAAGCAAAAAATAACCAACACATGTGACATTTCTTTCTTTTGTATCTGAATTTTCGAATTGCCTTCCTCACGCTTTTGACTCGTTGGGTTTTCTAATCAGCTGTTCTCATGTAAATCCACCTGAAGGCCTATCAACATCAGCATCTTAGAACTTTGTAACTGAAGGTAAACAGTGATCATTGTTGCTTCACAACATAAAAAATATTTATGTTCAATTAATTTACTTGTTTCCTGATCTACATCAGACAAGAAAAGTCAGTTGTGAAGACCTTAAAGTGACCTAAAAACATCTTTATTGATACCCTCAACTGAGCGTAAATATTTTCTTAAATTTTTCTTTGCTTTTGGCCTTTCTGATCAGCTTTTTATGATGCACTTCCAAAATGTCATAAGCTGAATCATGACTTATTTATGTGGTTTCTTGCTGTTTATGTCTGCTAGACATCTTTCTTAGTCTCTTTTACTGGTCATGTGAAAGACACTTCAGCCAACAACTTGTAACTGCTGTCTTTCTCTTGTTGTTGCATTGTTTGTTGTTTACAGAACAAACATGAAAAAAAAACCTGTGCCAGTGAATCAGGAGGCCCAAAAACAGGTCAGACGCCCTTGGTCACACATTAAAACCTCAGCATTTTTGTAACACCCCTTTAACCTCGCCACAGTGCCGCGGCAGACCACCGTTTACAAGTTCATTCTCTTTGAAGATACAGAAACATTTATTTTTGGCGTATAAAAACACCAGGGTAATGAGGACATAAAAGCAGTTTTTAACATTTCTGATTCAGCCATGTTAGTGAGGAAATGGCCTGTCTTGGATTGAAGTGCTCTTTGCAACTGTGCAGTCTGTACTCTGCTTTCAGACATTGTGGACTTTGGTTTCTATGTGATTTATTAAAGTTCAACAACACCTAGACAGCAGCTATTGAGAGGGAACTTTTGACTGATCTTAACTTGAAACTTTTTGGTTGCAAATAAACTGCTGCATGGCACATCTTCAGCTTTCCAGTTCTTGCACTCTTTCCCTAAATACTCCATAGTTTTACTGGGCATACAAGTCAAATTTCATGTTATTTGTGTTACACTAGAGGGAATGTTTTTACTTCCAAAGGTATTTATGTGGGGAAACTTTTATAAGCCTTTATTTAGATTTTTAAATATTTCAGTAAAACAAAACAAAACAAACAAAACAGTCAGTCCAACCCTGTGACACTTGAGTACATCCACTGAGTCCTTCATGCCCTAAATACAGAACACATTCCTCCCAATTCAACTATTTAATTTCCTCAATGGATTTTTTGTCAATAACACCTAAAAGTAAAGGACACAAAGAAAGGAAAGGGAGGGCAAACAGTGAGGAGATGGGAAGAGGAGAAAGGGAAAGACGATGAGGTGAGAGGAGAAAAAGGGAAAAGAGGTGAAGAGGAGCAGAGCAGCAGCTGGCAGGTGTCAGGAGTCACAGAGAACCATCTGTCCATCGAGTACATTTACACACACACACACACACAGACCAAGTTAAACCTTCCCCACAACTACATGCCTTGACAAAGCTGCTCGTGTCCCTTCATCTGTCTTCATCTTTCAAAAAGTCATGTTTATTTTCCGAGTCCATCCCTCTCCATTCAATGATTGGCTGGCAGATGTGGTGTTAGTTAGCTGTTTACAGTATAACTGTGAGAAAAAATGATTCGAGTTCCGCTCTCGTAAAGTGTTTGGCTCCAACTCCACATGCCTCCACCCTGTCAGAGTTGTAGAGTCAGACTTTAATGTCTTTAGAGACAGCGTGAAAGTTGGGAATGAGTCCAGAGAAGCCATGATGGTGACAAAACAGAGGCAATGTGGCAAAGATGGACTGTGTGTGTGTGTGTGTGTGTTTAGGGTGTATTGCTCCTTCTCTGACCTCTGCAAACTCAAGTTCCTCAGCTACTTACTAAGACAGACACACACACACACACTCGCAATGACCGCTGACCTTTCACCTCAAACTATTGCTATCTTGGGAGTTTTTCTGCGAGTGTGAGACATAGACGTCTTTTCATCAGCCTTGTTGTCCACAGTGGTGTAACTCAGAGACGAAACACCACATGGCCAGAAATATGTAGACACCTAAACATACCGTTGAATGTCACATTAAACAACATGTGCAATGATCTGCTGCTGTTTTAAGAAGATTTGACACCTGGCTGCAGGGATTTTTTACCATTCAGACACACGTATTAGTGAGGTTTAACACAGATGTTGGCTTGTAAGGTGTGACTCACAGTCCAGTTCATTATAAGGTGTTGGATAGTGTGGAGGTCAGGACTCTACACACACCAGTCAAGTTCTACGGCACCAAACTTGGAGGACTGTTTTAAATTTAATCTGCCTTCTCTTCACACAACATCTCTTGCATGTGCGCCCTTCGTCTGTCCGAGGTTTCTTCAATTTTTAAAAAAATCTGTTTGTGTTGGAAGGGTTTCCTAATTTGATGGTCTATACAAGTTGTGTGCATTGTTGTGTAATGTTGCATAGATTTTTAAGCCCTATGAGGCAAATTAATGATATTCAACTAATGGGATAAAACTGGCTTGACTGGGCAGCAAAGGGGTTTATCAAAAATTGTTGCCTTAAAGAAGATGGCACATTGTTTTGTAGAGAACTGCATACTTTTGGCTATATTGTGTACCAGATACAAATACTAAATCATTATCTGCCCTCATTATTTTCCTGTTTGACCTCAGCTTTGAAGGTTTGAGTTTTATGTTATGCATTTTCTCAAAGGGTCGAATCACTTCACTTAGTGTTGGACAGTCAACCACCTGTGGAGTCAACCAGGACAGTGTCGTATGTAATTCAGCCATATATAAAAAGATGCATGACACATTTACCAGACTGCTCATTGAGTTTTTGTTTGTTTTTTTTATTGTTTTTGTTTGTTTTAATATATAAGAATGTAGCAGTAAAACCCCTGTAAAACTTAAAACATTTGAAATCTGTTTTTTTTTTTTTTTATCACTGATCGGATTTCCATCGTTTCTCACTCACACCTACTACCACACTCTCTCTCCCTCTCCTCTTCCTTAAACAACTCTCTATTTTATTCTCCCTCCAGCCCTCACCCCTGACTCCTCTCCCTTGCCTTCCTTCCCCATCCAGCAGACAGAGGGCGGATGCTGGCAAACACTTCCTCTCTCCACGAAGTTACTTCCTGTCTCTGGGAATCTATTTCCTGTTCACAGCTAATACGACAGCACGAAGAGCATTCCTCAGGAGTCTCTCTATCACACACACACACACACACACACACACACACATGTCCATGCATGTAATGGAAGTAGACTGATTTGACTTACAGCTCACGCTGTGTGTGTGTGTTTTCTTTCTTTTGACTCAGGGTTTTTAGTGTGTTGGCCTTGTCAGTGGTCCTCTCCTGTAAGCATAAACATGTTTGTCTTGCTGGCCAGTCATTCGTAATGAGCTTTTTGCTTTTGCTGAGAGTAAGTGAACAAGTGAAATAACAGTTCATTTCACTCGTTGGCAGAGCCTGATGCTGCACAGGTAAATAGGTCAGAGAAACTTTTCATAGTACAGAGTTTCTGGGTCATAGTCAGGTTTGAAGGAAAATGAGTAAGGAATGAGTAAGGAAGAAAACAGAATGATTGAAAATTGATTAAAGTTCATGGCAGGAAACAGGCATGGTTTCCTGCCATGAACACACACACACACACACACACACACACACACACACACACACACACACATTCAGATTCTCGTCTCCAATCAGTGGCAGTATTATCTGGCCTTACAGGGGAAGTGTTTATATTTGTCTAGTAGGTTGGACCACCTCAGTGCTGGAAGTAGTATGGACACCCACATACACACACACACACACACACACACACACTTTAAGAGGCATACAGACATAAACATAATCTACACACACAAACACACAGTAACATACAACACATGTACAGATTCGCACGCTTCACACACATTCTTCCTCACCATGAACCTTTTTCTATCCTCTAAATCTGCTTCTTCCACTGTTACTTCTTGCTTTGGGTGAATTTTGGTTTGATGGAGAATGCCAAAAATAAAACAGCTGACAATACTTGTTCTATCTGTGTCACATATGAGCAAAATTGAATGAATCAGAAATTCACTGCAATTCACTTGCAAAAGTTACAAATTTCCTTGAGCTGCGAAGAAAACTGCTACAAACGGTTTGCCTTATATATCTTTAAGTCTTCCCTTTATGAGCTCACACTCCTAAATCATCCACAGTAACATTAGGAGATGAAGGAAAGGGTGATGCTATGTATCAATAAAATACCGTTGTTATGTAGCTGGCTTGGACTAATCTTTACACACTTGTTTCCTCGAGGGCACTCTCCACGATGGAACCCATAAACCAGTGATAACCTTTTGCTGCCACTACTATGCTCCTCCCTATTCTAACAATAGCATATTTAACTGTAGTGTTGCAAAGTCTTGCAAAGTTACCATGAATCCAAACAGTACAGAAAACCAAATTTTGATTAATAAATGTATGAACATGGGAAAAAGCCAAACTACTATATTTTTAAATTGCATATGCAAAAAATAAAATAAAAAAAATGCATGTAAATGAGGAAATGAACCTTTTTGTGTCAACTGCAACAGACCAACATGTTATCATGCCAGAGCTGTAATACACCCGCTGGTCCACAGTCTCAGTATCCGGTCAAATTAGCATCGATAAAGCTTGATGAGAAGAATTTCAGGTCACAGTTGCATTTCGGGATGGTTCGCCAACAAAACTACTGCTTTGGTAGTTCGTCTTATACTCCTGTCCAGTGTTGTATAGTAACGAAGTAGAAATACTTCATTTCTGTACTTCAGTAGGTTTTTTAAAAAGAAAAATCTGTACTTTACTATTTCTATTTCTGTAGACTTTTATTTTTACTTTACTACATTTTCCAAAGAGAACGGTTACTTTGCTGCATTACATTTGTCATAAGCATCTTAGTCACTCGTTACTGGATAAAACAAGAAGAATTTTGGTGGGGTACTAGCCAATGACTGTTTTTGTTTGTTTGTTTTGTTTTGTTAGCCAACAACGTTGGATCACAGACTGCAGGGAGTTGGATCATTGGTTAATCATGTTAGGCACGAGTACAATAAGGTGCTCTTAAGCTGTGGTACAAGTAATAAGTTGTTGTTTTTTTTTGGGTGCTGCTGTAATCATGTTTTACATTTGATTTCAAATCACTTTGTTGTTTAGAAAGTTTTCTGGAAGCATTTCTTTATCACTTTATTCCTTTTTCTTTTATGGCTGAGATATTCTGTCCTTATGTGGACCAGAGGCTACATAAATGAAGAATAAACCATTTTTAAAAGTCTAACTTGACTGCTTTTGACATGTACTTTTTACTTTCAATACTTAAGTACATGTAAATTCACTGTACTTTTGATACTTAAGTACAGTAAATACCAGCTACTTTAAGTCTTTTACTCAAGTAATATTCTAATAGACGACTTTCACTTCTACCAAAGTCATTTTCCAGTAAGGTATCTTTACTTTTACTCAAGTATGGCTTTTGGGTACTTTATACAAGATTGCTCCTGTCATTACTGCCTCCTGTGGGTACTGCACTGTAAAGACCTCTTCACACTGTGTGATTTCAGGCCATACCAGACAAAAGATTGCTAAACGTAGCGATGCCTTTGGTCCTGGCTCCAAAATGGTGGTCCTACATCGCACAGTGAGAGGGAACAGGTGGCCGTTGTCCTGGTCTTGTCACCAAAGATGCCAGGGACAAACATCTGACAGTGTGAGAAATTTAGGATGAATATCTAACAGTTTGACAGCTGCAGTGCCCCCCTATACAACCAATAAAAATGCAACGCTGATCCACCTGATACTGACGCCTAACCGAAACAAACAGAGAAAGTTAACATATATACTTAGCTCAGGCTCTTTTGTTTTTACAAAATTGGCATCTCAAGTTTGCCTCTTTTTTGTCGCCACGACTGTGTCAACATTCTCCTATTCCTCCTCTTTCTCTGAATTTATTCCACCCACATAAGTGCTACTTTTGCAAGGGCTTAATTCTCATTCAGCTTCATTGCTTTTATCTGCTGTGTACATGTGACACCTGCTGATGTGGTACTTGCTAAAGACATTTCACTGACTTGCATTGTAGCCTGCGATTCAGTACTTGTTATTGTCGCACAATGTGCCTACATTAAATTTAACATCGTACCGAAGTTTATGAAATCAGTGTCTCACAGTGTGGCTTGCAATAAACTTACAAGACTGCTTGTAAGATGCGCCGTTTTTTTTTTTTTTCAGACGTAGGCAAGGCCAAGCATGACACTTAACATACTATCACTACTATCCTCTGGAAAATCTCTGCGTTGATTGTACCTTCTATGAGACTTGGGTAAACAGATTGTTGCCAAGCCAAGATTTGTACAGGACACTGATTAAACATCAAAAGGCTGTAAATATGTTGTCAGATGACATTGAAATTCCCCTGAGTGTGTGTCTGCAGATTACTCTTCTGCTCACATAACTGATTTATACTCCACATGCATAATCCTAACATGTGGTGATCGTATCAAAGATAGAACTGACTGTATTCCGTGTTTGCCTGCTCCCACCAACGAGAAAACAGTCCAAATGTTTTTCAGCGTTTGTGTGCAGGGAAACACCCTACAGGAGGGTCTTTTCGGTCTTTTTAGGTTGTACGGCTGCTGGTGTGTTTGTTCATTGTTGGTCTGGCCTCCTCTCTCCCATCTGCTGCCACTCATTTGCATGGAAACAGGGCCGGGAGCGTTTTCACACATACACACACTGCCCATTAATCAACAAGTCAGACCAGGGTCCATTCCCACACATACACACCACACAGATGAAAACAAAGCCCATACACAGATGCAGCGCCTGATCACAGAAACATCCCAGAGCACACTTTAGTAGGTCTCGGCCGTACCTTGTCTCAGAGGATCAGACCTGGCAACCCTAATTTTTGTCCATCAAATCTGGCAACCCATAGTGATGTCTCAATTGCTTTATAATTTAGGCGATTAGTTTTCCCCAGTGACAACAGCACCGAACACAAGTCGACAGGATGGGGATTAGATGAAATGGCAAGTGCTATTGTGTGAATATACTATCTAATTTGTCCGACCGCCATGAATGGCCTCATTGAAGACGCGAGGAGTGTATTCCCATGAACTGACTACTTTTTGTAAGCAAAACATGTGGCATATATTGAAAAGTAGAGTTCACCTAGGAAGTAAAGTTGATCTCTGAATTTAAGAGTGAAGATGTATTGTGTTACAGAAGTCATAAAAACAATAAAAGTGAAATATATGAAAGGGTATTAACGCAGATAGCACCTTCCAAGTGTCACTGATTAGAAAAAAACAGCATCAAAAGGCTGAAATAAGGAAAAAAGCTTCACATCCCACTATCTTGTGTCTTCCGGTTAAGGCGCGACAACTGGGGTGTCAAATGTTAATTGTAAGCAGAGGAAACAAATAAAATTGGAGATGCAACATGTAATAAATCTAAGCGAAAGTCTCCCACGGCCTGACCATGAAAACATCAAGGCATAAAATACAAGAGAAAGGCTTGATTTTGAAAAAAAAAAAAACTCCTTTGTACTTTTATGAGTCTCCTTACTTGTCCCTCTCACTGCGAATACTTCTTGTTTTAGTCAGATGTAGGACTTTTTAGCCTTGTTATCACACTTATTCACTACAAGATAAATCCTTTTAACCTGCTTGCACAGAGTAAAGCAGAGGAAGCTCACTGCAGAAAAACATCAGTATTACATGGTGAGCCAGAGATGGCAACAGCACTTAAACATTCTACAACGGAAAATGTATGGAGGATAATATGGGAATATGCAAGAAAGAGGCATGAGACAATAAAGACTGCATGTCAGTTCACTTATTAGCAGATGATTTGAAGGTTACTTTCCTTATCATGATGTGTGCAAACCAAATCTGCAGGATCTGAGAGGAGCACTAACATTTTTACTTTAGCTGCCATTCTCATTTTATATAATTTGTGTCTGTCCTGAGGTGTGGTGCTGACAAAATCTAACACGAAAGCAATAATGCGGAAATCGAAGCAAAGGTCCTTGGTTTCCTGTCTCTTCACTTGAGTTCTTATTTGTTTGATCTTGAGTCATGTAACCATATACCATTACAAAACTTTAAATACAATCTGTGTGTGAAAAACATTTTCAAACCTGAAGCCTCTTAATCTTTAAAATTTTGCAGCGCACATCTGTAAAAGTTTACTTTTTGTGGCCATCTGTTATTCCAATACACAGAACCTGATGTTCAAAAACATCAGTTTTAAAGATACAGATGATGCAAGTCTAAAGCTACATACAGAAACACATGCTGCCATGAGTCTGAGTGTTGTACTCATTTTAAGTGTCATACAGCTTCAGTCAAGTGTTGAAATATAAGGATACAGAATACAAACCTAATTATACAATATATATTGTGAGTATACTTTCTTATATATAATTAAGATAATTTTCCTTGTTGTTTCTTCTTTTAGTCCTACTTTTATATAGTTTGCTCATTTTAATTTTAATATTTGATTTAATTTTCTAAGGTGCTTCTCTACCTTAGAGGAGCACCTTATTTCACTTTTAAAATTCTCATAGGTGCACCACTGGTTTGAAATCTAATCACTTTAAAATCCTTAGCAATTGATTCCCATTCCCATTTTTATGCTCTCATGAGCTTTTGTACCCTGCATGAAGGCATTATCATCGTTGTTTACTGAAATGTCTCCCAACTCTTTAAATCAGCCTTTGCCTTTGATTTGTGAACTGTTACGCATGTGATTTTGTTGTGTAGTGATGTTATGATGTGTTTGTTACACATGCAGGAACATTTAAATTAGGGCTGGGGAGAAATTCTGAGGAGATCATCAGGAAGCTTGTGGTTTTCCTACAGAGAGACTCAGTCAAATTAGAGAAGTGCAAAGGTCTGACCATCCCACTGTGCTCGATTGCATCTCTGTGTCAAAAGCAGGTAGGGCTCTTGTCTCTTCTTACCTGCTTCAAAGAGTCAAAAACAAATCCAGCTCATCAGAGAGAGGTAGAGAGACATCTGCTGTTTCTTTATCTCCACTCTCTCTCTCTCCCCTCCTGTGTGTCCTCTGTGACAACATCTGCTTCCTCCGCTGCGCTTTCCCATCGTGCAGTGGGCGTGTCCTTTGTGTTACTCCCCCCTCAGCTTCATTGTTCTAGCCAATCATTGTCCTCGCCAAGCTGTTCCCACGATGCACCAGTAATGACCAGAAGGCACTGATGGGTGCTGGTGTCTTTGAAGGAATGACTCCTCTTTACAACCGCTTTAACCCCGAGGGAGAACCAACAATCAACAAAATAAAAACAAAAACAATGCTCTAAGATACACTCAAAGAGAACCAAGTAATGTGTTCTGTTTTGATCACTTTGACTTCCAGCTACACCCCCAAAAACAGGATTCAAATGAAGAATATACGGCCATTGCTGTTAGAAAAGGAAAAAGAAATGTAAAGGAGTCGTGTGCAGATATCACCAGAATCAGAGGAGAGACACAATCAGGGAAAAGGGAAGAGAGAGGGCAAGAAAGACTAAGTGAAAGAGAGAGATGGAGCTCTGGGAAAAGATCAGAGCCTGGTCCCTGGGGAGCTGCGACAGATGAAGTAGCTGAATAAGCTGTCTGTCATTGTGTGACTTGGACTGCTGTGGTCACTTCGTTTGTTCAAACTCAACAATGGAAGATGGCTGAGAGAGAAATCTCTGTTTTCCCACAAGATTTAGCCCCCAAAAAATCACTAGTCACTGATGCCTCGTGTGCCAAGGTTTGTCCTGGTAACAAATTGAAATGCCTATAAAAGACAGAGTGGATGGAGGTGTGACGCCAGTGAGTCACTGTTATGATGATGCAGCTTCTTCGTTTGTAGTAGCTATTGCAATATTAAAGAGATAAAACTTGAAGAGAAGGAAATGCTTGAAACATACTCTGTGTTTTAACAGCACAATTTATCTATAGTATTTATCAGTAATGAAGTGGCATTTTAGTTCAATTTCTAAACTTTGGCATATAAACAAACACACACACCAGTCATTAGGAAGTAGAAGGGCAGGTCTAGATGTTCAGAATCAGGTTTCTCACAATACAACAACTTTCTCAAGATAAATAAAAGGAATTTATAAATGTTAAGCAATTTTAGGGCTGCACATTTAATCAAAATGTAATCGAAATCACAATATGGCGCACTGCAAATTTTAAATCACAGGGAGAAACAGTTATTTTAAAGGGGAAATGTGTTGGTCAAAACACCATTTAATTCAAATACTGTGGTGCTGCAGAGCTCTCCTGGCCCACACATCCTATTCAACAGACTTAAGAAAACATCTTTGTTTGAAACAGATCCCTGCAAAATCACACCATAATCACTTTAATATTGTCTAAAGTGAAAATGAGAATAATGATGTAAAAATGATCATTACCTCTAACATCACAAATCATATCACAATTACATTATTAGTCCAAATGATCACAAGTCGAATTTTTTTTTCAAATTGATTGTGTTTCACAGGTGAAAACCAAAAATGTGCATCAATTCTTTTACATATACAAAAAGTAAATAAGACTAAACTCATGCATCTAAAGAGGTTATTCATCAGAAACAACCTCTTTAATGCCACATTTAATCCACTATTACTAAAAATAAATTTGTGATACTTTGGCTATAAAGTTTGTTTTGAGAGAGAGTATTATGGAACAATGTTTTCTGCATGGTGAGGTCTTTACTGCAGACACAAGCGTGGAGAAAAATGCCTTTTTTTAGCGCTACACTGAGAAAGGATGCTGTATTCTATGATCATCAGCAACTAATTGAGGCTTTACTGCAGTGTTACAGTGCTGAGTGGTCATGTTAAATCTTGATGTTTGATGCAGTTTTTAGTTGCTGGATATATTTTTTTTACATCTTTTCTCACTGATATTACCTTAAACATCTTTAGAAACATGAGATGATGGAAGGAAGAATATGTGGCTTGAAATATTAGCAAGATAACTTTTTACCTGGCAAATATCAAGCTATTGGAAAACGTGAATCATCTGCCAAACCCTTTATTCAGGCAACAGTAATGATTACAGTAACTTACAATGTAATGCTGATGCTGTGAAGTGGACCAAATCTAACAGAATTTTATGCCTTAATTAGAAAGCTGACCGTAAACGAATGATGGAGAGAGATGGAGAGTGACTGGCCTTGAACCGAGGATGAATAACCCTTGGGGCCACAAGGGTGCCCCTGTTTCTCCGATCAACTGCTCTTGGGAAAGAACTGTTGTTTGTGTGTGTGTGTGTGTGTGTGTGTGTGTGTGTGTGTGTGAATGTGACAGGTGACCAGTGTGTGAACAAAAGAAGGGTCAGTGGCCAAGTGTGAGCTCTTCTCTTCCCCCCTTGTCCTCTTCCCAACCACCTCTCTGTCTCTCTCTGTCTCTCTCTCTCACAC
>JAQLOL010000001.1:6791532-6816359 GCA_029783665.1 Naso thynnoides
ATAGCATCATCTTAGCACGGCTAAGCACAGGACCATTAACCTTGGTCACATGTCGAATGTGTTCAGGACTGTATAAGAGTTAATGTGATATCACTGTACTTTGGTTACTAATAGTTGGCTTTGCCAAGTTGTTTTTTTTTTTTTTTTAAGTTTTACTTCTCACTGACCAGGTCTTTGCATGCAGCTAACAATCATTACTAATCTAGCACACTGACACACACACACACACACACACACACACACACACACATATACATTCAAGCAGATCTGTGAGAGGAGAGGAGAGGAGCGTATGAATGGACAGATTAATCAGATTATAGCAGAGACACACTTAAACAGCCTGTTCTCTGGATTAGCTACGGTCCTGCCTTCTCCCTGTCAAGAATAAAACGTGTGTGAGAGTGTGTGCAAGGAGAGAAAGAGGGGGAGACTAAAAGAGACAATATATCATCAGACACACGAATACTTTGTGTATACTCTTTTGTATTGCTTTTGTTGATGTTGGCTTCATATTTGTGCCATCAGATAATGAAATTCCCAAATCCTGAGATATACACTATGGTAAAACTTAAATATCTGCCAGAGCTATCAGCTGGATGGAAACTGGCTAAACTTTGATGTAACATGAAAGGGAAAAACAGGTCCACATGAAGACATGACCAACTAATGAACACCTCTACATGAGTTTAAGCACAAAGAAGTTTGAATTGTCCCTTCAGGAGTTCAAAGAGTGCTGCTCTTTATGTGCAGCAGGACAGCATATGGCAGCCAGTGGCCGGAGCTTTGTCTGACTATTGACACCAGAGAGATACGGAGAGGGAGGATGTGTGTGTGCGGCTGTTCGAGGCCGGAGGACAGCCTAACAGCAACAAAGGACCAGCTTTAAGCCTGTCTCCTGTGATTTTCCAACTCAGCGAAAAGCTATTGTGGCACTGAAAAAAAGTTAAGTTAAAAAGCTTAGCATGGTATGTGCTAACAACTGCCTGCCGCATGTGTAATACAAGCAAATACTTTTTTGAGCAGTCACAGTTGCAGTCTTTGGAAGGGCAAAGGTCTGGTGTCTGCAGCCACTGGTCAGCTCATTGCTCAGACATGCTGGACTGTAAAGTCAGTTGGGATGTGGAGGAAGCCTGAATGTGAATCTGTATCAGTATATAAGGGAATGAATTAACCAAAACACACTTTCAGTTCTTTTTACCTTCATTATATGACTCTTTCTTTGGTCAGCAAGCTCATGACCTGTGTGTAAGTCGGTGCGTGTGTGTGTGTGTGTGTTCCATGTCAAAACTTAATGCAGTTTGTCCTCTGTGATTGTCCCGAATGTGTGTGTGTGTGTGTGTGTGTATGAAACTGCGAACCCAGATGAGTTTCTTTGATGACTTCTTCTACACTCCCAGTGGTTGCTATATGACATACACATGCGCACACACATACACACACACTCACACAAATCACACTCACATAAACGTACACACACAGAATAGTCAGGCAGGGGCAACCGGGACTAAATCCAGACTGGTGGTTTCTCTCTTTGGCTATAAATACCCCTCTGCTTAAAACAAGATTACATACACACACACACACACACACACACACACACAAAAACACTGATACCCATGCAGAAAGGCTCATAGAAAATACATTCGTTTATAATAACATCAAGACACAGACTAATGTAAGTACACATTCACAGACACGCACATGTAGACACACATACATACATGCAAACACAATCTCTCACTCTCTCTTTCTCACACACCCACACTCAAACACACACACACACACACACACACACACACACACCCACAAAAGTACTCACAAAGAGATGACTCTGGCCTCAGAGGAGGCTAGCTAAGCGGTCTATGATTATGGGGTGTGTCTTTGTCTCATTTAGCGGTTCCACAAGGAGACAGTCTTCTGCTGTGTCAGACGAACACACACACACACACACACACACACACACATACACACACACAGACACAGACATATACAAATACATACATACAGCAGGAAGTTGCTTGTTTGTCATAATAATTGTATATTTTGCATGTACACCACGTATAAATATAAATTCACTCCACAGCAGTTGTGCTATATTCATTCCTCTTTTATTTTGGAAAAATATTGCGCTGTTTTCCAGTAATAAAAATGAAAGGCTCTGTACATACGACTTTTCTCTTAAATACAACACAGTCACAGGGGTCTCAAGTGCCTAACACATACATGCATACATACATACTTACATACATACAATATCTGCCAAATAAAAACAATCCAACTTAAATTATAACAGGTTTAACAAAAAGTATCACAATAGAGTGGAACACAAATAATTACATAATTAAATTAAAAGCATACATTTTTCTTTAGATAACAAATAAAATAAAAACAATGGATCCTAACCAACGGCAGGCAGCGTGATGGTGTCCTTCAATTGGCTAATAGTGGAAGATCGGGCAGTGGGCAGTGCATACATTTAACACCACACACAAGCATTACCTCTTCTGTACACACACATTCATTCATACACACACACATACACACCTCCATAGTGCAATGAGGTCTTGGCAGTAAAGTCTAGTCATTTATAGCTCATCTTACTTGGCAACACAACAGCATCAGGTCAGGATAATTTAGCTACTTTTTTAGATCATTTTATTAATAATTGTGGCTTGATTAGCTGCTGCAATATTGAGTGGCACTAATTCAAACAAGTAATCAGGGAAAAAATATATAGTTGAATGACTTCACTTCCCTTCTGTTTTGTCTTATTTGTTTTACTGTTTCACCCTTTGTTTGTTCTCTGATGCTGATTGCTGTGTTTCCTACGTTGCCCTGCCCAAAACATTGCCCTGTTTATCACAACCTTCAGGGGTCAGAAGGCCAGTATGGCCCAACAGGATCCATGCTGGATCGATCTGCAGTCACTACTGGAGTCTTCAGTTCTCTATTTCCTGCTGAGAACCAGCTCAGCCAACGTGCTCTCTGTCAGTGCTGCAGAGTTAAAGACTCACAGCTGCTGTTCATTTTGTGTTGTTTTATCTGGGGAGTTCTAATTATTTTAGAATGAATTCTAAACAATAAACAGACTTAGTGAGCAGCTGCGGTACTGATGAAGCACAGACTTCTACTGTTGCCAGTACTTTATCTTTCTCTCTGCAGCACTGCACAGAGCATGAACTGTCCAATATCCACGACAGCTTTTACACTGCATTGTAAAACCACAGCACATTACAGTACTACAACAGTACTTCAAGTTCTCAGTACTCTAAAGGTACTACACTGTTCATTAAATCAGTACTCCATGGTACTACAATTTCGTCTGTTAACATCCCAGTCAATACTCCATAGTTTATCAGGAGAGAAGAGTTCGTCCTGGTGCGAGCAGTAGGTCTTCCACCACTTATCCAGCAGTCACCATTCGATTGCATGAGTACTTATTCAGCACTGTTTCTGTACAAAGTTTGTACTAGTGCTAGCACTGTCCTCTAGTACTTCGTCCGTGTCACTAAGTCAACATTGGACCTACATCCATCGATGGTTGAAAAACACCCGTAGTACTACTGTAGTACTAAGTCCTCGCCAAGTTGGGACTGACACCACTCTGGCTCAGTTGCACCTTGGCTCAAAGTCCTCCTGTGATTCCCAGGGAACAGCAGCAAACAGCAGGAGTAAAACCTCCTGGAGACAAGCTGAGCTCTACTGCTCAGGTCTGATGTTTGTGGACCTCCATCCACCAGAGAAAACTGATCTGATCTGGCCTGGTCTGGACTGGTATCATACCTGTGACATAGAGGTCAGGGTTTAGTGTGTTTTCATGTGTATTGTGGGAAGTTATAATTATTTTATATATATTAGACAGCAGAAAATTTGTGTGTGCTCACCTCTGTAGCGATGATACATTCATCTTTTTGGTCCGACATGACATAGACAGACTGGTATTTGGTGTCAGTGGTACAGCGGTACCTGCTGTCACTGGGATTGTGGTATTCAACATCACTGGTTGACTGGTATTTAACGTCAATGGTTGACTGGTATTTGACGTCACTTGTTGACTGATATTTGAGATCACTTGCTGCTTGACAGTTCAAATCGCAGGATGACTGATATTTTGCTTCACTGCAGCTCGGTGAGTCTTCTACTTTCTTCTCTGATGCATCACTGTGGGACAAAGACACAAACAGACTCAGAGAGGTCGTCCTTCACTCTACACATAGGCTACTTTCATTGGATTTTGGCCGATTTTATCTATGCATTTTTCTGTAGATGAGTTTAAGGTATGCATGATTCAAATTTCCAAGCAGTGTACCTATGCAAGTATAAAGACTATACATACCTGTTTTGTCTCTTCCTGTATCCTTCCTCTGAGTCAGACTCATCCAGTATTTCACATTTGACCTCTGCATCATCACGCTGCTCTTCTTTGCACAGTGTCAGCTCATCAGGTCGCAGCTCGTGGACCAGGTTGTACTCCACACTGGGATAGCGAGTCTTAAAGCCGTTCTTCTCTGATCCGTTGATCCCACTGATTCCACTCAGACCACCCAGTGATCCACCCAGGTCTGAATGGTAATCTGCCTTCTTGTTAGTGTTTTTGATTGAAGTTGTCATCATGGTGCCCAGTTCCTTGTCACTGCGCAGAAAATTGTTGGTGGTTGTTAGGTTGTTCATGGTCTCATGGCTGTCACTGTGGACACTGTCACCGTGGTGATTGTGCCGCTCCTGCAGTTTGACCCGAATGTAGACCACCAACACTGAGCAGCCGATCAGGATCACAAGAACTAGGAAGACACCAGCACACACGGCTGTCCAGGGGAATCCGTTGTCGTCCCCCTCCTCGTCTTCAAGGTTTCCAGTATCAGGGGAAGAATATCGCCGATCTGGTCCATCCACTACAGGTTGACCTCTGGGCACTTCTGGTAAGAGGAATTGGCAGTTGTGACCACCGTAGCCAGGCACACAGGCACACACATAGCGACTGCCACGCTCATGGCAGGTGGCTCCATTGTGGCAGGGGTTGTGATGGCAGCGGGAGACAGGTGTGCTGCAGTTTTCCCCGGTATATCCTGCAAAGATAAGCAGATTTTGAGACTCTAGAACAACACCAATAAAACTACATGAAAAAAATGGGGTTTGTACAAGACACGTTTGTTGAGCGCTGTCATACCTGGAGGGCAGGTGCAGGTGTAACCATTCACTCCTTCCTGACATGTGCCACCATTCTGACAAGGGAAGGAGAGACAGTATCCATAGATATTGCTGCTGTCCTCACAGTTAGGACCTGAAAATCCCTCGGGACACTGACAGAGGTAGGAGTTTACCAGATCCACACATTCTGCACCTGCCAAGGGGATAGGGATTGAGATAAAGACTGAGGATTAGTTATCAGTACCAGTTATCTTGATTCTAAGTTTAGGTTTATTTGCAAGAGTAGGTGAATTAAAAAAAGAGAGAACAGCGTACCATTTAAGCAGGGGTTGGAGGAGCAGTGGTCAATTTTCTTCTCACAGTTGAACCCGGCATATCCCACTGGGCACTGACAGAAGTATCCACCTTCTGGGTTGTCAGCACAACGCCCTCCATTGAAGCAAGGCCCATCTGCACAGGTGTTGGCGCTTAACTCACAATTGTTGCCATAGAAACCAGGTGGGCAGGTGCACTTATAGCCATTATCATTGTCCTATAATGCAAATGATGTAAACAGTGGTTAAACACAGGCATGTTGCCACCAATATACTTGTTTCTGTCTGTATCTTGTCCTGATCGATACTCACAGTGCAGCTGCCTCCGTTGCGACAAGGGTTTCCAGAACATTCGTTGACCTGGATCTCACAGCTGGCTCCTGTGTATCCAGGCAGACAGGAGCAAGTGTAGCTGCCCTGGCCAGTGTTGGTACAGGTGGCTCCATTGAGACAGGGCTTATGGTGTGTACAGTAGTTTAGATCTGGAAAGATTAACAAAAAGCAACATTTAGAAAGAATAGAGTCAAAATGTGAAACAAAGGAGTCTGACTGGACCAATAAGGTAGTTAATCTCTCAGTAAACTTACCCTGATTGCAGAAGAGCCCACCCCATCCCTCCTGGCAGTTACATTGCCAGGGCTGTTGACAGGTGCCATGGAGGCAGCCTGGGTAACGGATACAGTCATCACAGTAACGCCCGCTAAAGCCCACACGACACCTGGTGACACAAAATGTATTAAATACTGTTAAAACAAACACGAGAAAACAATGATCATGTTAGCTGTATAACGATGTTAAATTAATCTATTCATGATCAATTGAAGCACCTCCCAGTAATGGAAAATGAACGTCATAGTTCTCCTCACTTACTTGCACTCTCCAGGTTTATCACAGAAGCCATGTTCTTCGTCACAGCCAGGAAGACAGATTGCTGCAGGGAGGAAACAAATATTGACTGTTGAATCATGGGAAATCCAATGTTGGAAACACGTGTTTGCCCTCCATCAATCTCTCATTCATATGTGTCCTTTCAGAAATTGCTGCCAGTCTGGTTGGCGCCCTGACCTTCTTATCTGTTTGCCTGTCTTTCGGCCTGTCTGGTTGCCTGCCTGTCTTTTCAATTTGTTTACCTGCCCACCTGTCTTTCTTTTTGTCTACAGTGTTTTATTCTCCATTTCTGGTCCTGCCTTCCTGTCACTGAGGCCTAATAAAGAAAGAATCCTTTGGTGGTTAAGGACACTCTGGACCAAACTTATCTGCCGATGGAAAATGGTTAAGTCTCAAGGGTAATCAGGGATCATCAGGTCGCTCTTGACCACAGGCTAAAATGTGTCCATACTGCATAACATGTTAAAAAAAGTTATCCTCCAGCTTGAACAGCCCACAAGCAGCAACTCAGCTTTGGTTATCAAACAGGGGAACCAGCCTTTAACATGGTTGTTCTCTAATACAAAAGCATCCCACACAAAGACTCCTTTCTCCCCTTGACTGTGGGTCAGAAGTCCCTTTTCTCACCCTTGGCCCCTCTCCTCCTCTTCCCCTCTAACCCTCCAACTTCTGATCCTCCTCTCCTCCTTCCTCTTCCATCAACCTATCCCCTTCTCCTCTCCTCTCCTCTCCTCTCCTCTCCTCTCCTCCATCTCTTCTTCCTCCTCTCCTCGTCTACTTTTTCCCTTTCCCTCCTCCGCTCCTCCTTTCTCTCCTCGCTCCCCTCCTCCTCCCCCCAGGGCCAGCTGGTCTGTGTGGAGCTAACCACCAGACAGCTGCTCCATTGTCTCCTCTCACCGAGCAGCTGCCCCCTCCACAACAATACACAACCCCGCTTGGCCAATCACCAGCCCGAGCCGCAACAATACAGGACCCCCACTTGGCCAATCGGGGAGGAGGTTTGGGGCGAGGAGGCCCCAGTGGTCTAATGGAAGGCACGCGGCGTGTGAATTACTGAGGAGCCACTGCGGCTCATTAGAATGGAGGCCTCTGGTGCTATGGGATAACTAACTGACGCCTGTTGCACACGGGCCCCGCATTAAGAGGTGGAAAACAGTCCCTAAACAATAAAGTTTGGAAAGTGATTAACTTTGAAAAGTAATTCATACACTTTTCAGAAATTCTTTGCCTCAGCAATGTTAGTTTAGAGCTCCTTAGTTTTGACAGTTAAATGACCTGTATTTTAGGCTGACTGCGATTCCTCTCTTAGCTTTTTCATGCATTTTTATTGCTCATGTATCGTGGGAGCAGACAATCCATTAACATCTGCACCTACTACTAATGACTGATGTGCTACTCCTTAATCTTATCCATCCCAGAAGCAGCTGTCAGTGAATTTAAATATTAACTACTGCAATTCTGAAGATGAACTGCTGTTTTCTTTTATGCCCCATTTAGGGCATGACCTCTTGTGTTGCTCCATATAGCCTGAATGATGAGTGTCAGGTTAATAAGCAAACCCACTTACGTTCAGTGCAGTACTGTCCCTTCCAGCCAGAGTTGCATATGATCTCCCCACGCTCGCCACAGGTGAAGTGCCCAAAAGCATCATCCCGGGGCCGGCAGAAGACCGAGCAGCCGTCACCATAGTAGTGCTCATCACACAGGAAGCGGTAGGAATAACGCAGCTCAGTTCTGCCTGCTGTCTGCATGTCCTTCGACCACTCCTCTCCCACAGTGAGGTGGCGCTGAGTGGTGATCCTGCTGATCAGACGTTCCGGGTTATCTGCAAAATGCAATGGGTGTTGTTTTAGTTGATGATCTTCAGAGGAGTCATGTTATGACAGTGGATGAGACGGGGTGAAAACCTGTCATCATCAATTATTAGTTATAAATATAGATCTTCGTGTTCTTTTTTATTCATGTTTTTATGGTTGCAAGTTAGTCAAGTGGTGGATGCTGCTGGATGAATAAAAAATATTCAAGATGTGAAGATTTTACTCTTCTTTCAGAATCAGAGTATAGATTACACCTGTCTGCCAGCTTTTTCATTATCTTCACCACCAACTGAGGCAGACACTCCCTTTCTCTGGTCAGTTAGTCATCATTAGTGCAGTGATAAGTGCAGGACATAAAGATAACAACATCAAACATCCCAGCCACAGGTGCACATCTCACCTAGCACCTACAAAAGAAGTGGGTGTCTTTTGTTCTATGTGATAAAATAGAAACTTTTCAGAAAGTTTTTTTTTTGTTCGATTGATTTATCATCAGATCAACAGGTTTTCATGCCCCAAAATGGCAGTTTTCTGCATGTTGTGGTGACACTGATCTTTCAGTTAATTACAATAACAAGACCAAACATTTAATCTAATTGGGAATTAAACTATATGGAAGAAATAAGCATATATGATTTGCTCTTGATTAGGTCATACTCCTCATAAAGAGAATCAGCTGAAATACTTATGTGAGAACCTGTTACACATAAGTGGCTCAGCCCTTAGTGAAAAACATGCCACTGAGAGAAAATAAGACCACTATTAGCCTTCTGGCCTGTCTTTGAGTTACACTGCTGCCTTCTGTGGCTGCCACCCACCTGTTGCCAGGTCGTCCAGGGAGTCAGTGTGCAGAGCTTCAATGATCAGTGAAAACGTCCCCTGAGGAAAGACACAGAGAGAGAGAGAGTCAACAGCTGCTTGGCCTGGAGGCCTCCCTCCCTCCACAGAGCAGCAGAGGGCCATTAGGAGGCCTCCCAATAAACTTCACAGCCTAATTCCCGTGTTGATTAGGGGCCTAATAAGGGCTACTACCTGCTCCCTTTTCACACTCCTGCTACTATCACACCCTGACACCGCCGTAAAACCAAACGAGGCGGAATTTCACGCTGCGCTGCCAATGATGTGCCAACTCAGAGGATGTTAAATTTCCCACCACGCCTGGTCGGAGGAGAGAAGCGTTTGGTGAAAACGGCCCCCCTCACACACACACACACACACACACACACACACACACACGCCCTTCTCCCCTCCCCATTTTATCCTACCAAAGAGCACAGAAATACTACAATAGCCCC
This sequence comes from Naso thynnoides, assembly GCA_029783665.1. Classification (NCBI taxonomy): domain Eukaryota; kingdom Metazoa; phylum Chordata; class Actinopteri; order Acanthuriformes; family Acanthuridae; genus Naso; species Naso thynnoides. Next base: position 6,800,995 of record JAQLOL010000001.1, read on the forward strand.
TCTCACACACTGCTGACAAAGACCCTTACAAGTGTTGAGTTCGGGAGCATCTGTTGCGTTTTGCACTCTTCAAAGCTAAAATGTCTCAAAGGAATAAGACTATAATAACTTCACAGTCTGCCTACGGCTTTCCCTTTTTCTTAAAATGTGGTATTAACCATAATATGGACTGCATGGCATTAATATTATCCAGACAATATAAATTAAATGAAAATTGAGATAATATCCTACACGTTGTAGTGAGTCCTCGGGGGCATGGAAGAAGAACAATCAATAACATTTGTCATAAGAAGCCAGCAAACACTCACCGGCCATGTGAAGCCGAAGGGGAAGCGGATTGGGTTGGTGAAGCTGTCCGCGTTGGTCTCCGGCACCTGGAAGGAGTTGGAGCCGAGGACGGGAGTCACGGCACCGCCGTACGTGCAGGGAGGCTCGGGAGAGACGTTGGCCTGGTAGTGCTTCAGACAAACCCGAAAGAAGGTCTTGCACTCGCACTGCTGGTGTTGGCCCTGCGCAAGAGCAGAGCCTCCGGGGCAGCAGTTGGCGTTTCCCGCTACCCCCTTCTTGTTGAGGAACTCCTGCAGCTTCAGCTCAAACACTCCGGAGCAACAACCCTAATACACACACGCAACAACAGTGTATTTGAGAAAGGAAACTTCAGGATGTGTTTGGAAAAAATACAAGTTGTTTAAAACTTTTTACAGCCATTAAAAGTGTACAAACACACAAAGCATGCGGTTTTTAAGAGCTTAGACTTAAACGTTATTATAGTCCGACTGTTGTTGAACCTACCTGGCAGGTGAGAAGGGAGAGAGTGACAACCAGGAGCAGACACAGGCGTCCCATTATGTTGACAGCCCTTCAACAAGCAGTGAAAGCTCCACAGGTCCGTGCAGCCCGGCTCAAACAATCATGGAGAAAGTTTTAAAAGCTTTCCGTTATGTCACAGTTAAGGTGAACTCTTGACGCGCAGGAAGGAAGAAAGGTGTAGTGCTTCTTTTCCTTTGGTGCGTCTCTCCTCCGCTCCTCTATTTTCCCATGCGAGGCACGAGTTTTTTTGACAGAGAGGGAAAAAAGAGAAAGTTTTACAGTGTAAAGTAATCCTCAGTAGAAGGATCCCCTCGGAGAAGCGTGAATCAAATCCCCGACGGAAATACAGGAGAGTTAATTCCAGTCAGTCGTTTTAGCAGATAGAGGCCTTGTTTATTTTCCCACTTGATTGATAATGATATGCTGATCCCCAGTCTCCGTCTCACTTTGCCTCTCTCCGTACAACAGTGCGTATGTCTGATGGATCTTCTGCGCTGCACAGGGTTTTATACGGAGCCAGCAGGCGGAGGGTAATAAGATGCAAATGAGCCCCTCTGCTCCTCTTCTTCCCCTCCCTCCACCACCACCACAAGTCCGCCCCGGGGCCATCACAAAGAAAGGAGGAGGGGGTGGAGAGCTGGGATGGGGGGGTGCACACAACTTTTTGTAACCCCCCCCACCCCCCCTCTTTTCTCTCTTTCTCTCAAAGGGGGCAGACCAAATGGCTAGTGAGCTGTTAAATGTGCAACAACCCTTGCTTACCCTGATGCCTCCCTCCTCCACAACACTACACACGGGGCCCATTTACATTCCGACAAATACTTTAACCTCGGCACGAAATCCTCCACATCGCAGCATCAAGTGATTTATACACGCAGCAGCCAGCCCGACGGTGGCTCCTCATATTTGGGGGTTATGTTAAAGCCTTTGCCGGCCTGATCCCTGCATGGCCAGCCGGCAGCCAGCCGTCCCAACTGCGCTGGAACGACCATCTGCTCCGCCAGATTCCTATGGTGTTACCCCTGCCGCTGTTTTCACATGTTCACACCGCCAAAACAGTCTGTCTGTTCCTACTGCCTTATCTTTATTTCTTAGTTTGACCTGTAGCCTGCGTCCACGCGTCCTCAGATAACCCATCAAATAATTATGTATTATGCAATTCTACATATTGTGCAATAGCTCTAAATGCTAGTATGATTTATGACTTTAATTCTGATATTCTATTTATTCGTTCGTCTTTTCAGAGAATAATAATCTAACTAAATAATACTCCACTGTTCAAGCATATACACCATGAATCTGACTCTTCACGGTGATTGCTTCCCAAGTTTCTATTTTATATTACTAGATTGTATTTCTGAAAAATGGATAAAGTCTAGCTTTATGTGCTTGCAGTTAAAATATTCTCTTAAAGGAGATATAAATCAGTGCGCAAAGACGCACCAAAATACGCACACGATGGCCGCAGGCCAACACACCCAAATCTTTTTTTCTCTGCATGCTCTGTATTTCCCTTACTTGCTCTTTGGTAGGGGCAGTAAAAAGACTTGGTAGTGTGTCACTCGCGTGGCTGTCATTAAGGGACTTTGTGAGGAGAAGGAGGGGGAGTAGGATGAAGAGGAGGGGAGGCATAGAGGGAGTAAAGGTTTTTGTGCTTTCAGCTGTATGGTAATTGGGCCGGCAGCACCTGCTCTCCCACAATAATACAGCACCAGAGAGCGAGCGAGAGAGAGAGAGAGAGAGAGAGAGAGAGAGAGAGAGAGAGAGAGAGAGAGAGAGAGATATGGCCTGTTGCGTAAACAGTAATTTTATAGTTTGTTTGATGATAAAATATCATTTCCAGCATACAGTCACTAGAGATAAAACACTATTGCAACCTGCACTACAGGTCCCCAGAGTTGCCCTTTGTATTGGTTATTATGGGAACACAACACTGACTCTACACATTGACCCACTGTCTAATTTGCATACCTATCCACAGAAAAATGTGGGGAAAGAATTCACACTTGTTGGCAGGATGTCCCTATGAGCTTATCTCTGGCAACTGAAGATGTTGGTACACCACAAGCCTTGTCCACCTGTCATAAAATGTTTGCCAATGTGCTGCTGTTTTGTGATTGTGATATATATGTGCTTTAAAAAACTTTTTCAAGGCTATCTGCTCTGAAAATTAAATAGAATAGCTGAGGAGGGAGTTGAAGATACTGGGATCTACTCAAGCTAACTGCAGTACAAGCCTATGACACCACTTCTAGTGTTTACACACACACACACACACACACACACACACACACACATACTGGAGGAGAGAGGGGGGTGGGGGGTCTTAATTAACAACTCTAATTGGAGTTGCTCCCTCTGCACAGAATCACTGTTTTGGGTCTGTTGCTGTCTCCAAACAAGGCCTTCATTCACACACCACCACTAACCCCATAGTATGGGCAACTAACAGCCAATCATGTCAACACACACGGTGCTGATGCATTGCTGTGCTGGTGCAGTGCTGGTGTTGTCCAATCATTGCATAAGTTTGATGACCCCTGCTTAGCTGTAACTCCCTCTGGGTCGGTGTATAGATAAATGAGAAGCCTAAAGTGTAATGTGGCTGCGTGTCCATGATGTGCAAATCTTTGCACCCCTTGAGACTGATTGAGGGGCCTTTAACCTTAAGGTTTAACACTATTATCCTTGCCTGCCACAGTCTTCCCAGATACCCGTATGTGTGTTTAGCTATAGGACGCTGCTCCGAGCTGCTCATTTCATTTAACCAGTTGATTTCAGCCCCCTTCTCAATAGCGTACAATGCTCCTATGTGGCGTGGCGTAAAATCTCTCTCTTGAAGCCTTTTATTTACACTCATCCCGACTTTCAGAGGTCCCTGGTGCTTTTTCTCTCCCTCTCTGTATTAGGCCAATATACCATCAGTCATTCATCACCATGACGTGGCACACATTTTCCGATTACGCCAGCAAAGCGTGACTGAAAGGCATGGTGAGATGGAAAGTGACCCCCTCCTTTACCAGCATCAAGATGACATTTTCCTCTAAAACATAATTTATGCCGGGAGATTCTCTGATTGTGTCTTAAGGAAACAGCAGAAAGTAGAAACTCCTCCCATCTGATTCTTCTTTGTGTGTGCGTGATTGAGTGTGTGCGTGAACGCGCGCGTGTGAGGTTAAAAAATTGTTTAACTGGAGGTCGATTGTTTAACTGAAGTGCTTTCCTATTGTCTATGTGCGTACGTGTAACTGCGTGTGCGCGCGTGTGTGGGTCCCCGTGTGGCTGAGTGTGTGTGTGACCAGGAGCTCTGTGACACGCAGGGAGACAACAAAGAAAGAGGTCTCGCGCCCCGCCGCCCATTCATCCCTTTCTCTCGCGAAGTAATTCCCATTGATTCTTATTGAACGGCGAGTCGCGAGCCCCTCAGGGGAGAAACCGTGTGATTTGTGAAGGGTCGCGAGGACAAGACACGCCCCTCCTCGAGCCCCGGCCATCTGCTCACCAAACACCACAACACCAACCAACTACCAAATGGCTTCCCTCATCTCTGTCCCTCTGCTACCCCACTTAATTTCTCCTTTTAAATCTTCCTCATTTTCTTCCTCACTATCAGCCAGTTCCTCCCTTCATCTGTCCTTCCTCTTCCTCTTCCTTTCTTTCTTTCTCCATCTATCGACAGGCCAAAATTTGTGTAAGTGAAGCTACCAGTTGCTTGATGGGTCCCTGAGCCAAATCACAGTGGAGGCATGCAAGGGGTACTAGGTGGCCATATGGCCTGTGTGAGTGTGTGAGCATGTGTGTGTGTGTGTGTGCCAAGAAATGGATGGATGGCCGTCGTGGGAACCTCCACAATACTGCCATCACACCAACTACCCACACATATGCACACACATGCACACACGCGCACTGTTGCACAAAGAATGACAGCCTTTGGTCAGTTGTAGCAACCAAAGTTCACAGGGACTCTAGATCATTTAATTTTAACAGAAAAATTCTCATTGCTGAGAAATCTAATTTGTGCCGAGGCTGAAAGGGTTTGAAATGGGCCCACATTCAATTAGACAAATCCCAGAGCTGCTGTGTTACTTCCTTCGTCTGATCCTTTTCATCCATCACGAATTTTTCCATCACATTGTGTTGAGCTGTGTACTGTAACTCAAGACTCAGGTGTCCCCCCCTCCTCATTTAAGACACAAGGACCTGAGGCTGTGCAACCACCATCCCAGCCAGGAATGTAGCAGCTTACACCACCTGTCAGCTCAATGTTTGACACCAACTTATCGTACACCTGGATGTTGTAAAGCACTGTCTTGTCATTATTGTCTTTATTATGGATTGGTAGTCCATTCAGTGCAAAACTATGTATGAAATCTGTATTAAGATTGTGTCATTTTGTCTTCTGAACTTCAACTTCTGAACTATTTTTGATGTTGATCTTAAATCTTAACGTTTTAACATCAAATATTCTGTATGTTTCCCAACACATGCACCTTCCAGTGCTTTAATGCTGAACTGAAGAATTTGTCCATATTATTAAACAACTATTCTGATAACTGATTAATTCTGTCATTCAATCATGGTTCTACTGCCTCAAAGAATCTGCTGTTTTTCTTTGTATTTTGTGATACTAAAGTGACAGTTTTTGCATTGCACTTTTTTTAGACGTGGTCTCTTCTACTTTTTGCAACAGCCGCACAACAATTTCCCGTGGGATAAATAAGGCTCCGATTTTGGTGCAAACAAGCAATCTGAAGACATCATCTGGGGTTTTTGGAAATTAGAAGGGATGTTTAACCGTTTTCTGGCATTATTGAGAAAAATTATCAGATGGTTAATTAATAGCAATCGTAAGCTGCAGTTGTTGACCCAGCATTTGAATTCTCACGTGACTTTGTTGTCACATTTAAGTATTGCTTCACCATGAAATTTAATTTTAAATGTTTAATGGACTAAAAACAAACAATCATACAAACAACCCCCCCTACATTTTGAACAAATCACACACTCCCTGCTCGCTGAGATCCCTGCCCTGCGCCCCCCAGGGGTCCTTGGCCTTTAGTTTGAGCACCAGTGGCCTCCAGCAGCAGGATTAGCCAGGCCAGCTGCCCAGAGAGACCCTGAGCCCTGGACGCTGACACCAGGCCTGACCCTAGGGTGGCTACTATCAAGGACACTGAGAGGATTTGGACAGCACTTGTCCCATGTGTGTGTGAGTTGTTCATTCAGTTGGACAACTGTTGAGCCAGTACAGATTTGTGCAGCGGTGTTCTTTGTATGTGTGTGTGTGCGAGCTTTATGGTCAATTCTTTCCGGGGGTTAACTGCTGATCCAGTACAAATGGGAGGTGTTGGGGGGTAGGGCTGAGGGCAGTCGTGTGCTCCTGGAACATCTGCCTCTGTTTCTCCTGAGTCAAGCTTTGGTCAGAAGCAGGGAGGAGTGGCGAGGCAACTTAGAGGGGGAGGAGATCTTAGAGGAGAAGGAAGAGTCAGTGTTGGAGGAGGAGGAAGTTCTGTGAATAGGCAACTGACCCAAAGACTGACTGTTGAAAATGGGATGCAGGATTATACAGTTTAAACCTTTGCACTTCTTGTCTTTTGTGCTCTCTATCATTAAGAGGATATATGCAGTGACATGAATATATAATGTGTGTGTTTACGTGTGGACGACCAGCAGCATAGTATGTTTTTTGATGTGTGACAGGGACATGTGCAAGTTGTGAAAACACATTTTTCCCTGCGACAACTCATTTCAGGGCACCAGAACTTTAAGTCTCTTCCTGATCAAACCAGGTTTGAACAGTGTGTGAGAGTGATGTGGTCAACTTCAAAAAATTATAAGAAAAGAACATTTTGATATACTGCACATGCTATGCATGGTTATTGTCATTCTTTCTCTGTACACCAGCCCATTCTCAGTTTCTCCACTGGCTGACTTTTTCTGCACTTCATATTAGACTAAACCATCATTAATAATATTTATAATGGATAAGAAGAGTATGTTGCCAAGTTGGAGAGAGATTAATAAAGCAACTTTTTCCATTTAGCACTCACATACTCAGTTGACAGAGCACTCCACTAGTAAATTCACAGTCACTCCAGGACACTTCAGACCTTGTCTCCATCTCTTCAGGGCCAAGAGAGTTGATTCTTCATCAGCCCTGATTGACAACTAGTGCTTGGAGATGTTATGAAGCTTTTGCCATCCATTCTGTCACACAAGGGCCCCATTTTTGTTGTTGTTGTTTGTGCTATGTTAATGTGTGCTTTGTACTGTGTTGCATCTTGTTAATAAGCCTAGCAAATAAAGTTTTGATTCAGACTGATTATCAGGCTATTAACATGGATCTAAACCTGAGAAATAGCCCTTAACTCTACAGTTCAGCAATATCAAATATAAATATGTAACTTGAAGACATGAGAAGACGAGCTGGTGTAGCTCAGTTAAAAAAAAAATCTTTAGGGTCAAAATGATCCTGGCCTACAGACTTGAAATTACCCTTTTGGTCACCAAGGCAAAAACCATTGGCCAAGTTCTGCCTAAATCCAAAATGCCTATGTGGTCTTCATGAGTGTGGTGGTCATAACTCTCCAGTGCAATCACAAGGAGCAGATTTACAACACTGCTCCTCCCTACTTGAAGATCAGTTGACTGGGAAGGGTGGATTGTCCTCCCAGTACACAGAGCATCTGGCTGAGGGACGACAGATGCTGACAGCTGGACTGACATCCAGCATATGTCCTTTTCTTTATTCCTGCTCCACTCAGACAATAGAGTGCAGGGGATGGGGGTGCTTTGTGTTCAGAAGGTGGACCTAATAGCTTGTGACTCCAGAAAAGAGCCCCCATTCTCCAGGAGAGCCTGGAGAGCAATTAGCCCGTCTCTGATCCCAGCCTGGGGAGTTATTATGGGAGGACTGAGCCCACAAAAACCTCAATGGTCCATTCTTATTCATGCCACTTTAATCTGTTTATTTGATAATTACAGCACCAACACAATGATGATCTACATTAGATGCTCAAAATGTGTTTCTGAGATCTATATTTTCGATCCACAAAGTCTTTCAAACTTGGATTAATCACACTTATAAATTAGAATGGCTACCATAGCACTGTAGTCTTGGTGGTCTCCGCGCGCTGAGCACGTGTGGTTTGTTTTGCAACGTGATGACGCCACGCGTATATCCCAGGAAGTAAGTTGTATTTACCATAAAACACAGCGCATTTAAATGTTGCTCCTGAAAAACTACACTCTCAAGTAAGTTTTTGCAATGCGAAGCAGTACTAACTCGGCGTATAAGTATATAGAAACATAACGCAGTACGAGGCAAGTAAGTTTTTAATGTCAAGAGACGTGACAGCCTCGAAATAAATTAGTTTAACGGGTAAGAGCTAAGCTAGCTGTTAGCATTGACTGTTAGCTGTCAGGTGTATTTTCAGTGAACATTAAGGTAAATAACATCGCAGGCTGTCACATTATGTTAACCGTCTTGCATCGATGCGAACCCGAAACTGTCTCACTTAACGTCAGAAGCCAGAGTATGATGATGCGCCGCCGTCAACGTATGAGTTAGCATGTCGTTGAAAATCACTCTCATCTTGTCCGTTTTCTCTTTTGTAGAAATGGGTGTGAAGGGGCTTCAGTCCTTTATGGACCGCTGCTGTCCACAAGCCTGCGTTACCGTGAATCTGAGAGAAATGGCGAGACAACACGCTGCGCAAAGCCAGCAAGGCTTCACTGGCTCAGCTAACAGAAGCAGTTGAGTTTATCTCAGTGTGCAAGTAGTATGATAGATGATGGACCAGCAGTGCAGTGGAAGTATCCTGACACTGTTGTCCGTGTTGTAGTCAGGGAGGAGATGGAGTGAATAAGGAAATAAGCTTTATTTCTATGGCAGCTTTTAAACCACAGTTACAAGGTGCTTCTAGTAGCAGATATGATTCAACAAGAATTACTTAAAAAGGTTAAAACATAAAAACTAAAACAAAGTATTGTATTATAAATGAGTGTGGTGCTTCATAAAGCATTTTGCACTAGTGGAAGTGTATTCAGGACACACCTGTCCATGGCACTTGCTTCAGGTCGTGTCATAGTAATAGCAGTATGAGATGTAGCAGCCACTCATCCTTTGAAATTATTAATAAGAGTACTCTTACTCTTGTTATTAGTAATAGATAGTAACTGTGCAACTGGCAGAAATGTTTTAACAAGGAATGTTGGGATATTTAGATGCAAGACACTACATGCATCCATCTTGTCTGTGTGATGAGCCAAAAGTTTTAAGTGTGAATTCTAATTTCAAATAAGAGACAGTGTCAGTTTAAGCTTAAAATGAACTGAATGTGATAAACAAGACATTTTAAGGAGAGCAGATAACACTGGGGTGAGTCTGCAAAGAAACAAGTGTAGCATTTGATGATCAACAAAATCTCTAGATTATTCTGTTAAAAAAAAAAAAAGAAAAGAAAATTGAACACTCTGTGAGATTTTTTTTTTCTTATAGTGTTAGCATGAAAACTACTGGTTTTGTTACATTTATATTTTCACTCTCATTTAGGCCCCACACTTGTTGTGGATGGTATGGCCTGCCTGCGCCACTGGTACTCATGTGGAGACTGGGTGTGTGGAGGGCAGTGGAGAGAGTACACAGACAGGCTACAGAGCTGGGTGGAGGCCTTCACCTCAGCAGGCATCAGACTAGTCTTTTTCTTTGATGGGGTGGTAAAGGAGCTGAAGAGACAAGAGTGGGTAATTAAAAAAAAAAAACTATAAACCTGTGGTGTTTAAATATTTTCTTTTAGAAAACATATTTAAAATGCTGAAATTCAACACACCCATTTGTTGATGGTATTGAACTTGCAGAGCCTGCAGTTTACAGCATCCTCTCCTGTCCACAGGTGAAGAGGAGACGCAGAGTGAACAGCGAGGTTTCTAGAGTATTTCGTCACATAAAGGCGCATGGAGTGCAGCCTGGCAGAGAGCTCTTTTGTCTTCCTTCTGGTTTGGCAACGTTCACACCATTTGCTCTCAGGTCAGCATTTACAAGACGGATCACAATGAAACAGACCTTTTGTCCATAGTGTATGCACAGTGATGTTAAAGTTTAATGTATTTAAAAGACTTTGCTGCATTAAATGGGATCTGATCCGATATCTGATGATGATTCTTGTTATTGCCTTTCATGTGGAATTATTGTCTGTGTTCTTTTGTCTTTTCTTAATGCAGATTTTATTGTTGCTTACAGGTCATTGGGTCAGGAAGTGTTTTGTTCAGTGCAGGAGGCTGACTATGAGATTGCTAGCTTTGCTCGTCAGCATGGCTGTATGGGCATTCTGGGACAGGACTCAGACTTCATCATATACGACAGGTTGGTAAAAATATTATGTTATACTTTTATACTTTGTTGGATTTAAAAGACAAAAATGCTGTAAAATTACATAATCTACTGTACACAGTTAAAATGCTGAATATAATAATTGATTGATATATGCTGGGACTGTATGTTACTGATAATTCATGTGCAATCGGTGTTTGATAATTTTGTGGCCTGAGGTGGCTGGTGATGAGTTATTGAGCTCTGGTTAGATGCATGAGCCATTCAGCTGTAAGAGATTATGTCAAATGTGTGAAGTTAATAACTTTCTCAGTATTTCTGTTTCGTGTACCACCGTCTCATCCAACTGATGACTGATGTTGTCCATTTTCTCTAACAGTGCTGACTTTAAGTTTTCAGTTACCCAAAACTGAAAAAGAAGCTATTAACCTCTAACTTTCTGCATACTATCAGAGAGTTGAAGTACTTGTGCATCTAACCAGACCGATATAGCTCATCCCCTACTTTAGGCCTCAAGCTTTTTAATAATAACCCTTCGTAAAATGTAGAGAAAATGTCTGATCTAATTGTTTAGTTTTATCTTTTACAGTGCCCCCTACTTTTCTGTGGCAAAGCTGCGGATAGACAGCCTCACCACTGTCATGTACGACCGACAGAGGCTCTGCCAAACCGTTGGATTGGCTGTTACCCAGCTACCTCTGCTGGCCTGTCTCCTAGGTAATGATGTGGTGTCAGAGGAGAAGATGCAACACATCAGGAATGGCGCTATGGCAACATACAGGTGCCTGGAGTTTGATTTTGGTGTTTGCTCTAAATTAACTTTTGTTATGTTATCTCCATTGTATCTTCCCAAATAAATGTCACCTTTGTGGTGCTCACGGTTACCTCGATCTTTTCTCACTTTAGTCCCTCTTTCTATAGTGTCCTTATAAACATGAATCCTTAATGCATCCATTTATAATTATTCATGAAGTAAGCAAAATTAGTTGAACTTCAGATGAGAACTTTACATGACATCATTTTTGTTGCTCTCTAGGAAAATCAATCCCTTATCCCACAGTGGTGCTCCTCAGGGGCAGATGGTGTTTGCTCTCTGCCACTTTGTGAGCTCCTTGTGGGGCAGAGATGAGGAAGAGACTGGGTTAATCCCTCGGTCTCTGAATTTGTCAGCTCCTCACAGAGAGCTGATGAAGAGGGGGATTTGCTCCTACTTGCTCCCAGGACAGGAAGCTCTTAATAAAGGTGATGTCTCTGCTCTTCCATCTGCCCCAGCCTTTGAGAAACATGTTAGTCCAGAAATATTAAAGGTATGTCCTGTATCCTTACTCTGTCCCTTGTCTTTTGAATGTACCAAATGCCACACAGAAATTACATTTGACTTTGTTCGTTTTGCCAGGCCTGTAGAGAGAAGCATTTGGCAGCAAAGGGTTTCATGGTTTATGGTGTTGTGTGGGAGGGAGTCATTGAATGTAGCAACACTATGGAGGATGAGGAGGACACTGAACTGCTGCCTCAGGCCCTCGTCTACAAGATGTGCAGACAACGCATCTATGGGCTGCTGCTGCTGAACAGGCATGATGGTAGGACAGTGAAGTTGCTGGTTGGATAACACACATACACACATTTAACATACAAAATGCACATACACGTATAAGCACGCATGACATACACATACTGTACTCACACCAGAGGAGACGTATATGCTTGGCAGTTGGCAGAGTTTTTGCTTTTTTAGTTTCACGTGTGCACTGTCGTTAGAACTGAAAGACTATCATGCGTTTTTGTATTGTTCAGTCAGTGGTGCAAAGTCCAAGCCTGACCTTGACTTTTTGGGATTTTTCAGGCAGCAGTGTCAACCCTCCAGCAGTCAGAGAATGGTTCGTCTACCCTGGAAACCCTCTGCAGGAACCTGACATGGTCCTCCCCGTCTCACTCAGCCCCCTGTGTACTGTACCCGCTAGTTTCTTTATATTTTGATTCACTGATATGATTTCAGTCTTGTCACACCATCTGATGCAACTTTTAGAGATGAGGTCTGTTGTTAGCTCTGTTGAATTTGTCTCAGCAGAATGGATATAGACTGTGCCAGTCTTGGGTAATGCATTACATTGCTCCAGATGAACAACAAAAATAACAACAACAACAAATTTACTCATGGTTTTAAAAGATGTTTAAGTTGTAGACCTCTTAGGCACAACTGACCAGCAGAGTGAATGAATAAATAGAATAAAAAAGTAGCCTCTGGTTGTGCTTTACTCATGAAAGACATTTGTCATATTCCATGTAGTGTTTGTGCGTCCAAAGCAAAGTCTCACAGTGTGTGTTTTCTTTGTCTGAATGTGTAGGTGATCAGCCCAGCCTGGACTTGTTATGGTTTGGCGCTGGTCCTGAAGTTTCTGCTCTTCGCCTGATGTCCTTCCTTTCAATTTTTGATTGCCAAGACTTTTTTGACTTGTGTGGAGCTATTGAGGATTCTCTCTTGGCTGCTCTCTGCTTGATCACGTACATTGTCCTGCAGGTAGTGTCAGCTTTGCTTTTCTCTTTTTATTTAATAGTTTTCAGTCGGTGAAACCCAACCACAGAAAGAAAAGGATCATTAGCCAAACTGAGGACTGTATGACTATATTTTAATTAATTAAACAGGAAAAAGTGAAAACACTACGTATTGTATTCCAAGATTTAGGAAAACAAAAACCCCATCCAAAGATTTTTTTTTTTACATGCAGTCCAGTGATTTGATTACAGGACTTATTTACTCTTATTCTTCGTGAATTATGCAACTATACTCATATAAACTAGTATTTAGATGGAAAGACACAAATCAAAAATATAAATCAGTTTTATTTTAATTGAAAATACATTCATGTGATTTTCTGTGATGTTGCACGTGAAGGTTGTCCCTATACAAACTTCTTCTGAGTCATGTTTGGTGTTCCATTTTGCAAAAACACATTGTTTGGTTTTCATCGATCCAGCTGCATGTTTGATTAAGCCTCCAATGAATAAGTTAAGCTGTTAAATGAAACAGTTAACACAATAGAATCAGTTTGTACTGAGGCATTTAAGTCAAGATAAAGCTGTTGCATGGGCAGTAGAGCTGCACCTGGTGATTTATGTAAACAGAAAATGAAAGACCACATGTATTTGATGACAATGAAACATACAAGTCAGCTTTTAATTTGGGATTTACATCTGTAACACATACAACAATTATTCTGTTCTTTTGTCAACGTGTGATTTGAAGTTAAACATCTCTTGTTGATGGTCTTTTCTGTGTTCTTTTGTCATGACTTAATGGGAGCCACTATCACCCACTGAGTGCCCAGTTTAGCCACAGACGCTGTTCTTTGAATCTCCTGCTCTTACGTCAACAAGTGCTCTGATAACCTTCCAGGGGCTTTGAATATCTTAAGAGCCATTTTTTAATTCATCTCAGAAGAAGTGTTTTTAGTGTCAAATTTACAACGAATCTAAGGACGCAATTGTAGTGATCGTAATCCTGCTGTAATGCCTTGTTTTTGGAGATTTGTGTTTTTGGTTTGTACATTTTGCACTGACGCATCTGACTGAGATTTACCACTACAGATCACAAGATCACATCATCTGGATAAAGGTGCATTCGTCATTTTGTAGAAGCTAAACAAAAATTATACCACATCAGCTGTGTAACAAACACATCAAACCACTATTTAACGCCTCCCTAACAAAGTCGTGTTTTCAGAGAAATGTATCTCCCCTGTTGCCTTGAGATTTCAAATTGTGCTTATGAAACTTAGCTTTCCTTGCATGCACAAATTTAGCATTGCGGTCATATACCATCATGGTCAGGATGTGAGTAGTTAAAAAAACCCAAAAACATATACTCTCACATATACTCACATTATCAGTATTCGATATGAGTCCCTGCGCAATGTGAGTCGGGCATGCACGAGAATGTTGGTGGTCTTGGACAGCTTGCTACGGCTACACCACTTATACAAACCACATGTCTGATCTGAGCTTGATGGTCCAAATCACATTTTATGTTTTAAAGCTAAATCATACTTGCAGTGTGGCTAACGCTAGCCAGCTCTGGGACTAGTGACCGCCTGTTTTCTAATGTCAACTTGTGATGGCTAGTTTGCCAGCGCCGAGCAAAGACATTAGCATAGCATTAGCCGCTAACAGTACTCAAGCTAATGTAACTTGCAAATAAATTACGCATTGATAGTTAACGTCCAATTTCCACCAAATTATGCCTTTGCCGCTTATTCAATGTGTAACGTTAATCCTAACCTAAATATAAAGTTGGGAATAGTAGAAATTTAATCAGTAACATTTAACTTTAGCATTTAGTAACCACATGTGGTTTGTTCAAGTGGTGTAGCCGTAACTAGCTGTCCAAGATGGCAGCCCTCTTCACACATGCACGACTGACGTTGCATAGGGACTCATATCATGTACTGACAACCCTCATTTCTTTCCAATTCCAAACTGCCATGTTTGTTTCGTTTTTGTGTTTTTCAATTAGTTTTCAAACATGAAATCTTGAGACCCAACTGATGCTGACTCACATGACACCACTTGAGTCCAACTTGTGCTGCATCCTCTGGAGAAAAAATTAAATGTATGCACTGTGTAGAAGTACTAGCTTTACGTTTAAACAGTCATTGATATGTACAAGTTCTCCTTTAATGGCAAGAGCAACCTCTTCATATTGTCCTGCCCTGCTGAAATGACTTTAAATACATTTTTGCTTTCTTTGAAGTCGTAACATTTTTTAATACAGTGTTAACAGTAATATGGCATTTACTTGAAAATGAATCAATAATGCTTCCTCCCAGTGTATCCTCATGTCATTGCAGAAATGAACCTAACCCATAAAAGTCTTTAAAGAATAACTGAAATGAAGTTATAAAATTATAGATCACAATGAAAACATCTTAAACAGTTCACATACAGAAAGAACTGTTTTGGTGGTCAAACATCCCAACAGTAGAGTTTTAAAAAAAACAGGATGAATGCCCTACAATTTCGCTTGTCTGACTTGCCTCTCCACATAATTTGACCTAAACGCACTAAAACACGCCGGGACACGGAGATCAATGACTGCATGACATGGATTTTTGGCAGAACAGACAGACGGACACTTGGGGCCAGTCATTTAAATGAATGAGGTCCCAACAGACAGACAGACAGGAGAGCAGTTTGTTAAATGTACCTTTCGATGAGTGGGCAATCAGAG
>JAQLOL010000001.1:6850918-6863533 GCA_029783665.1 Naso thynnoides
TGCCAAAAAACAGGCTTTTAAATTTTTATATATTAAAAAAAAAAAAAAAAAAAAAAAAAAAAAAGTAGTTACGCTTTATATATAGCCAACCATTTAGAAATAACCCTAGCTAGACATCCCTGACGCTATCCAACGCAACATTTTACAAGCTAAGTCAAACATCCCCGGTCACATTGACGTCGGTGACGCTGAATATCCGGGTTTGGTTTTCAAAATAAAAAGCCTTTGGAGGACAACAATTTTTAAAACCAACTTTAAGTGTGACACTGCACACAAAACATAATAAAACATAGTCATTAATACTTAAGAAATGCTATTACAGGGATATAAAACAGAGGTACATGCAGAGCATTAATATATATTTTATAGGCCTATACTATTTTTTTGTTTTTTATTGTAGATATTATGGAAGAAGAAATAAATCCTGTTCAACCTTTCAACTTGTTTTGTCCCCAGTAAGGAGTACAGCTTGTATACTGGGCTTTGTTAACTTTGGCTGTAATGCAAAGGGAATTTAAACTTGTTATCAGTGTTGTCATCTGTGTAAATCAACATTCCTATCCATTCAGTAACTATTTCCTGCTTTAACGCCACGCAGGGCGCTGGAAGTGACGATGACCTGGAGAAAGAGCGAGATAAAGATGAGAAGCGTGGTTCCCTACCCGTCGTTAGTACTAGCTTTGCTCTTGGAGAGTCCTGTCCAAACAGTCATCAGGAGACAGGAGTCTCTCTCAAGCGTAAAAGGCCAACCACCACAGAAACTGAGATAAGTTCAGCAGATGCCCACACCAACCTCAGAGATGAAGACGAACTGTTTCTGCTGAGCCTTCTGCCCTCACTGAAGAGGCTCACCATAAAGAGAAGAATGGAGGTGCGGATGAAATTTCAGCAAGTGCTTTATGCTGCAGAGTTTGAGGACTGACGCGCTCATCGAAGGGCAATAAAACTGAGTCATCAATGGTACTTTATATTTAACAATTCTTGAAGCATTTATTCTGTAAGTATTATTTAGCCATTAAAATTTCTCAATATTTATTTTTGGATTACCATTGCTTTTTAAAATATTAATACGAAAAACTCTAAGATACAGTGTTACCAGAGTTTTTCGTGTTTTAAGAGCTTTATATCTTGGTTTAAAAGCAAAGAAAAGTGTTTCTTGTTTTAAGTGAAATCCAGTGCAATCAAACACAACAGCCCACAACCCTAATAATACCTCCTTCCTTTTTTAAACCTCTTTATTTTCTTTCAAATCATTTTTCAGGCTGTTTCTTGTGTTGGTGTTATAATAAACAGGCATTTTATCAAAAGATGACTTTAATGTTTTTTACACACATCCATTAAAAAAAATAAAAAATGTAATTGCCACTAAGGCTGGGTTGAACAAAACATGTGTAAGCAGGTGTAACCTGGTAATTCTGAGTAATAGAAAAAAATCTGAAAATGTGTTTGAGCCATTGGCTGATTAACTTTTCTGTTCAGAAATTTTATTTATTTATTTACAGACAGAACTTGCCAAATACACATTATGGTAATTTTATTGACATTGAAACTCTGTGCATCCCTGCTCATGGTGTTATTGATGTCAGATAAACTATGTTAGTATCTCTTTAACATGGTAGTTTATTAAATTCAATTCAAAATAGTTAGCCTAAATTTAAGTTAAAATGGGAAGATATATTCTGCTTGTCAACGGTACTGGTTACATTTTAAATGTTTTTGTAGCTCGGACAGAGCTCACTGACTGTACATAAATATCTCTATCCATGTGGTGGGTGTCGTTTCTGCCCTTTTTTTTTTTTTTTTTTACAAATAAATATATTTTTTGCTTCTTATAAACAGCTTTGCCTACTGTGATTTTTGCTGATCATATTTTTAAAAAGACACTAGATTCAAAGCCGAGCGCAGCTGCTGCTAAAATGGGGTTGTTGTTTCATGGGAGGCAGAATCACTGATACAGTTGTACACAAATTTTTACCTTATGTGTAAAATTGTTATTACAAACCATAACCAGCTAGAGTTTCCATTGAGAAACACATCTCTAACCCTTTTTTATCTCTAGTGCAAACCTTACAATTACACAAAGTTTAAGATCGTGCTCATTTTCTGGTAAAATTTGCTCATTTCAATGATAAATATCTTTTGTTATCATCCACCAAAGTGTACAGGGAAGTCATCCTTTGTGCCTTTCAAATTTATAGAAAAATACTGCAGTATTAGCTTTACTTTATGTTTTGCTGAGAATAGCCACAGTGATAGCATACTGTTTCTTTTCTTAGCTGCAAAAACATTCACAAACGCACACACCAGTCTCTGGTCCCTCTCCATAAGGACATCCCTTCTTTTCAATCCAAAGTGTTGGATTGGTTGGTTATGACAGTTTCGACCCTCCTCTGTTGGGGAAAGCACTGTTCACCAACATGTGTATGTTTTCATTCACATCATCAAGTGTTTCATTCACAGAGTGTGTCTTATCAGTGCCATTCTGTCTTCCTGCTCCCATGCCCTCATTTTGTCAACATTTTACTTCCCACCCATCCTCTCTCCTCTCCTCCCCTCTCCTCTCCTCCTTCCCGTATCGATCCCCCTGCGAGCCTCCTCCCTCTTCCCCATTCTCTCTTTGCTGTGTTGCCCCTAAACCCCTCCCCCTCTCCCAGGCTTCCTGCTCTCTTGTCATTGGGTGCTGTGTGGGGTGATGGTTGTGGTTTCTGTCGGTGATGTCTCCAGAGCATGTACCGGTTTACTGCTTCAGAACTGCAGATGCTTCCACCGAGTCATTGCCTTTGACTCTGCATGCTGGACCACAGCAGAGACAAATCCTTTCTGTACCAGACTACTGCGTGCTGACAAGCTGCCAAAATAAGGACCAACTCTCTTCTTTCCACTGCCTGAGGTGAGATACAACATTCACATGATAACATGCTGTACATAGTATAAGGAATGCTTGTGAGAAACACACTGTTGATATAGTAAAGCAATGACTGCACAGTGTCTGATGATACTTAAATTTTTGTCTACTTTGTAAAATCAGCTCCTGCTATTATTATAAATGACTTCTCTTTATAGAGCAGCATAAACACTGATTAATGTTTCCTGCTTATTAAAATGATATTAATGAATCACTATCAGAATCTGTGAGCATAGCACCACTGTAGTTTCAGCACTGCTGCAGAATTAAAGGCTGGCTACTACAATGAAACAGCATCACACCCCTATTGGTGAAACAAGGTTTCACTGAAGACTATTGATTGGTTGCTTCCACTGTCTGTTGTGTGCTAGGGCGTGTTCCCACAGTGATAACATGGTCAAGTGATACAAACATGCCACCCTGGAAGTGTTAAGTGTGTTTGTTTAGGTGTGGTTCAGAGAGGAAGGAAGAGCAGAGA
Organism: Naso thynnoides; assembly: GCA_029783665.1. Taxonomy (NCBI): domain Eukaryota; kingdom Metazoa; phylum Chordata; class Actinopteri; order Acanthuriformes; family Acanthuridae; genus Naso; species Naso thynnoides. The sequence continues at coordinate 6,854,302 of JAQLOL010000001.1, forward strand.
GACGAGACAGAGTAGAGAAAGACAGCAGAGGGATGGCTGGAGGAGACAAATGATAAAATGCCGAGTTAGAGTGAAAAAGATCCTTTGTCATGTGCAATATGAGAGTGAATCAGAATGCAGTCCTATGAAGGCTGGACGTTTATGTGTCAGATATTGACATGTTGATACATTTTTCTTCAGCATCACTTGGAAATTATTAAATGTATTACATTAAACTCAAATACATTTAATGCCAGATGCTGACGCATGGTTGTTGTTATTATCATTGGTGAACTGTGGCACAATTTTAAAGCATTTAGGACGGTTCCTCAATTACATCTGAGATTCACAGTATGCAGAAGACCAAACAATTCCTCTTTTGGGGGTATTTTAGAGCATTTACATTAAATTCAGCCTCCTACAAGCAACAGCAAGGCAGCTACGGCCTGAATCACAGCCCAGGTTGCAGAGTGCACTGAGTAGCCATTCACAGAATTAACACAGGCAGTATACAATCAGCTAAAGAGTTTACGGATCTGCAAGAGTCTGGTCATATGATCCCTGGTCAGCCTTCAGCTATTAGAGGGAACGAGAATGACAAACAGAGGAAGAGAGTTGGAACAAGAGAAGCAGTCCTTGTAATGTCGTTTACTGTGGCCGCAATGCTTCAGTAGGTTCTCCTGCTGATGTATAATGGATCTGACAATCTTCAGATGGTTTTGTTTGGAGGCTTTTCCACCCATACGATTGTGAGGAGCAGGCCCACTGATGCATTCCTCATAAGCTGCAACTTGGGAACAAGACACAACTTCTACAGGGTAAAAACAATATAGAGTATACAACTTAGTATAATATCTCAAGGAAGGACCTTTGTGCATAAACTGTATTATTTATGACGCAGCAAGTGTGAGTGGTGTTTGTTGGAATCACCGATTATGGGAGGCAAAGGTGGAACGGTTTGTGCCAGAGACTGAGTCTCTAAGCTAATTTGTTTTATTTTATTCATTGATTCTCCTGGAACCAGGTTTGGAATGTAAACAGCTGGTTAGATTCTCATCCATCTCAAAACTGATTTCATGTACACAACCTTATTGTCAGCTTGTACACTACTGCTACATGGTTTATGTCCATCCAGGGACATTTAGGCCTTTAAGTAAATTTATCTAGCAATTGTCTGGAATTCTTGAATATATCTTTGTTTTGTGAACATGAAATAAGAGCAAATTTGTCTTACAACTTGTGTCTATTTCTCCCAAGCTGTTGTGCTCAGCTCAGCAGAAGTCCAGCACACCTTGAGACTGTGACCAAACCTGACCAGACTGGAATTAACATACCATATGAGAAAGAGCAAAAACAGTTCTTTACAGCTGAGAACGGAGAGATATTTGGTTCCAGATAACCAGAAAATCCAAGGAAACAGAATCCAGAGGAGAGCAGGCCACCGTGGGACTAAGGGATCTGTCATATTTATCTACTTCGCAGCAAGGCAGTGGGCAGAGGACAGTCCCACTCACCATGTACTCCCCTCAGAGTCTCCATCGCTGGGGCATCACTCACAGTGAGAGTATGGAGCGGCTCGCCTACAGCCAAGGTAGGATGGCATGCGTTATTTGAATGAATGACCTTACCTATTGCATGTCAATAACTCCTGATGCAACACAATGTTCTTGTAATGACTTACAAACAGCAGTTCCATACCATCCAGTGGATTCACATCCACTTACTACAATCAGTTGGGTTGAGCTGGAGAGACACCACAGGAGTAAGTAAAACAACTCGGTCAGATGTGGGAAAACCATCCATTTACAATGACAACAAACTTCACAACAGATAATACAATCAACAGTGAGCCACAAGGGTCGCTACACATATATGCAAATACATAAACAGCCACCAGCATGTTTCCTGACTGTTGTAATGTAGTAAAGCATTAGTTTCTACTCTGATGCTACATACGGCCCTTACAGATGAATAATTTAGGTGTTTCCTGTAGAACTAATGTCAGTGAAAGTTAACGAGGAGAGCCTAAAATAAATGAAACTGACTCTACTAATGAACAATCAAACTTGAGCAAGTTGTTAATCAGTTGAGATGGTGAGGCAGAATGAGTCTGACAAGATTTAGCACAATCCACAACAACATAAAGGTTGTGAATTATTCAGAAAATTATTTTAAAAGGATAGGTTATGATACTCTAGTGTTCCAAAACAAGTTATTTTTAAGCAAAAAAAAAAAGGGGTAGAAAACAAACTGTTTTCAGCTTTGACTAAAGCAAATATATCTGTAATAGTTGACCGAGTATCTTTGCATGTAGGGTCGTTGGTCAGACAAAACAAGCATTTCTATACTGGGAAATAGCTGGTGATGGGCATTTTTCACTGTTTTTACATTTTCTGGACTAGCCTAAGCCTGTAATTTGCAGAGGAAGATAATCAGCAGATTAGTTTTCCAAACCTTAGTATCTTCATCTACTACTACTTCCTCCTCTTCACTAGAGCCTGTGTGGGCGTATTGTTTCCACTGTGCCTTGAAATGACAGAAACTCTTCTTTGCATTGCTATTCAAAAAAAATACCCCCTGTGTGTTCAACATATTACAGTCAAAGTAGCCAGGACTGGAAATACTGCAGTTGCAGGTCCAAATGATTAAATTAGGCCTATAACTGAATGAATATACATATAGGCCCTTAACCTATATATAATTAGGTATGCAGTTGTAATTATTGTGAACGATGCTAATTCTCTTATAGTGTTTCCTTGCTACAAACAGTGAAATTTAAAGAAATATAAAGATATTTTGCCTGAATCATCATTCTCAACCAAAAAAAGGCAACATGTAGAAGGTGTTTACCAGGCAACGGTGCAGTTCTCACTTCCAGCGCTAGGGGGCAGCACGTCCACAACACAGCGGCTACTAAAATCATTACGTACTGCTGCTATTGTGTGTCTTGTGAGCCTTTTGACCACATCCATATGTGTGACACCGCCCCTCCGGAGGGTGCAGCGGGACCGTCAGAAACCGAATGTCGGTTACGTCTGCTGGGTATTAATAAATCTCTACAACCCCGCAAATGCAAGGAAATCCTCACGAGCAGCTTTCTGCGCCGTCGTAGCTGACGTTCATCATGTAAACCGACGCCTCCGTTTCACGGTCCGGGAACGGTTTGACTGATCCGTGGCTCGCGCTCGACCTGTCAGTGCGTTGGCCGGTGGTATCACAGGTATTTTTGTGCTGCGGCTGTCATAATGGTTGCCGGGTGAATTGCACATCAAGCTAACGCTCGCTAACGGTTAGCATAGCCGCATGAACCTGGCTGTTTTCGCAACGACCAGCGCTAGTTAGCTTCAACTGACCTTCTGGTAACTGGTAACGACGCGTGGACATGGCATCGCCCGCAGAGCACGACCTGGCTCTGTCGGAGGCGGACAGCAGCAAGGAGAAAGCTCAGGTGTTCGGGATCCTGAGGCTGCAGGAGGAGAAATCTGGTGCTGGGGATAAAGCTAACAGTAGCAGCACAGTGAGAGGAGGAGGTGGAGGAGACGGGCGATGGCAGGCACCTATCTTCGCTTTGGCCAGGAAGGCATCCGAGACCATTTCAGGGAGCATCCACGTCCTGCCCAAAGTGTCGGAGCACAGGACGTCTCTGCCCGGGGACTGGGCCGTCCAAGGTAACCGTAGACTATTATCAGAGGTCCTGATGATCATTAAGGTCGTTCAAGTGTGTGTATGCTCCCCAGTCAATTTTAACAGCTCTGATACACCCAGCAACTGATCCTTTCGAGGGACTCGTGAGGAAACGTGACCAAGCCTCACTCAGTCAACAGCTAATTGTAGCACAGTTAATATTTTCAGCTGGTGTTTGTGGATGTACCAGTATGACAAACCCAGCTGGTACATCTTCTCCTCTCTCCTCCACATCCAACATTACCTCACCACCCCTCTGTGTGTGGCCAATTGATTTTCCATGCATCCATGCTGCTCTCATTCTTTGAAGGTACATCCTCCTTTGTTAATGTTAGCAGTGGTACTGAAGCTGTGCTGCTGCTTTTTTACACCTTCACACAATGTGACCTCCTGATGTAAATGGAAAAATGTTCTGTCAGAGTTGTTTCCTTGAGGGGATGTAGCTGTGTTGTGTGCGCTGCATTTATTCTGTGTTTTCTGGCTTAGTATTAGGGCCCGACTGATAAATTGGTTTACCTATACTATGTGCCGATACTGGCCTTTTGCAAAAATATTGGTATTGGCCTATATGTCCCCTGGTAAGTGCTAATACTAAAATTGTTCTTTAAGGCTGGAAAAGATGCTTGGACTAGAGATATAAAATGTTCAGCATAGGGCAGTTCATTATTTCATTGGTACTAAGTGCAGTGTTTACTGTTCAGTGCACTGATGTTTGGAATAAAGTTTATGAGATATCCTGCCCTCATTACATATCTTTGTCTCACATATTTGATATCAGATATCAGCATCTGCCCCAAAAGTCCCATATCGGTCGGGCCCTACTTAGTATTACTTCAAAGTCATAACTGTAACAGTATCTGTGTTGTATATGCAAGTGTGGCCACAAGTTAAAAGTTATTTTTTGTCTTTAAAATGTCAGAATTATTGTAAAAAACCAAAACACAGCAACAACAATAACAACAAAGTTCAACAGAATATTACTTAATCACGTATTCTAGAACACAAATACAATTATTGTCATAATTGTTTTGAACAGAGAAAAGCAGCAGAGGGTTGGCATTCGTGTTTGACAAGTGAATCATACCACTTATCAGTTATAATGACAGCTGCTGATTAGTTTTTCTTTAAGTCAACAACCAATGTTTTCATAGCAGAGCTCTTGACTCAGTTTTTCTCTTTTTCTCTGTCTGTGTGCCTAACAGCCAAGAAAACCATTTGAAAACCCTAAAAATAGCATTAAAACTTAAATAACCATTCTCAGCATGTATTGTACAGCTACAGGCGTCACATGATGACACAGACGGTTAAAAAGGGTCTCTGCTTATTCGTCAGTATCCTCATGGCTCACTGCCCCAGGTCACCCACCATCATGCTGCTCTCAAGAAATCATCTTTCTCCTCCCTCAGCCAACCTTCTGTGGCCATTAAAGCTCTTCAACACCACAAGGCAACGACTGTGCTTTCACCTGACGTTGCTCTGTACTTCTCTGGCGTTTAGCTACACATTAACCCAATGGTCCATGTGTGGAGCATTTAAACAGACCTTTGTAGGAGGTTACATGCTCATGCCCGCAGTATTTCTATAATGGAAATTCTGTCATGTCTTTTTTTGTCTGTTACAAAACAGTTACAGCTGCAGTATTGGCACACAGAATTTGCTACTGTAAAAAAGACAGTTATGTTATGTTATCTAACTGGTGCAACCAATACAAACTTCTTTATATGTTTGAAAAATAAGCTGAGCTATCAGTTTTAGGTTTGGAAGAGTGATTATACACATAGTTTGTTCACAGGTTTATTATGATCTGTTAGGGTGTACGCACCTTCTCTTGCGGAGCTGTTTCTCCGTGCGACTGTTCTGACTCGACGCAGAAATGCAAATGCGCTGTCTGTTCTTAGATCAGATCGTATCTTCAGAGTACTTTCATTACATTTTCTTTGTTCCCATAGTCAGCATGTTTCTCATAATTCTAAGTTGTAACCCGGCTGCCTTCGTTGTCTATCCCTCAGATAGACACCTTACCAAGACACTCATTTTTCTCAGAGTGTTTTAATTTTTTTTTAATGTATTTATTTTACCTTTATTTATACAGGTAATATCACTGAGACATGGGGTCTCATTTTTAAGAGAGACCCGTTTTGGGCAACATTCAAAATGAGTTGATTGAATATGATTATTCGCTAAGTTCTAGGCCATTGTAAGACAGTGTGAGTATTCTGTGTGTAAATCCAAAAAATATTGCATCCGTGTTTATAAAATATTGCTTTTCCTATTATGCAGCCCGTGCATTTCTATTTTCAAATTAAAACATTTGAATTGCAATCGTTTCACTAACTGTTCGCAACTCATGCTGTTTTAAACTGTAAACGTACCTAAATTACACTTAACATTTTGTTTTTGAAAGATAAAGTATTACATAACTGAGTCATGTGTTTCTGTGTGGCTTTTATCCGGCAGCCCTGCGGGACCCCATGGCCATGGAGCGGGCCAACCTGCTGAACATGGCCAAGCTGAGCATTAAAGGGCTGATCGAGTCGGCTCTAAGCTTCGGACGAACACTGGACTCAGACTACCCACCTCTCCAGCAGTTCTTCGTTGTCATGGAGCACTGCCTCAAACACGGCCTCAGAGGTGAGAGGGAAGTCTAAAATGGTGTCATTAGTGAACCCAAGCTGCACACCTGTGTATTTGTGATGCCTTCTTCTTCATAGATATCATCCTAGATTTCCATTCGCCAATGTGTAAATCTCTCCTCCTCTGTCTCTCTTCTATTTCCAGTGAAGAAGTCCTTTCTGGGTTTTAATAAGTCTCTTTGGGGTCCTCTGGAGCTGGTGGAGAAACTGTGTCCTGAAGCAGCAGAGATCTCAGCCTCTGTTCGAGACCTACCTGGACTTAAGTAAGGAGTCATGCTGAAGGAACATGAGCCACCACACAATCAGACCCCCCCCCCCCCCCAACAGACACACACTCCAGTAACACGAAGCCAGAGCAGGGAAACACCTGAGTGTGACTTACTTTCACTTCACCATTCCTCTCCCTGCTGCCCCACCTGTCCGTTATCACTTTTTCTCCACCTGTTCATGAATTTTTTTGTCTTTCTGTCTGTTTATGTTGGTTCAGACACATTTGGTAAAAGCAAGTTCAAAAACCTACATTAATAATAAAGTAGTGTCTCTGAGTGACTCTAGTGGGCTCCCTCTAACTCTCATTCATGCACAGGATTTCCATGTCATGCTTTACTTATCCATCTATTACTGCACAGCTTCCAAGCAGGGGCTCAAGTGAGTAATACTGAGGTCTTGTCTGGTACAGCAAAATGGGGAAGAGATGTGTTGTTTCAGTCAGAGTAAAGCGTCTGTTTCCTTTCATGCTGCTGAGTCAGACCACTGGACATGTAGCATACTAGCACACCAAGTACAGAGCCAGAGTTTGAGTACAGGACAGTGAAAACATTGTTGGCTCTAGAGTAATGCTATGCATTGATAATAACACATAGATAAAGGAAACATGGTGTCTAGTCAGATTTAACTCTTGAAAAGAAGGAACAGATTAAAAGAGTGAGGAACACAAAGAAGAACCTGACTAGATCTAAATGTTAAAATTAAAGTAATTTTAAGACTTCCCAGAAGCAACAGCTTTGGACCCTTGAAACCTCCTGAAAATCTAATGTTATCACCGTTGTGTGTGGATGTGTGTGTGTGTTTTCCAGGACTCCATTAGGCAGGGCCAGGGCTTGGTTGCGTCTGGCCCTCATGCAAAAACGGCTGGCTGACTACTTACGACTTCTAATCACCAGAAAAGACCTGCTCAGGTACACAAAGATATATACACATGGAAAAATATACCCATAAAATGTACCTTTAGGTAACTAATGTCACTTTGACTGTGAAAATTATTTTGTTATGAATCTTGATTGACAAATCATGCCCTTAAATGTTAAAGCTGGTGGTGATATTATCATTTTTTCTTATTGTCAACAAATCCCATTGAATCATAGTTACTGGATTTAGTAGATTTAATCCTGATTTACCCCTCTTGACAACTGGGGCAGAAATCTGATGTGGGAGATTGTTAGGCACTGATGTCCAGCCCATATTATCAGGTATTTTGAGCGGTTTGAAGAGGCAGACTTAAACAACCCAATCCCCTCTTAGAATAATGGGAGCTGTCCTGATTATATCGAATATATTTATATGTATTTTCGAAGCAAAATCAAAATAGCCAATGAAAGAGACATTCTGGAGCTGCTGATGGTGTTTCTAAGCAACAGTAGACCTTATCCAGCATACAGTCAAAATCCCACCTTACTGTAACCATTTCCTCTCTAAATAACAGACAACCCTAACCACTTTTCTAAACAGACCTGTTTGTCTTTTGCTTTAGTTTTTTTTCTCACTGGAAACCATTAGCCGGTTGATTTCCCACGTCAGTATCCATTTTGATTACATCTGCTTCCCCATGAGATAAAGGATCACTTGAGGTGGTGCCATGGTTCCTCTAGTACAATTTTATATCCTGTAGTGGGCCGTTATTTTGAGAAAAACTTGTAGTCTGTTCATGTTTGTTAGAAGGGAGAAGAAAATCTGTGAAGATTCTCCTTTAATATGTCTCACAGTCAGATTTCAAAACTCCTGCAGTCTGAGCTTGGTTTTACTGCAGTGCATTTCAGTTTCTGAAATTATGTTGTTCCTTCCTCCACAGTGATTTCTATGAGAATTCAGCCTTGATGTTGGAGGAAGAAGGAGCAGTGATCGTGGGCCTGCTGGTGGGCCTAAATGTCATTGATGCTAACCTGTGTGTCAAAGGCGAGGACCTGGACTCTCAGGTAATCCCTGCTGTTAAAGCAGACCTTAAAATATATTCTGAATGTAAGCATGGCATCTCCGTGACCTGTGCCAACAAGTTAGCTGACTGAAATGAACCAGTTTTCCTTTAGTTACTCTAGATGGGAAAAGCAGAAATGCAGACAAGATTGATCTGATTACATTATCTTCATCATTATCAGGCAGCATTAGAGCAGACACTCAAGTTTCATGTTTCTACTTCACAGGTGGAGACTTTGTCCTGTGTGCAAACACACTGTTTTACTATTGCAAACACCCTGTGCAGAGTTTGTTAGCACCTCACTGTGTGTGACTGAGATACTTTCAACATGATGAAATTGTGTTTTTTTAAATCCTGTCGTTTTCCGATCCTAAGGTGAACCATTACACAGATTACTACTCACAGATTTTCTGTGTAATGAAAGGTTTAAATGAGAATAAAATAAATATTTCAGGGATATTGGCTACTACTTTTAAGGGCTGCAACTAATGATTATTTACATTATTAAATAAGAGATGATTCTTTATTTCCAATTCACCAAGACACTTTAAAATGTCAACAATGAATGCCCTGCAGAACTTCCTTGATCTTAATGTCACATTCTCAAATGTCTAAGTTTGTTCCACCAAACATTAGGGATGTCACTCACTTTACCAGAAATGTAATAGTTAAAGGGATAATCTGGTGTAAAATGATCCCAGGGTCTTTTTCTGAACAGACACTCATCAAAGAAGACCTCCAGAGA
>JAQLOL010000001.1:6863633-6890674 GCA_029783665.1 Naso thynnoides
CATTAAAAGTGCTGTAAGTGAATTACACTTTGTTAAATTAAGTCTTAAATAGCTCCACATTCTGACAGCCATCACTGATAATAGAGTTTGGTCAGTAATGTGGGTCTCTCCATTCTGCAGTAAACCGAAAATACATTTCTGGAATCCTCTCTCCTGATTGGACAAGAGTAGGAGCGGAATACCAGAAAATGTCTTGTCTGTATACAACAGAGCAGAGGACCCATGTTACTGACAAAACACTTGATACAAGTGATGTCTTACTGAATGTAGAGCTATTTAACACCTATTTTAAAAAAATATGGGGAAAAAAATTAAATACCACTTACAGCATCTTTAAGTCCCAGTGAATTCAGCACATGCACACACTTCTATAAACTGAGAGTGCAAGCAGGAGTTTAAATTCACTGACATGGGGACTAACGGTTTGGAGATTTTTAAAACTTTTTTTAAGACCTCCTCAGCGTGGCATGTGATCCAGTTCCAGTCTGCTTTAGACTGTAACTCTATGGTGACTGTAGTACTTTGGTTAAGAGTCAGAACGTGCAGATACAAACTGCACTGGATATCATTTTGTATGCTATCACTTTTAAAATGAGCTTTTTTTGTTGTTGTTTTGTGTGAGGTTAACCAAGCTAGTTTTACAAAGCCACCACATATTTGTTAACATTCCTAAGTCTTGCAAATGTTAATTCTTGCAAATTTTCTGATATATATTTTTTTCTACCGAAAGCACGATGCAAATGAATGATTGTGCAACTACTGTTTTCAGAACATGTCTCCTCTTGACTGACATTAACTTAGCTTATTTATTTCTTTTTTGAGGTTGGGGTGATCGACTTCTCCATGTACTTGAAAAATGACATCGATGATTACAGGAGTGAAGAGAGGTAAGATCCTTTAACTATCTCTCCACTTCAATGCACTGCATCTCATAGGCCCCCTCATTTTAATACAGATCTGTTCTCCATGACAACAGGAATAGCCAGATAGCATCCATCTTGGACCAGAAAAACTACGTAGAGGAACTGAACCGGCAGCTCAAGTAAGACATTTGTTTTTTTTTTATTGGAAACAGACCTATCTGCTGGGTTTTACCCAGAATTCCTGGTGATGACGGTGGTATGAATGTGTTCAGTGCTGTGTATATTATGTCTAAGCAGTAGCTGACTGCTTGTTTCTACCTACACATTTTGCTTTACATCTAGTGACTGTTGTTTGAGCAGTGTATGATGCTTTGACTCTAAGTCTTAGGGCTGAAAGCCTGGTATCATGCTTAAAAACATCTGGTGTTCAATCAGTATAGATTTTCACCTGTCTGGTTGTTTCAGAAGTGGACTCTGTTCCATCTGTCCCTGTAAAGAGAGTCGTAAGAGCACAGACTATGAGTCCCATTTTCTCTTTCAGTTTGTGTTTTTCTAACTTGGTTTCTCGTTGAAGTTTAGTATGGTGAATCTCTCTTCAAAATTTGCATCTGTGGTAGGGCTAAAACCAGCTTGTTTTTGTAAACAAGCCTCTAATGTGTGACATGATATGAAATTACAGTGTCAGTTATTATTCTTGACTGGCTGTCTCTGAACATCAGCTCAACTAACCACGGCCAGCTGCAGTGTTGCTGTGGCTGTTAAAAGTTAGAATGAGGTTTGCCATTCTGTGGTGAAACTGCTCAGTCCTGTGAATAAACATAGTAAGACCTACAACAAGTTACAGTTGTTGAACATTACCTGATCTAAAGATGTAAAACTGTGATTTAAGTGATACATTTTAACACCTCACATTTAAATCATTACACAGCCAATAGGGATCAGCTAGGGATGCATGAATTTGAAAAAAAATTTCAAATTGTTTGCATGTAACAATATCAACAACTCATGATATGATAATACCTTGGTAACAAGTCCACAGTACGATATTTATTGCGATACAAAAAAAGACAGATGAAGATGTGGAAAAAATGCTGCTTATTAATATCTGATTTGTTTGCAGTCGTTTTTCACTTACTTTTCTTTGTTTCCTTTAAAAGCACGTACAAGTAATTAAATTAAGAATTGTCTTTAGCAAAGAAAACTATTAAACAATGAACAATGATTGAACAATAATTTACAAATGACCCATCTCAAACACCATGCTCTTTTCTTTATCCTCCAATCATAGGTTAACTGTCTACTTTGACTAGCAAAGTCATTTCCTACCACATGCGCCTTTTTGGCTATTCCATGAACCAAACGAGCATCTTTCTTTGTTTCCGCCCTCCGTGCGCTGACTGAGCATCTTTGTCTGCTAAGACGATGAGTTTTTCACACAGGTGTTCACAGTTCAGCAGGCTTCTCTCCACTGGACTTTTTTTTCTCCTTTTTTCCACAGCTGTGTGCTGCCACCAAAGAGAAAATGAAAGTAAACTCCGGTCAGCTCATTCCCTTATTTTTTTAACACGTATGAGTTTAACTCGACACTTTAGTTTGAGAGATCCATACGCACATGCAGTCTCCTTCATTGAAGCCTGCCACTGTTTCTTTCAAAAGTCTGTGATTCTTTCTCGCTTCTCTCTCGGATTGTTGTCCTTCCTTTGCGCGTGATGGTCGATGGTCTCTGTAGTTCTCAGTTCCTTCCGCTCTGCTCCACTGGCTTAAACAACACTACACTTTTTGTCTGGAAAACCAATCGTTTGAGACTGTCACACGTCCACAGCAGTACTGAGACGCGTTTGTTATTGCGATATCGTGAAATTGATGATCCTGTTACATCACCAGCACCATAATATTCGAATTGAAATGAAATTTTTAAACACTTTTCTCCTTCAACATAATTTTGCCAAGATGTGATAGATGTGATTATAAAATTGCTGAAGGCTATATTACAAGTTCGATTTTATTTCAATTTATTGTGCAGCCCAACGACTACTCAAAATAATTAGAATTTCTGTTTGTGTCTGTCTGTCTGTCTGTCTAGCTCCACAGTTCATGGCCTTCAGGGCAGAGTGGACTCTCTGGAGAAGTCCAACTCTAAACTCATTGAGGAGGTGAGAAAGTCAGCATTCAGAGGATTGTAATTGATTTGGATCCACCCGCATTGTCTCTTTAATGCAGAATCAGTTTCTGTCACATGTTGAATAATCATTAAAAAATGATACGATAATTGATCTAAATATATATTTAGATGAGGTCACAGGGGGTACTATCAGCGTTGCTGCCAAACTGTTCTTTGTGATCAGCTGAATTTTTCTGTGTATGTGTGTGCAGTTGGCCATCGCCAAAAACAACATTATCAAACTGCAGGAAGAAAACCAGCAGCTGAGGAGTGAAAACAGCCTTATTCTGCTGAAGGCACAACAACAGTTAGAGGTACACAATCGCAAAAGACAAAATTACAAAATTATATTTATGTTTGAGAACACAGAGAAACATGAATAAGCATCTTTGTATTTGCTGCTTTTGTAAAGTTTTTTCTGCAGCTAAACCTGTATGTCTGTCCCTTTTATAGTCTCACAGTCATCACCAGCTCTGTCCAAAGACTGATGAACCTGAAGCAGAACATGGCTGACATGTTGTTCCTGTTCTTCATCCAGGTTACCCAAAGCGATGTGACAGTGGAGCGAGATACATACAAACAATCGCGCCAGGGTTTGGATGAGATGTACAATGAGGCTCGAAGGCAACTGAAGGAAGAGTGTCAGCTTAGACAGGTGAAAATGCAACTGCTTGTGTTTTTGTATATATTATACGGGGTGACCTATATTCACTGTATATCGTACTCATTCATGTGGTCATATTTTTAGGATGTGGAGAATGAGTTGGTCGTACAAGTCTCGATGAAACAGGAAATGGAGCTAGCCATGAAGCTTCTGGAGAAAGATATTCATGAAAAACAGGTCAGCATGCATTTTCATTTTGTCTTCTTTTTTTGACCGCTGACTTGTTTGCAAAAGAGTTCAAGAGCTGAAATCCCTAAGATGAAGACTAAACAGTGCACAGAGAGACAATGTTTACCATATAATTTACTTATAATAGAAATGGGTAATAATGAGTGCAAACACTGGAAGTTAATGAAAAAGGTCAAAACCTTTTAGAGATATTCAAACATTAAGAGCTAACATTAAGATCCTTTGTTTGCTCTTCACACTAACTGTCACCTCAGTGAGGGAGCACATGATAGCAAGACCTCTGGAGGGGTCGTTGGGTGGTACAAACCAAAAATATAGCACCAGCCTGGACTTGGTCTCACTGAGCAATAATATCTTGCCAGCTCTGGTGCCAGTCTCTGTGGCAGCCCTGCGATTGCCGTTTCACCACCAACATGTGAACTCTACATGCTTTAAAAACACCAGCAGCTGACAGCTGTAGCCAAGCTGTGAGGCACAGCAGCTGCATGACAGCAGCGTCATCGCAGCTTTTGTTAGGAGGCTGCTGGGTTCATAACATAAGTGAAGTTGAGAGCAATATCAGTATCATTGCTACATGGGATTATACTTGTATTATGCACTATGTACTTAGTCTTTTAGGATACTAGATGAAGTCAAATGACAGTTAATATAGATTCAATCTTTGTTGTTTATGAACAGGACACACTGATCGGACTGAGACATCAGCTGGATGAAGTGAAAGCCATCAATGTAGAAATGTACCAGAAGATGCAGGTGCAAACACACACATCTTTACCTGGGTGCACTCAGTCTCTTATCCCACACGGCAAATACACTTTAATCATCTCTACTACTTATGACAGCCAGTACTTCTCACTTGTCAGGCATCTGATGACGAGATGAAGAAGAAGAACAACATGATCAGTCGTCTGGAGGAGAAGACCAATCAGATCACTGCCACCATGAAGCAGCTGGAGCAAAGGTGAGATGCACTGCCTGTGGAGGCACAGCACACACTAACCAAAAGACAAAAATACCTGTCCTGTGTGTCTCCTCTGTCCCTTCCTCAATCTTAATTCTCTGCTCCTTTGTTAAAACCTCTGAGCTGCTTTTTTTGTTTTGCTGAATTGTATGTAAGCCCCTTTTTGTAAAGCAAGTGTGCCATCCTTGAGACCTTTTTAACAACTTTTCTAGGCCAGGCGGTCCATTGTAATGGATGCACTTTAATTTTTTTTTAAAAATAATTACTTAACAGTGCTTATCTTTTAAGTTCCGCATGGTTTAGTGTGAAGTTCTGCAGAGGAATCTTACAAAAAGAATTATTATTATTATTTTTAAAAATTCTTCTCATTCATCACCGTTTCAGAGTTTCCTCCAGGAAATGAGTTGCAAAGTCATAATCATTTTCCCCTCACAACTGGCTATTTGCGTTTTGTATCCTGCAAACTGATTATTTCTCAGCGTAGAGCCTTAAGAAAAATCTATGCTTTATTAATTTTGAATATAGAGTGTACCTGATATGAGGACCATCTCCACCAACATCATATTGAAATATGAATCATATATTTCTATAAAATAAAATAAGGCTTCAGGGAAAAGAGCATGGACAGCATTTCACACAGCAGATGCCGTACTGTTTATGGAATGCTATGGAATGTTTAGACCCTCACCTTTTGACTGAATTAATTGCAAATTATATATGTCCGAATTTGTGAAACATTTTCCTTGAGGAAACCCTGCAATCCTTGATTTTCCATGTCTAATGTATTGCCTCATATCTGCATTAGTCATTATGAAACCTGCTGGTTCATTGATGCCTTACGATTCCTCCTCACCTCATCGTTTACCGGTCAGCACGGTCCAACCCCTGCCCCCCCAACCCCAACCCCCCACCACCCCTCCTCTCCCATTGGTTTAAATCTGTTCCATCCTATTTGTGATTGGTTGTGAATGTGTTTTGCTTCTCTAAAGGTTTACACAGGGCTGGTAGGACACAAATCCCGGTTACACTTGTTATTTTCAGTAGGAGTTGTGTGTTGTTACAGCTTAAAAATCAGGTGAAGCTCAAAGCGTTCTGATTTAAGACACTGTTTTATGCCGAACTATTTACCAGCTAATTAGAGATGAATCTCCCTCTCAGAATTTTGTGTGATGTCTACTATTAAGTGATCAAATAGTAATAACTGCTGACAGTGTACATACAGTAGGTGAACAGAGAACTTGCTTTTCAGGCCTAAATCTCTTGTGTTGGTACAAGTATAGTTCTCAGCACACTTGACCTGAAATTCCGGTTTTTGTTTGCTGTAGTTGTACTCATCTATCTGTCGATTATCATCTATTACCTTTCCCTGCTTCTCCTCTCCACCTCTTTTCATTACTCATACGCCTACTGTAGAGGAAAGTTTGTTCAGACTGAAGAAAACTGGTAACAGCATGAACCTGGCAGCCTGAAACCAGATTTCTGTGTTTTTCTGACTTGTATTTACACTCTCTGCTGTGCTTGTGATGTTAAAAGTAACTTTGAGTGTTCAGTGTAACCGGGGGCCACTTAGAATACTGATGTATTGACATCCTTTCTTCCTTCCTTTCTTCCTTCCTTTCGTTCCTCCTCCTTTCCTCCCTTCTGTTTGTCTCCTCTGGACCATCCAATCATCCATCCATCTTTTTTGCTCCCTCCATATTTCATTTTTTTCTCCCTGATTTTGTCCCCGCTCCTCTTTGCAGTGATAAGGATCTGCTAAGTCAGACCAGAACGCTTGCCATGTCATTTGTTAAGTGTGCCAGCACCGACACAGAGCACCAGTACAAACTTGTCAAGGACATCTCCTTCTGAGGACAGACACGTGCACACACATGCAGACACATGATTGCTTATGACTAAATAAACAAATGGACTTAACAAAACATTCCTGTTTCTTGTACACAATATTAAGATGATTTTTATGGCCTAAGAGCAGCCACAGATTCAGGTGAAACTGGACGTTGGTGCTTTAGTTACTGAAACATGATCATCATCAGCGGAGCG
Organism: Naso thynnoides; assembly: GCA_029783665.1. Classification (NCBI taxonomy): domain Eukaryota; kingdom Metazoa; phylum Chordata; class Actinopteri; order Acanthuriformes; family Acanthuridae; genus Naso; species Naso thynnoides. Next base: position 6,870,515 of record JAQLOL010000001.1, read on the forward strand.
TCGGGATTCATAGAGACCACTGCAACATGTTTCATGACACTAAGTTTAATCTTCCTCAGACAACTTTGCTTTGTTTGTGCTGGTTCAGCTCATCAGAGGACTCTCTGAATAATACACGAGTTAGACTCAAACAGCCACTGAAGAAAACATTTTAAATGAATCATGCACTACTTCATCTATTTACTCACATGCTCAGCCACGCACACACCCAGGCACACACACGCACACAAACATTCATACCCTACTGCTACTACTCTTCATGTCTCCAGTAGTCAGTTTCATGCAGTAACACTGACAGTAATATAGTTGACTGTTTGAGCTTTCAGATGTTATCATAGGGTTGTTGTTATTGTTCACATTGAGTTAGAATGAGTATATTGGGCTTTCCCGTTCGTATTACAACTCCTGAGTGGTTTTATGTGCTAGCAGCCACTAGTTAGCAGAGCTGAATCACTGTGGCACTTAAGGACTGTATGAAAGTTATTGGGGCAGGGAGGGGGGTACTTACCCTCCAGCAGCATGAATTGGTCATTTTTTTCCCATTAGCCGTCGATGTAAGATGTAAGATGTAAGATGTAAGATGTAAACTTCAATTTAATGCTAAATATGTTAATAAAATAATCTTTTTTTTACATAACCACTATATTGCACAATACAAATAAAATTAGCACTAATCAACATACAGACTTATGGAAAGGTGTGAGGTGCTTTTGGATAGTGACAAATGACTCTCTCTTTGGAAAGATAACATCCAATCAGTGATTTTCTTACAGTCCCTGAGTGTCATCCACCTTCACAGATCGTTTATTAACTTGTGATTCTGTGTCTGGCCGTTTACCTTTATCGCACTGTTCAGCTTCAAAGCATGCGCAGGAACATGAAAACTACCAGACAACCTAAACAAACTGTCTGAATTTCATCACAGTCAGTCAGCAGCGGTTATTACAGATGTTTAACAGACAGCTTTTGCAGCCTCCTGCTTTCAATTTGTTGCCAGCTTGCTCTGCATGTGCTGCTCCTCATGGCCTGCTTACGACTGGCTGTGATGACCCTCATGTCTGTATTCAGTCCCTTGTTCACCACTGACTCTCTCTGTAATACACTCAGTAGTTTGTGGAGATCAGTACGGTGACACTAATGAACTGTGGTGAAGTGATGCAGTTTGTGGGATTGTTAGCCAATGAAAGTGTACATACATGTCAGAATATTTTTGTTCTATTGTTAGAACTTTTGTGAGCACTGCACAGCAGATAAATTTACCCAGAACTCTGACACTAAAACAAAATGGCTGAGGGAAAAAAGAAGTGCACTAAATAATAAAAAGGGAGTGATTTTTGACAACATGTTTCCTTATTGCTCTTCATCTTAATTAAAAATGGTAAGGGTGTAAGGTTTAGCAGATGAAAACAGCTCAGTGGGACCAGCAGCTTCAGCTCAGTTCATGCACTTTGCTTCTGCAGAGGAGACAGAACTGAGCCAAGTGTAGTTACACATCTATAAATCTCTGGAGCTTCTGCCAAGGAAATGTGGTTGTATTGTCGTGTCTTGTCTTGGCATATTTATTAACTTTTGTAATAGATCAGGAAATAATCATTCTACCTATTCTAACTTAATGTTCATAGTACTGTAACTCCTCTCAATTTGTAAAAGAATATTCACTCAGTACAGCTGTTGAAAACTCACAACTACTGTCTTTTACCACCGTGATCAATAAAGTTAGATGTTTTGAAAGTGTTGGGTGTGGTTTGAGTTTTGGCCATTTTTGGATTGCTGTAAAAGATGGAACATTTATTGTGTGATTTAAGAAAGTAATAAAGCTCAAAGTAAACAATTGTTTAAAGACAGTGTAATTTAGGATTATTTAACTTATTGTTAAGTGTGCGAGATTTCCGACAAAATCTAAAACTTTACTGAAAACCTCATATCCTGAAATACTGCTTTGAAAGTTTCCTCAAAATTTGCTTATTTTTCCACTCAAAATGCTATGTGTAATATGTGAGGTATCATCGACAAAGACACCACGGTGATGCTGCATTCGGTTAGCTATCTCTTCTGTTCCTTGTCTATTCGGTTTTTTAAGGTAGTTTGCCCCCATTGTCTCATCATGTATATTTATTTTGACTAATCACCCCTTTGTATTCATCATTGCTCACATTTGAACCCCCACAGTTCAACTCTCATTGCACTCTTTTCAGTTTTATGTTGGTGTTGTAAGAGTGTAAATTACAACGCCATCCTTCATCCTAAACTTCTTAATTTATCCTCAGCCACCATCCCTCCTTCATGTTCCCAAACCTCAGTCTGTCCCATCCCTCCTTGCCTCTTTCCCGTCTTCCTTCCCCATCCCCCCCAACCCCTGTTTTTTCTCTCCATGGTCCTGAGTTTGTCCCTGGTTATAATGGTGCAGATTACAGGAGGCAGAGAGGCACCGCACCTCGGCCGAGGAGGGAACCAGACGCTTCAAGTTGGACTTTGCCAACAAGGCTGACAGCCTGCAGCGGCAGATCGAACACAGAGAAAGGCAACTGTAAGCAAAACCTCTCCAGAGACAGACCGATTGGTAGACTCATGCACACTCAAACATGAACACATAATGAAAAGAAAAGCTGTGGAGCTCAGAGAGGAGACACAGTATTATATTTATGCCATAAGCTGTGTGGCATTGTAAAGTAGCTGTTGGTGTTATGCTTGTCTGCCTTGAATTCAAACTGTCCCAGTAAATCATAAAAACAGGACCAGTAAAAAAGGTTTAAAACATCATAAACTTCAGACGTTTGTGTTTCAGTATGATCTGTTAGTTTGCCTTTCTCCATTTCTTGTCTTAATGCTGTTATTTGTGTGGTTGATTAATGTCTGTAGAAACGATGCAAAAAGGTCACAACACAGTGGTTTGGTTGAGCTCAAAATGTGTGTTTTTAATGCAGTGATTAAATTTATTTTTTTCTTCTTCTTATTTTTTTTTTGGCCTGAGATTTTTTGCATCATATCCACCGGATTTTTCAACTCAGCACCTAAAGAATTGATGTGCGTGTGCTTGCTGAATTTTCCTATATTCATGTCTGTAGCCAACAGCTGGAGACCGACCTGAAGATAGAGAGGGAGTGGAGGCAGACGTTACAAAATGATCTAGACAGAGAGAGAGATACGGTGGCTCAGCTCAGCACAGACGCACTGCAGATCAATGGACTAAAAAAGGTGAGCAGATGTAGAGAAAGTATTGTACCATGTTCATGATGTTGTAAAGTATGTTTAAAGTACGTGTGTACAGCTTTGCATGTGTAAATAAGCATTTGCAGAACTGGATCTAATTTGACCTGATCCGATTGTTGTTCTCTGTTGTGTGTTTTCATTGTTTTTTTCAGGAGTTCCATCGTCTCCAGGATGAAAACTTTCAGCTGAAGACCATCTGCGAGGACCAAGAACAAGCTCTCGAGGAACTAGGGTCCAAACTTAGCGAGTATGTTTGCTTTTATCACAAATATGTGGACCAAGACTAAATACTCAGTTCAATTTAACTGTTTCAAATCTTTGTATGTTTTTTCAGGCAGAAAATATCCCTTAAAACATGCATTTTAATACAATACAGGTATTTTTCTCATCATATGAATTTCAGGTAAAAAAGTAAATAAATTCTGAGATCATGGATGCCACTGCCTGTGGTTTTGTACATTTTAACTCATCCATAACAAATTTATTGAAAAAACCAGACAAACTTTTGAAACCCAAGTGATGTTTTTTAGGTATTTATTTCCTTTAAGTAGAACATAAAGAAAAAAAAATTCTAGTAACTTTTCATGTTTTTTTTTTTTTTTTTGCCCCATCAGATCCAAGATGAAGATTGAAGACATCAAAGAAGCCAACAAAGCTCTTCAGGTAGAGTAAATGTGGGTTAGAGATAAAAATGGCATCTAAACACCTCTCTGTCACTAAGGTGCTAAGTTAGGTTAAGTATTAGTAAAATAGCTTCAGAGAAAAAAAAACAGCACTGCACAGGGCTTGCATTTTGGTGAAGTAGTAATGTCTATAGTGTCTATAGTGTGAAGTTTGGGAGAAACAGAGATTGTATCTTTTTGTTTCAGGGGGGTCAGGTTTGGTTGAAGGACAAGGAAGCGAGCCACTGCAAGCTGTGTGAGAAGGAATTCTCCATCTCAAGACGAAAGGTCAGCTCTGATGACTTTACAATAGTTTGCACCTATAAACCAAATAACAATATTTAGGTTCTTGTTCTCTCTCTCTCCAGCACCACTGTAGGAACTGTGGGGAGATTTTCTGTAATAGCTGCTCTGACAACGAGCTCCCTCTGCCAGCCTCACCAAAACCCGTGAGAGTCTGTGACACCTGCCACGCCCTCCTCCTCCAACGATGCTCTTCCAATCCAACGTGAAGGAGCCCCGCACTGCCGCCATGACTGCTTCAAACAATCTGAGCTCAGACTCGTGTATCCTCACCCTCCGGTCCTCTGTAAGATCCATCTCAACTTTTCTCAACAGTGTTTGCTGCTAGAAATGGACTGTGTGCACGAACATTTAGTACATTTGTTTAATCTTCTTTTAGTTTGAAAAGCCCTCAGACAAAATGAGGAACATCTGTATCTTTGTGACATGACTTTGTTCTGCGTCACTTCTGTCTTTTTTTGTAAAGGCTCTGCAGTATGAAACATTCAAACACCTTGTCCTGTAATCAGACACGGAGAAGGCAATCAGTCCACTATGACATGGACCAAAATGTCTTACATGATGAAAGAGTGAAGAATCCTCAGTCTGCTGTAATGTTATAAACACTCATGCCTGTGGGCAGTCAAATGATCTATCCTCAATATACATCAGTTACACACATCAAGTCATTTATTTACAAAAAACTTCTCAATAACATGACTGAGGCAGTCTGCCGTCGAGTTCCCTTTGGGTCAATCCACTGGTTGCACTGGGCAGAATTAGAGCACCAGCCTCTGCAGCTGTGTTGTCTGCACACACTGACACTGATCATCAGGTCAGGTTTTGATGAATTCCCCCACAAAGTCTGGGGGGAGGAGAGAGTTGTTATGAAAGGAGGAACAACTTTACAGTGAACTGAAAAATGAAACTGCACTCTAATGAGCACTAGTGCAGCTAAATGCAGCTGTTTTTCTGAAGCAAACCTCCAGTCTAACGTTGTACTGGGTTATTATAACATATGTGTTAATCCTCAGACTGTATACACGACATGTATAGCCAAACAGAGGAGCTTTTATAATTTATTCAAACAGTATGGTGGCCTTGTTACTGTTGGTGATTCTGACTCCGAAGCTCCTCCTTTTAGGTGAAGTGAAATGAACACAAAGTCTGAGGCAGCATTTATACAGGCACTAAAGATGTCAGCTGGAGAGATTAAATCCTACTTTACCAGAATCTAAATTGAAATATTACCTGGATATATTTAAGAATGTGGCACAAAGTAAAACTGGTCCCATTTGTTGCTGTTGTAATGACAGTGGTTTCACAGGGGCAACATGAATGTACTGTTAGGGTTGGGCAATATGGGCAAAAATACAGATTTTTTTGAACAAATTCCCTCTCTCATGTGACAGTAACCTAGGGATGATTATTGGTACTTCAAAAAAAAAATATTAATAACACAATTCTATTTTGGATCAGAAATCAATAGTAATGAAGATATGACCACAGGAAAAGTTAAGTGTTTAAACAAGTAAAAGTCTGAGAAATTGAGAAAATTACATCACTTTACTGTGATGCAGCCTTTAAAATCAGGAAAAAAACTCTTCAGTATCACTATACAATGTCTCAATAACGATACATTTTTTTAGTGTCCAGTCCTACTCTGTTGCACCTGCATTCATCTTTTCAGACAGGACTCAGTCCAGAGTGAAGTATTTGACGGACCATGTGACTGACTTTTCTGCAAACTAATTCCACAAACTGTCACTGCTCCTAGCAGATTTTGCCGTGCTGACACGGACACTAGACTAGTTCCCATGAACGCTGTGGCTTTCTGAGGAACTGAAAATATGCAATTTGTGCCTGTGTGAATGCAACAAATATTACCTACTTGTGCTTCTCATGTTTCCAAAATGAACCCTATTCACAGAGGCTTCTGAATCATAAAAACATTTCCAAGTAGCAACACTAGCCTGTACTAGCAAAGCAAGCAGCCTTGATTGAAGATACATTTCACAGCCTGTTAGAGGTACTGGGACAAAGGAGAGCCACAGATTCTCTTATCTCTGCTAACTGGTTCTAATTAACAGTCTGTCAAACTGGCTTTCGTTGATGAAACTATGTGCTGACAACCACTTCACTGACCCATTAGTAGATGTTAAGAGCAGAAATTGTAACGCTCTTCTTAGCCACTAAGTATCTTTAAACACTTGCCAGTCCTTGTTGCCTGTGACACATTTGAGTATTTATCAGATTTTTGCATCTGCACAAGTTGTTTTTGTTTTTTTTTATTTAGAAGACAGGGAACTTATTTGAGCTTACACTTGAAGTTTGTTGCAGTCTGTTCAGATAGAGATGTTTTAAGAAGAGCCACATTTTACCGCTGCTCCATTCCTGCGAAGGAAGGTTTAAAACTCTAAATTTTTTTTTCTTTTTAAAGTAAGGCTTAAGAGGTGTTTGTATTTTTCAAACTAGCGCTGATTACTGGCTTTGAAGTCCACAGTCCTCAGACGGGTCATAGTTCCACAGCACATTCTGGTTTTGTACTTAAATAAAATGTTTACAACTTGTGACTTTTCAAGAACTGGAAGTATTCATTCCCATGAAGGGACAAAACAGGCCTGGGTTTAGTTATGACATTTTTTTTTAGTTGTTACAATTATTTAAAAACTCACCAATTCATTTTATTAACCATGATGCACTATAGGCAGATGTTTCTGAATTGCACCCAGGCCTGAAATGTTTTTGTACTGTGTTGCTCTTGTAAATTTCCCAACTTTCAATGGGACTTGTATAGTGTTGATACCTCTGTATGTTGTATTATACATCATGTTAATTAACACTGTGGCCCTTTAGCTTACTAGATTCTGCCAAATTAATATTAACTGTGTTGCCAACAATATGTTGCCTTGACTGTGTAGCAGTTTGATTAAAAAGTTCCAAATAGAATCCTTCATGTTTACTTTTTTTCAATGTCGGTCCTGTCAGCATTTGTACTGTTGAGTCTTTTTCCTGTCCCACTAAAATCAGATGTTCACTCTTTGTTTTCTGGTTCTTGATTATACACCTCCTTTACAGGGCAAACATTTATTCATTTTGATGTATTCACATTCATAACAAATACTTCATTACGTGTAAAGTCAGAGTCAGGGAGACAGAAAGAGAATTAAATATAAAATTTATTAGGCAAAAATGTACAACAGCTGCATAAACTATCTTACAGCTCAAATATAGAGGCTTTATTTTACTTCCACTCTTTAAGAGTAGAATATAATATTCAACTTAATATTTAATTCTGCAATGAACTGTGAAAACATTCATAAAAAACCACACTGGCTCACATTTAGCAAACTTTTCAAAGCAGGGAAGCTAATTAAAAATCCAAGTTTGAGTCAGTGTATTTCAGGTTGGATAAATTTCTGCTGAAAACAAGTTTAAACCAAATAAAGATTAAAAAATTAAGTCAATTTCTCAACACTGCTCAAAAGAGCACGGTTTATCTAAACAAGTCATCCAAATTAAAGCAGTTATCAGGGGGATTCAAAATGATCATTCAAAATGATTCTTTTCTTTTGCGTCAAATCCCACAGCTGTCTGTGACGTATGAAGTTCTGTGTACATACTGTGTCTACACTGACTTATCTCCTGCCAACGGATGATTCAAGACAAATTAAGGTGCATCACTTCAAATGTAACTTAATCACTGACCACACTTTTAATTTCTTTTAACATGCTGGCAATATAAATTGGTGTTCAGTTCACCAAAGAAAATGCACTTTTCACTTGAGCCATAAACTAAATTACAATATACAATTGTTTGAAAACGTAGGATTAACAAATAATCTCCTAAATGAACCAGCAACCATGTTTAGAACTTCCAACAGCTCCAACATTTTAAACAGATTTTTTTCTTCATATGCCTTAAGGAATGTTGTTATAATAATGCTTGTTAAAGGCATTAATAAGCAGCAATTGTCTGTTACTTTTTCAAACACAACATTCAAACTTTGCCCCTTCGTCCTGGCTCAACTAGACTGTGAGAGCAGCAGTGGTTAGGTGAGACGGAGACTAAATAATGAGAGGGAGCTGTGTTACTGTGAACAAGTCAAAGAATCAGAAAAAAAGTTTTGTGATTGTTTCACAGCAGTTTTGTTCTTAAACACAAATAGACATGCCCACATCTCTGTTTAAACCCTGCAAGAAGGTGCTGAAAAGGTGGATTTAGTGAAACTCAACCAAAGCCCACGCTTCATCCTCTGTGCCGTTTCCTTCTCTGCTGTGTGTGTGTGTACACAGACCTGCAGCTCATGACACAGAGCAGAGGGAAGGGTTGAGACAGCAATGTAACTTTTTTTTTTTTTTTTTTTTTTTGTGGGGTGGTGAGTTCTAACTTTGCACCATTAGTGGCTGTATGTGAAACACGACTGCCCAAAGGTTGACACCCAGACACCCAGAAATGTTACAAACACAGCAAAACAATTAGAAAATCAGACAATTAAGGCCCAGGGCAGAGTCTCCGCTGATGCACAACCACACGCTTATTCAGAAATGATAACTGAGGGGATTGATTTTTTTTGAGTCTGTACATTTTTTTTTTGTAGAGACTTCAAATCAGCTCTCCTGCTTAGAAACAAATCAAGTAAATGTGGCCCACAGAGACAACAGACAAACATCAGGATGGACTGAAAGAGTGGGATGACATCATCAGTATGCACCTCGTAGCCCGCTGCTCCGTGAGCCTCCGCCCCCTCCTGAGTTACTGTAGTAACCACCGCCACTGCCACGACCTGAAATGGTTTTAAAAAGATGTCTCTGTTTAAAAATCTAAAATTATTTCTCTTGGATGTCATGACTGTGAGTAAACTATGAGATAAAGAAGGAGTACTCAACTTTTTTACACAAACCATCACAACAACAATAACTGCACCTTAGTATACAAAACCATCATCTGTGCGAAACCCAATACATCTCTTAAGTACAAAACATGTCAAAACAAGGGATTTATCAAACTTTAATACTAAATGAAAACTCACTCATTTCAGCTGCTCCACTGGCTGTTGAGTTGAGAAACAGCTCGATGTAGCGATGCTCTGTGGAGAAAACATTGAATCATCAATTATATTTTCAGATTCTGGATTTATTCTGCTGTTTAATGTAAATGAAATCCACCTGGGTACTTTCTCAGCTAGTTAAAGTACAATATAAAATATCTTCATTGTTGTCATGGAAAATGTTTTGCCCTTTTGTTAACCTGTTAAAAGTGGTGTCACAAGAACCACCACAAAGACAGACGAGCTGAAGAGGAAAGAGAGGACATACGCATGTGGTTCTTGTCTTTGGACATGGCTGCCACAGCATCTTCATGGGAACGAAACTCCACATCTGCTTCACCGGTCGACTTCCCGTTTAGAGCAACGTCGATGTGGACCCTCAGTGGATTCAAAGGAGCGAAAAACTACAAGTACACACAGACACACACAAAAGATGTATATATATATATTAGTGGTGTAATAACACGTTTTAACGATACGATGTGTACTACAATACATGTTTGGCAATATAACACAAGAACAATATGGGCTTATTTAGAGCAAAATGATATGGTTCAATGACTAGAAATCGATAAAGTGAGTGACATTTTTCTGTCTCCTTTTTTTTTTTTGCCTAAAGCAGAGGAAAAGAAAATGCCCATTTCTATGCTGCGGTAGAGGAGACAAAACACCAGAAAAGCACGATACACTGAATTACATAAAGTTTAAGGCCTCTATCCGATCTGTGTGGACCGCAGACACGTACTGAAAATCTCTTGTTCCCCTGGTGCTTCCCTGCCATGATCCACCATTATCTGAAGCGATGCTGCTGACACAATACGCATGACCAGAATGTCAGAGAATGAACCAACGTTTTACATACATGGCACAAATGCTCAGTATAGATACAATCCATTTTTGCTTTAAAAACAGTTTTAGATCGATTCAAGTACACTAGAGGGACGATATGCCATTTACCTATCGTTGTAGTTTGATTGTAGAAATATAAATTGATGCATCCTTACACCCCTAATACATACAGATATATACAGCTGAGCTTACGTTAACCTGTAATTCCCAGTCTTGGACCAGAAAATCTGTTAAAGTCTGGCATATTCAAATCTCGCCGGGAAAAGTGTCTGGTTAAATCTCTAATAAAGTCTGAAGTTAAAACGTGCAACATGCAAAATCCAGGTAGATTTGGCGTGTAAATTTTGGATGCCTTTGGGAGGACTTTGTTGCAGCAAAATATAATGACGTCTGTCACCGCCGCTGCTGCATTGTAGTATCAATAGCATGACATTTTGGTAAGACAAGTAATTATGTATTGTTAAATTACAGTTTTAGTAGTTCCCCAAAGTATAAATTTATAACCTCTGGTTATAAATTTATACTTTGTTAAAGTTAAAGTAAAGTGAAATTAAAGTAACCTGGACCTGCATAAGAAGCACAAAAGTGATGTATGGATTAACCAATCAAAAATGATTAAAAAAAGTATGTTCAGAAATTCAGCACTGAAGCGGTTTTATTGTTGGGGCTGTTATTGCAAAGACAGTCACTTTGGTTTCCCTCAGAAACTCAGAGACTGGCAACTACCAACAACACCAGACAAACTGCATACATTTGCAAATTCTTCGAGACAAAACAATCACTACCACTTCGGATGAGCCAAGAAAGACACACGGAAGAGGTAGAGTGACATTTTCATCATTTTATATGGAATATAATGCAGTATGAAAATTGCTTTAACTACTGCAGAGGTTGGTGTCAGGTGTAGGGGCAGCAGAGGGAAACAAGTCATGTGTGAGTTTATTCATTCATTATGTTATAATGGAAAAATGACAGCACATCAAGCCTTCATTTTCCCGATAGTCATTTTCACAATGAAAGTTTGTGTGTATGCGTGTGTCTGCGTTCTTACTTTAGCGATGTCTCCCTCTGTGGCACGGAAAGGTAAACCCCTCATATGGACAAAATGGCCGCTGTGGAAGCCAGAGGAACCATCACTTTGACCACTGTAACCGTGGCTTCCCATCCCTGAGTCGGATCATATTACCAGAATAACAATACATGTTTGAGTGACATAATACTGATACACAGTTTTCATTTAGAAAACATACAGTACATTTTGTTTTTTTGTTTTATTAATGTTTCTTGTTCAATGTCTGAAATCCTTTTATACTCTCCAAGAAGTCTTGGCTTCATTTTGGAGACTTCAAGCAAAGGCAGTCAAAATGAAAATAGAAAAAATAAAATTGTTAAGATGCAGCCCCAAAATCTAATTTCTTTTCCAGACAGAAAATACAAAGTGTTGAAACAATCATCAGAACCTTTCAGCAGGGATGCTAAACTCTTAACTCAGCCCATCTACATGCCAGAGGGTGAATGAAGTTTGGACTTTACCTCTCCCTCCCCTCTCTCCTCTCACTCGGTCATCAAACATGCCGTTGCCAAAACAGTAATTGTTGAAACCATTGTAGCTGTCAAAGCCACTGTAACCTGGACACAGACACCAACACAGCAAGAGGAAAACTCAAACTGTAATCTAACTGATAAAAAACGTAACAGTAGCAGCAGGGCTCATTCTTTCACATCACCATCACAACACAGCAAACAGGAATAAATAGCAGGCCAACAAGACAGTGAAAAGGGGTTGGCACAGTAACAGAGAATAATGAAACTTTGTGTGGACCAGTAATGCTATCAATCAAACACCATAAAAGTAGAAGGGTAACTAACGTTATTTAAGTTAGGCCAAAAACAAACAAACAAACAAAAAACCCTGCTTACCTCCTCCATAGCCCCCTCCGCTCCTCATGGTGTCCATCAGAGCCCCACCGCGGCCAGGCCCAGGCCCAAAAAACCCTCCTCTGGGGCCCCTCATCATGGGTCTGTCGTATGGCCCTGGTCTCTGTCCTCCCATCCCCCGCCGTGGCAGTTCATAATATGCTCTGATCTCATTACGACTGCTCTTAAAAATCTCTATATACCTGCAGTATGAGAGGCCCATGTGGTAGAGGGGGGCAGAGGAGAGGGTTAAGGTGTAGAAATGGCTTAGCTTGGGTTACATACATAGAAATGATTTACAGAGAGAGAGGATATACACATAAAGGACGAATATTCTACATACTGGTTTATTCCACTTCTAAATCATAGTTTTAACCAAAAATAGAGTGCCTGAATAACTGAATCTCAACAATGTGTCTTTTTTTTTGACAGGGTGCTATTCTTTGGGATTCTCACGACTTGATTTTGATTCATTCGGTCACAATTCAATTCAAAATCAGTTTTGATATAAATAATTCTCCATTCAAAATCGATTCGTGATTGAGTAAATGGAAAAGGAGACACTATTTTTAGTTTCCTGCTCGAGAATACTGTGTGCCAATAAAATGTACCTGTGTCCTTAGCCCACTGAAATACAACATGAAATGTAACCACAAAGAAATAGAAATTTTGTTGCTTCTGAACTCTAAGCTCCAGGAAAAGCCTTTGTTGGGCCACTGATGTAAATGACGCAGGATTTTTTAGGTAAACAGACTAAGTGCCTGAGTTGTTTTTTTTTAAACTGCAGAGGTGTTTGAGTCATTTAATGCTACACAGCATGTTGGTCAGCTGATCTCTTTCTGTTAAAATTGACTGCTGCTCCTCTCTGCTATAAGGTAGTCTCTGTGACGGCTTTGAAAGTTAACAATATACCTCACATTAATCTTGGAAAGGTAACAAATTTAGTTATTGTATTTGAAAAAACTTGCAACTGCTGCCTTTTTGGAATATGAAAATATTGACTGTTACGAGATAACTGTCCAAGCAGTAAATTGTCCAGGTCCTGCGCTGCCCACTCACTGCCTTTTCAGTCAGCATCACGTCCTTAAACATTATTTTGAAAACGGATTTATTACATTTTGTGAATCGATTCTGAATGGTAGGAGATCAAGATTTTTCTGCGTTTTGATTTTTTTTCACCCACCCCTAATGATTATCTGGGCTTAGGGCTGCAGTAAAGGACTTCTAAACCAACCAAAGAATTTTAGGTGTTTCATTTACGTGATTTAGAGCTGCAGAAAGATGTTTGAAGCTTTACTCAAATGACTGTCCTCTGTTTCTACACTTAGTCCCCACTTCCACGGTAAATTATCCAAAAGATACATCCATAAGAGTACATAAAAGAAAGTGAATTGAGCTTCAGGTCTTAGATGACCAAAGCCAAAATTGTCTAAGATATAAAAACCTCACACCTCCTTTAATTTGTACTTTAGATTAGATTCATGCCCTTTCATCCCATTATTCAACATGTCACCATAGTTACAATGAATAAACTCAACATATCCTTCCCATTAGCATTTCAGTAAAAATTACATTACTCACTAAAGTAATTTACCCACTTAATCATTGTTTTACAATAATTACTCTTGCACACCAACCCATGCTTGTAATTTAACAATTAGAGGACCCATCCCATAAATATCACAATACTCCAATATGACCATCCATTAAATGCTACAATATAAGCCCAACCCAGTCCAGCCCGTCCCTTTCCCGTCTGTCCCACCTGTGCCCTATTCTTTCCTTGTGTTTCCCCAGAGCCTTTTCTGCTATCTCCTTTGAAGCAAACTGCACGAAGGCTTCCCCTGTGCTCCTCCCCTGGTAGTCCACTGGCAGAGTAATCCCATTTGGCACGATTCTCAACCCTTTAACCCAAGCACACATAAATACATAGGTCGGTAGGTAGACTGATAGATAAAAAGAATAGATAGAACAACACCCACTGCATCACTGGAGCTTTCAGATTAATGTATGTCATGACAGCAAATAAATACCAGCTGTAGTACCTGGTAAGACTGCATTTAAAAAGGGGCATCTAGGAGGACTGAATTTATACTTGTAAGATGCAGCATAAGTGAAACAAACACTGGCCTGGAGTCAGCAACTAAGAAAAAGTTAAGTGGATGTAGACTAAATGTTCTCTGAGAAAACAAATTTAGTTTACTAGCCTAATGTTATTACTGTTTAGAAACACTGGCCGATTAAAATTATTACGTGTTAATTATTCTAGAAAAGTGCTGCCCATGAGCAGAATCACAGTAATGACCCCAGATCAGTTTCCCCAGTCAAGCTAGCCCAGTAAGTCCTAACTTTTTAAACCAAATTAGGAGGCATAATATCAAGGTCATATAGCAGAAGCATCTTAAATAATGTAATATAATAATAACAACATAGCAAGAAGCCATGTAACAACTGGTAACAAGGACAAATTGGTCAACACAGTATGACTATACCACAAAAAACAAGCATACATTCGGCCTTTGGGCCATGACACACAGACAAGTTGACTAATCAGAAGTAAAAAAATGTAAAACCACAGTCTTACGTGTTAGCAAATGATAGTGTATGGCCATGTTGTTGGGTTGTTTAGTGAAGGGGAAAGAATTGTTCAAAGTGCAGTTGGCAGTACTTTGCATTTTTCATGAAACAACCAAGGTCACATTTCCCGATATCATGGTACTAAAAGAGCTGCAAATGTAAAGTTGACTATTTTCCACTTTTGCACATACATAAACTTATTACAAAGATAATACTTAAGAAGTTATGAATAGATATAAATTACTGTAGCTTTTAAGTTTTACCTGGGCCTTTACAGTTGGAACAATGTAATAAACTGATAGTGGACTTTTTCTTCAACATAATTCACTGGAACTTTTGTTGACCTGATGAAGTCCCTGTAAACTTTGTACATAATACAGGGGTATGCATAAATACTGACAAAGGCATTAATTATATTCAGAGCCTACTTGCATGTGACATTTCTTTTAGTGGCATTGTCTCATTTGATTGCCTTTCACAATAAGCTAAGATCATCTTTTGCGCATTTAAAAAACTAGCTGCAGTTCAATCAGCACCGATACAATATGATGCCAACCTACAAGACGTTGTGAGCTGTGTGTCTGTAAAAAAAAACTACCTCTAAGATAAACACAAATGGTGTAATACTAGTACAGTTCAATGGGGTAAGAGTACAAAAGTTTAAATGTTCATGTACCTGAGAAGAACTGAACAATCTCCTCCTTGCTGCAGCCAAAGGGAAGGCCTCTAAGTCTCAGCATGCAGCCACTGCAGCTGTCATAGTCAGCAGGGCCGCTACGTTTCAGCACCCAGTCCATTTCACTACGGTTTGACTTGAACACTGATTCAGAAACACAGAGAGATTGACACACGTGGCACATGTCAAGATAAGAGTTTCACTGATAGTTATCATACACACAACAGGGGGAATGTGCAATAAATACAGGTAAGCCGTGAGAAGAGAGAGAGAAAAAAAAAAACTTGTCTGCAAGCCAAACCCACAGAACAACATTTCTAAAGCCAAGTTGTGAGGTGTCGCCTGTTTCCATCAATAATGTCGTATAGTGTGGTCATTATCTTAACAGAAAGGCAACACAGATGAAGCACTCACTGCTTTGTCGGTTTGGTATGACAGGTTATTTTGCTTGCTTACCCTCTATGTATCGGTGTCCCATGTATTTCCGGTCTTTGGCAAGGGCATTCTTGAAATCCTCGGCCATTTTCAGCTCGATGAATGCCTCTCCACTGGGACGGCCTTCTTTAGAGTATGTGAAACACACTCCATTTACTTTCCCAACAATGTCACAGTCTGTAATTAAGTAAGATTGATTGAGATTTAGACATTCTCTGGCATAGAAGAAAAACTCACAAAAAAGGGTATCACTGGATCCCATGCAACTTGAACTGGCATAAGTTCCAGAAAATAAAATCAAACTGTATACCGTCATCTGATTAACATATGATGATGTCAGCTTTACGACAGGAGCCATGTAAAATTTTAAATGCTAAGATGAGAAAAAACAGCTTAGAAAAAGTTAGGAATCTGTGTGAAGCAACAAGTGAAGTTGCAGGAGGGAGAGAAGACTCCTGGACAATTACAACTAGTCAGTTAAGGCCAGCTATATATTTAACTTCCACACATGCAACCAATGTAACCCTGATTCTTTTCATGTATATCTTTAGTTTTAGATGTAATTTAAGTCCTATAATTAAGCTGTAGAGATACATGAGTGTCTTCTCACCAGAGAAAAAACTGGCAACCTCCTCCTGAGTGCAGGACCAGGGAAGTCCTCTGATGCGAACCACATAACCCTCTTCATTCAAAGACATCCTCACTGCCTCAGAGAGCACAACACAGCATGAAAACAAAAGACATCACACAGTAATAAAAGAAGGTTATATTTCCATGTATGCCACAAACTCCCAGAATTCCCTTTTTGTGGAGCCCCTGGGCTCAATGTCTAAATTAAGGACAACACAAATCGAGGCATTAGCTATAGATTACAGATACCTCTCGCATGCACTGCCACGTTTGATTTAAAAGACTTTTAACAGTCCTGAATTGGGTAACTTACTGCTCCTCGCATGTTTTGAGCCTTTTTTATGTAAACACGCATTGACTGTGAGTGATTATCATTGATAAGATTAAAAAAAAGAGCTTTCTGCCATAAAATATGTGACTTTTAAACACTGACAGACGTCAAGCGTAATAATAGATTGAACAAAGTTCTGCTAGTAGTTTAGTTTAGGGTTAACCTTACAAATAGCACATTTGTTGTCTGTGAGAATAAAACTAAATTCACAGAGACAGAAACGTTGTTACCAGAATAAGAACGCAACTGAAGGCCCACTAGGAAATATCTTGTAATTTTGCACTGCTGCCTTCACAACAGTTGAAGAAGCTAATGTACGTTACTTCCTCCTTTCAACTGTGTCTGAAGTGTTGGTAAAATCAAGAGGTTTGCAAGCTAAGGTAACAGTTGCTCACAACTTACTCAGACCCCCCCAGCGAGATTTCAAGGTTTCTTTAATAGTTACTGATAAGATTCTTGGAAGTCCGCCCCCAGGACAATATTTTAAAGCCTGGGTTAACTAATGATGCTAACGTTTCTCCACTGTCAGACTGACTTGCTAACGTTAGCTCGAGAACATTAGCTAGCAGTTAGCAGGCTAACTGTAGGACACTGACAGCGGTCAAACCTAGAAGGCAAACTAGTAAAATCCCAAACGGTCACTTGGTACAAAACAATGTCCCCGGATAAAAACATGCCAGATGACCGCGAAAAATGTCCAAAATCGATAAACTTACCTTACAGTCGCCTCTTGTCCCCGGTCTCCTGCTCTTGTTACGAGCCTCAGGTGTCACTGCCAGCAAACCCGCTCAGGTACGTTGTCGCGAGACTTTGACACATTAAAAATGATGACGTTTAAATTCCTCAGCTTTTATTTTCCAAAGATAGTAACAACAATAAAATTAAGAAAAACAGCATCGTATAAAGACACCATTGTTGAACTTGTTTTGAGATGAACAGTTACAGGAATATAAATGTAAAAATGTTTTTTCTAAATGTGATTTTTTTTTTCAAACTGAAAACTTTTACTGAACTCTATGCATGTAAGATTGTCCATTAACTGGCCCACTGAACTTCCTGAGTATGCAATAACATATTCTTTGTATGCAGGTCTAGTTAATTTATAGATACTTTTGAAAACTGTCGCATGCAGGTAAAGCACTTTAAATGTGCTCTACCTGCGCATTGTTTAAACTAAGAACAAAAACGTAGATTATTTTTATTTACAGAGGCATAAATGAGTCAGTGTATTAAGCATCATATAAAACTACATAAGACACTAATCACTCTGGAATTGGTTTATCATGTACGCATGACAGGCAGGCATTGTGGCTGTAAAATCTGGCAACCCTGAGAAGGTGACGCTGTGGGTCGCTCGCTGAAATAATACAGACAGGGTGCAAAGTCCGTCAAAAGCTGTGAGACGACTGTCAGCACCGACATCGCTGGAAACTCACTTTCAAGCCACTGTCACACTGAATCAAACCACGATGAAGATCCCTGTATTTGTATTGGATGCCTTCACTGATTCACCATTCAAGGGGAACCCCGCGGCAATTTGTCCGCTTTTGCAAGTGAGTAAGAATATTTGAAGTAATGCCAGTATGTGGACCAGCCTGTGTCTGCAGCAGGGCTTTACAAAATGTAGCGAGCTGAAAAAGACAGGCATCGCCTCCTACTTCTTCTAAAATGTTTTTGGCTATTGATGGAAGATTAAATACCGCTTCTTGAAACACTTTTTATTGCAAAAATTTGTGCATGATGTTTCTAACAGGAGCTGAGTGATGACTTGTATCAGAAGCTAGCAGCAGAGATGAACCTGTCAGAAACAACTTTTATCACCAGGATCAACCCCTCTGATAATTTTACTACAGGTCAGATTACATCTATTTAATATATTACCATCAAATGAACTGGTCTTGATTGTAGCCATATATCTTATGTATTGGTCAGATGGCTCGAACAGACACGCACAAATTGTAATATGTAGTAACCTATGTATTGTTAGACTATTTAAAGCTGATCAAATGGGAATCAAATGTCCTCAGCAATTCAGTGGATTTGGTAACTATAAAGATCAAAACAAAAACACACAGAAAAACAAAGACATTCATACATACTTGTGGTCAATAGAAGTTGACATTGCTTGTAAAATGTTGGCTGGAACAGAGAAACTATTTTTAATAGTTGGAGCCTCAAAACTAATTAAAAATATGTCTTCAGAAAGGCACAATAGAACAAGCCATAAAATTACTGCAGCGAAACAGTTACAGTAAGATTCTCAAAACATAAATTCAAGGGAATTTGCAGACATTAGACAACATAGCATACACAATGACAAATTTGAATTCAGAGTTCAACTACTGGTGATTGCCAAAATTCATGAAACAATTCACAACAGATCCATCCTCAGATAATTAATGTACATTAATACAAATGTAACTATTAGACATTGTGATGGGCTTGACATGCTGTTCAGAATACGCTAAAGGGCACAACTTAACATACTGTGCAGCTGTGAGTACAGTACATGAAAGGCAGCAGACACAGGACTATTTAACATTCAGAGTAAAGTTTAGGTTGTATCTGCAAGTTACAACAACCTTCACTTATTGTTCATGCTTTCACTGCGCGAAAAGTTTGGAAAATCAAGAGAAACAAATGAGGAATAAAGAGATTAACTGACTGACGAAGCAGCTGTTCCGATATATTACACATTTGAATCATTGAAGATAATGAAGTGACTATGAAGAGCAAAGGTTGACTGTGAGTTCAGACATAGTTTAAGACATTTTGGTTGTAGATAAAAAGACATAGCTGTGAACCTCTGTCCACTTCAATGAGGTCATGCCTTTTGCCTTTGTGTGTTCTTGCGTGTGCACAAACTGAAAAAACACCTGTCCTCAGCAGTCCGGCTAGCAATTTTAAACACACAGCTAAGACTTGCATTGTTGGGAATGGCAAGAACAATGCAATGAGCTGTCACAGATACAAAAAAATGTAGTGTGCAGTGGCTCAGTGTTTTACAAATGGTACAACTGCAAAGAGAGGAATGCCTGTGTCATTTACACGCAACTGGAGAATGTAAACATTCCCCTGCACATAACCACAGAGCTTCAACAGGTCTCAGGCTTCACGTTGTATGACAAAGAAATGAACTTCATAACATTTATGCACCTCATGCAGAGGTTAATCATTAGCTGTCTAATGCTTATAGTTCTGCTAATAACCCTCTTAGCGGTGAGTCAGCTGTAGTAGGTAAGGTAATCAATTTTGGAAACACTGCATTTGTTATTAAAGTAATTCATCTGGATAAACTGTGAGGATCTGAATAAACAAGATTTACTTTGCATGACATTCATCTGTTGGTACAAAGGCAGTCATCACTGGAATAGCATTATAAGGTTATTATATGTCGGTCTTTTTGGGTCATATTTTGCTTGCAGCTCAGTAATTACTTACTATTGACATTAACACATAAGCATTTCAGATTCACATGAGAAATGGTGGATATGAAAAAACACTATTGACAGAAATTTAGCTAATCTGATGCTTAACTAT
>JAQLOL010000001.1:6897099-6919480 GCA_029783665.1 Naso thynnoides
ATGCTTAACTATTGTTACCGTTTTGGATAATTTTGGTTCTGAGTTGCAGACTTTAAAGACACGTGTTACAAAGTTCATGTGTTAAAGCATGTCTGCCATTGTGTTCGAAAGGATCAAGGTTCCGTCTTCGATGGTTTACGCCCACCAATGAAATCAATCTGTGTGGTCATGCCACTCTTGCCTCTGCAGCAGTGCTGTTCCAGTATAACAGTAAGCTACAAAACAAACACACACATGGACATGAACAGCACAAAAAGATTAATTGGCATTTTCAAATACTATTGTTGTTTCTCCTGTGTAAAAAAAGTGCAACTTGCTTCAAAAATGGACAAAGCATTGTGCATTAATTACTTACATGTAAACACCGAACCTAATTAACCAGCTAGTTGGTGAGCCCTAATATTCTGTGTGTATGTTTTGCCTGTTAGAGAATGTGAATCCTATGCTGGTGTTTGAGACCAAGAGTGGAGATCTGGCTGTCGCCAAACAGGGGGAAGGGTACATCATGGACTTTCCCCTCAACCCACCAACCCAGCAGGTACAGTATGTGGTCAGATAAACACATCAGAATGTCACCAGGCAATCTTGGTCGACATTTTACTAGTACAGTTTCAACTAGAAAATGTCTCTTAGAAATTTTAAGTGTGCCTGATACCTTGTGTTGGATCGCCAAACCAATGTTGCCATTGCTCAGTAAATATTATTCCCAAGTCCCCACAGAGACAATCAGTCTTTAATCAATGTCCCCATAAAGATATCAAAGCCAGAGATGATGTGTGCTTTTGTTTGCATTAGTCTGAAATGTCCTCACAGAGATATTTAAGCATGTGTGTGTTTAATTATCCAATCAACACCAGCTGTGTTTAAGTGTAACTTGACACCTTAATATTGGATCTAACTCAGAGAGACAAAGAAATCTCCCTGATTGCACACCTTGAACAAGTGGGCATTTTGGCACAACCATGAGTCACATCCACAAAACGACCAGATGTATAGCGTCACAAAGACGTGCTGAACAAAGTTATATAAATTTATGTGGACAGCTGTACAAATCTGGCAGCCTTAGTGAGAGAGACAAAGTGGTCCCATCTGCCTCTTCTCCAGAAATTTCAAACATCAGTTATAATGGCTGCTTATGGGAGAAATTAGTGAACTCTTATCACACAGAGCCCCACTGAGCCTAAAGTATAAGACTGACTGCTTCCAAACCTATATCACAAGAACATAACATTTCCTATGTTTTCTGATGTTTTATGTGTGGTTTGGCCAAAGTTGTGGGATTTATTGGGATTCATTTCTGAGATTTTTAAATTACACTTCACTGCTTCTCCACCCTAGCAATGACATCACCCACTCAAGCCTGCTCAAGATTCTGCAATACACACCCATTATAAAATCTGAAGTGGAACAAAAATGGCACAAAACTAAAACTAATATCTAAAAAACGTTAAAAGATAGCAAAAACATGTGAATACAAGTTTAATAGTTTAACTATATGGAAGCAGTACAAGTTCAAAGAGGGGTGGGTTTGAACATTTTTTGCAAAATTTTTCTGCGATTTCCCATTCATTTCAATTTTTTCAATTTTTGCAAACAGTTATACGAATCGTTACCAAAACTCATAGCACACTATTCCCAATAATTCCACACGTTTTGATATATGTTCCATGTATGTGCACTCAAAACTGCGGCACGAGTTACACGCCAAAATTTGGCAGAGGAGGAATACCAAATGTGTTCCTGTACGTGCTTTGCACATCAGGCACACAAGTTATTTGTCTTTGGATGTGAAGCTGTATCAGAAAGGTAGAATACATGTTATGGATCTGCAGAGCCATAAGGAATGAAAACATAACTAACACAATGAACCTAAGCACCGCTAATAAAACATTCTGTGTTGAACATCACATGAAACACACACCTACTCTCATTTTTCATAGCCCGGAACATGATCATGTAAATCAACATCACTTTAAGAACATGTCCTTCATAACCCCAGGAACATACAGCTGGACCTGGATTAGTATTAGCGCTGCTAGTAACTCTCTTTTTCAAAAGATTCAAAAATGTGATTACTCTTACAACTTTGTTTTTCTAAAATCTCTTTTCTCAGGACCCCAGTGAGTTCAAAGACGTCATCAAGGTCAGTAATCTGAGTGGATGTTTTATAGGACTTACTCGGCTTTAGGTCCACATAAACTCATCCATACGTGTGATATGTGGCACTGTGATGACATTCCTGTTGATTTGTCTAGTTTTGTCTCTGCCACTGCACGTGTTACAGGCTGCAGTTGGAAACCACCCAGTCCAGGAAGTTTATTTGAGCTCCAGTACTAAGAAACTCTTGATACGACTGGCTGACAGCTGCAACAGGTTGCAATAACACACACAGAAATTTAAACCACTGACCTCTCAAACAGCAGCCTGTTTGTCTTTAGGTCATGCTTGGTTGCAAAATCCCTCACCTGCATCTTGCCATGTTGGTTTTTTATCTCTGCAAACGTGTGTTTTCTCCAGGTCGGTGATAACGAGTCTGAGAGTTGACCCTATGTCTCTTGAGAGCAGTGAGAGAAGTGGAAGAGTCAAAGGAGTCATCGTCACTGTGAAAGGTTGCAAGTTAAATCCTATAGCTAGACCAGAATTTTAGTGATATTAACTAAAGTTAAGACATACAGTGTGTTTTAAGAAAGAAGTACCACCGGTATTATTGGCCGATACTGGTCTATGGCAGATATGTATATATGTTTTGGCTTGTATGTTCTCAGGTATCATTGATATCAAAATTGTTTTTTAAGGGTGGAAAAAAATGCTTGGACAAGTGATTTTAAAAAGTGTAATTACAAAGTTGGTCCAGCCGAGGGCGGTCTGAAATTTAATAACGAAGTGTAAACTCGTCAGTGCGCTGATGTTTGGAATAAAGTTTGTTAAAATGTCAGATATCTTGCCTCCATTACTTATCTTTGTCACGAGATTTTGATAACCGCATTTAGCTGAGATATATATATTTATATAATACTAGCTGGGCCGATATATTAGATAGCAGAATTTTCTTCTTCCTAATATTAGTATTGGCATTGATCCAAAAAATTCATTTTGGTCGGGCCCTAACACTTGTTTGTTGCTCTAAAATGTTGATACTAAACTTTTCATTGGTAAAACCATTTGTCCATTAGCCAAAACATATGACACAATAACGGAAAATGTTGAGACCGATCCTAAAACTACAGGCACTCAATAAGCTCTTCTGTGTTATCAATAGGATCCCCGGACTGTCCGCCAGGATACGACTTCTATTCCAGATACTTTACCCCATGGAATGGCATCAATGAGGATCCTGTCACTGGTAGATTACTACTACTACAGTACATGCAGACACCATCTGTGCAGGGTTACATTGTCTCACATCATATTTTCTTTTAAATTGAACAATTGGAAAATTCTGTAAATAATTTTTTGATGATTGATTATTACACATTTGCATCCAAGCCACAGGTACTAGCAAAAATCAAACAATAGAAAGCATGTTTCAGACATGTAACACTCACACACTAAAGCTGGTAAAATGTTCAATGAGTAAGATGCAACAGAAAAATTCTTATATATTTTCTACCTTTGCAGGTTCTGCTCACACTGTACTGGGGAGCTACTGGTCTGAGAAGCTTGGAAAGAAGAAAATGCTGGGTAATTAATAAACTTCTTCCACAATTAATCAGTTTTATCAGCAACTTGTCAAACTCTGAACCAGGTCAATTTACTAACAAAGCCATGGACTTTTGTTGAGCTATAACCCATATGTCATTCATTTGATGATGGATGCTGCTTCCTATCATTAACGACCTGTAACAACTGTACTAAATCACACTGACGTGTATTATACCATTTGTTTAGCTTACCAGTGCTCCAGTCGAGGCGGGGAACTCATTCTAGAAGTGAGAGACGACGGAAGAATCAACATAGCTGGAAAGACTGTCACTGTACTGGAGGGAATGATCACACTGTAGCCACACATGCATGTGAGGAGAGCTGAGTTCCAAGACACAGTCACCAACCTGCGCAGATGAGCAGACATGAACTTTGTACCATTTCACAGAAAACACTGGCTGGTTTAAATACAAAGCTAAACAGATCTCTGTCCAGACTGGTCAATGTAATACTGAAAAATTACAACCACACCAACTTACTACACGACAGAATAAACATCTCACAGCATTTAGTGTTTTTATTATTTATTCCCAAATGTAAAAGCAAACACTTCACAAGATTAAAAAGGTAAAAAAAAACAGACAAAACAAAACAAAAACAACAAATTAGATACTGTTTGAAGAAAAACAAATGAAAAGTAGAATCACATTAAGCCTGGTGGCCTTGAGGTTTTAAAATATGCTCAGATTACAGAAAAATATTAGCAGTGGATTACACTGGCAAAATGGTTGAACAGAAGACATTTCTTTGATTTATGACTTTCAACAAAGTCCTTGAGTTTTAACTGGTTATCACGATACCAGGTATTTTCTTTGTAATTACTCTGCCTCTGTACAGCATTGTTTTTTTCTGCTATATGCAAAGGAACTGACTCAAAAACAGATTTTTTTTTTAAATTTCCAGACAGAATAACACTAAACTGATGCTTTTAAAGTCAAATTATTTGTATGCCAGTTTATTTCATTTGTTTGCCATTGCAGGCCAGTGTATGAAATTTATAGATTAAAAAAAAAAAGAACAGTTTTTCATTCTTGTGAATGCAATTCAGTCAACTTATGACATTTCTGAGTTTATGAATGTTTTAGCTAACTGACATAAACAATAAATAATCCCACCTATTTCGTCCGCATATTTACATTACTATTAATTCTTGGTTGCCAGTGTAAAGCCCAGTGAAAGTACCAAAAGTTAAGTCTAAAATATTGTCAGAGTATTGAGGTATTCAATCAAAAATGTCATTGTGGAGGAGCAGTGACCACTACTGACTGAGGTTTATGGTTAGCTAAGGTTAGGGGTTAAGTTTGACAAATTTTCACTGTAAGACCATCTTATAGATGACCTGATCAGTGCCTCTGTGCCTTGTTTTACAGCAGAGACACTAACTACTGATACATCTGAGTTGCATTTAAATGGAGGGATGTCTCTGGTTTCAAAGCTTGCTGAGGTTCACAGTTACATTTATGAGATTTTGCCTTTCAACCTAAGACTAAACAATAAAATCTGACAAGAACAATGAATTGTGCATGAATCAAATATTAAATTTCGGTAATACAAAGCTGCTTCTTTGTTTTTTTGAAGTGTGGGCAAAGTCAAGAATATTCTTAATCTTAAAATGTTAAATCAATATGGCACGGATCAGATACCAACATGTTTCTCAAGTGTTAGTCCCATAGTATTTAAAGTGTATTTTGCATCTGTAGTTATATTCCACCAAATGCTCATAAAGTGGATATAAATTGATGAATTATAACAACAGGTGACAGAAACAGGACCTGCTATTAGCAGGACTATTTTTTTTTTTCCAAAGGTAGACAGGAGAGCAGGGCTTATGACAGATTGTTCAGATTGTACAGTCAATCTGTGGTCAGCTGATGTTGATCCACAGCTGCAGGCTGTCCCTGAGTGATACAGACGGAGGACCTGAAACACCATCATGGCTGTATAGTCTTCTGTCACAGGGGAATGCTTGGCAAGGCCTTGTGGGCAGCTGGCGGAAGCTGGATAATGTGGATGAAAGGTTCAGGAAAAAAACTTTGCAGACACAACATATATAAAAACAAGCATGAATTTGCAAAAACTGCAACTAGCAGCTAATGCCTCCCACAAGGGTCTACAGTCTACGACAAACAATGATAAGTTATGGAAGGGGGCACTGTTAGAGTGTAGGAACGTATGTCCCTTTTTGCAATAAGCCACTCCTACTGCCACGCCCCCTTTTAGCCAATACATGTGAGCAGCGTAACGTCACACAGAACAGCACACTCCCTTCATGCCCCGTTTTGGGTGAAAACGAAGAGATCTGGACACTGGTGCCAGATACAATAACCTAGCGAAATCACACCTTGAAGCTGCTATGTTGTGTTGTGTACATCTCACACACACACATAAAAGGTTACAATTTTCTTTACTTTGCAATAAAGTTTAATGTATTAAAAATGCACCCTTTACAGCGTTTATTAGGCAGATGAACACAAATACAGCTTAATGGAATAAATGCAGACCACTATCAGACTACTAACTACTGGTGGTGGTCTGCATGTTTACATTATGCCATATTTGTGTTAAGCTGCCTAAAAAGTGCTGTAAATGATACATTTTTAGGGCATTAAACTTTTTTGAAATATATGGTGGCTTCCCTCTACATTTTTTTGATATATAGGATGGAAATATTACCGGTCTTATTCCATAGTATTCGATTACAGACATCTTGATCATGAACAACAGGTGAATATAGTCAAACAGCAGGTGATTATTAATGATAGTTATGGCCATGAGCTGTGGCTCTGTGCCATATTATTGTATGGCAAAAAAACATCATGAGAATACTATGAATAGCCTGTTACAGTTGCAGGTACTAACGTTAGCTTGTTAAACCCCCCGCAAAAGCAGTTAATTAACAGTAATGCCACATTGTACGGACTACCAAATAAATGGGTCTTAATGGCAGAAAATGTGTCAGAAGTACATTACCAGGAGATTCAGTGAGGTAGCTGTATATGTTAGGATATGATACCTTGGGTGATTGCGTGGGGTGACTGAAAGGACACTCACCAACCCGTTTCCTTAATTTTTTCAATGTAGCGATGCCGATCACTAATAGGCAAAGACATTATGTAGGATTAACATTGGCTGGCCATTAGTATGTCTGCTCCTAATACCCCAAAGAAATCTGGCATTTTTATTTAAGGCAATTAAATTCATAACATTGAATATTTCAAATTTACCGCCAGTCAACAAGAGAGTTTGTTTTCACCATAAAAGGGGCGTGGCCAGGAAGCGTTGCTCTCATGTATTAGCATGAACACAAATACACACCTTCACACATGCACACTTGACCTGCTTGTCAAATTTCAACTACTGCTGCTGTCAAAGAGTGTGGAATTTTTGTGGACCGAGTGACCGATGGTGAGGCGAACAGAGTTAAAGCAACATGCAACTTTTCTTTTAGCTTTAGAATCATTTTGAAGATACACTGACTTGGAGTCAGTAATGTCCCTCTGCTCGCCTAGTTTATGTAACTTTGAAGAGTGGGTAGGATCAAAGAAAACTGGATCATATTTTAGGATAGGATAACGCTTTCTGGTTTTGCCTCTGATGTTCTCAGGTTGATGTTTTTAATGTCCGGGGCAGAGGGGGATTGGTCAAGGAATGCTGACGGCGAGCAGCTTTCTGTTTGACAGACTTTGTTAGATAGAAGCTTAATTTTGCTGTATAGAATTGAAGAAACTTTTGTATAGAATTGAAGAAACTTTTGCATTTACTACTTAAGTAACACCAGAATTTTGCGATACATGATTAGACTGAATGGCAACAGTACTCAGACTGAAAATTAAGTCTTTAGTGGTAGCTCCAAGACACAACGGGTATTGAAAGGATATCATGTTCTCTTGCTGGAGATGGTTGAGTAGTTTCTCCACAGGTGCGTAGCGTCGTAGTGTCGTGGCAGAGCCCACCATCAGCAGCTTGTGTTTAGCACGTGTAATGGCTACGTTCAGGCGACGCCAGTCCTTCAACAGCTCTCCTAACTATGAATGGAGAAGCAGGAAGAATCAGGTAAGATTTCCACTCACCTGTTAATTCGCTTGTTCATCCACATGAAGACTGAGGCACAGAGAACAGCAGAGGAAGATAAGTTGGGAAAAGAAGGCACTTACGGTTCCTTCTTCTGCAGTGCTCCTGACAAAAGAGAGAACAATCAGACTTTTGTCGCGTCCTTGGTATCTGTCCACTGTATTCACCTCCACACCGGTGAACGCCGAGGACTGCAGCAGAGCAGAGACACTCTTCAACTGCTGCCTGTAGGGGGCGATAACACCTATATCACTGGGCTTACACCCTGCCTGAAAAAAGAAAAATAAAGAGTAAGCATGAAAAACTACAGCGATTATTTCTCTCTCCCTTTTTTTAAAACGCTTTTTACAATTTCATTCTCTAAATGAAAAAACTCTTAACAAACCCAAAAATAAGCCAGGCCATTAAAAACAACACTGAATTATACCATAAACATCTGAGTATTAATTACACTATGATGTACCTTTATCAGCAGTGAAAGCAGCTGGTGAATCAGAGCAGCCTCAGTGTGGTTGCTTATGCCTCCCTGCTCCACAGACTCCAGAGCTGGCACCTAAAGGAACAAGTGGAGTAAAAGAAAAAAAGAACTTATTTGGTCTGACTTTACCATTTAATTATTTTTAAAAATGCTGCAGCAAAACAACTCGAAAATGGTCACAGAGGTTCCTCGAGGTTGCTAATATGATTTCTTTTTTCTTTTTTTTTTCAGAGAATTTTAAAATCTGCCAATGTAGAAATGAATGAAATCATTAAGATTTTTGGTTCAGATTATTAATTGCTGTCATGATGAACAAGAAAGACAGATGCAGGTCTGTGTAAGTTGACAAAGAAAAACAACAACAAAAAACCCCTTTTTGTTTTAACAACCTTCACGGCCTTTGGAGTCCGGACTTCAGAGTTTAAGAGGTGCAGGTGAATGCACCATGAAGTGGGTGTTAATTTCAGAACCTACTTTACACAAACCAGTTAAAAATTACTCTATGAAATGGACTTTGCACTATACCAACCGTTGAGCAATCTAGGAAGCAAACAGGGTTGCTAGGTGACAAGGATGCCTGTATCCAGGCCAGGTCATGCTGGGGATCAGTCTGAGGGCAAGATCTGAGCTTTGCGTGAACAGACGGCAGGAAGGGCAGGCTGAGCAGGGCCGTGGCCGTCCTCTCTGATCCACACTCCAGCCGGCCCTCGTACATCAGGGAGTTACTGAGAGACATTATCTGCCTGGAAACACAGCGCACAAGTACTTATTAAGGAACGGGAAATGATGTTACAAATAACTCTCCCATGTTGATTACTCAGTGTTGTCTGTGTGTTTAGGTTTACCTATTCATCCGGTACTGTACATTGAGTTGAACCACCGCTTCACTATGGAGCTCCAGTCGTTTAAACAGACTTTCATCCATCCCACGTGACCTAGAGAGACAATAAAGACAAAAATCCAACACTGATATTTGGACCTGGACATTTTTTGAAAACTGCACTCATTAATTTAAGGAACTTGTCACGTTCCCAACATGTTGAATCTCGACTTTAACCAGAAATTTTATGCAAGATTTCCTCATGTCTTACCCTTGTGAAGTTAAATAACTACAATATGTGTAAATAAGGCAACAGCTTTCTCCTTAACATGCTTCTTATTTACACACATACATACACAAACACAGGCACACACACTTTACCTTGCTTCTTGATTTTGTACTATTGGTGGCAGTTGCTGGTGATCTCCAACCAGGACAAATCTTTTGGCATAGAAAAGGGGTCCCATACAGATAGGCTGACTGATCTGTGAAGCTTCGTCTACGATGCAGAAATCAAACCGGCGACGTGTGAAAATGGGGTGCTTGATGCCCATACAGGTGGTTCCCACTACCAGCTAAAAGAGAGGTAAGACATTAATTCGTGAAAAGTTACAATATCTATTTGTGTCCTGAAGCAGATAAATATGAACATTCCCTTTAGGCACTTTTCCATCTGGGGCCAACACATCAGATATGAAATATTCTTTTTTAAAAATCATGATTATTAATTCAATTATAACTCCTCACCTCCTTGTTGTAAAGCTCCTCCAGGTCTGATAAAGTGTGAACTCCCTCCCTCCTCGCACTTTCCTCTGTGTAAGGCAGGATGTCCGGATGAACCTGAAGGCAGAAAACATGAAACATCAGAGGGAAAATACTGTAGGGAGACAAACTAAGAGGTCTAGACTTGAAGGTTTTAAAAAATATTCATTTTTATCTCTAATATCTCATATATACAAATCATTCCATTTCCTAAATGTTACTATTAATGTAATGTAAATAATGTTCTGATAGTGATTTTTGCTTTTAAGAGAGAACAGAGTAGTTTTTTGTTTAAATAAAAAAGTAGATACATCTTCAAAAAGAAGTTTACAATTATACCTTCCGCCCCTGTCCAAGACGCAGAAACCCAACCCGGAACCGCTTTAGCTTCAACAGGATGTTGTCAACAGCAGAGTGGGTGTAGCTGGTCAGCAACACACTGAAGCCACAGGCGTGAAGGATGCGAACCTGCAAAAAAAAAAAAGTGGGAAAAAGACAAAAAGCAAGAACGAAGAAGAGAATGGTGAAGGAATACAGAGAGGAGTGGGTCACCATGGAGCAGATCATATTGACTTAAGGGTGAATTAAGATAAAGTACGTCGACCATGCTGAGGAGTTTACCAAGGTGCAGATGGTTGTGGTTTTGCCGGTGCCTGGCATGCCGACAATCAGTGTGTAGTCTTTAGATAACAACACCTTCTTCATTGCCTGCTTCTGGGGTTTGTTGAGACCTAAACAGACACACACACACACGCGCACAAATGCATGGACTGACCAAACAGACATTGTGCTACACAAGCGAAGAGGTCTCTGTGTAGTAAAACAATAACCAAGGTGATGAAAATTTTCTGTTAAGTATCAAACAGTTGTTCATTTGTTGCATTGTCCTCCACAGCACAGCAAAGCAGAACAACCAAATATAGAAAAGAAAAAAAGAGGGTAAATGAATACAAAGTGGAGCAGCTTTGTCACCTTTGAGGATGTTGGCCACGGTGTCCTTGGCTTCTCGTGGCAGAACAGAACTGAGGTTGGCAATAAACTCTGGAGGTCGAAGGTCAACAACCAGCTCCCTCAGACGATCACTGCACAGACATTTTTACTACATAAGCTCTTTAAACATTCACCAGTAAGGAAAGGGTCATGTGTTTTTTAATAAAACAGAGACCAAACACAAAATGTGTGATGCTGCTAACTAAACTGTCACCTCGTTAATTTTCTTTGGATGAATTGGTCTATCATATCAACACATAACATTTCTCGTACATACCTGTCCTGACAGTTCTCCATCAGTCTGGAGAGATTAGTGAGGTGAGTGCTGAGGCCCACCACGCCTTCATCACCATCCAATCGAAATGACACACCTTTGAACTTAGATAGATCTCTGTAAAGCACATTCAACAACAAACAGGTGTTAACAGTTAATTGACTTCACCTGAGCAGTTGATGGAAAAAAGGCCAAACAATTCACTAAACAAAGACGATCATTGTTTGAATGAAATATTTCAAGAAGGCAGGTGTGTGAACTCACCTGTCCAGAGTGCAGCTGATTGATGTCTTATTGACCTCACGAAGGTATCCTGTTGCCAGGCCAACCAGATGACCTTCCTGGCCACTAACGACGATGCGATCCCCACTGGCCAAACCACTGTTGGCCAGAGTCTGTTGTTGCACCACACTGCTTCGCTGGAAACGATGGAGGAAAACTCCTTCAGACTGCACGGCGACTTCGCCACTGAGCTGCACGTTCCCCACACAGCTCCCATTCCTCTCACTGCAAACAAAAGGTCAGGGCATGCACAGCTGAAGAATTCAAAATGCACAAATCAAGCAAATACTGTTGAGTTTTTATATCAAATGCTGAATTTGACTTAATATTTCATTACAACGGAAGCTGGAACATTCAGTGATGGCAGAAGACTACAGGTGAAAACGTGTCTAAATTTAAGCCCAGCTTCTTACCTCTCCTCTGCTGTCTGCAGCCACACACGCTTCCGGCCGTTCTTCGCCTCCATGGTGGCGGCTTCAAGGCAGCATAGCAGCAGCCAATGTGAAAAATAGCTCAAGTGTGATGGGGTCAGGTGGCCCGTCTCCTGCTGAAGGAAGTCACGCACAACATCTTCAGAGACATCTGCAGAGCTGCCATCTAGCGCCCTGAACCAAAGAGGGATGATACAGGAGCGAGTGGTAAGAGAGGATTGATAGACACGGCTAACGTTAAATACTAGCATTCAAACTCATCATCTAAAGATTTTTATTGAATAATTTACTGTAGAAAGCAGTGTTATGATAACTGATACGTTTCTTTGAAATGATAAAAATGTTGGAGACATTCAAGGCTGAAAAACTTGTTTGAGTTAACCTCTCATATAAAGCGCAGTTTCTCCTCTGAGGACAATACTGGCAGGTTTGTCTGTTTGTCAGGATGTCAGGAAGTCTGGACAAACGGCTCTGCTCCGCCTCTTTCTCCACACAGTTGTGAATGTGATGAACCAAGGTGTTCCTCAGCTTCAGCAGCTCTGAGGTAAACATAGAGGTCAGCAATTAAGAGGCTGCTGTGGCGTCGTTGCACCATGTGACTACGGTAAGCCAGTAAAGTGACTATAGATACATTTCAATCTTATGTTGATGCATTCGTAAATATTTCAAGGTTCTACAATTCTTAATGATAAAAAACAAAGTCTTGTGATTGAGCATGTTGGTTTAACATGTGAGTGAACTGTACCTCTGCGGTCCATGTGGCCAGCCACTACAGGGTGCATGTTGCCAGTCTTGAGGTAAAGCAGGAAACCAGCTTCAGGACTGTATCTCTCTAAGCTCATCAGAGTGTAAAGAATCACCTACACACAAAAAAAGACGCAACAAGGCATGAAGCCATAGCTATCAGAGTCAAACGACATGATGAAATGTGCCTATGTTAATGTGAACCTTCCCTTTTTACATGATTTCATCAGTCTACATGTGGGCTGTCCACCAACCTGACTGCGATGCTCTATCGAGTTTGACTCCTTTCCAGTTTTGAGCTCCAGGGGGACGGTCCTCTCCTCCAGCATTCTGTGACTTCCGTTTCGCGGTCTTTGGATTCGGACATGAGCTGTCACATCGATTTTTCCTTTGAGACCAAATCTCGGTGACCACACATTCTCCTCTATATCTGCCAGCTCTGAAACCGTGACAGTTGCCGAATCCTGACACCTGCTTGGAGCTCTGCTGTTGCTAGGGCTGAGATCATCGAGACATAGACAGATTTATGATAAGTTGAAAAAACTTTAATTGCACTGGTTTTGGGTAGTTTCATTGTAAACTGTGATTGAATTTTTCAAAAATATCATCAGTATCACAAGTCTCACATCTGACATTAATGATACTGATTAACAACAGATAAGGACACAAAACAATCAGACAACTGCAGAGCTAATACAGTTTTGGTCTTTTTTGAGAATTAAATTTATTCACTGGGAATTGGGATTCATTCATAATTTGTAACGACTTATCCCTCTACAGGGTCACGGTGAGGTGTGTGTGTGTGTGTTCTAACATTTTCAGGCTGATGGCCTTTGGTGTTTGGGAGTTCAGATATTCCTTCGCCCAGTGTTCCAGTGAGGGCAGATAATCATGCAGTTCCTGCTTCATCTCCTCCTGACTTACACCCAAACTGTACCTAGAGACACAAAACACAAAGGAAATGGAGAAAACAAAGATTATGCACACAAACGATACAAAAAAACGTGACACATCACAACGCAATGCATCATTATCTTTTATAAATAACTGTTCAGCATGTCCTTCCTGTTTCTCAAGTTCTCGACTCAAGTGTTCAGTTCTGAACTACTGTGAATTGCCTCATTTCACAAAGGAAAAATTGTGCAGCCCCCTGCAGAGAGCAATCTAACCACTTACATGTCTCCAAGGTACTGAGGACTGTGCAGGGCCTGGTCAGCCAGCTTTGACAGGGTCTCCAAAGAAAAATCTTTTCCTGTAGCTGCTTTCTGGAAGACGTCATGGACCATTGTGCCATTCAGCATTTGCTTGGAGCCACCATCAAAACTCTGCACCACAGCAACAGGAGACGATAAAGTGCACAGCTTTGTGTAACTGAGGTATTTGTTTTTAAACTAAGGTAAACACTGTGTACCAACATCACACTATGGCCTGAAAGATTATTTAAATCAAAACTTTATACACATCACAAGATCTTTAAGCATTTGGGTCCTAAAACAAGATGTTGTTTTGTAGTCTTCATTAAAGGGAGTGTGAGTGACATCATTAACATAAAAAAACTGTTAACTTTCACACCATGTAAAGTGTTCTGTCCACTTCAAAATAAAATACCAAATTTAAGAAAAACATACATTAAAAATAGGAAGTAATATTGACTGTATTAGCTTCTACCTTGAACATATCTCCCAACACTGCACGCCTCATGCAGCGGATGGAGCTTGAGATGCTGGTACCTGACACGAGGCTGTCAGGGAGTAAAACCAGGAAGCCCTGTTCACTGTCCACTAGCCAGGATCCACCATCAGAGTGGCCCTCCAGATGCACCACATCACCACGACAAACGGGTGTCATCTCCCTGAAAACACCCAGCAATTTTTTTTTATATTCTTATTAAGACCTAAAGCAAACATACACAAAAGAACAAGCACCAGCTCATAAACAGCTCTGTAGCTCTACTGGAGGTCAAAACCTCCATATGCGCACAGAGTCTATGTTCTCCGATTGTAACTAATTGACAAACAAGCCTCAAGTCAAATATTTTTTTAGGATTTAAATAACAAAAAGCTAAGAACATTAGGAGTTTACTGACATTCAGTATTTGAACTGAACATGTAAACAATGCTATTTTTTTTTTATTAATCCGAGCTGCATCAGGGCACTGAAGAGGAAAAATGCAATGCACATTTCACTGAAATGTGTAACATGCAGTCTAACACACAGCATTACCATCCATCTTTCAGCACACACGTCTCCGTTGGCTGCAAAGATTTGGAGCAGGAGATAATCAGAGTTTTCTGGCCAGGCCTTTCCTCCACGTCTAAAACCCAGTAGCGGTTGTTTAAGCCTCCAGATAGGATCACATGGTCTGGCACCTTCCTGCAGAGAAAGAGAAGAATTTGGCTCAAAATAATTAAATGACACATGACTGACTGCGATACTCATGTTTAAAAGACATGCTTTGCAAATTGAAAACTCTGCATATCAACTATCTAGTCTCCAGCATGGGTGTGGCAAAATGGCTAGATAGTGCCCCCTGCAGTACTCCAAGGCTTCATGTGCTCTTACTGTGCTTTTTCTCCATCTATACTTCAATGTGAAAATTTATCGTTACCTAACTAGATTAAAGTATGCGTCAACTTTCACCTAGCCAGTGTGTTCATGTGTTGCTCACCTGGGTTTTTTAGATTTGTCCTCTGTGACAGGACCTTCATTAGGATCCATCTGCTCTGTAAACCAGCCCTCGTCCAGCCTCTCTTCCACATGACCTGCTGATGTGCTTCCTGTGTTGTTTTGAGTGTGAAAAGTTAAGGAAAGAATAATACAAATTTGCAGAAAATAAAAAGAAACTACTCTCAGAAAAAAGATGGGAATTAGAGTTGTTTATGTGCACAGTAGACTGGTTCTAAGGAATATCGTGATATGAAAATAAACAGTCATCATACCATTTACATTTACTTGAATTCGACATTATGAGCATTCTAAAATATTACCCTTATATCAAGTTTCATGTCTGTCAGTACAGAATATTTTGTAAAATTAAAATAAAATTTTATTCAACAAAGAAAACCCACTGTTTTTGTTCCTCTATGCGTCTCTGCAACCAATAACAATAGTGAAATACAGCATATGGTGATATTACAGTAACATTTTCTGACACTGTTGTCGTTTTGTTAAAATCACATACTGCTTCAATGCGACTAACGTGACAAAATCAAGTCATCTGGGTTTGTTTGTTTTTAAAGTTAAAAGAATTATACAACACTTGTGTTAGTGTGATGTAATTCATTAAGGCTATGCTGAGATTGTTCCAGCAGAAGAACTGAATCAGAGTGATGGAAAAGTCTGGTATATTCCACATCACGGAGTGTATCATCCCCGGAAAGGAAAGTTGAGAGTGGTGTTTGACTGTGGAGCAGTGTACAAGGGAACATCACTAAATTGTCAACTGTTACCAGGTCCCAATCTGACAAACTCCCTCATCGGCGTCCTTATCAGATTCTGACAGGAGCCGGTTGCAGTGATGGCCGATATTCAGGCAATGTTTCATCAGGTCAGAGTATCAGCCAAAGACATCAACTTTCTTCGTTTTCTATGGTGGCCTCAAGGGGACACAAAGCAATCTCCAGTAGAATATCGCATGACTGTTCACCTGTTTGGAGCTGTGTCGTCACCGAGCTGTGCCAATTATGCACTAAGGAGGACTGCAGATGACAACCAGTCTCACTTTTCTGCAGAAGTGGTCAGTACCATCAAGTGCAATTTTTATGTGGATGATTGCTTAAAGCCACTGTCTTCAGAGGAGGAAGCAGTACAGATGGTGAAAGACCTGACTGATCTCTGTCAGAAAGGAGGATTTAACCTCTCCAAGTGGATGAGTAACAACCGCAGAGTTTTAACATCAATTCCAGAGGAAAGCAGAGCAAAGGAGGTGAAAGATCTTGATTTGGACAAAGACAGTCTCCCTTTGGAGAGAGCACTTGGACTCCAGTGGTGTGTGGATTCAGACAAATTCAAGTTCAGAACTACAGTGAAAGAACAACCACAGACAAGAAGAGGTATATTGTCAGTTGTCAGTTCCCTGTATGACCCCTTGGGATTTCTTGCCCCTTTCACTCTGCTAGCCAAGTTGATATTACAGGAGTTGTGTAAGAGGAGTTATGGATGGGATGAAAAGGTTCCACAGCCCTTCTCTCAACAGTGGCTTGATTGGCTACAAGGTCTTGAAAGGATGTTTGAGTTTAAAGTGGATCGTTGCTTCAAACCCCGAGATTTTGGAAAACCCATCAGTGCACAGTTGCACCACTTTTCTGATGCCAGTCAGGAGGGATATGGTACGGTTTCTTTTCTGAGGTTGGAGAACAGTGACAAAAGGCTGCATGTTGCATTTATCTTTGGAAAGGCCAGAGTTGCTCCTCTAAAACAAACCACTATTCCCCGGATGGAACTGACAGCAGCTGTCCTCGCTGTGCATGTGGATAAGATGCTGCAAAAAGAGCTGCAACTTCAACTGCAAAGATCAACCTTTTGGACAGACAGCACAACAGTCCTTAAATACATCAGCAATGAAACCAAGCGTTTCCACACCTTTGTTGCAAATAGAACAGCTGTCATAAGAGAAGCAAGTGATGTTGAACAATGGAGATACATTGGCTCTAAGGAGAATCCGGCTGATGCGGCATCCAGAGGGATGAAAGTGGATGACTTCTTAACTAGCAAAAGGTGGCTTCATGGACCAGAGTTTCTCTCTAAGTCAGAGGAGGAATGGCCTAAGTCTAACTTGGATTTCAGTGGGATTTCTTCAGATGACCCAGAGGTCAAGAGAGAGCTGGCAGTTAACTTCATCACCCAAGACACAAAAGATCATACCAATTATCTGATCAACTTTTTCTCATCTTGGATGAAGCTGAAAACAACAGTGGCCTGGTTTCTGAGACTGAAACAACTTCTCAAACAACTGGCACAGAAAAGAGAGGAAATCTATGCTGACATCAGCCAAACTGAAAAGG
Source organism: Naso thynnoides (assembly GCA_029783665.1). Classification (NCBI taxonomy): domain Eukaryota; kingdom Metazoa; phylum Chordata; class Actinopteri; order Acanthuriformes; family Acanthuridae; genus Naso; species Naso thynnoides. The sequence goes on from JAQLOL010000001.1 coordinate 6,914,657, forward strand.
ACCCAGGGAAACAAAGGACAATATTGCAGAAAAGAATGCACAACTTCAAAACCACATTCAGCAGACAAGGTTTGTGTCCTGAAGATTATGCCAAAGCAGAGCAGGCAATTATTCGTTTTGTGCAAGGTCAAAGATTCAAAGATGAAATTGCCTCATTGAAAGCCGGCAGTAATGTCAAGAAAGACAGTCAACTGTACAAACTTGATCCAGTATGGGAGGACGGAGTACTGAGAGTGGGTGGTCGTTTGAGCAGAGCTGCAATGCCAGAGGAAACTAAACACCCTGTTATCCTGTCTAAGGACCTGCATGTTTCCACACTCATTCTGCGCCACATCCATCAACAGCTCGGACACAGAGGAAGGAATCATATGCTGTGCCATCTCAGGAAAAAATACTGGATAACAAATGCCAACTCCGCTGCAAGGAAAGTAATATCCAAATGTGTCACATGTAGACGTCATAGAGGAAAGGTTGTTGAACAAAAGATGGCAAACTTACCAAAGGAGAGAGTCTTACCTGATGACGCACCATTCACCAACGTGGGGGCAGACTACTTTGGTCCCATCAGTGTCAAAAGAGGAAGAACTATTCTCAAAAGGTATGGAATAATCTTCACCTGTTTGACCTGCAGAGCTGTGCATCTGGAAGTAGCATGCAGTCTGGACACAGATTCTTGTATAAATGCTATACGAAGATTCATTTGCAGAAGGGGACAGGTGTCTAGTATCAGATCTGACAATGGCACAAATTTTGTTGGAGCCAACCGAGAAATGAAGGAAGCTCTGGCTGACTTGAACCATCATAAGATTCAAGGTGCTCTTGTACAAGATGGAGTGACATGGAACTTCAATCCTCCAGCAGCATCCCATCATGGTGGCGTATGGGAGCGCCTGATTCGCTCAGTGAAGAGAGTGCTCACCTCTGTTCTTGGCCAACAAACACTTGATGATGAAGGGTTGCAAACTGTCCTCTGTGAGGTGGAAGCTGTTCTGAACAGTAGACCCATCACTAAAGTTTCTGAACACCTAATCACATCCTTCTCTTAAAGGGAAAACCAGTATTACCACCTGGACTTTTTGAACAAAAGGATCTGTACATCAGACGGAGATGGAGGCAGGTCCAATACATAGCTGACCTCTTTTGGAAGCGGTGGATCGCTGAATATTTAACTGTGATGCAAGAGAGACAGAAATGGTCCAAAGAAAGAAGAAGCCTCACTCGTGGAGACATTGTAATCATCGCAGATGCTACTGCTCCCAGGAGCTCTTGGATGATGGGCAAGGTTTTGGAGGCTAAACCAGACGCTAAAGGCCTAGTGCGCACTTGTATGTCTCCAAACAAAGCACAGTGTACTGGAAAGGCCTGTCACCAAAGTCTGTTTGCTACTGGAGGCAACAGACTAAAACTCTGATCTCAACCTCTTTCTTCACAGAAGCATCAAAGAAGACAAGATTCAGTCACACTACTGTGAATCAATTTATTTATAGCTCCATTGAAATGTATTTTTGTAATTGTGTTTATGTTACACAATTAGGGGCCGGAGTGAAGGAGCTATTTCATTAGTTTGATTAGTTTATTTGTATTAGTTTATTTATTTACTTTCCTTTTTTTTTGTTTGTTTTGTGGGTCAACACCAGGGGCAGCAGACACAGTAGGAGATATAGGTAGCCAGGTGTAGAGGCAGGTAATGCACTGGGAGGGGAAATGGTTTTTTACCAGCAGCAGCGGCAGAGCAGGGAGAGAAGAAAGGCAGCATGAAATGTGTGTTTGCTGTTCAATGCTGGAAATAAATCTTCTTAAACGCGGACCTTGCTTGGAAAATGGATTATTTCACTGCTGAGTAACTGCACCTAACTGACCTGGTGCATTTGTGGCCTTTTGTAAGTTGAACTTTGATTTTTCTTGGATTTTGAAGAAGAAGCTCCCTTTTGTCTTTTCTCTTTTTGACAAATGGCCGCAACACTCCTCACTCCAAACAAGCTTCCCATGAGCACCTTTAAGCTCCACCCATTACATTTCCTGAAAATTACACGTTTATGAAAAATGCTTAAAGAAGCAGTGTGTCCTTTTTGACACGCACACACACACACACACACACACACACACACAGAGCTAAATTTCAAACAGTGCTCTTACTCTGAAATGGCCGTCTGTGGCAGCACCTATAACTGATCGATCAGCTGTTAGGAAACTTCGCAGAACGGTTGAGGATCATTTTATCTATATGGCTTCCTGTCCACCTGGTCCCCTCATTGCTGCTTACAGCTGCAATTATTGTTGTTATTGTACAAATACATCTAATCAGAAATCAGGACAGTTTTTGTTTTTTGGGGGGGAGGCTGCCTAGCATTATGCTATTACACACACACACACACACACACACACACACACACACACATTGGGGGTTTCACGACTACGAATTTTTAGAGTTGCCAAGTTTTTTCAAAATAGTAGTGGACTAGTTGTTACATATCAAAGACACACAAAGGACAAGATTCTTCCAAACAGTGAAAATTGTTTTCTGCTGCAGAAGGTTCAACATTCCCCTGTGACGTGTCAAACTATAACAAACAGGTAAAGGCAGTCGACTAGTCCATTAGTTGGCGAAACCATATAAATTTTATATACATGCACACTGGTGTTCAATAAGCTGTGAGTGTGTCCAAATGTCTGGTGCTGACATTAGTGGTTTCCATGAAAACAGGCGGCTTGAAGACTGAAGCTCTAACATTAAAATCTTACTCTAGTTGAAGCCTGTACTTCGGCTTCAAATCAAGTTTACACTTTCCTCAGGAGTCAGAATGTAACTGACAACATCAGTGTTGTTTTTGTGTTTGATTGTTGTGGAACAGACACAACACTGATTCAAATATCCTTTAATTCAAATTAAATCTCGTCAACTGTCCAGTGAAGTGGGTCCTCTGACCGACACAGGTCAAAGGTCATCAGACTGCATTAATCGTACACACTCATAACAATAACAATGTGAGTGTGATATTTCATTTGTATGATAATTTATCTGCCTGAGATGGAAGGATGCCCGTCTGTGTCTCTCTGAGTGCAGCTGCAGATCAATAATTGATGAAGGTTAATGATTATTGGAAGGTCTCTGGAGTCGGTGATGAAATCGTCTCTGAGCTGCAGGAAACAGTCCTCATTAGGTTTCTGACAGTTGACTGAACAGTCATTATTAAATATTTCATAAAATTAAATATTTCAATGTTTCTGTTAAAGTTCAGCTGCTGTTCAAATAAGACATTTTTTTCTGCTGGCCCGTCAGTCGAGTTTCATCAAATGAAAACTCTGTAAATTCTTCAGATTTGTTGATAACTGATAACTGTTCCTCTGGACTGTTTGGATTCTGATGAGTAAAAATAAAAAGTATTTGATGATCTACTCATGGAGGCTCATGCTTGTGACAGGATGCACACATTAATGCACAACAGCAACCTCACTTTTGAACAACACATCAATCAAATCACAAGAACTTCTTTTCTCCATCTAAAAAACACCGGTCGTCTCCGCCCTTCACAAACCTTGATACACGCCTTCATCACATCCAGAATCGACTACTGCATCACCATTCTATATGGTTCATCTTCCAAAGTTCTCAACAAACTTCAGTACATCCAGAAATCGCCGCCTGCCTCCTCACCCACTCCTGCGACCACATCACCCCTGTCCTTCAGAACCTCCTCTGGCTCCCTGTTCCCCAACGCATCCAGTTTAAAGCCCTCCATAACCAGGCCCCTTCTGACCTCACTGACCTGCTCCACCATCACACTCCCTCCCGAAACCTCCTCTCTCCACCACACAGGACCAAGCACCGTACCTGGGGTGACAGAGCTTTCTCCATCGCTGCCCCCTTCCTCTGGAACTCCACCCAAACACATCAGAGACTCGACTGACCTGAACTGTTTCAACCCAACGATCAAAACTCACCTTTTCAGAACTGCCTTTAATCGCTGGTTTTCCCGTATTTTTATTGCTGGTTTATGTTTTATTATGTTTTCTTGTTGTTTTGAATTGCAATTATGTGAAGTGTCTTGGAGTATTATGAAAAGCGCTATACAAATAAAATGTATTATTATTAATCCTGCAGTTTGTTCATGGATGTATTCAGAGGACTGGAAACAGTGTCAGAGCTCTGTCTTATTCCCAAACTTGCACAGTGGCCACTCACAGTATTGCAGCAAAGATTCCCCTGTGGTCGAAAAAGCATTTTCCTCAATAGGCCATCATTGCAAAAGAAACGTCTCCATTAAGACCCTTTCTATTCTGAATCTGAATCAGAGTTTAATAAGAAAATTACTTAACTTTAATAAGTTAAATTTAGGAACATTAGGTTCATTCTTCAGATGTTCAGTTCAAGTTGCTGCTTGAATTCACCTATTCAGGAAAAACTTTCACCATCAGGACGGAAAAAAATACACACACACAAACTGTAAAAACAAATTTAATCAAACTTCTTTACATAAAGTACAAATAGAGAAAAAACAGAAAGTCCACATCAATAAACATAAAGTGTTTGTTCACATGCGACAGGTGTCGTGAAATGACTCCAGGGTCCTAAAGTCCCTCCATGTTGGAGGAAGTCCGTCCTGCAGGAAACGACCACAGCGCTGACAGGAAGACTGGAAGAGTTTAATATAGCTTCGTAACCACGTCTACAGAGGGACAGAAGACAGAGAGACAGGTAAGTGTTATTGATCTGTTATTGATCAGTCTGGCTGAATAATCTTTTTTCTGATTGGCTGACAACTATTGTACACACGTAGTAGGCTTGAGGTATGGTATACAACAGTATTTCTGTGGTGTGTGTGT
>JAQLOL010000001.1:6987607-7000884 GCA_029783665.1 Naso thynnoides
ATTCGTAAATACTGTTTCCTGAATGTAGAAAAAAACTTTCATCACTTTAAAAACACAGTTAAACACACAGTAACTCAGTGAAATATCTGTATTTGTTTGTGTGTGTCAGTGCTTGTGGACAAAATAAGAGTCCCTACCATGTTTAATAAATGTAAGAGCATATGTTTTGTGTACCTCTTCAGCTTTGGAGTCAATGGGGGGGAGCACAAATGACACCACTGGTGGACTCAATTGGGTGCAGAGTAAAAGGGTGCTGAAGTGCCATCAAGGGTGCCCTTCAGGTGGAGTGAACATGCAGAGTGATACAGGCTGTCCTATATGCTAGACAATTGCCTCTCATTAGCCCGAGTCTGTCACTGTTTGACACTGAGATGATGTTGAGGTCTGATGCTGGAGAACAGTCAGCAGGCTTGGAGCTGCTGCACATTTAGTGTCTACATAGTACCACAGAGCTCCTGAAGGTGACAGGCATGGGGGCTTAATCTCACTGTATATGTTCTTAGTTTTGGTCTAACAACACCATTAGACAGAACATATATGCATGAATGCAAAATCTCTGGTGTAAAAAACTACAACTTCAGATTGACACAAGTTTGTCTTTATTTAGTGACTGATTGATTGACTGAGATGGACAGATACAGTCTGGATTAAGTGAGCAGAAGCAAAGACTTTGAAGTGTCTGTTTGATGTTGAGCTGGCTTACAGAGTGAAGACTCTGTGGAATATTTAAAATCAGGGTAGCTCAGGACCTGCTGAAAAGCCTGACCCTTTTTATCCTGGCAGCTTTGCATCAGGTTGAGATTTGTGTGCTAATCTGTCCGGACAAGCTAGGATTCTAGCTTGGTTAACAAAGGTGGCTGTAAATGTACTGTAGCATCTCAATGATCCATCCTCGGACAACTACCAACTGATCCAGACTTAAAAAAAATTGTCTCTTTACAGTCTGAGATTTAAAAACAACACAGAAAATTGCTACTGAACACATTTACGAGTATATAACAATTTGTATCTTCAGTGCCAATGATGGTTTTTTTTGATTAGGAGAAAAATAAATATTTACTTGTACAGCTTCCTGAGCCTTCAGCAGCATATAGAGTATAGAGAAAAGCTTTATTTCCAAAATGATTAAAACCCTCTTAAGTATCAGCTACATCACTTTCCTTTTGAACACACTTTGGCCATTGTTGTTCCACAGGCATCCATGTTAGCACCACATTTCTGTTTTATGGCTGTAGGTCTCATTGTGATATTGAGAGCAACCAGCACTTTTTAAGACAATAACATATCAACAGCTGTTATTCGTACCAACATGATTTCTACTTAGTGAAATACAAGAGCTCTTTGGAGAACTTTTACAGTAGAATGCATTAGATAAGAAAAGGATTGTTGTCATGAATTAATTACCAAATCTGCACATTAAGCAAGCATGCGGCACAGCAGAGTAGCATAGTGAAGTCCCACCTTTGTTAGTTTCTGCACTGACATGGTGTATTTATTGAATCCGGACAGAAGTTGAGGGGACTTTGATGGAAGCTTCCTCTGCGTGCCCCGCTATTGCAACAGTAACATTTTCAACATCTTCCAATATAAAAATAAAATAAATAGCAACAATGTATGTAAAACATATTGCATTTTAACTGGGAAAGATACTAACAACTTTAAAGCAAAAATATTCCCTTTCATCTCATTACACAGTTAAATATATCATCTTATATCCCTTTTATGACTTGCTGTACAGACAATCAGTAGCCTACAGCAGACAGCAGACACACTCTGGTGACTTTGGTCTAAAACAGAGTTTTGTCCTTGCATCTATTGAACATGTTGCAAGGATAAACTCTGCAATGTGCAACGCTTTTAGAAATGGCCTTACAGTTGCCATACTTTGTGTATTATCAATATCACTGCAGTAATCAGAGAAATCCTCCAGGTGGCGATGATAAACAGCTCCTGGGAGCTTTTCAGGAGTGTGTGGACATTTTTACAGGAGTTGAATGTGCATGTTTTATCTCTTTGATAAATTTAATCCCAGAAATCACCAAACTGCAAATCCCTTAAGAGTCTGGGCATGGTTACAATGGTTAATTACACATAATCTAACAAGAACATAGTGTCTGACTCTCTGCTACTTATCAAAGCAGAGAAATCTACCTCCTCTCTCTCATACAGACAAGCTTAAGCAGCTACTGGAGTGTGACACACTGACTGGACTGGTTTGATTGAAGAGGAGAGGTGATGAGGAGAGGAGACAGGGGGAAGGAACAGAGTGGAGAAGGAAGGGGAGACCTAGACATAGAGAGATAACAGGGAGACAAACAACATTTTCTATTTATTGTTCAGCTCCTGTCTCAGCCGGCAGCCCACAGCTGTGATCAGTGCCGCTCCTTTGCCACTGCCATCCTCTGACAGCAGGAAGTTGACATCACACTGGGGGGCCAGTTCATTGACCGTCTGCTGCATGATGCGGGAGAAACTAAGCAGAGACAAAAGATTTCACGTAATGTCAGTGAAGTGACGAACACTGGAGCAAACTGCAAGCAGAGAGAAAACTAGATTGACAAACAACAATTTGTCAGGTTCTAATGAGAAACAAGGAATTAAGGAAAATTTATCCTGTTTTAGCTCATTTCTGCTGCTACATGTTGCTGCTAATAACATTATACAGTTCCTGCAGTGCATTTTTTGAATTTGCATCCATGGGGACATAAACAGCAACAATATAAACATAAGCACCAGCAACTATTTGTTAGCCTACTGTAGCATAAGCAGTATTGCCAGTCATGAAGATTCAGCAGTTTGTCTATGACACATGCTGAAATGTGTACCTAACATGACAAAAGAGTGAAGGTGGAGACTTCATTTGACCCTGAGTATCTCTCATGCATTGTGCAACTGTCGACACATCCTGCACTTACTGAAAAGCCTAACTAAAGCATGACTCAGCAGATTCTGCATACGATAATACATAAGGCGTTCTCTCAATGCCATGAACCTGTGTGACCCAACGTTAATCAAATGATCAGGTCATTGTTAGTTTATGATTGTTTACTCTTATCTTCTGAACATTTACTCATTGTTTATTTACATGACATGACAGAAAATTTGTGCACATGATCAGCAGCTACTTGCTACGACTACTTGCATTAATGCCACATTTACACGGGGGCAGCCCTACTAAACACGGAAAGGCCTTTCTTTTGAGTCTTCAAAATATGTTAACACGAACAACCAAAAGTGCTGTACTATGCATGCCAGGCCAGTAGTCAGCGGTGTAACTTTGTTATGACATACCGTTGGAGCTGCTGAAGTTGCTAAATTTCTGTTGCTGCTCAGCCCTAAGCAGCCACAAATTAAAGAAATTCTAAATTATGCTACGGACAGTTAAAATCACCTCAATAGACTGTCTTCAACTCAACCTGTTTTTGGTGCACTGCTGAGTGTTTGATCAGAGTTTGGTAGTGGCTAGAGCGGAATGCATTGACTTGCGCTAATATTAGCATTAGCATCATCACTGCTTTCACAAGCTCTACGCTTGCCAATTTATACCGCCAGGGAAGGTTGCGGTTTCAGAGGCACTAGCATGCCGTTGTAACGTCAAAGAAAGGCCAAACCACAACAAAAGTGTTTCATTTGATGTGAAAACTCGCATGGTGAAAACTGCCTCTTAATCTTAGCTGTCTTGTAAATGTTAATTCGCAAACAGGCTGTAGATTTTGGGTGGTAATCCATACTCATTCTGTTATCATTTGGCAACATACAGTTTACTGATATATCTTTGATCAAAAAAGAAAAAGCACAAATTAAAAGTCAGCTTCCTTTAGAATGTGATTTTCTTTGATTAAGAAAGGAACATTTCTGCTAAATGTTTTGTCGATCATGAGAGGGCTGAAAGAAAAAAGCTAAGACATATTTTAATAAAAAGCAGCAAACAAGTGCACTTGTCTGTTGGTGCTACGATGATCTGCAGCTCGTCGCACCACTGTTGTCTAAAGTTTTGAGCAGTTGGTTGTGGTGTATTAGCTTGTCTTCTGTTTCGTTATTTCCACCCAAGTGTTTGGATAAATCAAATGCCGTTTTCATGTAATAAAAGATGAAATAGTCAAGCTGCACTAGAACATAGAGCAAGTCTGTTAACTATGTGACCAACTGGGCTGCAACATGTGTTGCATCTCATCTTTGTTAATGAGGTTCTTTTAGTGGACGGTGAATATTTTGTAAAATCAGTTACTGATGAGGTCAACTCACTGTGGATGAAGTTTGTAGAGTGTCCCGTCCACCCCAACAGTGATGGTTAGATGCTCCAATCCACGGTTCTCCCTGATCTTATCGACCACGGCCGCCATTCCTGCCCCGCACAGCTGAGCTGCACGACGTGACACGGCTCCACATACCTGCATCACAATGCAAACCATCATTGCAACACCTACAGTTTGTGCAACAATTTGCTCAGCCAGAAAAAAGTCATACCTTTCCACAAACATTGAAAATAAACATAACTAAACATGTCTGTTTCTATTAACTATTATATTGTCACATACGCCTGCCTCTTTCACAAGTCAAGCGCGATAATAATGCATTGTAAGGCTGAGACTCTTGCACAGTGTCCACTAACTGTGTTGCATCATCCGAGGCGGCCATTTAGTTTCTGCAGTTTAGCCTGCCCTCATTGATTCGAATGGAGTGGAAAAATAATAGAAACACGTCTCCAAACACCATCTGAGGTCCAAAAAGGGTCGAGTCTGCCGTAACTGTTTTATCAAGGGTTGAGTGTGTGACTAGATTAGCTAATATACATACTTTTGTGCTTCACTGGATATTAAAAAAAATACTCTCTACAGGTACACTTAAGTACTTCAACTCACCTCTTTGACTATGATACTGTCATCACAGGTGCTGTCGAGCCCTAAGTGTTGCAGGATGGATCTCACCTGTAGCAAAGCCAGTCTGTCACTGGAGAAAGACAAAGACATAATTCGCAGAAGGGAAATACATTCCACCTAAAATTCGGAACAATTTTAAAGAATAAGTAACCAGTAAAGTAAGTAAATACAATAAGGCAGATGCTCTTCTACCGTGGGTGCTACACAAGTACAAAGTACTGGGACTGATTCCCAGAAGTCCAAAATACTTTTCACCTATTTGAGTAGCAGAACCACATTTCTCTTTTTTTTTTTTTACCTCTCTATCTGTGAGAGGAACTTTGTTTCAAAGATGCCTCTGGTCTTCAGTGTTTCAGAAATCTGTCCTCGAAACAGGAATCCTCTCTTGGTCATATCTATCAGGATGTTCCGTACAATTTCGCCAAGATACATGCCACTGCACATCTTCTCATATCTGTAAACACATGCAAGCACCAAACATACATATAAATATACGGACATACAATACAAATACACAAACATGTGCACGTATTAGAGGCAAATTATTTTGAAACGAGTCCAGTATATCAAGGGTTAATACGGCTTTAGGTGTTTATGTCTTGAAAAAAGTGGACATAGTAAGTGTATGAGAGTGTGTGTGTGTGTCTTGTGTGAGGTAGATTTTACCTTTGTTTGCCTGGATTGAGGGAGAAGTCATCCACAGCTCGGTCGTACTCGGTCCTAATATCGTCAAGGCATCCATTGTCTCCAAAAGCACCCCACTCCATGTTGACACACATCTGTCCCTCATCGCCCTCTATCATCTCAACGTTCCTCATCTCCTCCATGTAACATGCGTTACTGCCAGTGCCTGTAATCAGACAAACACATTAGATGCACAGAGAACACAAAACTGTATGTATATAACAGTCTATAAAAGGGAAACTGACCAGCGATGAGCCCAATCTCACAGGTGGGCTCTTCGTAGGCACAGGTCATCATGGTTCCCACTGTGTCATTCACTACGGCCACGACATCCAGGTCAAACTCCTAAAAAAGAAACACATAATATGATGCAACATCAACAGTCTCAGTTTCACACACAGCGCCATGTTTGACTGAATTACAGTATACTGCTCCTCATGTCCTACCTCTCTTCTCTTAATGGCCTCCCTCAACAGGCCCACTACATCTTCTCCCTCACAATCCGTCGCCTTGAAGCCTTTTGTCCATGTCACCAGGATGCCCTGCACACACAGACGTACACACACACACACACACACACACACACACACACACACACACACACACACACACACACACACACACATACATGTTCATACCTTCAGTAGCTTGCCATACTGCATTTCATTGTTTGTGGGCTCATGAAATACAGAGTTGCCAAGCTACAAAACTGCTCCTAAAAAAGTTGACATTTTGACAGTTTCAGTTGTTCTCTTGACACTGGTAATAGAGTATGGGCAAGTTTTGCACTCACAGCATCCAGGCTGGTCTGTCGGCAGGGGAATGAGAAGGTGAAGCCAAGAGGAAGACGGGTGTTCTTCATCCCCATGTAGTCCAGGAAGTCACTGATACACTGCACAATGTGATCAAACAACTGCAAAACAAAAAATATGACCATATGTGAAATTATGTATATACATACCAGTAGAGCTGCCAAAGCGCACTGTAACAGCACTCTGCCACGTTTTTTCCGGGTGATAAAATGTCATCTGCATTAACCAGAAGAAATTCATGCACATTTGATAAGTGTCTGAAGATCAAATCATTACTACAGTGGATGTCATCATGCAAGAAAGGCAAAAGCAAATGAACGTGTATGATATGAAGGCTATTTGAATCAAATAAATCCTCTTACATCCAGTAATGTTAAACTTATGGAAAAGAATCAACATGAAAAGGCAGCAAAGCATCATTTAATTTTTTGGAACAGCTAAAAAAGTAAAAGATTCTTTCATTTTTGGAACAGGTAGAAAATATCGTTGAAATTAAACAACACCCACTTTGGGCTATGAGGTTTTCTTGACAGGCTTGCTTCTAACATTTGTCTAATGTTACTTACGCTAGCATTAGCTAGCTAATATAACACCCACATGGCAGCGACCACCCACTTTGTGACAACAGCAAGCCTTTGTTTAAACCACCCAAATCGAAAATCATGCATTTTCCACCGTGGTACGCTGAACAAGCTAGCTAACTTTAGACACCTTGTTAATAATTCCCCCAAGAAAATAGACTTCATTCAATCAGTGCCTCTGTGTGCAAGTAGAATGTGTTATTAAACAAACAAACAAACAAACAAAAAACTCTGGCCTTGCTTGATTTATCTAACTTAATTATGTCAAGATGCATTGAATGTATGACGATATGTTAATGATATATTGCATCTACCATTTTGCAATCACTATGAGTAGTTATGATGTTACCGCTGTTCACACTATCACTGGCTGTGTAGAGAATTATTTATTATAATGTTGCTGTCTTCTCATTCGTCATGGGTGTGCTCCTGCACCTCTTTATTTAACACTACACCACTGTCTATATGTATTAAAAACATGTCAAAAATTTGTTTTTAACCTGTAGTTATTGGTTTCAAATTAGTGACCTGACTTGTAATCTTAATTTTAAAAAAAAAATTCAACCAGCAAAAAATGTAGTCCCTTTAGCCTTAAAAGGGACTCATATTAGATTTTTTGTAAGTGTTATATGACTGCAGATGGAGCCTTGTCATTAGAGGTGTAATTATGGAGAACTGTTATATAATTTGACTGCTATGCAGGCACTACAGACTTGTTAAAGAGAGAGATGGAATTTAGTGGACCCCTGGTAAATCAGTTTTTATATGTCACTTATTTGCCGGGCAAGTTATTTTATATCTTCAGCAAAGATCTTTGGACGTTGCTGTGACACAGATACAGCTCTAAATGACCAGTGAAACATTAGTCCTTTAAAGCTGACCAATGAGATGGTAAATCAACAGGGAAACACATAGGTAAGAGAAGTTCTACCCCACTCCTCGGTATGGTTTAAGTCTGTCAGGTATATTGTACTCTACTGACTCTCAGCACCGGAGCACCACAAGGTTATGTCCTCAGCCCCCTTCTGTATTCCCTCTACACCCACAACTGTGTGGCGACAAAGGCCACAAACACCATCTTGAAGTTTACAAACAACACAGCAGTTGTGGGGGTGATCTCCTGCAGTGACAAGAGGAGGTGACAGCAATGAAGCAGTATTGCCGGGATAACGACCCCTCCCTGAATATCTCCAAGACTGAGGAGGTCATTGTGGACTACAGGAGGAGAGGGGCCACACACTCCCCAATAGTCATCGATAGCACTGTAGATGAGAGGGTGGACAATTTCAAATCTGAGTGTTAACATCCATGAGGACCTGGCATTGGCTGGCCACATCACTGCTATTATCCAAAAAGCTCAACAGCATCTCCATGTACCCATGTGACTAGAGAGATTTGGCCTGAGACCTCAGATCTTTAGGGACTTCTACCAGGGCACCATAGAGAGCCTGCTAACAGGTAGCTTCATCACTTGGTATGGCAGCTATACCAACAAGGACTGCGAGGTGCTGGGGAGAGTGGTTCACAAAGGGCAGTGCATCACCAGGTGTGAGCTGCCAAGCCTGCAGGAAGTGTATGAACAGCAGTACCTCAGGAAGTCCCTGAGAGTCATTAATGATCCCACCCACCCTTACAACAGCCTGTTTTCCCTGCTGCCATCAAAGAGGAGATACAGGACCATAAAATGCTTCACCAGCAGCACACTAAGGAACCTCAGGCTGTAAAACTCTTAAAGCACATACAGACACACACACACATACACTAGGGCACATCAGACGAACACACAATCCACACATTGGTACAATACCTGACAAATCAGTGTTTAGCGTGCACGGTACTCTCATCATCACTGCTTCACCGTTAACCACTTCTTTTTGTATTGCTTATATTACTTTTTTGTAATAATTGCTCCATACATTTCTCATGTTTCACAGTGTTATATATATATATCCTCTATGCACAATCTTACATTCTGCATTTATACTTTATCTTATGTACATATATAAATATTCAATATTTATTTATATATATTTATACACGTGCACCTTATCTCTGATGTTTCCACACAAATCCTTTATACATTACGGCTTTATTCACTCATTCTACTATATGCTCTGTCTTGTAAATATTTTTTATCATCATTTTTATTATTATTTTCTATACTTTATACTTATCTGCTATTTCTTTTGTGGAGTTTCTCAGTGTAAGAATCTGACAAGGGTGTAATTGTACAACCGGAGTAACAATAAACATCTTGAATCTCGACCACACCCTGTCAGTTGCATCACAGCAAACATTCTGATTGACAACATATGTAATGGGATTAAAGGTTGAAGTGTGGCCAGAGGAGCAGCCTGCTTGACTTTTAACTGATGTAGGACCATGACTGGCATTTTTTTCCCCTAATGCAGCGTTGGGCAGAGATACACCGAAAAAAAAAAGTGTGGAATAACCTACTATACATGTCAATAAAAAAGATAAAGGTGCAAGCTGATCCATGGGAGAGTCTGAATGGTGTTGAGAAGATGTCTAATCGGCAAACTGAAAAAGACCCGTGAAAGTACAATAAATGGTGCCATTTTGTTCTGAGTCATTTGTCCTGTACCTCAGGACAGGGTGAAAAGGTCAATTGTGACAGACAGGATTAGCCTTAGCCAGTTTTACAAGTGATAAGTTCAAATCTATGTTATAAAGACTGTCAACTCAATGCTAATCTCAGTCAATCCATCTCTCTGTCAACCTCTAACCTGTCGACCTTCTTCCTTGTTTCAATCCCATCCGCTTACCCCTGAGCCAGCAAGGGTTACACTCCTGACCTCCTACCTATCATAATCTTTAGTTCCACCCAGGTCACACAAGGTTAAGTTCAAAGTTTCTTGCTCATCCTTCGAACTTTCACTCAAATGCGTCATCTGCATGACTTCAGTCAGTTTAATGCTGTTCAAAGGACTGACAGAACTCACCTCCTCTCCTGTGCCCTGCATCACTTCTAGAGGAATCGCATAGATCTTGTTGTGCATCTCCACTGTTCTCCTCTTGCCAGAGCGAATCTTGACCAGAAGTACTCTGAAGTTGGTTCCTCCTAAATCCAAAGCCAGGAAATCACCATGCTCTGGACAGATAGAGACACACATGAATAAATAAAACAGCAACTATGTCACACACACATGTACCTCAGAGATATAGAGCTATGTAGAATGTGCGTGCGTGTGTGTTTGTGTGTTACCTGTGCCATCAGGAGTGCTTTGTACAAAGGTTGGCAGCATTTTGACAGTAGCAGTGTCATGAGTGCTCTTTGAAAGGCCATTTTGGATCTCTGTCCTCATTCGCTTCTTTACCTGGAGAAAAAAAGAATAACTTAAATAGTAAAGTAAAATTCAGTAACACACACACACACGCACACATACACACGCACAAATTACAGTCTCTGTCTGTTCTCACCTCCAGCAGCTGTTCAGTCGTCAGGCGGAATTCAGAAAGTGTTTGGGCAATTTGTCGTGAGTGTTCGGCAAGTCTGTAGGCCACTGCGGTCACCATGGCAGCTCCTTTACCACTGCCGCTCTCTGACAGGAGGAACCGGACATCAACGTCCGGTACCAAACGACGGACTGTCTTATGAAGACGACGGGCATATCTGGAATAGATATTAGATTATTTCGGCTTCTTTTGTAAGAATGTGGTCTTCCACTACAGACTGGTTAGAAAGCTAACATCACACAACATAAGCCACCTAAAACACCTGACAGCAGTTCTCCATGACTTTTATGGAAAAATGAAAAGCAATAAGATGCATAACATCAATAAATTAATAAATTTAAGTGCAGAAAAAGCATGTAAAATCAACACAAAACAAACACATTTTCCTCTCATCTTCGATAAGATCATCACTCACTGTGGATGCATCTTGTATAAAGACCCATCGATGCCTACAGTAGTTCGGAGTCGTACCATGCCTTTGTTCTCCTTTAGCCTCAGCAGGATGCCTGCAAGTGTTGCAGCTACCAGGTTGGCAGAACGGAAAGACACAATGGTGCAAACCTGAAGGAGGAGACAAACTTCATGAACTGTTATACAGCGGAACCTGCTTTAAAACTGAAGATTTCATATGTTGAGAAAAAATTGCATGGCAGTATCAATTTGGGTTTATGACTGCAAATGAAAGTATCAAAAATACACCAATACTAAATATTTTTGTTTTCATTTTCTAGTTCCCATATTCTTTGAATAGTTTGGTTGAAAATACTACATCACATTGTGACGTGTTTTTTTCCTAATTAAACTGGTATCTGTAAAATACAGATTCAAGTGCTGTCTCAATAATCAATACACACATGCTGCACAGCGATGCAGTCCTCAGTCGAAGGCTCCACACCGAGTCTGGTTAAGATCTCTTTGGCCTTGGAAAGTCCTTCTTTACTCCTAATCAGGACAGACAGAGGCAGAAAATGATGGACTAGAAATATATATCATTTACAGTTTTATGATTTAGTTTATGCTCAAATTGGAAAACGCATGGGAAATACAATGACTTACTTCTCAATGGCTGAGATGTGTTTGGTCTCGAACTTCCCCTTTGTGAGCAGCTCAGGGGTGATCCTTCCCTCGAACAGCAGGCCCTCTCTGGCCATCTTCACCAGGATGAGACGAACCAGCTCCCCCATGTACATACCACTGACCATCTTCTCAAATCTACCATGCAGGTATGGAGAACATGAGGGGCGAGGAAAACAAATTAATTAAAGCTCCTGAGCTTTGATAAACATCACTGTACTGTCCTTTACCAGCTGTTCTCTAACCTTTAAAAATCCCACTAATTGAGTTTCAGCAGCTGACAATTGTCTCCTTTTTTTCAGTTTAGACGAAACCTTAAATGTGTTGATTCAGATGCTGCCCGCCTCATGGTAAGGCTTTAAACATCTCACATTTTTAAAAACCTTCTATGTGAAAAAAGGCAGAGAGTCAACATAGAGAACCAGCTTTTTGTCTGCTAGTTATTTTAAAAGAGTGCAGGACTTCTGTAAACAACTTGTTTCACAGCAAACATGCAGGATAAATTACAAGAAAACACAGCAACACATATCAGCTAAAGATAAAACAGCAAAGCTCTCTGGTTCCCTCTCATCTTAAAAAGTAGCTCACTCAAATTGTCTGATCTATGGATGCAGCCGTTATAGTTTTGCTTAAACCTACAGCTGTTTGCCAGGGTTGATAGAGCCTCTGTCTATTTCTCTGTCAAACTCTGTCCTGATGTCTTCCAGCCTGCCGTCATCTCCGAACGCTCCCCACTCGGTGTTCACACACATCCTGCCCTCGTCTCCCTCCACCAGGTCAATGTTACGCAGCTCCTCCATATAGCACGCATTGGTGCCTGTACCTAAACACACGGAAACCAAACCATACAGTGTCGTCTCATTTCTATTCCACATATTAGATTTATTCATTCAGCATACTACAATCCCTCTTTTGCTCTTGATAAACAACATATTTCATTTACCCCTTGACCATTTAAATAAACACTGTCTTAGTACCGATGATAATGCCGACTTCACAGCGCTGGTCATCGAAACCACAGGTCATCATTGTTCCCACGGTATCATTCACTACTGCCATGATATCAGCATCATAATCCTAGAGCACATGAAAACACACACATACAAGAATATTCTCTTGAAAGCTATGGTTTGCTGTCATATGTGACATTCTTTACTCCACTTTGTATCTCATCAGATGCATAAAATTAACAAGTTTGACAAATTCAGACTACAGAAATAAAGTATTGCACCAAAGGAGGGCAAATAAGACACAAGACACGACTCACTCCTCGTTTCTTAATGGCTTTGTTGAGCAGCGTGACAACATCCATTCCCTCCACTCCGCTGGCCTTGAAACGCTTTGTCCATGTTATCAGGAAGCCCTGCAGACAAACAGAGAGTAATTTTCTGACACTTGAACATTGAAAGACAAAACATGAAAAGTTAAGTCACATGAAAGTTGATAACATAGCAAACTTTACAAGCCAAAAAGATGCTTCCCATCCTGGTTGAGAACCTTAATCATTCCATAAATAAGTCAGTATGTCAATAAATTTTTAATTGTGTTTTACCTCATCTAGTTTGGTCTGCTGGCAGGGGAAGGAAAAGGTAAATCCAACTGGGAGTTTCTTGTCTTTGATGTTTTGTTTTTCCATGAAATCACCGAGACACTCGGCCACATGGTCAAACAGCTGAGACAGAAGTGGAGGGAGGGAGAGGTTGTCTTAGGTTGAGCTAGAGATACAGCGTGTGTGTGTGTGTGTGTGTGTGTGTGTGTGTGTGTGTGTG
>JAQLOL010000001.1:7023669-7053303 GCA_029783665.1 Naso thynnoides
AGCCCTGCAGCCACCAGATTTGAGGACCTGAAGGACAGGATGGTGCTGACATGCTGAACAGCAACACAGTCGTCATGTGATGGGTTCAAATCAAGCTCCACAAGAATGTCTTCTGTGTTCTTCAGACCAGTTTTGTACCTGAAACAGACATGTATGTTATCACATGTTCTTACACAGAGTGTGTGTGTGTTACACAGACAAACAGACAGATACTTACTGCTCCATGGCTGCTACATGCGCAGTGGTTATCTTCCCTTTAGTCCTCAAGGCTCTTGACACGTGTCCTTCAAACAGCAGTCCAAGTTTAGCCATCTTTAATACAACCAGCCTCACTAACTCACCCAGATACATCCCACTGACCATCTTCTCAAAGCTACAAATAGCCAAAACATGTGGGAAACACACAGAACAGAGACGTTTAATGTTGACATTGTGTCATACATGCTGTGCCATGTCATGTCATATCATGAGAAAAGCTGTTTTCCTCACATTTGTTTTCCAGAGTTGTTGGAGGCTGCGTCCACGTCCCTGTCAAACTCAGTGACATAATCTTTCAGAGCCCCATCATCTCCGAAGGCCCCCCACTCAGTGTTTATGCACATCCCGCCCTCGTCTCCCTCCACCAAGTCAACGTGACGCATCGCCTCCATGTAGCACGCATTGGTGCCAGTACCTAAACAAACACACAGGTTATCCGTGTTTTTATGTTTAGACTTTTCAAAGAAAAAGTGAAATATCAAAAACAGGAATTAACCCTCTAACTTAACATAAAATCCCTCACCTAGAGACATTATAAAGCACCTTAAACTAGAGTAGGTCAGATTCACTTTACGAGGCTCTATTAACAAATTTAAGAAAACTATGCAACCCTTCATCGATTATGTAAAAACAAGGAATTAATAATTAGCTCGACTTTCTCCTGCTGCTGCCAGCAAGTGTGGTGTCAAAAATTGCTATCCAGTGCCACCCTGTGCTTAAATGAAATTTATACTGCATATTGTTCCTTCTTCTTTTTGTTTTTTTGTTAAGGTGTTTGTGAACTAATCTTATCTCTGTGACATTTTATGTAGTCTATATTCAATCTGTTCTATTTGATAATTGAAATATCAACACACCGATTTAAAAAATAAAATAAGTAAATAAATAAATAAAATGCCTCACTTAA
The DNA here is from genome assembly GCA_029783665.1 of Naso thynnoides. Lineage (NCBI taxonomy): Eukaryota > Metazoa > Chordata > Actinopteri > Acanthuriformes > Acanthuridae > Naso > Naso thynnoides. The sequence goes on from JAQLOL010000001.1 coordinate 7,024,835, forward strand.
AATTTAAACTAGAATTTAAAATCTAATTCTAATCTTAACACTAATCTCAAGCCCTATCCTCGAATTGGCAACTTTTAACCAAGTTTGTGAATGAATCTCACTCAGTAAAAGAGAATACATCAAACACAGAGGACACAAAACATGCACTCCCTGATGCATGCATGAACCACTGGAGGGAGCAGCAGTTTAACTAAAGATGCACAAGAACATTTCAAAACAGCACTGAAATATTTCATCATCTTACACCCAAATATTTTACATTAAATTTAAAATAAACACTTACTTTGATGAGATTTCATAAACTCTTATTTCAATTTTGTTGTAGTTTTTGAGTGATGTTTTGTTGGGTTGTAGTAAATTGTCCGTTGTTCCTTTTTGTTCTGTATTATATGCGTAAAGAGCATAACTGTGCAAGATGAAGCTGACAAAAAGACAAAGATGCCACTAACAAACACATAAAGATGCACAAGGTCATTTCAAAGCACAGTAGCTGCTAAGTATTACAGCTTCAGCTGCCTGCTGCCTCAAACAGCTACAGTGATTTGTATAATCTGATGATACGTTCTTTAAAGATAAATGTACTCACCAATGATGAGTCCTACTTCACAGCGATTGTCATCAAAGCCGCAGGTCATCATGGTTGCTACAGTGTCATTAACCATTGCTAGCACGTCTACATTCATACCCTGCAAAGTGAGAGATACACCGGGTCACATACTAGGTTGAAGTAACGTCAGTTACAAAAGTTACAGTTGTACCGTTTGTATACTATGAGTAAATCCTTTTTGATAATCAAAAAAGTTTAAGGGGTCGCACAGGTACAGTGTAAGCTTATGTACAATGTAGTGCAGGACTATTAAATTACACGTTCAATAGGGCAAGATTTTAAAACCAAGATACTTAGCAGGGCCAGGTATTTTCAGGGGACGGTAAGCAGCAGCAAACAAATTTTAAACCAACACAAATAAATGTAATGAAAAGCAAAATATTTTAATTCATTTTTTCCCTTTTAAATTTCATCACATCTGATGCAAGCATATCACAAAGTGCAAAAAAGTAGTACAGTTCCAGTTGTGGGGTGTAATCAAACTCTCAGGTTTAAACTGACAGTTATCATTGTCAATTTTACGTTTTTGGAGTTGAGAAATACATGTTTTTAGAGGTCATATCATAGGACTACTACCACTACTAGACACACATGCACAACAGATCATTCTGTTGTGGGCTGAATGTTGCATTGCTATGCAGATTGTTGCATTCGACCTCTTGGAGTTTCTTTTGGCTAGCACGTTTTTCTCTGTTTATCTCTGCTTTTCTGGGTGGGCCACTCAGGGGTTGCTTCTGGGCCGGCTGACGTTTGAATGGGTCTGATGTAGTGAATTTGGGTGTCTTACCCCAGTTCTGTCAATGGCCTCTCTGAGGGTCTTGACCACATCTTTATGCTTAAGTCCCCGTGCTCGGAAATTTTTAGTCCAGTTTAATAATAATCCCTAGAGAGGAAGGAAGAAAATTGTGTAAAAGAAAGCAAAAGACATATTCTCCAGGTACAGGTCATTAAAACCAAATCAATGGACGTAGATTGTTACCTGATCCAAGGAGGAGTGTTCACAGGGGAAAGAAAAAGTGAAGGCTAGTGGATGCTTCTTTTCCAAGCTGATGTTCCTCTCAAGCAGGAAGTCCTTTAGAGACTCTGACACATGATCAAACAGCTGCAGACAGAGAGGGAGATAAGAGAGAAGATGAAGAATTTACGCAGCTTGTACATGTCTTTTCTGTTCCCTCTGAAATTTCAACATCCTATATTTCTCTGCTTTTCACTGTCAGATATTCCTGTGTTCCCCTCTCCCTCTCCCGCTCTCCTCCGTACCTCTGGTCCTCTCCCAGCAAGAAGCTCCTCAGGTATCGAGTAGGTCTTCTCCTCAATTTGCACCTCTCCCTTCTTAACGCCCATGTCCTCTCTCACTTTAACTTGGAGCACCTTAAACTTGGAGCCTCCGAGATCCAAGGCAAGAAACTGTCCTTTCTCTGCAGAGTGCGAGAGAGAGACACAAAATGTTTTCTGTTTTGTATGTACATATTAAAATATGTGATTCTTTGGAATACACTGACCCGTACAACTGCTTGTTTTTTGCAAATCAGTGATAAACACAAGTTGTTGATTTTACACATAACAAAAATCAACATTTCAACATATGACCATGATGTCATTCGGATTATATGTAGGCCAACAGGAATTGAACTTTCTTCTCTGGAGGTCGGACGGGATGGTTATGTGGTGACCACAACTAGTTGTTTTTGAGAAGACAGTGGGTGAATTTGCATCCACATTTCTAAGGACAGAACCAGGTGCTTTTAAGGACACTTTTAAAGATTTTCCTTCTATGTTTTGGGCTACCTGACACAGATGTTTTTAACTAGAAGTCAGGACATTTAGCATCCCTGTTTCTGGGTTAGGGTTAGATATGGTAAGTCAAAACATGATCTATTCTTTTGTGCCTAATCATAACTAACTTTAAAATCAATATATTTTAATCCACAACATGACCTTTCCCTAGACCTAAACGTTTGGTATTTGTCCCTTAACATAACCAGACCTCTACCATAAAAAATGAAAAGTTTTAACCTAAAACAACATATCTGTGGTTTGCAAAAACGTACAATATGGACATTAATGATTGGTGATTTGAATATAGACGAAAAACTTTGAAACCCATTATTGTAACCTGTTCCATCAGGAGTGGAGCGGACATGCGTTGGCAGCATCTTCACTGTTGCTGCGTCGTTACTTTCGGATGAAAGCCCCTTCTTCATTTCAGCCAGGAAACGAGCTGAGATGTCTTTTAGCTGGTCGTCCTGGAGACACATGGCGTGCAGGAACCTGTCCACCTTAAAAAACAGAGGGGAGAGACAGAAAACAGAAGGCAAACACTGAGGCAAAGATATGTGAGCTATAGTGATTCATTTCCCATGACTGAACATACATGAGCGAAGACTTTCAGCAACCGTACAGAGGAGGAGGAGGAGTTATCTCTTTATCTCCTCCTCCTAGAGGAGTTCCCTCTCCTAGATATCATAACATATAATTATTCAAACAAATTTGACTACGGATTATGCAACACAGTTTGATTTTGATTGTTTATGTGTGTCAAACATCTAAAGTGCAACAAAATTTACAGCAGCATGTCACTGAAGTAAAAACTATTTTTGAATTTCTCCATGCTGGTCAGTTGCTTAATCATAGAAAGTATTTTAATTCTGGGAGATAGAGTTTAATGGTGAGCGATGTGAACAAGCAATTTAGCGATAGGTTAGGAATAAACACATGGCAGCATTAAATACCAAAAATTTGTTAATGCATTAAAAAGCTTTCCCACGCTTCCTCCCACCCCATAAACTAAATTATCTCCGTGGTAACATTTTAGGGGGCAAGGTCCTTCTGGCCGTGAGTGCGCCTGGATGTCTCTTTGTTTGTGGCTGAGTGTGAGTGTGTGCAGTGTTCCTGGTGAAAGTGTCAATAGTTTGTCCTCAGTAGAGTGTGTGTGTGTGATCCCATCAGCACCAAGAGAACAGTAGATACACGGCTGGGGAAGGAGGTTAATCATTGCTCAGGAAAAGACGAATAGTGACACAATAACTGTTTATGGCACCTTATCGTTTCAGCTGTGAGCATGTCTGCAAAGCTTCAGAAACCCTTTCGTTATTGTATGTCAAACCCTGTCAGGACAATCCACTTTTTAAATAATAATAATGATTAAAAAAAACAGTCCAATTTTCCATTATTTTAATATTCAATGTTTATAGTAGCAAGTGAGATAAAGCAAGGCTATAGACAGATTTGATTCTAAGGTAATCGATTTAGCCTCTTGGGTAACAGAGTAGGTGTTTTATACAACAGTAGGATAGCTGTTTAGAAGTATGTTGCAAAACAAAATTAAAACATCAGATTCATCAAGTAAATGTTGGGTTTAACTGTCCAAGTGTTAGCAGGCTGTTTAATTAGCGACATTTACTTAGAAAACTGGTCCTGTTTAGAAAAGTTGAAGCTGTGCGAATTATGTAACACTGTGAAGCAGCTCTTACCTTCTTTGTGGGATCTTCCTTGAGTTTGGAGAAGAAGAAGGCGACAAGATGGACAGCAAACATCCTGATGTGCTGCAAACACCACCATAAAAACTTCCACTTGGTTTGTGTCCCTCTACCACTGCACAGTTCAACTGCAGCACCCACACTTCCAATGGAAAACTGATGAAAACACACTTTCAGCGTTTTGACGTTCAAAGATACGAGGTCTGTTTCTTCCCTCCTGACCTGCTCTAATTGTCTTGTTTTGCTCTCAGAGTCCACTGAGCAGGCCAATCCCACTCTGACTCAATGATTAACAAGCCAAACCTTTCTCCAATCATTTCCTCTGATCTATCTCAACACCCAACTCCGTCGTCTTTATAGCTTCATTAAGAGTTTGATGACATACACTGGAGTTCAAGTTCTGCAGAAACCTCAGATCACCAAAATCGAAGCTGTTCACTGGTGCCTTTGGCTAAATTGGGTGGAAATATGTGTAAAGAAGGTGCACAACACATTTAGACACATTTTCATTTGATCGCATGGTGCAGCCATCTGAATATTACATCTATAACTGTTTATTCCAAATTGTGACTTATGCTTTTTTTTTTTTTTTTTATTACTTATGCTTCTTTATTATTTTGTTTGGTATACTGACTGTTCTCGTGGAATATGAACTTGCTGTCTTGTGATGATTTTATCTCTGCGCTGCCTCATCAAACAATGAAATTTAATGGAATTCTGTCACTGTGTAATTCAACAATGTGACCAACCTTTGACCACTGAGGGTTTGTTTAGTTTCTCCCTGGTGTGAGCGGTAGGATACAATATACACATGAAATCAACACAGTTAAAACAGAGCACATATTTAATTTACATCATCACTTCAAATGTACAAATTAAAAAAAATATGGCATCACATCTGTATATAGACACTACCAGTGCTGTGCTCAGTTCAGTCCGTTTGTAATGTTTACAGTTACGGCAGTTCATTTCAGATTAATTCAACTGAAAGTCACGGCCCATGTATCAAACATGATGCTCGGATTATACTGACCACAATAAAAGCAGACTGACACCAAACCTGCAGAACACGCACCAAAACATTGTGTAAGTTGTTTGTTGTTTGTAGAACTGAAGAACAGAAGAAGCTCAGGCAGGGTGTAACCATAATGTGTCTATTTAGTTGGTAAAATTAGTTTGAGAGCTAATTTGATGGTTTAACCACACTGAAATAAGAGAATCTTCATTATGTACCTTTGATCTTTTAGCAGGCTTGAGGGCAGCCAGTAGTTCACAAGAAGGATAATTCCGTAAATTAAGTAATTTAAGTAAAATAATTTTCCAGAACTAACTGCGATCTGTACATTTGTGGGTCAGAAAGAGACATACAACATGAGCTCTTAGCACAGTAAAAATAAGTTAATTACATGACAACCTTTTAAGAACAGTTTTCTGGTGTGAATCTCTGCTGAACCAGAATCAATCACATTGCTCTTTTCCAAAAAGTCCCATTTTGGTGTTTTGTTTTATTTTCTTTATTTTATCTTTGGCTAAAGGTGTGTAATGATATTTTAAGGGTTCATTCAGACCAAATGAGGTTGCCAGTTCCCTCATTCTGTTTAATGAGTTTGCCATTAAGGCTGTGGCGGTACGGATCACAGGGGGTTCAGGGAAAAAATAAACTTGCAGCAGCCCTGGCCTTAAGTTGAAGCAGGGTCAGCTCTTGGAGGAACACAGCCAAACTCGCACTAATCAGCTGACTGGCCGATAAGTCGGCCACACGCGAGTGCAAAGACAAAAGTTGCATTTGCAAATAGGTGAAAACTGCCGCACTGCCACGCAAACTTGTGGTGAACGCCGTGATGCCTGATTTGGTCTGAAAAGACCCTTAATGCTCCAAATGTACAAAGATCCCCTTTAACTGCTTCTAATTCCATATAGTTTCAACCCACCCGCTATCAGACATGGCCTGTATCAGTTATTGATCTCTATGGAAACAGCATCAATCAAGTCCAACATCAAACAAATCTTTCTCCTCTTCATTTCTTCTTCTTTTTCCTTTTCCCTTTGCTGTTATTGTGATGTTCTGTATCAAGAGCACTCTGATTTGCCACGTCCTGCTTTTGATGTTTAGACCACTCCCTCTGCAGCTGCCGGAGCAAATCAGGCGTCAGCAGTCCGTCTCTCACCAGGCGACCGGCTAGAGAGCTGTCCATCTCCTCTCCTGAGCCTCTTTGCCCCCTCTGGCCCCTGCTGCTGGTCAAAGGATGGCTGCTGGCAGTTCCACTGACATCACGTCTGCTTCCCTGTGTCTGTAGGGGGTCAGTGATGGTTGGGTCGGTGGCTCGGATGAGACGGGTGATATTTCGGACACCTTGTTGGATGATGTCATCAAGTTCCTTCTGGATTTCTCGAACCAGGGCTGTGTCTGGAAACATGTCCATGAAACGGTAGCTACAGGCACGGAAAGGGACATCAGCAGAAACATTAGTAAGCGAGCACTGGTGAGCACAGCAGCCCGTAGGATTAAAATGTTACACGGTTTGGTCTCTTGCTGAAAAGCCCCTGCCAAAGATGAACGATTACTTTAAAGAACATCCCTAAAACAATCTCATTAGTGTGACAGGAAGCATTACTTTACCTCAACCAGAGGTAGAGATCTAACACATCATGAACGGCCTCCAGGTGAACCAGGTCTTTGATGTTTTTGGGCGGAGCTAGAGGCCAGCTGACATGGCGACAGACCCAGTCAAACGTCAGGGGTTCGTCGCGACTGAACTGACGGGCAAACTGAAAAAGAAACACCATTCAAATCTGTGCAACAAAAGTGCAAGGAAAATATGCAAAGATTTACAGATGAACAAATAAGGGACGTATGCTGAAACACTGGCTTAAGTAGTATTGCAGTATTTCCGTTCATATTAATCAACTGACAATAACTGTTATTATTATTGTATTAGATCTATGAAATTTTATAATGCACATTTTCTTCATTTGCTTCTTCACCTTCTACAAGCAAGAGGGAGTTTTCTTGGCACACACCAGTTAATTATGCTCCTGAGTCTCAAAGGTTACTTGCTGATGACAAATTCTGAAGCCATCTTGTTATATAGGTTTAATCGAAGCCATATAATGAGACAGAGCCAAAGTACAGTGCTGATAAAAGGTGTTGATCCATATTTTTTAGACTTTATCTATTTACAACACTGAATCAATCAATCTGTTTCAGTTTTCTGTTTCTTATCAAGAGGAAAACTTAAAATAAAAAAATAAAAACTTCATAAGTGATGATAGCAGACCAAATTTTTTCACTTTGTTGCCCCTGCCTGACCCCAATTAACAGTCACTGCTGTTTCCATCAAATTTTTTGTTTCATGTCCTTGCTCACTGTTCCTGTTCACCACCCATCATTCCCTCCTACTTCATCTCCCTACATTTAGCTCTGTTCATCTCAAGATTCAAAGTTTATTTAGCATCCCACTAGGGCAAATTTGTTATGTAACGAGGGCTAATATAAAAACGATACAGCAGCAAATGATACGATAAACAACAACATCAACAATCAATCACAGTAACTTAAATTAAGCCTTATTTCCAGGTTTGCTGATACTGACCTTCAGGAAAGAGGTGCAAACAAAAGGCTGTTTCTTGTTGATGGGAGCAGTGCAGAAGACGTAGCGTGACCTCAGGTTGAGCGGGATGTGCTGAATCATATCAGCCAGAAACTTAAAGTCGTCAATGTTGCAGACAAAATACAGACCGTCCACCTGAGAGAGGCTGACAAATATGTCCTGTGAGAGAGACGCACAGACAGAGAGAAGGGAGTCACTGAGTTTTTCTGAAAGACAAGAGAGGCTTCAGTGTGACAGGAAATAACAGAGCTACGACACTTCACTTTAGTATCTCTCTATTTCTTTTTTGACATGCTGACATGCTCCCAGAATTTAAAGGGTAGTGTTATTATTAGTATTCTCACTGACCAAATGCATGAGAATAAACATCCTGACTTTTGAACACCCCTGTTTCAATTGGGCACTTTGAACACCCCTGTTTCAATTGGGCACTTCGGTCAGGTCATCTAACTTTTATATCATGACAACTTTTCGGTACAACCATGTTACGCAGGTGGGACAAAGCATTGGGAGGAATTTGATTGGACCACTGAAAAGTGGGACCTATCATAGCAAACATGAAGGATTACAGTGATACAATGAGCAAATGGAGGTAGAGGCTAATGTTAGCCTGTAATGATACAGTGGCTGAAATTGCTCTGGGCAGAATGATAAAGGTGTTGTGACATTTTTTTTGACAGAAGGAAAATGTAGCTGAATTTTGATATAAAAATACAAACATTTTTTGTCATTTGTTTTCTAATATAGTTGAATAAGAGACAGTGTGAGCAGAGATGTGATCTACAAGGATTAAAAAGACATTTTTCATTTCAGGTGGACTTAAAGACCTTTGTTCAATGAAAATGGCTACTGAAAGGCCCTGCAGCATTGTTCTCTTAGCTCTGCTCGCAATAAAGACCTCGGGGCTTTTATCACATCTCATGAACTTTATCAGCAGTCCTCATGTGATTACATGATCAAAAATTCCTGCTTAGGTGACGTGATAAGAACTGACCTATCTTTATGATTACCACGTGTACTAATCAAAGAGGTAAGCCACTTATTTTTTTACACTGAAGAATTGTAGGTTACAACAAAAAAGGGCAGAGAGGTGCCCCGTGTGTTCTGTAATCTGCAAAAAGCGCTCTGTTTGATCAGGGCCTGGTTTGGGGTAATGTAGGAATCAGGAAAGAGGAATTTGTGGTACAAATAAGCCATTATCTCTAGTTCCACTGCATTAATTTTGATTCTTTTTTGAAGAACTTGAAATCTGGTCAAAAACTTTTGCATTTCTTTTCTCAAGCTACTGTTGCAGAAAATCAAAATATAATCATTCAAGTTCAAACCAGCATATTTGGAACATAAACACCAAGTGTACAGCAACCTTTTACTGCTCCAGTCTCATGACTGCTATATTGTCCACTGTTCCAACTCAATGTAGTAATTTTTACACACAGTTGCTTTAATACTTAACACAGGTAGAAGGACAAGTGAAATGATGGTTGCACTCACAACAAGGTTTGACAGTGTAGCATCAGGTAGATGATAAGCAAACATCTCGATCTGCTCTGCTGTAGGATGGAGACCTGCAGTCTGAGAAGGAGAAGGAGACATGAACACACACAGCAAAGCTGGACTTTTAAGAGTTTAGCACAGAGTGTGTTTGTAAGTGTGTGTCTGTGTGTAAAGAATCACCTCTATGGGGTCTATGGAGTGGCTGAGTATTTCCTTCAGAACAGCCAGATCATCCCTGTGCATGGTGGTAACCTCTCCCTCTTTAAACTTGGAGGAGAACCTGGGACACATGACAGAGGCGACCAGTTCAAGCAATGAGTTGGAAGAGACTACAACAAATGTTCCTGAGTGGGATAATATGAGACTGACCTCCCTGCACGGCCAGCTATCTGCAGGGCTTGTGATGTGCTGATGGTCTCCATCTGTTTCTCCCCTTTCTCATTAACATTAGGTTTTATCAGACTGTTGAAGATGATTCGTTTGATACTCCTGGAGAGAGAGGGAGAGAGTGAGGGAGTGAAGAAAGGCAGTCAAATGGAGAGATACGAGTTCAGTTAATGGAATCTTCATAATTTCTTAATGGTATTGTGACCAAAATTTTTATAATTTCCCGACGAGGAAGTTGATGTTGCAACTCCATAGAGATGGTCATACAGAACGAAGACTCACTTCCAACACACTTAGCACTTCATTTTAAATTGTTTGATGACAATGATTATGAGGTTATGTAATTGTTTTTTGTGTTTTTTTGCTTTGTCTTTTTTTTTGTCTTTTAGAATTACTTTTCTTGAAAAAAGCTACACAGTATGTATGGTTGTACTTACAGGTTAAGACCCATCCCAATAGCATCGGTAGCAACCAGTATCTTGCAGGAGTCATCAGGGTCATTGAACTTCTTGGCCTGTGACAGCTTAGTGCCTGTAAATCACATAATGACTGAGCCCGCTCTCTTTCTATAACATAAAAAGCTGCTATAATAGTTGTCACAGTAAGCACGAGTAATGATTTTTTTTTAAACTTTCATTTGACATTTATGCAGTTTTTGGACAAAAGTTGAATTTGAGCTAAAGGAAAGGAACATTTTCATAATGAAGGCTTTGATCACACATGACTTCATCTTAAGGTCCAAACATACTTTCTGCATTGCGCGCCGTACGGCCGTGGACTGGGAAAGCGATTTCACTCATACTGGAAACAAAAGTCTACGCCAGTCTGGCGATAGGTGACGTAAAGTGTGAAGATTGCAGCAGAATATACAAAAGATAACAGAGGAAGTTTAGTAGCTACAGTTCTTTTCTTTTGTCTTTTTTTAGTTAGACTAATAATGTTGCAGCTACAACTAAATCTGTGTCAACATGACAGAGACAACAGGAGAAAAAAATGAAGGTTCTATAGACATGAAGAAGAACACATTCTTACCTGGATGAGTGAAATAACATTTTTTGTTTAATGAAACGAGAAATCTTTTTGGTCGAAATGACTTGCTGTGAATTAGTATTTTGTACACTAAATCAAGTCAAGTCGAAACATTGTTCTATTCGTTCATGTGAAACAGTTGCTCTGAGAGGCCGCAACAGAGAACAAGCCTGACCTAAAAAGGATTGTTGAGAACAGAGACTGACAGGCGTCACTGGGTAGGAAAATACTTGAAAAAGTCAATGTTGCCATTTTAACAACTAGACTGGAGGGTGGAGCAACTGATTATACACTAGAACACACGCAGTCTGCGCTCTCTCCATGCGGAGAGTCCACACGGTCACAGATTTTGGGCTGTGTGCAGATGTCTGCAGACACAGATGGATGACAACTTCTACGTCACACGTACCAGAGCGGACACCAGCAGACACAGAAAGTATGAACAGGCTTTAACTTTAAAAACGAGAATTACTGCATTGCTTTTGTATGCCTCCACCAACCAACCAATCATGTTTCAGTTTACATCTATGGAAAACCTTTTGGCTATGAAACATCATTTGTTCATTACTTTATGTAATTAGACATCTGTGGGACATTTTCTCCAAATTAGCATGTGACTTTTTGGTTCATGGACAAAAACATGTTTGACCACCAAATTCCAATCGGGTCACACTTAATTTAATGAAAATCCCTCAAGGCATCCTTGCAGTGTGGATAGCCTGAAAACATAATTCCTCCAGCCGCTGCTGTCGCAGGAAGGCAAAAAAATAAAAATAAAAATTTAGCGGGTGCTTCATGGATGGAAATCCCAATTCAAAAAAAAGGGAGAAAAAGTTTGTATCTTTAATTTGGCAGCTTACCTTCAGTCTCCATGGATACTGAGGACCGAGTTGACATAAACTCACCTGGAGGTAAGCTCCCATAAATGACAGCACATTCCAGCCCTCTGGCCTCAATCTGTCTGCTTATGGAGTAAATGTCATTTTTGCTGAAGCAGACGATACAATCTCCTGGTCTCAAGTTGTTCAAAGACTCCACAGCATGATCCAAGATGGAGAATGGAGTTAAACGCTGGTAGTTGTGGACCTGAACAGAGAGAAAAGCAATGGAGGCACAGAGAGAGAAGAGGATGGTTACACAAAGACATTGATTGAAATCTGTTACATTAGCAGCGACACTCTTGTCACACAACTTCCTGCTGTTCTTAACTGGACTCTCACCTCCACCTCTTCTCCGGTGGTGTACAACAGCTCTCTGATGAAGTCTATGGCTGCAGATTCCCCGCACACATGGATCTCCTCTGCACAGAGACCTTCAACAAGTACAAAGAAAATGTCAACAACTAAAGTTCGAATTACATGCAAATTTTGTGTACATCAGGGTTGTTAAAGGAAATCATGAATCTTTTCTTTGCCTAAAATAAAATAAAAGATTAATTATCATGAATGTTACTGTTGCAAGTTCACTGATTAACCCTTTGGCCAGATGAATAACAAAGGGGGACAGAGTCAAAAACAATGCAAGAGGTCTTGGGTGCGCGGGTGCGCGGGTGCGCGGGTGCGCGGGTGCGCGGGTGCGCGGGTGCGGTGTGTGCGTTACAAACCAAGCAGTGCTCTGGTCCAGGCCCATCCTCTAGACGGATCTCTGATCATTTGAATTTCATCGATTACAGCCACCTCATCTAAAGACAAACAAATAAAAAACATAATTCAGTGTGACTTCTTAAAGAGCATTGTTGGATTTTATCATATTTATGCAACTAAACCGACATTTTGTGAGTTCTGTTTACATACAAGGTGTGTTGACACTGCACATCTCGATGGTACAGGCCACATGACCAGATGCTCGACCCTCTGGGTCCATGAAGGTTCTCTCCTCGCCAGTAACCAAGTCACATGCCACACCCTGTGAATAAACATACACACATGCTGGACAGTAATTATCAGCACACTATGTTGGGGAAGAGATAAAAAATTACATCATAAAAGTGCACAAAGGGATGATAACGACATTATGACAAGAAAAAACTGAGATTAAAGACTAAGACTATGTACTTAATTGATTTAGCATTTTTTACAAGAAACACTTTACTTCCTCATTAAAACCAGGTGCCTCCATTTCCCACAATGCAGTCTAACCACCACCAGATTTCACGCAGCTCCCCCTGGTGTTTGACACACAACTGGTCTCACATATGCAGAAGAATTTCCCAACAGCTACATAAAAACTGATGTGTAAAATCTGTGGAGTTGCCCTTTAAACAATCGCGTCTAAGGAAACAGAGACGTACAGCTGTGTTGCTCTTCTCAAAAATCTCGTGTGCCAGCAGCTTCAGGGGGCCGCAGTAAACTCCAGACTTAGCAGCCAGGTAGCGCTGGATGGCGTGATAGGTTTTCCCACTGTTAGTGGGACCAGCGTGGAAAATCACCTTTCTCTGGATGGCACGAGCCTCAGGGTACCTGATGACGAACATGCACACACACAGATACTGTAACCTCCTAAAAATGCTTTGCAAATTATGACACATGCACACAGATGGCAAAAATGTGTGAACTAACGGTCTTCAAGGGTCCATAAGGACCTGAGGGCCAGAGACCCAACCCAGGGACCAGTACAGATTCGGATCCATGTTTTATACAGTCAAATAGGTCTAGGTCGGGTGAGGTCCTGTTCTAATGCAGCAGGTACCGGGTTTGTTTGACATTATGTGTAATACCCGAGTGGATCAGACAGTTCAGCTGCTGATCATGAGCACTGCATAATTTTGTTGAGGTATCCTGCTCCTACTGTGGATGTTTTTGCATGTAGTGCAACAACAAGCAACCTGCAAAGTGCATCTGTAACCACAAGGTGGTACCAAATGACCTGCACCTGCCAGTGCCCATGCTCAGGAGGTGACGGGTTAGAGAGCGGAGACGAACTCATCCGAGCACGGACGATAACAGATCAAAATGGGTAAAGTCAACGCTAGCAGCCATGGCAGCAAACCAGCAATAGTTATTGTAGTTTACAAGAGAAAACAGTGGAAGTTGTTATCCTAGATGCAATAACGGCAAACAAAACTTTAAATGAGTTGTATTTGTCAGCTTTAAAATAATAGACAGATCTGGTCCAGGTCCTGGCAGTACATGTGCAGCTCTTTGGGTACAGGTATGAATATATTTGGACCTGAGAAGACCTTAATGTGAACCACTGTTGATACCAGATTGTTAACCGCAATATCAGATGTACAAACAGCAAACAGGCCTACAGTGTCACGATATAGTACAAACCAGTTAGCAGGGACTCTGAGGTCAGAGATCTTTCTCAGGTCATCCATGCAGTCCAGCATAGGAAAGATTTGCTTGGCATGACGCATAAAGTACGGGTAGATGTCATCTATATGACCTGGATCACAATGGAAATTACAGTTATTATTAAAACCTTTTGACACAACTTTAACTTGGGGTGTAGTTGAAAAGCAACAAACCTGCTCCATAGCTGATGTCACTGAGGATGATGTGCAAATCAGCAGGGAGTGACGTTATTTCCAGGACATACTTCCTGAAGCTAATGAAGGCCTGGTGGAACAGACGAGCTGCATACACACACACACACACACACACATATGGCTCACTGTACAAAGTGTCCTGGTCACATTGTATATTATGCCTTTTTATTGTGAACCATTTTGCAACTTTGATTTAATTCTACATAAATAAAGCTATTATCTATGTTATAAATAATTGAACTGCATTGATTGCAACATCAGTTTGACATCAACATCGATAACTTTGCAAGATCGAGGCAGCAGAAGTTTTAGTTCCAGCTGCTCTCCATCAACAGCAGCTCAGTGCATCACAATGTAAAAGCTTGTCGGCTCAAATGTGGTTACAACAGCATGTTTTTGAAACACTCTTTGCTTTTTGTTCAATTGTATACATTTAAGCACCTAAAAGTCTTTCTTTATACTACGAAGGTTTATTCTGCTAACAGAATAAAAATGTTCTCTGGATGACAACAAGGCCAAATTAGAGACCAACAATAAAGATAACTTGGATAAGTAGAGGCCGATTCCTAAGTAGGACCTGAGAGTGTGATTAGACCTAAATAGTATTGACAAACAGCTGCAATTGAGCTTTGATTTTTTTTTTCGACTCTAGAATGAAGGTGTATTTAGCTCAATTTCCTTTGGAGATAAATTAGGTATCTCTGAACGTGATCCTGTTAAATGATGTAAGTGAGAAAGATGGAAGTTCTCACCATCCAGGCCATGGTCTGCTGCCAGCTTCTGCATCTCTTTCCTCTTATAAAACTTGTTCATAACTTTCAGCACTTCATCTGGATCACGGACACAAAGAGCAGAGAAAAAAAATCAATGAAGAACACATTGAAAGAAGCGTTCATTTCTGTAATTTGCAGGTAAATAACATACAGTGTTCAAAGTACTAATCGCCCGACATTGTGACATTATGGGACATTTTGGACATCAAACATCAAAAAGCAAGATAACAGAAAAAGTAGCAACTAATTTTCTGTAAAGTAAAACCACTCTACAAACGTAAATGTTTTTGTTTTTGTTTTTAATTTAAACTCAGACACAAGCTCACTTTTATCGAGCGCCTGAGTCAGCTCTGCTCCCACACCCCCATCTGCAGATGGGTCGGTCTTTAGAGAGACGGGGACAAACAGAGAGGTGTCCGGGGGTTTTGGAGTAGAGCTGTTGGATGAAACATCTCTGCTGCAAACCGCAGAACCAGTCTGGGTTTGTCTATGTAAAAAACAAGATCCAGGAGAAGACACATGACAGCTGCCAGCGGTGATGCGAGTAGTCCGGGGGCTTATGTGGCGATGAAGCCGAGATAACACATACAGACATCGGTTAACTGACATCGCTGCGGCTCGTTGTATCCCGGGGTCGAGCTCCTTCTTTAGGTAACACAGAAAACAGTGCTACTGCCCCTCCATAATGTTAAGCAGGTCTATATGTGTGGATTAAACACCACCAACTTCAACAGAGGACGGTCAATATGATTCTCTTCCGGATGATACAACGTGGGAAAGGACCAGAAAGGACCAGTCTCTTTCTAGCTGCCCCCAAAGCTGCTTGACATATTATTGAGCATAAAATTGGATATATTCAAATTAAAAAAAACAAAACTTAGAGTATTTTACGTGTGTTAAATGAATCAATATAAGATATATTTGATTTGATTTTTAACGTTGTGTCGCAAAAACAATATACAATAAAAACAGGCACGACAAGGACTCCTCTATAGCTGAACCCGAAGCTCGCCTACGGCAAGCGGTACTGGCGATTGCCTCGGCATCAAAAACATGAATGCTGGCTTGATGTGATCTTTGAGGATCTCCATATACTTGCATTCCATTGAGTTGACTTTTCAGAAAATCATTTTCATCTTCAGTGTATAAAAATGTTCAGAATAGACCCTTGCAGGCCCATATATGTTAGGCCAATTAGGTCAGTTAACATAAGTCATGTTAAAAGTAACTTTTTACCACTCCATGTCATTCTCCCAACTATAATTTAAGACAAACTTTAAGGTTAATATGATTTACAAATTAAGCTACTTCCTCTCTTTATAAGCAAGGTTATAGCCATTATTGTTATAACTGGCCCAAAGTTACAGCAATGCTGTAAACCCGCAGAAATGTCTATAAAATGTATGAGCGAAGCAGTTTTTTTTAATTACTTTATTTTTTTTGCAAGTTTTGTCTTACAGAAAATACAATGGTTTTACTGCTGTTCTTAAGCTGTCTCCACTCTTACAGGAGGATAATTCTGAGGGAGGAATCCTAACCCGAACTTTTCTGACTATATGTTGTATATTCATCTTCAAAAACAAAAAGCAGCTCAAAAGATATTCAGTATAAATTTGCTTTATTTATGATTCATTTAGCTATATATTTAGGTTTGGTGTATATACACATATTGTCACACACGCGCACACACACATACACACACAAGTCAATGGCATGATTTGACTGTGTGTAAAGATTAACATGCAGTAGATAAGACAGGGGCAGAGAGTTTGGCATTTAAGTGTCTCTTCATCACCAGTGAAGGTATTTAAAGTACACCAAACAAACCTTCCCTGTACAGTGTTCAGAAAGACAGAAAATATGTCCGACAAGCAGAGAAAGAAACCGTTAGTTGCAAATAAATTACAATTCCCAAAGTAGTGTGAAGAACAAACGCTGCACATCTGAACTGCAGTTGTGCATCTGCAAGTGTACAAAAAGAAACATGTAACAGGATGACTTGCACACGATACATAATGCAACAAATATTGTACTTAATGAGCGCAATTAAAATAAGTAGTGATATTTAAATGACAGTATCATTTCCATTACAGACACAGGAGATCTCTAAGGTGAAGCTGTCCTTGGGTGATGTATAGTTTGCGTTTCCATGACCCTTTTAAAAAAAGTTAAGCATTGGAGGGCAAAGTGCAGAACTAGCTACAAAGCAGACATTAAGGGCAAATTAACTTTCACATCGATAACATCAACAATCCCTGTGTTTTTAAAGCAGGACCTAAACTGCCGGTCTGAGCATCACAGTGGAACATAGTTGGATTTTACAGTGTAGGATACGACATCCCTTCCAGTGTTTACAGTAGCAGACATGAGCCATTTATTAACATTAGTATTCTACTGACACAGAAGCGACAGGCTCAGAAAATGTTGCATCCAATGAAAGGAAAGTGAAACAGACAAGAAGAAGACACTGCTTCTCATGTAGTGGTAACAGAACCCATATTTCTGGGTAAAGGTAGCCAGAAAACTTCTATTTCTACATACAAACTGAAGTGTGAGTCAGCTGACAACAGCCCTTATGCATGAACTTAAAGGTCAGTTCAACCAAACTGCAAATAAATATATTTTATATTTAGCTAAACAGATTTAATGTGTCATAACTTTGAGAAATCTCTGAAATTTCTTTTTTCACCCTTTCAAAGCATACTTTAAAGAAATTCAATTTGTGGTGCTCTGAAATTTATCTCCACATTAATCTAGATAATTTAAGTATCTGGCTAAAAATTGTTTCCTTTTTCTTTTTCGTAAATTTTTGTGAACTGACTCTTGAAAAGACAATAAACAAAAATGTTTCTGTCTGAAAGATTAGCCATTTTTAAAAAAATTTACAACAGCACTTAAAGACCAAACGCAAAGGAACTTCTTGACTCCAAAAATCACAAAGGAAATCTTTTGGTAAATTTAGCCAATTCTGTGGTAACCTGACAGAAGTAATCAGTGAAAACTACATCAAATATTCATCTGAACAAGAGACTGAAATGCTGATTCTCTGACGTGCTTTCAGAGCTCCAACCGTTCCCCAATTCCTTGATTAATCAAAATTAGTAAAAAATAATGGCAACTAATTTGATCACTGATTAATTGCTTCAGTCATTTTGAAAAAAGGTTCTGGCTTCTTCAGTGTTCGCATTTGTTAGCCCACTGCAGCATACCAGCCCATAATAACAATAATCATTAGTTGCAGCTCATAAAGAGTTTTCAAATAAACAATTTTGTTAAGTAAATGATGCTGAAATGATAATGTCCATCTTGAATGAAAAAGTGTTTTTGTGTGAAATGAGATGTGCACTGGAACTGGAAATGGGTAACAAAGTAAAAACAAAACAAACTAAATATAGAATATTATGTTAAATAGGATGGACATTTTTTTGCATTAAACTTAGTTTCTACTTAAGCAGACATTTTCAAAGTAAGAGCAGTTTGTGGACTGCTGTGTATTACTAGATACTAGATGGATGAACGAGAACACAGTGGCATGATGATTGCTGTAACTTGGTTATTTTGGATAAAGAGTGTGTGTGTGTGTGTTGACTCATAGCTTAGCCTCTCGTGTCACTTGGTTAGACTGATCCTAATGTCATGAATACTTTATATTGCTGGAAAGTGAGACTCTAGAGAGCATCATTATGAAGGGAGGACGCCAGAGAGAGCACAGGTGAAGCACTGTCCAATATATGCAAACAAAAGAAGCTCCTATGGCAGAAGAAAGAGATAAATGGTGTGGTGGTTGTCTGCAGGCATCTCCACTTTTTCTGTCTTCATTCCTGTTTCAGAAAACTGAGATTGTATGGCTTGGCTGGCGTGTGCATGTGTGTGTTTTATGTCTGAGACGCCAGGATCAAGCAGGCTGCCTCACTGCTCCTTACTTGGGTCGGTTTGATTTGCATTCTTGACATTTAGCATTCAGCCTACTTGGATCGTAGCCTGTGCGTCTGCAACAGTGTGTTTCAGTCCTGTGAGAGAGAGTGATGGTGGTCGCTCAGCTCACATCTGGAGCTGCTGAATGGTGGAGGGGGCGGCAGGGGGGACAGATGGTGGCGGTATGTTTGGTGTATTCATGTATACAGACATTTCTCAGTCCAGGGAGATAGTGGGGCAGCCCTCACACCTCTGGCTGTTCAGCAGTGAAGAGTTGGTGTGTCTGTTTGCATTTTCAGTTCATAGCAGCGCCCTCACATCTCCGGCTGCTCTGCACTAACTGGCTGGGTTCGCGCCTCCGGTGACTCATAGCGCTGATGGAAGTTTCTTTTTCTCAGCTTTTCTGGAGCTTTTCTCCACAAAACAATCTCCTAAACAGAGGCAGAGCAATGAAGAAATTAATAAGCAATACCTCTTCAAAGTATAACAGACAGAAAGTTGTGCACAAAACACCCAAAGACCATTTATAAGTTTATGAACTGCCTCTCTCCAATTTAAAATATCAGTCTATGAGATGCTGATGGAAACAGTGCGATACAATTGTATCTACCTTATCTGTTTGAGTAGTCCAGTTTATTCTTAGTAAGTTTAAGACACTCTGTTTTCCTCATTTATTGTTGTCAAACCCTACGCTTCAGTGTGTGAGTCAGTCATTTGTTCCTGTCTTTCAAAAACAATTAGGTTCAGCTTAGCCAGAGGATTTGTGGAACAAAAGGTCACTCTCATTACATTAGTCTTGTGATGTACAAAGGCTGTGCACAGAATAAAGGTTTACGATTACACGTTGCTTTTATTTTGAAGGGAAATTTCACCTCTGGTGCAGCAACTCTGGCCTTCATGTTGACGTGACATCCTTTTTTTTTTCTTCGTTTTTTTTCTTTTTTTTAAATTGTACAGTTTTTGCTACAACACTTCTCACAGTTTAACTTTAATGCTAGCGCTTTAGCCACAGTGAAGAACTTAATGTTTGCTGGAACTGCTGAACCAGCATCAGAAAAACTTCTGGGACTCATAGCAACACAGAACACACCAGTGTCTTGATGACGTCAAAAAAAATCTGTTTGTGTGAAATAGCATTAGCTTAGCTGCTGAGCAACTTCAGTTAACATTTGGTGATTTCTCAACAAAACAGTTGCTGGTCCACAAAGATATTAAATAAATAATGGAAAACAACGTTAGACACCACAAACAAACACAATCAGGTACATAACTAATGACAATTACCAGCTGCAACTTTTTCAGTGGTGAGACTGTGGGCTGATGTTTAAAGGCATCATGTGAAGTTTTCTTATAGACTAAAACTTAGTGAAGTCTGGGGCCCAGCCAACATGTTGGTTTGCCAGTATTGGCCTATATATCGTTGATGTTCTCTGATAATCGCTAACAATATGGTAAATCTGTTTTTTAAGGTTTTCAAAATAATGTAATTATGTAGTTTGTACAGCAGAGGGAAGACTGTCCTTAATTAACAAGTGAAGTGTTAACTTTTCAGTGCACTGATACTTGGAACAAAATTTGTAAAAAAGTGAGATATCCTGCCTCCACTGCATATCTTTGACACAGGTAGTAATAGCCTTACTCAGACAGTATATTGGATATTGTAAATTCTTGCTCCCTAATATCAGTATCTGCATCAACCCCAAAAATCCCAAGCAAAGCCATGTGTGCATAAAGTGTTTCATACTAAAACTCAACTCTCTCTGTAAAATTGTTGACAGACACAACCTCGAGAATATTTTTAATCTCTGTCTCAGTGTGCTGGAGACACAGAAAGGATAAAAGCGCACTGCTGTAGAATATTAGAGCTGTAAATAAAAGTGTGTTACCTGCTGTTTAAAGTATCTTCTGTCCTCTTCATCCACCAGCACCAGATTAAGGAAGTAGCGCACAGAGAACTTCTTGTTGACATCCCTCATGGTGGGTGTTAAGTCATATCCTGTCAGAAAAGAAAATATTATGTGCTGTCACTCAAACTTTAAGTAAACATGTTTAAGTGTTTAACCCTAAGAAAATGTTACCCAGCACTCAACATATCACAGCCTACTGTCTTTATCCTCTGAAATTGTAAGTGAAAGAGAAGAGAAAATTGGGACAGAAAGTTACCTGCCAGGAACAGTCTGATGGGAATCGACTCTCCTTTAACTGGAGCTCCATCCATGATCTCATACTTTGCAACTGTCTCTGTCTCTGTGGTAGTGCTGGGACCTGAGGACAACAAGTACATTAAGGGAGCAGGATAGAATAAAGTAGAGCAAAGCTTACAGAAGTTTTCCTGCTCTGGGACCTCATCAGCTTACAGAAGAGAAAAAACTCCAGCTTTTCAGAAATAAAGAGACCTCAGACATTCATGACCTACAAAGTTAGCACAGAGTCATGCTGCTTAGTGTCTCTGTGTCTGAACACTGTTTAACTCATTTTACATTTAGCTGCTCTGGTTTCTTACCTATGCCTGTTATCTCCTTCTTGATGAGCTGTAGCTCCATGTGTTGGATCTTGATCCTGACCAGCAGGAAGTAGATCTTCCCTACAATCACATCCTTAAGGTGGTATCTAACAAAGAAACACATCAAGGATTTGGGGTTTGCTAAAGAAAGAAAAACAGACTTCCACAGAAAAGTTAAAATAAATATTGATCTTACTTGGATTTGTTGTATTCAAACTCAATGTGCAGACAGTCCTCTATGCCGACCTCCATCTTGATCGAGTTGTTGACATCCGGATAGGTCGCCAACTGGTGGACAATCAGCTCGTATTCCTTCACTAGGTCAGACAGACGACGAACTATTGTCACCCTGAGGAAATACCTGCAAGACACAGACAGCGTAACCTTTGAGATTCAAGCTGAAGACAATGCTGAACGTGCTGCCATCCAGACATGATTCCACACTTTATCAATCAATGACAGCCATGTAAAAGTTTTTCTTTCTCCTCCCTCACATGTGCACATGCTGAACTCAAACAACCTATAATGTGTTTTTATTATATTTTGACTTGCCAGAGCAATTTTTGAATATCTTTCATTCAAATCAGTCACAATTGGGCTGTTTATAAGACGTAGATGTAATAACATAGTTCTGTTCATTGATTAACAAAATTTTGATAAACTGACTTGTCATAAAAACATAAAATGAACAGAAATTGATCATGCTGCAAACATTCCTGCAAATCAAGAGAAAACCTGAAAATGGTCACACTTGTGAAAAAATAGTAAGCGAAATATGAAAGATTTTTACCTGTTAAATGAAATGATTTTTCAATATTAATATTTAATTTATTTTTGTTAAATGAATACATTAAATTAGGAATAATTTCATCACTACTGATACATTTGCCAATGACAGTAGTACATGTATTGACAGCTGTAGGTAGTTTCTGAAGGAGAGTGTAACACACAATAAAATTTAAAAAATATTTAAACATAAGATGATTCACAAATATGAAACTGAAGTGTGAACACCAGAGTGTACATGAAATGTGTTTGGGATTTAGGCCTATATAATGCATACCGTATATAACTAGTTTCTGTTACCCTCTTTTATCGCTCTATATCATTTAAAGGGAGCTGATAAAAATGGTGACTGTTGAAAGGGTAGGTGTAATGAGCTAAGGCCTCAGCATACACCTTTTCAGTCCCACTATTGTTTCTTTTGTTATCAATGCTAGTAAAGCATTAACTTAATGTTTATTTATTGTCTATCTACCACCGTGTTTGAGTTTTGTAAGTTGGAAAATGGCTGAAATGAACAAAACTAAACTGAACTAAAAACTAAACTTCTCTCACTGTCCCCCTCCAGTGGGGTAACGACGCAATATTAGCCAGAGTGAAGCTTCCTGGCGACTGTTTGCTGCCATAACACTGAGCCTGGATACTAGGAGCTGAAGTTAATTGACACTAAAGACATCACACCTAAGAACCCCATGATTAATATGAATATTAAACTTGCACTTTGCTCTTGTCAAGCTGTCCAATGAATATACCTTAGCCTGACATTGGCTCCGGCATAGGACTCATAGGGCTTCTCCACCTGCATGAACTCAAAGTCGTAGCTTCTGTTCTGGGTGAGTTCTCCGGGCAGAGCCAACTCTTTCACCAAGTCCACAAACTCATGGGTGTTGCTCTTGTCAGAGAACAGCTCTGAAATAAAGCAGAGTGGATTTAGAGTGGTTGGTGTATAATTCAACACAGTCTGAACACGCTACAAATGGTTTTATACATATATTGGGTTTATTTCAAGATTCTGTGCTCTTTCAACACACTGCTCTCATTGCTCTCCTCCTACTGCAAATAGTGGGAGGAGGTTTGGGCTCAGCTATGGCAGTCTGCACATGACGACCACATGCTCCATTAAACCTTTTAGCCACATGAGAAAGCCAATGAGTAGCTTTTCAGCTATAAAGCCCCAGACACTGAATAAACATTTCACAGAGGTTTTATGTGTTGGCACAACATTTGCGTCATTACCATCCTACTAACATCAGAGCAACAAAAGAGTTTGTCATAATCTTAACTAAACATTAACTTTCCAAATCCTTTATACCTCTTGCAAAAGACAGAGCGATTAAAGTGATAAATGCAAACCGTAATCGTGCTCACCTATCTGTCCAACAAACTCGATGCGGATGCCCTGATGCTCCAGTCGCTTTCCTCCCTGCTTCACATTTAGATTCACCTTGACAGGAAACATTTCATCAAGAGATTAAGCATCATATGAACCAATGAGCGTGTTTTTACAATGTTTGTTGTAAATATCACTAATTTACAGAGAGAAAAAACTACAATATTGTCTCTCTATACATAGAACACATACAAGAGCTAACCCCTCTTTTACTTGTTGAGTGTGGGTACACAAGTGCTGGTCCAAACAGGTCGAGCTCTTCACAAAAAACGTTGTTTGTGACTGAGGAAGGCAAACTGCCAGTGAATGTAACATTGGACAGACTCAAATATTACTCGATAAAGCAGATATATCAGCTGATGCATTTGTTGATTCTAAACATAGATGCTTCACGTCATCTTGAAGTCAGAGCAAATTCTGCACAGACATCCAAAGAACCTTAATTTCCCACTGGGCTCAGTTAAAGACTGCATCCCAAAATAGACTGGCAGGCATGTCTCTTATCTGCTGACTTTGTACTGTTAGCAAAAAAATGCAAAGACACAGCAAATTTAAATTATGCTTCATGCATGTGAGACCAACTTCTTACACCCCGAGGAGCCCTGCATCACACTTAATAAAAAACATAAGCTCAGTTTACCTTCCCGGACACAGACTCTCCGTCGTAGAACAGGTAGTGTTTCTCCACTTTCCCATCTTCTGTCTTCAACTCAGCTGTCTTTCTGTTCTCTGCATCATTCAGCAGTACATCTATCTCACATACCGGCCCAAACAAACCCCCTAAGAAACTCTGAAAACACATAAAACACCAGAGAAAACAGTGAATAAGACACTGGGTGGCAGAGCCTCTTCAGTAGCAGCGGCAAAGCTCTGGAACACTCTCTCTCCACATGTTCGACTGTGCCCCACACACTAACTGTTTTTAAATCAAACCTTAAAGCGCACTTTTATTCCTTGGCTTTCGTTTCTGCCTAAGAGATAGTATTTTTTCCCTTTCTTTTCTATTGTCCCTTGTGTTTTACCTTCATGTCCAAATGTTTTTATATGGGCCTTGTGTTTTATTGTGTTTTTATCGTTTTAATTTCATTGTACAGCATCTTGGGTTAATTTTTTTGTTGTTTTTAAATGTGCTTTATAAATAAATTGAGATTTGAATTTGGATGTCAACAGCAGACTTAAGGATGTGCAAATGTCTATTTTTAAAGTTGAATAGTTGGTGTTTAGTCTGAATAATAAATTGATCATCCTTATACACAGGATGCACTGTGGATGGAAGAAGATGCTCTTTGCTGTATTAATCCTGAAAAGCATTAGCTGTTTATACATTTCATCCTTCTGGAAATGCCATAGATGAAAACTCCAAAAAGGTCTGGAACTGACAGCATAACAAAACAAAGATGTCTGGTAAATCAGAGATAAGAGTCAGCAGCAAATCTATTATGTGGTTACCTTGATCTTAGAGGCAGAACTCAATGTAATCACAGTTTTCAGCCTGACATGCTTCTATCTTAACAGGCATTTCAATCTCCAATAGACTATTAAAGTTTTTTTTTAAATCACACATCTTTATGAACTGATGACAGTCAATGAGTTTGAGCTGTCTGCGATGAGTTAGGTAACATCTACACCTGAGTTTAAATGTGTAAGTGAATGGGACTAATGGGTGTAATCTGAGCAAAATCGCAGTCCACAGCTGTAACTGGGTAAATCCTCACAGTTACTCTTTGTCTTTATTTGCACACCAACTCAATCCCTTATCACCTGCTACCCAGCCACATCACTCTCCTGTGAGCTGGCACCAGTCACAGACACACGCTTCAGCCTGCAGGAGCAGCAAATCTGGAGGGCTCAGCCCGATCATCAAGATTGTGACAGACCAATCCCTGTCTGAGGACGAGGGGGATAGTTTAATGAGTTGTATCCAATAATGAAGTGTTACAATCATGGGACACTCCTGGCAAAAATAAATAAATAAATAAAACCCTAAATCCTAAATCAACTTTATGTGCAATCAGATAATATGATGAACAAAGTAACAACGTATCCAAGTCTGGTAACTGGCATTATAGCACAGCAATCAAACGTTTTCCACCCAGCATAACTTTTAAACATGAAAATGTTAAAATGTTAAATGTCATAATTCCACATTCATGTGACATAAGCACAACTTCACATTAAAATCACGCTTACGTTCACGCTAGCTAGCATTGACTTTTCTCTCAGCCCCCTTGCAGCTCAAATTAGCGAAAACATAAACCGCTAAAATGCGTCAAATTATCATTCGACACTTTCTGTTCGTGTATTCAGCGAGTAAGTTGAAGCCATATGTTAGCCAAAACATCACTGAGAAAGCCCAGACGGCCTCTCACTAATGCTAACTCGACCAACCCTGCTAGCTTTCCTGCCAGGTTTGAATGTCAAAAAGCGGCTGTCAAGTGGAACCCGGGGTCTGTGATTCTGCAGCATTTTTATGAATGAACACCCCGGTTCATTTCAGCTCAGCCCGGACTGCGTATGCCTGTTTTTACACTCACCATGTCGGCCGTCTGGACAGTTGAAGCTAACAGCTAGCCTCGCTCCGTGCTGCCTGTCTGTCTGAACCAGGAGGTAGTTTCAAGGCGTAGCGTCATGTGACCTGGTCATATGTGTGTGCGTGTGTGTGTGTGTGTGTGTGTGTGTGTGTGTGTGTTGGCATTATACCTGAAGACGCCAGGATTACTACTCACATTTCAATAATAATTTTAAAAACAATTACGTAACGCTTGTATTTAAGATTGCTGGTTGATCCAGGATTATTGTCCGGGAGCAGACAACAAATTAAATGTTTTGTAATTAATGGACTTATTTCAAAATGTCATTATCCTTTGTTAAATCTAGTAAGAATCCTTATGACAAAGGCCACTTTGATAAGAGTTCAGTCAATATTTATCTATTTGTCTATTGTAAATAACTAAAAAAAATCACATCAATGTTTTCAAGGAATCTATTTAATTAGCCCTACATTTAAAAGCCTGTCAGTGATGGGGTGGAGAGACTAATGACACGTCTAAAATTAAATTTTCCTAGATAGCCTGTTTCTTTCTTGCTTCTTTACTTAAATCTCTGGTTACTTATCATCAGGGTTGGGATGGCTACTTTGAAAAATGTAATGGATTACAGATTACTAGTTACCCGATTTAAAATGTAATAAGCAATGTAACTATTTCAGTTACTTAATTAAAGTAATGCCAATTGTTACATTTGATTGGGCTACTTTTTAATTGCTTTTCAACATTTCTAATGAATGATTTCAACTGTTGACCATTTTAAAGTGTTTAAATCAGGCAGTGTTAATGGCAGACCTGCAAATTCAAACGAGAACCGATCAAAAACATCAGAATAGCATCAAACTTCACTAAACTGCCTTGACTGGAAATAGCAAAAGAAGACACTGTGCATATCAAAAACATGCAAAGCAACAAAACAAATATAGTTCAATATATAGCCTCAGCTTTTAACAGAAAATATTCAGATGTAACCTCCTTTGTAATCATGAACATTTTCATAAGTAACTGTAATCTAGTTGCATATTCTTTCTCAGTAACTGTAACTAATTACACTTACATTTATTTTGTAATTAATTACGTGATTTCATTACATGTAACTAGTTACTCCCCAGCACTGCTAATCATATTATGGTGTATATGATGATCTATGTTACATACCCTACAGAACTACCTCTGTATGCTAAACTAATTTTGGGATAGTGTCAGCCTGACAGTATATAATTAAAGTTTCAGTTAACAGCTCATAATTTGGACATACCAAACCTCAAAGCTTTCTTCTAACTTTTTTACTTTTTTTTTTTTGCCATGATTGTATTAATTAATATGCAAAACTGATTTTAAGTGGGAGCTGAGGCAACACCTATTGTGCCTCTATTGCATTGGTTTTGTGCTGTTGATTTTCATGTCCTACGTCATTTCATCTTATCAGTAATGACACAATGTACACACCAGTGTTGATGTATTGATAATTAGTGAAGCTTTACATACACATTACACACACATCCTCTATTTTCTATAAGATGACATAGCTATGAACCATCCAAAGATAGTCCCTAATATCCTTAACAATAATACGGGTAAATATTGAAGCAGAATGATCTCATTGAAACTTCATTCATCCAAAACAGATTCACATACTCTAATGGCTGAGATGATATAATGAACAGTTTATAGAAAAAAAATACACTGGAAACATAGCAGAATACTGTTTTTATAAATCCTTTATTAATAGAAGTTTTCAAAAGCAACTTTGTCAATGCAGAGCATGAAATGCATGCATGTGCACAGTACATATTTTACATATATATTTTGTTTTATTACATATTTCAAACTCCAGCTCGCAGTGGTTTACACTACTTTTTAAAGATTCTCCTGTAAAATGCTCCAGAGCAAAAATCCACAAAATCGGTTGCATAACCCTTCTGGGGAAAATATAAAGTGTCATAAAATTTGAGACAAAGGGATCAGATAATATAAATAAGTCTTTGCTTTTGTGGGTGTCAAACAACCACAGTTGGTTCCAAAAATATACTTGGAACCACAGCTGCATAGAGACAAAGGCGTCATCTTATTGCACCAGTATTACAATTATTTGAAAGCGTCTTTCAGATTTTATATTAAAAAGTGTATTTCAACTAACACATCCTTTCCACAAAAAAGTACAAATATGTAACACTGCCAGCTTAAACTTAATTAAAGTGTGTGCTTGTCTCTTGTATGCAGCCCATTATTCTATGTTGGCAATTACTTTTTCATTTTTTCAGTTTAAGTAAATATATTTGGCCTTTGTCAATCTCAGGGCAACCACATTTTTCCACCACCAGGTGGTGATACAATATTTGTTTACCATTTGAACAGACAGAGTGGAAATAAAATAGATGCTAGTCTTGTGTGTGTGTGTGTGTGTGTGTGTGTGTGTGTGTGTGTGTGTGTGTGTGTGTGTGTGTGTGTGTGTGTGTGTG
>JAQLOL010000001.1:7059048-7092478 GCA_029783665.1 Naso thynnoides
CTGACAAAAAAAAAAAAGTTTCATTTCATCACTTCATTTCAATCCTAATTTTACTGAATTAAATCTTGATTTAGCCACTGTTCACATAAATACTTGGCCTCTAATACCCGTCAAAATTCAATAATTACAAGAATGGACAGATTTGTTTCCCTTTATATATTATTAAAACCATTATACTCTTTGGGAAATTAAGTATGACAAAACCTTATTTGTTTTTATACGTATATGAACAACATATAGAAAATACACAGAATACCGAAGCAGCACTTTAACACTGATCGATAAAAAATACCCTAAAATAAAACATAATTCTACTATGTGATTTAAATAGTAGCCTACCAAATGTCTTTCTTCAAAAACTGTATCAGTATGTTTTCATTTAATAGGGTTTCCCCATCCTCCTTCCATACAAATAAAAAAAAGAAAAAGAAACACTAGCCAACTTGTGTCATGGTGAGAGTCCAAAAAGCCCCTTCTCATGTTCACAGAGCTCGACAAGCCGCAATGATACCTCATTCGGAACTGAAACGCCTTTTTACTTTTTGTTATAACTTAAACTAGACTCAAACAGGGGCTCCCATATTTGTGCCTCATGACCTTTGAAGTGCTGTTTCCAGTGTCAAAGGCAGGATTCAGATCATTGTCTTAAAGTGACTATGAGGAACTTTTCTGTATTTATGAGACAGTCTCATGATTACTCTGATGATTATAAATTTCCCGTGAAAGCACTAGAACAACACTGTCTAAATACTCCACAAGGCCTACAAGCAAACACACTGTATTCAAAACAGACTTCAGTAAAAATGCATTATCATCAAAATGTACTTAAAGCATCTGAAGTAAAGACACACGTTGTACTGTAATATGGCCCCTCTCAAAGCTTTATTATCATGTTTTTAATTCCACTGCTGCGCTGTTGCTGCTGATGTTTCAGGCTGAGCTGATTTTGATGGGAAGGTTCATCATGTTTTACAAAACCTGTGTGTAGCATCACAGTCCTAGGACAAACACAAATCTCTTAAAGGTCAACCTAAAATCTTTTCTTTTTTATGGCTTTGTGATAAAGCATTTCAAAATAAATTTAGAATACCTGGTGGTCACTGAACAGGAAGTGTAGGGCATGGAAAATTATAATCGGAACATAACACTCTGTTAGACAAATGTAGGCTATTAGAGGTTGTTTTTTTTTGTTGTTTTTTTTTTAAATGACAGAGAAAGTGGAGTAGAAGTAAGTTGCAAGAAACAGAAATACTTAGGAAGGGCAGCTTACAAGTACTTTCAATTTGTAATACTTAGTTGCATTCCACTACTGCTTGTCCCTCATCATAACCTGTTACAGTAAGAACCAGAATATTTTAATGGAGAAATTTAAGAGCCTAAAATTGCTTTTTCTGAGGTTGAGATGAGAAGAAAAACATCATCTGCCCCGCAGTGAGGACAAACACTGACGTTTACCAATGAGTCATAGTTAGACTCTTTACAGTAATCACTTATGCTGACACGGGGAATCGTGTTCTTGGAAAGTGGATCAGTTCTGAATTTTGCTCAAAGGGTGGCCCTCCAATCCCGGTTTGGGTCACCCACAGTGAGATCATGCTGTACTGTGAGGATGTCCCGGGAAAACACGGTAAAACTGTCAGGATGTGAGATGCTTCCACTGAAAAACCCTTCACGTGAAGTCTACTGAGACATCTGTCTCCGTAAAGGTATTTAATAATCACAAAGTGTTATTTCGACTTACCCTGTCCGTTATGTAAGGCGAGGCAGGAGATGACGAGAAACAGAAATGGCTTCATCCTCTTTATCTTTCTTTATCAAAAACACTGCGAACTTATTAAGGCGCACCTTTCCAAACTGTTGCTCCGTTTGCGCGCTGAAGAATGAACGTGAAGAGCTTCAGACAGCAAAACTCCCCCCAAATAGAGCTCAGCCCTCTGACTGCGTCATGGTTTCCTGAAGTCCTCCAGTGTAGAAAGTGACTGAACATCCTCAGTGGAAACTTTTGCATTAGCTGCCTCAAATATCAGATATCAGGTTTGCGTAACGGCACGACTGGGCTGAGGAAATACCAGAAGATAGAAGCCCAGATCCAATCTGAGTTGTTTCTGACAATAACGACCAAGAGGAAGAGATAATTTGACTTGAGTGGCTGCGGGCTCGTTTTTGTGCCGTGATAAGAAGACGATAGTATCTTAAAGAGCTTCTGCGTTCACGTGAATTATGTTCAGTTACATTGAATTTGTTCTGTCTGACTCCCATCATCGCCAAAAAAAGGACATTTGTGCTTTCTTCGTGCGTGTGAAAGAGAAAGAGAGACAGAAAGTTGAATCTGACCCCTTTCTGGGAGTTTTGATTTCAGCTTCTAGAGAGGGAACAGAAAAATGAAGGCAGATTAAAACACACACACACACACACACCACATAAAACAGACTCGACTTCATTGGGTTACAGGGGGCAAAATAATAATTAGGCAGCGTGGGAATGTACACGCACCAAACTTCAGAGTCACTGCAGGTTGAGCTCCAAAGCAACAGCCTCATGTCCTGATAAACCTGCAGCACATCATCATTAAAAGTCCTCCCTTTGCAGTGTGTGCATGCATACATGTTTGTCTGGGTGTGTCAGTGCATGTGATATACTGTACCTGATTACATGCTTTTGTGTGTCTGCATCTGTTGTTCATTGTGTGTGTTTGTGTCCTGTGCCTGTGTGTCTCCACATGTCCTACAGATTTGTGTGTTTGTGTCTGTTGTGGTTTGATGTACTGAAGCACTCAGGTTCGATGCGTAATTACAGTTTTTAGCTGCTCAACCATTACTTGAGTATTTGCATTTTCTGCTGTCTATTTCATCTCAAAGTGAGATATTTTTTATTCTTTGATTGTGCATTTATTTGCTTAATTATTACTTATTCTTCAGAAGTTTATATTAGCCTACAGTAAAGAATTGTATACAGCTAAATATGGTGCAGTGGTGTAGTGGTGCCTGGAGAAGTGGGTCTACTCCTAATTTATGGCCCCTTTTTTTATAAAGTGGCCCGTCCACCAAAGGATAAGTGCCCTTTTCAAACAGTGACGTGTTATAGACAGGAGCATTTGGACCACTAGCTTATATATTTAGTTCATTCAAGTACGGGACAGAAGTCGGCCTATTTGCACATTGTCACTTAACTTCGGCTGCTTGACTTCAGGGAGTACGGAGGATCATCATGACATTAACATTAGCCTCAACAGAGGTGCAGATTTTAAAATAAATTCTGAAGAAGAAGAAGAAGATTTTGCAATCAGTACTGGCCCACAGTCAGATTACAGGTTAAGACAATTACATAATCAGGCATTTTGAGTGAACTACTCCTTAATCCTTAGTTTCATCCACACATAAAAAGAAGACACTGCAAGAAGACCATGGGCCAGTTGCTTGTTTTGTAAACAGTCTCTTGGAATCGCTGATTTGCAACAGGTAGGATCAGAGGGGATTTAGAGGTGGGTACACACTTAATGCAGACTGAAAAATAAGTGGGTATGCTCCGTGTATTCAATAAAATCTAAATAAAATAAAGCTAAATAAAATCCTTTCCCTATTTACCACATTACAGTATTGCTTATAGGGTACACCTGAATTTAAAAATATTCCAATGATATAAAGATGATGAATGTTACATTCTGAATCACAGCGAATAATTTTCTTTTTATACTATATACATGTTTCTGTTTGTACTATTTTTATATTAGTTACATCACAAACTACTTGTTTAATGTTTGTGTTTTTCTGTCTGCGAAGTCAGACTACTGGTTTGTCCCGCTGCCTCAGGCACATTAAATATATCTTTCATTGATGATGACTCAGAGGTTACTCAGAATTCTCCTGCGCTATTACGAGCTGGAGGAGAAAAACATGTCACCATTTACAGAGTTGCAACTCTGTCGAAAGCATGTGTTGCAGTGTGCACGGGCTTTTAATGATGGTGGCACAGGCAGATGTTAGATATTAGAACAGAATAAGAAGAATTCAGGGTGATGTCAGAGTTGTTTGTCACAGTTAAATAGCAGAGAATGAACCGTGGATCAGGAAACAAAGAGGTAAGCCTTTGGGATAATGAGCAGGTATTTCTCTACAGTGTGTTTATTGAGATTCATAAAAAAAATACAATATCTCTAACACATTGCCTCGAAAAAGAGGTAAAAACAATCAAAACATTTGAGACAGACATGGATGAAATCAATAGGGTTCAATAAAAAAAAGTGAGCATTAGAAAACATTTGCACGATTTGTTGTTGTTTGTTTAAGTAGAGCAGGTTATTCTAAATATTCATCTCAATTAACTTGTGGTGTGTTAAGGGAAGTTGGTATGACATGTTGTAAAGGAAGTTATGTTAATCACAATTAAAGCAGACAAAGCAAAACAAAAAGGTACAGCTAACTTTCAGGCCATTTCATAAGTTAAAGTGTGTCTTTAATTTACCCCTCGGTGGTGTCGTCATTAGACAATAATCCACTCAGAGTGATAAAACTTTTCATATACACAGTGATATATATTGATACATACTGTAAATTATTTATATATTATATATCATGTATCTGCTTCACACAACCCTTTGTTGAGAATATCACTTGTATATTTACTGAAGTATCACACCAATTTTCACACCAAAAAGTCGAAATTTCCATTTTTCTTAAAGTATTATGTTGTCTTTCTGAATTCATTGTAAACATTTTGAAAAATTATGTCTAAACTAGATTTAAATGTCAAGCAAAGTTCTGCTGTGTCTGTGCATTTGTATTGATGCACCTGCTGGAGAATCTGCAGGATCGAGCTGATGACACGCTGAACTCTGTCATTGTTGAGGACAGTTGGATTTAATAGTGACAAAAAATGTTTTTGGGTTTACAAATTGTAGCGACAAGAGGAATTAACTGACAACTTCTGTGTCATTTTTTGTGAAAATCAGCAGCTTATTCTCACATCACACCATCTCGCGGCACCCCTGTAGTGATGCCACACAGCATATCTGGTCTTTATCAGCCAAGCTAGCAGTCAACACAATCTTTTATTAGAAAGGAGCACTGAATAAAAAATTGATTTGACTTCATAAATACATCTTCAGTGTTTGGTTTTTCTCCATCATCTCCTTCTTCTTGTCTTAATGCTCTTTCACATTTACATGCTTTCCTAGCGTGGGTTCTGTTGAGAAAGAACCCCTTAAACACAAACACCCACACATGTATGCACACACACACACGTAGGCACACACATATGCACCAATGACGTGTATAAGAAGCTGGTTTATGGTGTTTGGATGGCCTTTTTCTGGTTCAGTCTGACCTAATGACCTGTTTGCGTCTGTGTGTGCGTGTGTGTACACTTTACTGTCAGCACTCTGTCAAATATTTGTTTCGTTCTTCTACAGCAGAACACTAAATTATACTGCATTTTTCGCTTTGACATCCATTCTTTTTTTTACTCCTCCTCCTCTTCATCTTCTTTTTCCTCCATATAGAGAAAGAGACCCAGAGAGACGGGGAGTGGGAGAGAGGGAGAACTGTTTGTCTTAGCTGACACATTGCGTACGATGCTGCAGGAAGTGGTAACATCAGTTGCTATCATTTTTTTGTCAGGAAATGACACGCTTGCCTGCCCAGCCTTGCTGCCGTGCACACACACAGTCCCACATATTTACGAGGCACATGAACCCACTTACATCACTGCACACACAGCATGTTTCCAGTTACACTCCCTCTACAATACTCACCACTTCAGCAATTTTGAACACTGCAATGCTTTTACACCCACTAACATTTGATATGTTGAGCTTGAAATATGTGCATCTGCATAAATAAAGAGTCAGCTTTTACAGTTAACTCTAAACTTCCATCCCCATTTTGCCACAGCATTTGGGATTCAAATCAATTGTCTGAGTGCCCAAAGTTTCTGGTCAGTACTAGTGTCACACGCTCAGAAACACACAGACATACATGCACACATAAATGTTGACTTACGCAAACATATTATGACTGTTTTGGCAAGTTGCACACATGACCTGACTCCACAGAGACAGTTATGAGCGGAAGTGGACCAGGGACTGACAACCACAATAAGCTAATGCAATCAGTTTGTCTTTCAACAAACATGGTAAAAATTTAAGACTTTTTGTATTTGGGCAACTTACTGCAACATGGCCTCTGTTGTGCTTCTGGTGTTGGAAATCATAAAGAAGAAGAAAATGGGTCAGGATTTTTATCTGCCGGAACATTTTTATCATTATGTTTATCTAATAAATTAATCTCAAAAAGATCAAGATCTTGTTTGCAAAAGAAACTCACAGCAGAAGAAATAAGTAGTTGTTACACACAGCCAGTCACACACAACTGCATGCAAACAGCAATCAGAAACAATCACACAAGAGTCAGTAATTAAAAGCTAAAATTCATCCAATGCAATTTTGTTTGTCGTTTTATTTTTAACTGACTTCCTGTCATTGGCTCACACTTCTTCATAACCTGCATGATGTGAAATGCGACCATCAACAGGACCTGCAGGTCACTTGATTTTTCAGCAGGCACATCTGCATTTGTTTTTGACACTTCAGAAAAGAAAAAAAAAAT
The DNA here is from genome assembly GCA_029783665.1 of Naso thynnoides. NCBI lineage: Eukaryota > Metazoa > Chordata > Actinopteri > Acanthuriformes > Acanthuridae > Naso > Naso thynnoides. Next base: position 7,065,651 of record JAQLOL010000001.1, read on the forward strand.
CCATAAAAATGATGTAAAATCTGCAAAACCCTTCCGGGAGTTTAGCTGATATTCTGCTTCCACATGCAGAGATGAATCTGAATGTAAGAATGTCTTAAACTTAAAGTGCATCTGCATGCGTGTTCTGTGTGAGGTTGGGTTTTCCAGTAAGCTCCTCTGGCACACTTCTCACTTTCGGCAAATTTGCTCCAAGTGTCTTTTGCTGAGCAGGTATGTATACACAAGTTCTGACAAGCATCAGAAAGTTTGTGGGTGTGTAGATGAAAGCAGTCATTGCAGGTTTTGATGTACTGAAATGTGTTTCAGTCACATGAAGTAACAAATACTGATTATAACTATATAAACACAAATGGGCTGAGATGATTGACAAATAAGGAAATCTGTGCATATGGAAGCATGTGCATTGATATTTACCTGGACATTTGTCTACATCCATACAGAAGTCACTACAAGGTGAAAGATTCGCTCAACCATATATTATAATATGAGTTTTGGCTGTTGGTGGATGTCTCACAGAAGGGGGTGTGGTTAAGGCAGGCTGGAGGAATTGGGGTCATGACATCACACTTGAAGGTTGGTTGCTCTGATTTCACTGGCCACCAGCAGTTTTATCTGTAATTCTTGAGTTTGACTGATTCGAACAAGGCATGAGGATGATGTTGAAGACTGAGAAAAGAGAAATTCTGTCCCACATTACCACAAATTTTACATATAAACCTTTTTTAACTGAATATCCACCTCTGGCTGACTAAATGGACCAAGCAGCTCCTGAGGAATGTCAAGAGAGATTGCTCTCTGGTTTGAGTTAGCTTGAATCACCTTGGATTTATCCTGACTGTGGGTTAGTGTGTGTAAACCTGCACTGGTGTGTGTATCAGCATGACACTTGGACTGCTATAATGGTGATCAATCGTGTCACCATGGTGTCATCGGACTTGACCTACAGAAGTACGGTTTCACCACAAACCCATAACGCCCTCAAAGAGGAAGCAGCATAGAGTCAAGCAATGTTGCATGACACATGGTTAGTTGGAAAAATACATCTGATCTCTGTTGCAAAAGCTTCCCCTTACCAAAAAAATAAAAATAAAAAAATGCAACTAATCCTGAGAACACACAGAAACTCAAAAAACTCAAATCCAACAATTTGAAATGAGGGACTTCAAACGGAAATCTATCAAATTTCTTTGCTTAGGACTTTTTCAAATATGAAATGTCACATTGTCTCTACCATTTGTTACATGTATCCTGTTCTTCCATCTACGCAAAGTAGTAAATAGATGTGACGCTGTATAGCATTGTGGGGAAACTTGCAGGACCCATTTTTGGGAGATACACAAAGAGATGCTGTAACTTTTAGAAAATATTGTTGCATTTTCAAAGTTAGTTTATAATTTGGTCTCCATTGACTACAGGTTGGAAGTAGTGAAGTACAAATACTTCAATGCTGTACTTAACAGTAAGTAGATATTTCAGGTATCTGTACTTTACTTGAGTATTTATTTTTCTGACAGCTTTTTACTTTCACTCCCTACATTGTAACACAAATATCCGTACTTACTCCTTTCAGTTTTAAAACAGGCTTGTTACTTAAATTTTAATGCTTTTGTCCTTTTGGCTGAGCTCAGATGCTTTACCAACTCAAAATGTCAGTATGTGACACTCCGGGAATGATACTCAACCATCAACTAATTTTCAGGTGTGTTTCGGAACAGCTCAGACAAATCCTACTGATTCCACCTTTAAATTCAATAGTCTTTGCATTATATTAATATGACATGATGTGCCCTTTGCAAGGAAATGTCTGGAAGAAAAGTCCTTCAGACGGATACTTTTACCTTTTGTACTTAAGGTAATAAGTACATCTCAGAACCTGTACTTTATTTCTTTTACTGGAGTAAAGAGGTTGAGTCAGTGTTTCTACTTTGACCAGAGTCTATTTTTTCACACAAGTATTGGAGGGCCTACTTCTCCTTCAGTAAAGAATGTGTACTTTTGCCTCCTTTGACTTTGTCACAACTTAAGCCATTTCTCTGCATTGAGCAATTTACTAGATTGAAGAAACCTTTAACTGGACTGCAAACTGAGACAAGTTTAGCCGTTTATTCCACAGTCATTAAATGAACTTGGTAGTTTTACTCATATGACAATATTCAAGAAAAAAAGATGGGGTACCCATTTTACACTTAAGCTTCTCACATTGCAAGTAAACAAAAAATGGTATTGGGTCATTAGTGTGTAAGACTTCTTTAGTTTATTATTATTATTACATACAATATATACAACTGGATGACACTGTTATTCTTTAAAGACAGGAAGAAAAAATAGATTTAACTGGATATTTGCATCATGCAGATGTCATGTGTGAAGTCCCCTAAAGACAGTTACTGGAAATGTCGTTTCCGACACTTGACACTCTAGTTCACAGTTTGCAGAACAAGCAGTTCTGAGGAGCAACAGTGATCTGTTAGTCTTTCGTCATTAAAGCATTTTTCTAAACCCACTCACAGTGCTACACACAGAGACACAACTTCATAACAAGGAGAACTTTTTAACTGTCTGATCAAACCGTGTGGGAATAAAACAAACAAAACCAAAAAAAAGGCAGTCAGTAAAAATCAAGTAGAAATCAGAAAAGGCTCTCACATGTATGTCTCAAACCAAAATTTAGAAGAGAGCTTAATCTTCTGACCTCATTTTCTCATGAGACAGATAAAAAAAACCCTGCACAAAGATCCTCACACGAGGCTACTCGTTGGCACGTATGCGACTTAGCGGTCTGATCTATCACATATTGAGAAGCCATCAAGCACTTTAAAAGTAAACGATAAGATCTTTTAATCAATTCTAACACAAACATAGAAGGTAGTGCCAGGAGGCTAAAACAAGTGTAATGTGGTGACTTGTCTTAGATGATCAACTCTACTAATTATACCTCCGGCTACCTATTATTATGACCATGGTTATGCTCGGCCTGGCCGAAGTATAAGAGACATGAAGAAACTGAAGACACAGAATTTGTGTTCTAAAGTGCTTTACAGAGTAAAAATTAAATGACAACCAATATGCTCAACAATAAAAGCAAAAGAAAAATCGTAGTAGATATTTTCATACTAAAGGCATGGCATGAAATCAGAAAAGAAGCATTTGATGACGTTTTGGCATCACACAGGATCATGGGAGTTTTTGTCTATATTGTTGAGCAACCTCCATTGTCAATAAAAAAACAAATAACAGTGCTATAGCAATCAGTAGAGAGGATAGCTTGCTGGATCGCTGACTTCACTGCCTGATGCATCGTTGTAAATGTTTTTTGTTTCCCAAGAAGATGGTAAAAAAAAAATAAAAAAGCGGGAAAGGAAATACGACCACACTGACAGGCAACCAATTGAAAGGCACCATTACCTTGAATGAAATCATAGATTTCTCTGGTTTGAACATTGTTGGAAACATGTGGATAATGGAGGCACACCACTCAACAAAATATGTCTAGTTGTAACTGTTATAGATTATGCCTTTAATTTTGAATGGTTTATTCAATGAGCTATCTGAATCAATAGTACGCTGACCACACACTTTACTACAAACAGAGAGCATATATGTACAGCAGGTTATGTGTCAAAGGTGTCGTGAAAGCGGCATGCCCCCTGCACAGAAAACCACCACCAATACAATAACGCAAGTCGGTCAGTCGACCATCCAGTTTCTCTAATTGTTGGGAATGTCCACTGAATAAAAGGTGGTGAATAAAGACTGAGATTAACAGGCTCACCCGGATGAATTCGCCAGGATTTAACAACCAAACAGTCAGTCGATGAACAGTGGCAACCTTCAGTTGTTTGCAGCCATCCTTGCTTTGAGGCGGTTGATTTTGAGGGGTAGCAGGCCAACCATCTCCCTACTCAGCTCCAGCTCTGTCTCCACAGCGGCCGCTGCCTCCGGGTGAGCCTCACAATACTGCGCCACATATCTAGAGAGGCAGAGGATGACAGTGATGGTCAAATATTATATGGATAAACAACACAGCAGCAGAGAGCATGTAGATAGCAGAACCACCCTCTATCACATTTATTTGAAATCCTTGCAAGAAAATTCTTTGTATTCCACCAAAAACATCTTTCATTTCACACTGTTATGCTCTTATGTTACAATAGCCGCCTTTGTTAATTTAAACTGAACCAAGCAGTGCCAGCTTTAAGCCATACCAGTCAGTCATTTTATACTGTGAGCCGGTGTTATGGATTCAAAGGAGCCGCGACTGGCATGACGTTTAACACAACAGCATCAGCGTCAGCTTCCTCTGTTAAGATATGTACCTGCCGTTCACCACACACATAAAAACAAGCAATTACACTGCCTTAAAACTAGGGGTGTAATGATACGTTTAAACAATGGTGCGATGCATATTACGATACATGGTTGGCGATACAAGAACGATATGGGCTCATTTAGAGCGATACGATATGATATCATTTAGTGACTAGAAATCGATGTGGTCAATTTTTTTGCCAAAAATAGAGGAAAGAAAATGCCTATTTTCTATGCAGCGGTGAAGAGGTAAAACACTGGAAAAGCTTGGTACACTGAACTATGCGAACATTTAGTACAAGGCCTCTATTCAGTCTGTGTGGAGTGCAAATGCTGACTGACAATCTCTTGTTCTCCTGGTTCTTCCCTGCCATTAACCATCATTATCTGAAGAACATCTAAGAATGATCTGGAGTATGGTTTACAATTATTTACCATTTTAACAGCAAAAAATACATCCACATAACAACGTTTTACGTGCTACATAAAAGGCACTAATTTTTAATATTGATACAAACGATTTTTGCTTTAAAAAACAATTTTAGATCAATACAAGCCAAACTAGATGAACAACTTACCATTTACCTATCGATGTAGTTGTACTGTAGAAATATAAATCGATGCACTGATACATCGATGTATCATTACACCCTTACTTAAAACTGTCAGGAGATTCAGACAATTCTAATGTAACACAGTCATAAAAATCCATTTATTAGAATTTTGTTGATTTCCTTCAAGCTTTACATCCCCTCAGCTAGGAAAAATGGCGAACATACGCCACAAACAGTTCAAGAAGTGATCACACTATGTAAAAACTGTCTATGAACTGTATTGAACTGATTGTACAACAGTCATAAATATCCATTATGCCATAATTTGTTGTTTGTTTTTTTTAACCTTAATCTCTCCTCTGCTGAGATAAATGCCTGCGGTGCACCCCACCAATAAAAAGAACTCCTTACGCAGTCTGCCGGCTCACCAATTTACACAAACGCCAGCTTGATTCTGATGCAGCTTAAATACTACCACCGGAGACAGATCAGATGCTGATTGAAACTGACCCCCTTAATCCGCCTCTGTTACATTTATACAGACGCCGAGGCGGGAAAAAGGTGCACTAAACCCTCCTTGAAAAGGCAGCGTAAACGGGGCTAATGTCTACCTATTACTGTCATTCTGCACAGTACCTCTATTTAGAGAACATCTTTCAATATTCAAGTCAGAAGGTGTTTGGATGTGTCAAAATAAAGGAACAAATATGACTTCATACTTGTAGTTTTCCAGAGATTTGTTGAGGTTGTCCAGCTGAACAGAAGGGAGAGAGCAGATCAGCCGGCTGTAAAGTCGGGCCACTCTGAAGCGAGCCACCAGAGCCGGTCTGAGAACCTCCGTCTCCAGGTGTTCTGGAAACTTCCCCTCTGGAGAACACAGAGAGTCTAGGAACATCTGGAAGTATCTGAAGAGGAGAAGAAAGGATTTCACATAATTTAGCTTGAATAAATGTAGATGCACAGACACACATGGGCTGTCCACAAACACATAATACACTTACTTGGCAGAGGCAGAGCAGAGACTGTTGAATTTTTTAATGGTGTGATTATCTAGAGACTGCGTATCTGCTTGTCTGTTGGCCAGCGTCAGTTTCAGGTCCATCATTTCATTGTAGGTCTCGGCCAACTCAAACATCAACTGTCTGCGGATCAACAGGTAGTACTGAGCATTCAAGTCTGAAGAGAAACAAAGAGAGTCAGACAAAGTCAGACCTAAACAATTATGTCACCCTGCATGGAAAGTCTGGCTCAACACTTACTAAGCTTAATTTTATTTCATACTTTTTAACATACTTAAAATGTTAATGCAATATAGCAAAATTAGTAAGTAGTCATCATATGGTGCCTGTGGACCCACTGCAGCTCCAAGCCAGTGCCGTGGTCAAGGCTGGGAAACTTCGAGGAGCATTAACGATGTCACTTGTACTTAGTAGTGCGGTAGTATAGTGAGATAGCGCCGTCATATGGCAACATGGTGTTGCTTGCACTGCACAGAGACAAATTCCATCAGCTGTGTGTTGACATAGCAATAAAGTATTGAACTGAATTGACTTAAATTTCATACTGTATACATGTTTTGACTGTGGGGGAATCTGGAGCACCCTGAGGAAACCCAGAGAGAACAAACAGAAAATACAAACTTCACTAAGGAGGGCTCTCTCCTAACCTTGCAAAGCAGCTGGACTCACAAGTTCATGATATCACGCAAGACTAAAGAACACCTTTTACCTGAGTGCTGTTGTGCAGTTGAAGCAGTCATTACGCAATCATGTGTGAGGATTCTGAGCCAAATTACCCTGCCACACTGCCCCCTTTTATATCAAATTTTATTACTGTAGTGCCTATTTTACTGCTATAATGCCTTGTTTATATTTCGGTGAGAAATTTTAAATGACTTATTTGTTTATTTATTCATGTAAAATTGTATCATGAGAAGATTGCAATTTCGTTGTATGCTTGTTTATATATAAGTATATTTATACATAAGCCTTTTAGAAAATCATCTTGCCAGGCCACTTTGTTGAAAGAAAAGCAAAGAATGATACTGAAGGCTTTTCTTTATGGTAAAGATGTTTTCCCTCTCCTCAAACTGACTTCATTAAGATTTGGATTTACAAAATGACTCTGCTAGTCATATGGTTGGTAGATCTGATTCGTCAAAGTGAATCCACATTAGACAGTGACAGATAAATGTTTTATCCAATCACCTGCCAAGTATTTATTCTAAGTGCCCGCCCTTTCTAAAATGGTTTCCACTGGAGTCTCTCCAGATGACTGTGTACCAAACCATCAGGTGCAGCCAAGTTAACCCTGTCCCAGCTACCACAAAAATTAAAAAAAGACAGGAAACACTGTTAGACAACTACCATTGCAGATTGGCTCCAGCATGTCAACTCGTCGTTTGTGCATTTTGCAGCGCCGCTCCAGATCCTCTTCAAAGAAAGCCAAGCTCCGGAAAAGAGAACTGTGATCCTGCAAGATCTCTATGTGATCCGTCACATAGCCATCCATCTGAAAATACTCCTTGGCCTGCAAGATTGAAGGAAAAGGACAGAGAAACAGGGTGTCATATTTAACAGATGAAACTTTTTTAAAATGGTTCAAGGTTCAAGGTTTCTTTATTGGTACCCGAATGGTGTTCTTGATGTGGATATCTATGGCAGAGTTCATACTGTTTTAGTTACAATATTTTTTTTTGTTCCATCAAGTATGAATTTTAAACCAGTATGAACCCTTTCTTATGTCTTTTTATTTATTTATTTTTTTACCTAATCCCATGGCACTTCAAGTGCATACAAAAATTGTGTTCACTACACATTCATCACATATTCTCTGGTCTTTGCCACATTTGTCTTGAAAAGTCCAGGCAGAACCCTGTTAGTTCTTTCAGTGATGTGTCAAGTCAAGTTCGGTCAAGTTTATCTGTGGTGCTAAAAATCATTTAGAATATGTGTGAGAAATGGCACTGGAAGGTGAACATAAATGCCAAAGCTCAAAATTATTTATATTTCTTCTCAAGCCTAATTTACAATTTTTCTTTAATTCATTTTAAAATTCACTTATATACTGGAATCCTTAGAAAAAAACCCAGCTTCATGGCATCATTAAACTGTGTGACACTGTTGTGTTTTCCTTATTACTTGTGTGTTGAGCGTCCAAGTTGATTATATGAGTCTTGGTGTGTTGTTCGTACCTGTGTGACATAATTCTGTCCCACCAGAAATACAGATCTGGCCTCAGTGAAGTCCAGAGGAAACAAACAGGAAACCTGGAAAACAGAAAAAAAAATCAGTTCATCTACAACAATGACGCCCTCTAGTGATACAGTAATCTTGTTTATTTTCATTTACTTTATTATTCAAAATTTTCCCTCAAATTTTTGATTTGATACAGCAAAAGGAGTTGTACCATAACATCATCAGCATGTGGCAACAAGTCACATCATGACCCATTAAACTAATAATTATGACAAAAATCTTCACAGGGAGCACTAGCAGTGGTGTGAGAGACAGTACACAAACCTTCTCTTCAATGCTAGCGATGGAGTCGAATGTGTCTTCAGAACCAAACAGCAGAGCACTCTTCCTACCCTTCTCTTCCTCCTCCTCCTCACGTCTTCTCGCTCTTTTTAACTCTTCTTGACGATCAGTATCCAGCTCACCAACGTTGTCCTTGTCACCAACACACGTAGAGGCACATTTTAAGACACGTGACTCAACTGACCCCTTTGCTAAGCTACGCCCCCTTTAGTTACTGATGTTATGTCTGTCAAGCTTGCATGAAGCCCACACTGTCATTAGCTGCACTCCCTTTAGAAATACTGTCAAATGTTTTGAAGAAGAAAAAAGTGATTTTAGACATAAAGTCTGCAATGTGACTCTGAATGATACATACAGAATATCAAAGTGATACAGCAGTGAAAACAGGTTAGAATTATGAACATAAAGAAACATGCTAAAGGCTACAGATCACAGGCTTCAACTTGTGTAGCACTTAATTTGAAAAACAAGCAAGGACACTTGTATAATTCAGGACCCATTGAATACAAGGAGAGGACATGTCTGTATATTGACATTAAAATAAAGTTGGGATTTTTGGTCAGATTCGAGTTTGCGTCACCAGCACGGCAAACTGTTGAGAGCTGCTATCACAAGACTTTAGCCGGCCAGGCATTCCAGTGCTCTGAATAGCAATGAGTAACTCAAATAAACCAGCTAATATCATTTAATAACAACGCAACATGGCCTCAATGTTTATCAAAGGATTGCTGAAGCAGATGTAATGTTAGCTGTGCTTGTTTAACTGTGAGGGCTTCAATGGAGAATGAGAACACCCAAACAGCTCTGCCCATAGCAGTGTTACACTTTTCAGTGTTTGATTTTGTAACAGTAAAGAACATATATCTCCTGTGATCTTCGCAGAATAACGACCATCACTTTTAAAAGTGCCCCTGACAAAACATTTGACCATGAAGAGCTTGAAATCCATAGGACCAGCCAGAAAATAAAGCATCTCTGAAAAGACTGCATGAGTTTCAATGGAGCACGGCTCTGCAGCTGTCAGATAATGTCAGAATTGGCAGATGCTACGCTCTGATTGGCCTGTTTGCATTTGAGGGGGGAGCTTAGTGAAGGGTCAATTATATTATAGTTAAACCTACAACAGCTCAGAAAAACACAAGCAATCAGACAAGTAAACAGTAATTTTGGTATGTATACACATTGATATACACTACATAAGTAAACATGCTTGTCACAGTTTGGGCATAACAGAAACAGGAGAAAGGCAATCAGCCCTGAAATTATCTAATTTAAGCATCATCTCTGGTGCCACATTTTTGGTGTGAACTTTTTTCTTAGATTTTCTCCTGATAAAGTTTAGATTTTTGGGGGTGGTCTTCTTTTCTTCTGCCACAGAGGCTCATACGACACAGGTGATTTTGAGTCTCATGGCTTGTATTTGGGCATAAAGAGTTATTAACATCCAAACACATAGATACAACATCCCCATACATGCAGTACCTCTAGCAGTTTCTTAGCGTCTTGCAGGAGGTTTAGACAGTATTTGATCCAACATCTTGCAATGTCTGCCCTCTTCTGATGAAGCTGCTCCCTACGCTCACTTTCGGTCTCACCTGGGTCAGACGGCAGCAAAAACAGATGTTAAAAAATTATCAAAAAGAGAAAGGGAGGTGGGATTGGTCACACAACCATAGCTGTGCTTTGCTGCATAAGTCTGTTCTGTCTGACTCAATGTAGTTCATTAGGGCTACAGATTACAGAATACAAATTATTAGGATAATCAGCATGCTTATAATATGCATTTCACTGTAAGATTTGAACAGATACTTACTCTCCTGAGCTGCTGCCTCAGAAGGAACCTCTCCTGCCAATCCTAATATGACAGTAGCTGCTGAGAGGCAATGCCTGCCTTCCATATATCTGCCCTAAAATAATCACACATGCACATATATTTTAGAAGCAGAATACTTTATCAATCCCTAAGGAGAAATTGTTGCATTACAGCTGCTCCAGATGTTTTAAGAAAAATCCAGGGGATCCTAAACTTTTAAACTAAACAGCTCGAGACCTAAAAGACAAATTTGGTGCCTCCATGGGATGTTAGATGTGAGGTTTTAATTTAACTGTACCTACCTTAGTGATGTAATACTGTGATAGTGTAGCAGAGTTCAGAGCCCACTCCATTGGGCTGAACTGATTCAACTGTAACTGTCTCTGCAAGGTAGTGTGGCAGTAGGTGGCAGCACGCTAAGTTTCACCTGGAAGACATAACTACAGTTACTATTACTGTTGTCACATAAAGCAGTGTATGAACATGACAGAACTCAGCAGAGGTTGTGCAACTTCAAAGAATCCTTCTAAGAAAAAAAAATATATTAATGGTTTACACGGACATTTAAATCCTCTACAATTATTTATATATTATTAAATACGTTTAACATACGTTTTTGAGCACCAAATACAGATCAAGCAATAAATACACTTTGCTACTTATTTAACTAAAAGACTCACCCAGGTTTTTATAGACTTGAGCAAGATAGTACATGGTATGAGTGTAGGCCAACTCAAACCTGAAAAATAGATAAATGAATAGAGAAAAAGGAACGAAAGTATTTGGGAAAAACAGTTCGTAGTAGAGACACAAAAAATTACACCCAGGGTTTGTTATATGAATTAAATTATCACACAAACCTTGAGATAATTGTGCTAATATGAACCGGTCAGAAGTTTGCAAATTGGCACACTTGTGTGGGAATATAGGAGTTTACAAGTTACCTTTTGATTCTTTCCTGATGTGTCAGCAGCTTCTCCTCAGTAGTGAAGTACTCTGTCATATCAGTGGGGGGACTCCCATCCTGCACAAAAAATAAATAAATAAATAAATAACGCACCAACTGTGGCCAATGATGAAGAGGATCTGACAATTGTTATTTTTAATCTCAAGTTATCTGCAAGAAATACCCTCAGATTAAGTTGTTTTTGTATGCTAGTGTCACCACAGTTACAAGCGAGTGACACGATTTAAATGTCTTTTGGTGCACTGGCTGGATTCACATTTCATCTACAGAAATGTCAGTTGTAGTTATGTGACAATACAGTTGTTGACATTTAGGCAAACTGATGACAATTGATAAATTAGCAAAATCTCAATATATCAATCACTACGGTGTACTTTGGCAAGTGTCACTGTGATTATTATGGTTACATGATGAACAAGTTGTGAGACAATTAACAGGCTTGAAGCTCAGTCAGACACGTTTTTCCATGTTCTCTCCTGTCCTGTCATCCCAACCCTGTCCATAGAAAATGCAACAGCAGCTCACTCCAAATTAACCATCACACAGGAAACCAACTTTTAGGGATGTACTATATTGGATATTTTGCCGATATCTAATATGCCGATATTTTACAACTCATCAGGCCAATAATCCATCCATACCGTCCGTTACCAATTCAAATGTATATATTTTTTCTTTACACCTAACTGCAGAGATCATCAAGTCTCTTCTGAGGTGGAATTCTCATACAGTATTATTATGCATACTCATACCATGTTGGCCCGCCACCAAATGCAGGCATAAAATACAGAGCTTAAAACTACATAATATTAATTCCTTGTGCAAAAGAAGAAAAACTCTTGAACTTATGTTACGTTAAACATGTCATATTTATTTATTACAACTGCTTTTGAACAAAAAAAGTAAAAGAAATCCTACTTAGACTGAATGATGCTCTCCCTGAGGTAATCATGACAATACCAACAACCAGGACAAAGTTGTCATGTTTCACAAGTGACAAAGTAAGTATACATCATGTCTGTCCACATGTGAAACATGCAATTGACTCAGGCATTTAGTTCATCTTAAAGCCAATATCGGCTGATACCGATAATGAGCCGATAAAATCGTGCATCCCTACCAACTTTACCTCCTTCATATAACGTTGGTAGATGGATTCCGCTGTTTCTAGGAATCCTTGAGCAGTCTCCGTCTCATCCCGGCCTGCCCAAAGGATGCCCAACTGGTTCTAATAACACAGACAGATAATACATGAGCAAGAGATCAGCATCATCTGACTTCAGGATGATTTGGACAAGCAATAATGCGTGATTCTTTACAGGGCCTTCAACCTCAAGGATCTGATAAACTGTGATTCCTTTTTCATAATTGTGAAGAATCTGACAGTGATGCCACTGTAAATTTACTACAGTTTAAGAACATTTTAAACAATTAATTTGCGAAGGTTGTTTTTTGTGGTAGCCTCTCATTTAAAACAACTTCTTCCAAGATCCTTCTTGTTTAGAATTTGCGTCGGGCATAAATTTAGCCTAGCTAAGCTAAACAGAAGCTAAGCCGTTATCTGTATATACACGATCTGTAACGTCATGACCAACGGCTAAGTTAGCTAACGATATCATTACTGAACGTGGTAAGTTAAATGACAGCTTTAACGTTACCCTGACATGGATAAACAGCGAGACATTCTCGGGCGAGACTCTGCATCTCTCCACCAGTTTCATGCAGTTCATCAGATGCTCCTGCCCGGCTGACAGCTCCTCTGTGTCGACATGGTTGACGCCCAAGTAATACTCAACAGCCCCGAGTTTAGCGGCCCGCATCCCAGCTAGTGAGTCGCCGCTGAAGCCCTGACCGAACCCATCTTCCCTCTGCCCGTCCACCGGCGGCTCCGGGGGCCGCTGGTCGCCGCCTTCCTCTTCACCTTCGCCGGCCTCGAAACTCTTCAGTGAGCAGTATATCTCCCTCAGGAGCTCCCTGGCTTTATATTTGGAGCGGAACGGTTCATTTTCTGGGTCATTTCGTGATTCGACATCAGTTAAGTGTTGGGCGTTGGTGAATTTGTCGCAGATAGCTCTCCACTCTTCACTGCGAAGCGACGCCATGTTAGTCTTCTTCTTTGTCTTTCAACTGGAGAGGTAGGTCCTTTTATGCACTACTGCCACCTGCTGGAAATAGTTAGGCTTTCTCTTTTGGTGTCAGTTTCTACTATTTCCCTAACAGTGGTGTTCTTCCAACAAATTAACAACCATTTCCATAAAATTACCTTAATTTTAAATTAACTTGCATTATGTAATACACAAAGAACAATTTAGGGTACTTGCTTTTGTGTTACAAAGCAAAATTAGCTTTTCTTCAACAAACTAGCCTACTACATTAGGATGCTGCTTATCAAATAGACTTGTCAGTATTTTAAAGCATCCTGAGAGGCTCATTCTGCATAATGTGCACTGCAACTTATACTAAGTATCTTCACTTTGTAATTTTTCTGTTTTACTGAAGTAATAGATCTTATTCATTTTAACATTTCTGGTTTGACTATGCTGATTGGCTCCTATTTAAGCATTCAGAAAATTGTGGTAAACTAAGCAAATACCTAACGTATGTTAATCTAGTTTGCAGAAATAGTTCAAATAAAAGCCTAAAAGCTGGAGTGAATAGGAACATGATCTGTATTCTGTATAACATTCAATAACCTGCATTAATTTGCAGTCAATGTGATTTAGACTTTTTCTTTTCCTTTGTTTTTAAGGTTTGTACTTTATAGATGCTGAAGATGTTTGGTGTTCATGAACAAGGGCATTAGGTTGCAAGTGTTGAGTGTAAATACAGAGCAGTGGCCTCCTTGACATTGCCATGGTGACATATCTGACATTGGAAGTGATCCCAAACAACGGCCATGAAACCAAACCTCAAGAAAAACATTCAGATTGCCGAGCCTCATAAAGAAGTCTTTGCTAATAAATCACTCACTCATTAAATTGTGTTCACGTTGATTATAGCCAGTTTATTTTTGACAAACCCAGGAAATCAAATCATTAATCAGGGAAAAATAATGTGAATTATACAATGACAATACATTAATCTCAACAACATGACAACACACAGTACACGTTTGGTCAGCAGCTTGTCTTACCCAGCCACAGAGGATTACAACCTAGACAGTCTCATACTAATTTTGCAGCTTTACAGTATGGGAATCTAATACATAAAAAATACTACATATTTATCTTGTGTATTTAAAACATTTGTTAGAATAATCATTACTCATTGTGTTGCTATAAAACCACGCCACACTGGATCCTTGAACACACTATTTCCATTGTACAGCAACATGATATCTCACTCCAGGGCACAACAAACAAGAGCTTAGCTGTGTATGTGTCCTCTGTGTTTAAGCAAAGGTTAATGAATGAAAATCCAAATGCTTAGCCAGCGATAATCTGCTGTCATGTGGACATATATGCACAAACTGGTCTCAGGCTCTATTCTCAATGAAACACCATCCTATTTCAACTGCTAAGCAGATAAAGTAATAAAATTCTAATGCTGATGACCAAAAATTAGATGATTGGTGAACAATGATTGCTTAAGCCTAGTTTCAAAGTGTGCAACATCCAGTGTGCAAGGCATTTGTCAGGCTGGTTAGCTGAGTGTACATTCACCCATATTATATTTTTGTGTGTCATGTTGAATATTGCAAAAAAAAAAAAAAAATCTAAAAAGTAAATCACAGCAGTTGACCTAAATTCTTCAATGGAAAGCATCTGCGTATTTCTGTCTCTGTAGTAAAAAGTGACTAAAACTTCATGAAGGTGATCAATCATGGTAACATCAGTTTTAAAAATGGTGTAAGTGCCGTGTCTTCAAGTGATTAGATGTTTCGATGAATGAGTTTTGATGTCCAGTTTAAGGGGTTTGTTGCAGCAGCATGTTGCCACTCTGCCGTGAGCATTTTGCATTTGCTTCACTCTGCCACTAAGATCGCATCTTCTTTTCCACGCTGAAACCATATGGAAACAGTCAGTTAGCATACAGTTTTGTTTTGTTTCATGACCTTAATTTAAAAATCATTCCAGTTTTGTTTTGTTTTTTTCCCCTCTCATTTTAAAGCTGCAGCTGGTAACTTTTGGAAATCAAGCTAGCTGTAGCATGAGACTCCTTGGGGAGCAACTCCGCTACACCCTCATTTCCCTGTTTTTGCTCTGGCTCGAGTTTTATTTCGTTTGTTGTCGCTCTCTCTTTCAGGTCCAGTTTGCATCAAGGATTTACAACAGGACGAAACGTCGGCCGGCTCAAGCTGGCTGACTGTCAGCAGAGGCAAGCCAGAGCGCAAAGCACATCATTCGTTTCAACAGCTAATCAGCTGATACCAACATCACCTGTCACTAAAAGGCGCAGCGTAGCACACCAATCGAGACAGAGAGGTCAGAGAGCATCACTGACTGGGTAAAGGTAACGGAAGCGCTAGAACTTTTACCTCCTGAATAAAGAGGCATGGGAAAGCGCAGCGATCTCAGGATACTCACAGACCACATCACTTTCTAATAGCTGTCTGTGGGTATTATGACATTTTTTCCAAATAGAACAGAAAAAATGTATTGATGTTTACCTCTAAGTTACCAACTGCAGCTTTAACTTAGGTCTTATTATCCTATATCTCACTACCACATCGAGTGCTGAAGGTGTGCCAGTTTTACTTACAAAATGTTTTTTCAGGCAAGTCACTGATTAAAGTCATGGTGGCAAAATAAGGAACAGTTTAAAACAAACAGATTAGAGGTCATGATTCTCATCCTACATAAAATGCAAGGACGACAAACTTTTTCAATCACACACTCACATCGCATCACTAATATTTCTTAAGTCTTGCAGAGAAGTTGTTTTGGAAATTTCCCCAACAGTGAAATTTTCCTACGGACAGGTGATTGAAAACTGTGCAACAGAACTGAGAGCCATCACATTTGGTGGCATATAAATGATAAAAGTAGAAAAAAGTTATCTAACAGTGTTTTATGATGCAACATCCATTGATAATGACAACAGAAAAACACAGAACAGAAAAATGCTTACTTGTATTTGATGAGACGACCTCCCTGGATTAGCTGTGCTGTCTCATTGGTAATATGGCAAGCAAATAGCAGCCAGTTGCGTGGCTGCACCTTGTAGGCGAACCTCATGAAGAGCAGCGAATAGCAGCACAGAGCTGAGAGGGACAACACACAGGCAGAGGTTTATTAAAGCATTGCCTTCTTAATAATCACTAGGACACTTGTTATTACTGCTCTGTACAGCACACAAAACAGTTCAAATGTTTATGTATGTATATGATATTACACAATATCTCAGATTCCTTCAAGGCCAAGGTGGCAACTCTTTTACTCAGAGTGTAACTTGGTATAAGGGTAAGTTACAGGAATTATCCCACTAAGCTGCAAGTTATTATAGGAAAGAATGTCAGTATTTTGTCTTTCCTGCATTTGTCTATCTGGAGTTGGGTCAGTACATTTGTGTGTGTGTGTGTTTGACTTACCGAAGGTCATCCGGCCACTGATAATCTCAGGGCTCTTCTTCATATCTGTGATGGCAGCTATAGGAAGACCCCAGTTTGCTACTGGACCCCAGAAATGCTGTACAGACACAACGAAAGACACAAGACATAGTCAGACTATAAACTTCATATGGTTTGGACATTTATCTTAAGTTTGTGTTACAGCAGAATAGGACAATACAATGACTACTATTTGAATACTAAGTACATCTGTATTGTTAATCCTGCTGTAAAAAGCACTGATGACCAAAATACATGGAGGGAAAACATAATGGGACAGACAGGAAGACAGATAGAACAGCTGTCAGGCAGATCACAAATGAGAAGAGCCAGATAAGACAGAAGCATTAGTAGAAAGGATGAGTACTTACTGTGCTATTTATAATGTGATTTTATTTCATTTCCAGGGTCACATAAAAGAAAAAAGAAGATAAATAAAGATAAGTTAGAATAATATGAGCTAGGTCACTCTAGAGTTACTGCAACTTGAAACAGGTCATGGGTCTGGTAAGAACATTAACAAATAAGAGAACTAGTACACTTTCCTGAATCTTGCAGAAGGTGAAATAATCTACATCCTATTGCTTTACTTCCACTTTATTTAATTAGCTTAGAATGATTACTGATCACTGTATTGTCTACAAACATACATGACTAAGTAACACCCCAAAAAAGAGACTTGTTTTGTCAGAAAGCCAAAGAACAACCAGAGATGGAGCCAAAGGCCACAAAAGCCATAATACCATGTGTCACACTTACATTTACAATACTGTAGATGTTTAACTTTCATTGGATTTTCAAGTTACAAACTTGGCTCCTCAAAAAATAACCCATAGATACAGATACCGTCTTTATCTGTGATGAATGTAAACAAACATGGCCTCTGGCGTCACTGTCATAGTTTAGCCTTTTGTGCCGCTGGTCTTGTGACAAGTGCACAGGTTTCTTTAAAAAAATTTGACACTTGCCACAACTTCAAAGGTAAAATCCAGTTTAACACTGCTGTCGAGACAAAAAAGCTCGCGCTGACGTGGTTGTATAAGTTTATACTGGTTGCTGCGACGACAATGCCTTTAATGTAAGTGCAAGTTAGGACTCATTGGGCCCTGCTGACTATTTCAAAATGTTAGATTAAATGAAAAATATCTCTAACAAGTTAGAATGTCTGAAAACGGGTTTATCCACACTCTTCTTCTCATTTGCAACTCACCTCATTAACCGGAGAAACAAGCTAAGTTAACTGAACGCTTCTAACGTACAGAAAGCACAATCGTCGCTGTAAGTTAGCAGAGAAAAACGATGCAAATGTGGCAGGTACGCGAAAGTTAATTTGAAATAAATAATGCCGTGGAAACTTATGCAAACGTTTGCTGTACATGTCGTTACGGTAGCTAGCTGTAAAACATTGGCAAACGCAAACGTCACCTAGCTGTAACATTAACCAAACGTTACGGAGTCGGCAGTCGACTTGCTAACGTTACTAGCATGCGTCCTACAGGAATATACAGCTAGCCTCTTTCAAACATACCTCATCAAATATTCCCTGAACTCTTTGCTCTTCAGGTGATCAACAGCTTTCCGTGCAAGCGTCCCTGCCATGGTTTAACGCTGGGTTGGTATGTATTTCAATGGTGAAGCGGTCTCCCCCACTGTTGAAGGGCAACTGACAAGTTAGCTCAGAGGACGACTGGTCAAATTTCCAACCACAACACTGGCGCTTTACGACACTGTCGCAAACATGAGGTTCTCAAACTGCCTGGTTTGGAAACAACATTGTGGATATGATTACAGATGACCATGGATGTATTATAAGACCTTCTTTAATATAAAAAAATATAAGTTCTTATAATACATCCATGCAGATGACTCCTCTGCTGGAAATTGCGTTGTTACGGCAGCTTCAATAAATAAAATAAATATATTAATTAATTAATTTAATTAAATCATAGACACAATATAACATAACACGCAAGACACGTGGGACTCTGTACCAATCCATCGTATAAAATATTAAAAATATTCACTAAAAACACTAGAAAGGTATGCTTGGGGAAAAATATTTAAAATAAGGTTAGTAGATCTTACCATATACTGCCTTAGAGAGCGTGAAGTAAGGAAGGCTATTGATAAGATATGAAGCTGTAAAACAGATTTAGAGGAAGTACCGATGTTGCTACTGGAAACTTGCCCAACAGAGAGAGCAGCAAGCTACAACAATAGCAATTCAAAAACACAGCAAAAAAATCGTTCAGACTTTGTAGGATAACTACTGAGGAGTTCATAAAGTCTACAGAAGTCCATTAATTCTGGTTTTGTAAAGCCACAAAGAACAATATCACATTATAGGCTATTATATCACATTACTGTGTGTATTACAAAACTTGGCCCACATTACCTACATTACTAGGCCACATAGGCTACATACATTATTTTTCTCTCAGGCTAAATTCAGTGTAAAATGTTTTCCAATAATTCACTGGCCTTTTCAAGTGCAGATTTTTTCTGTAGGCCAATCATATTTTCACAGAGATAAGTTTTATTTTGTTTTGTTATGACAGTTCTTATTTAAATATTTACAACTTCACTTAAAAATCACAACAAAAGTGTTGAAAAAAAAAGACACACATATAATTGCACTTACTTCATTGTCACAGACTTGCAAAAACTTGCAAATACAAATGTGCCCGTAACTTATTTGTACTACTTAAAAAAGCAAGAAAACAAAGGTAAGAGAGTTTAGCATTAAAGTCCACGTTTTATGCTCAGTGATACTGTATAAAAACTCATTGATGACACAAAGAGTAAGAAAGCTATAATGGATGCTGAGGCATCCTAACTCTGCATACAAATAAACTCCACAAACAAAACAAAACAAAGCAGTGTTTCCCCCTAAATTCACTTTTATAGTCATATGCATTGTTACTACAAATATCTGCACTAAACCTTTAGCTAAACAATGTTTGAGGTAGGAGACGTCAGCCAACCAAACAGAATGAATCCCCTCAGTCATTAATAATCGTCATATGATAAAACATACACATGTATGGTTAAATTTGTAACTATGGTTTAACTTTGTTTGGAATTAATATAGGCTATTGGTCGCAAATGCATGTCTGCAGGGAACAAGACTGAAACCCTCTTCAAAGTGTCCATTTATAGCTCCATTTGAGAATACAACAAAAAGAAAAGACAAACCTACAACAGCTGTCCCAGCTCTTCCTATTGTTGTACTTTTTCTTTCTTATCAAGAAGGTAATTTAATGGAATATCACTGACTTATCATCAATACCCACCATTAGGCCACACGTTTGCATAGTTCTTGGTTTTAAAAAGGGCTTACTATTATAGGTACAGACAAAATGCTGAAGTCAGAACAACTTTTGTTACTTTCTTTTTATCCCTTCCTTCCTTTCTTTCTTCTTTTCATGATTCCTTCCTTCCACCTTCTGTTCCTTCCTCCTTCACCCCCCTTTTCCATTCTTTCAATTTCTTCCTTCCATCCTTTCCTTCTTCTTCCTTTAGTTATTTCTCACAGATAATTACCACCATTCACCACTGCTATTAAGTAGACATGTTTTATTTTATTGTTTAATGCTTTTTTGGTAAAATTGAGACATATATGTTTATGCGATAGTGAGAAATATGGTTGAATAATAGTGATATTCTGAATATTTTGATGTATGTGAGTAGCTATTTGTGGTTATTCAGCTGTTGTCAGTGAACGGGAAGGGAAGTTTGTTTTAATTTGGTTGTGTAAATAAATGGGTGGATGGTGGAGCAAAATGCTTCTTTTACTGCCTTTGTTGGCTATGCCAAGCTGACTCAACACATAACAGCAGTCTCATGTCGACTATGATCAGTGATAATGATAAGAAAGTCAAGATAAGGAGAAAATAAACAAAGCGCACAGCAACGTAAGCCTAGTCTAGTTTGGAAGTGAAACCAAATTTTTGACCTCTGGAGAGTAGTTTACAGATGTGCCTGCAGTGACATTCCTTCTGTTCAGACTTGTTCACTGGCTTTAAGGCAACAAACTACAGGGGAGATAACAAGCAGGATTATCAGGTTAATCAAAGAGAAAATACAGTGAAATGACAAAATGGCTCTCTAGCGCCCCCTAAACTTCAGCCCCAGGGCCCACTTTCAGATACTTGTATGAGATTTGGTGGACATATGTAACATACCCAGATCTACGCATTAGTCTCTTGCAAGCATTGGCTAAACTAAGCAGAAAGTCAGCCATTTTGATGTCCAAAATTTGCCATGTGTCATACTTTAATGAACTCCTCCTACAGAGTTTATCTGCATGACTTGAAATTCGGTGTGGACGCCCCTAAGACCTTTCACATGAAAAGCTGACAAAAGCTTTCATTTTCCACCAACGGTGTGGCCACGTGCGGCAGCCATTTTGAGTGTTTCACCATAAACAACAATGTCTATAACTTCAAAGAACGTTGTTCAATATGCAACAAAATTTAAATATTTGATAATGGTGCCAGCCTGAACACATCTACATGGTTTCAAGGTCCATTAATTGTACCATTTTTAACAAAATTACAAGTCACTTAAAGAAAAGGAAAAAAAAATGTCACAAGGAATCCAAAAGAGAACTACAATGAAAAATGTCAACCACAATGAAAAATTTGTCCTAGATCAGAAATTTACAACTAAATCCCCATTCTCCCCCACAGAACACAAGACGGCTCCTACAGTCCATAAGCGGCTACAGGCCAGCAGATTGTCCATCATCCTGTAAAACATGCTCTCCTCTCATTCGGGCCTTTCCAGGTCCCTCCACAACAGGCACGGGCTCCACACTGCCTGCAATCTGAGCCCGGCTCTTTCATGTCAGCCAAATGGCCAACTTGGCAGATGCAGATAAATGTTCCTAAACACATGTGCAATCTTTTTTTTTTTTAGCACTGTATTTGGGGCCGAAGATAAACAAATAAGATAACACATCTGCATGCCAATATTTAGTCATGGTCATAGCGCCACCTAGGCCTACTGGCCAGAAGAGATGAAGTGTTTCATCGTAGGTTATGCAACTCCTAACAGATTTAACTGATTCATCTATAAGGTGATTCAGTCTGAATAATTTTTACATCCCAATGATGCCGAATAATGAACCATGTGAGGTTTCATCAAACTCAACAGTCAGTTATTTGCCAAGAACAGGAAGTTGTTGTAACTCGACTTTAAGTTATCCATTCTGTCCCAAATTTTAAATGTTAAGTAAGAATGCCACTCGGATGAGATTGACATGCCATGAATAACTGGCAGGCTTACATTCTGCTCCAGCAGACCACACTACAAAATGATCTTCACTGTTGTGTTTATTTTTCTCTCGATTCAAAGAAAAGGACAGACTCCCACTTTATCTGCAATTCTAACTTAAAAAGCCTTCTTAATTATGAACTCATTGACAAAAAAATCCGATAAGGACATAGGACCGAGCTGTCAGGGAAACTTCGCTGTAAAAATTAATAGGATGTTTGTGTACGTCTTGGTGACGTCATGACGCATCGTGTACGTCCGTCACGGATGTAAACAGTATTCGGCTCACGTGGAGGGAAATCTGACTATGTCACATAAACTGGAGCGTTTTGTGAGCCCAGGGAAAGGGAACGGGCTGCGGGCGACAGCCAGGATGAAGCGGGGGGAGCTGCTGCTCTGTGCCGAGCCGCTGGGCTGCTGTGTGTCCAACAAACTGGCCAGAGTTATCTGCCACCACTGCTTCACACGGTGAGACAGGCGCCCCTCTGCTAACTAGCATCCTGAAAGCTGTACAGAGAGCTGCTCGGTACGGCTGTGAAGTGCTGTGTGCATACCACAGCTAACGTTACGGTCGCTTACGTTACGTTTGCAGGCGGTCAGGTGAATAAGGACGTAATTCAGGTTAATGTCACAACAAAGTTCAGTCGTTTAATATCTTTTTGTTTCCCTCTCTCTGTTTGTATGTTAGCGATATATAGAGTAGATAGTTAATAGTGCATGTGTGTTGGTGACTGTGTGTTTGAGAGAAGCCAAGAGGTTTGTGCTTTTTAATTTCTAGCTACATTAGTGCAGACAACTAAGTTCTTTTAGTGGCCACTAGAGGACGCCCTTGCTCTGTCATAGTCTCAAAGGCGACAAGAAAGGCAGGAGAGACGCTTCATTGCATGTGGTTTGAAGATAAGTTGTGTATTTTCAAACGGTCAGATATTTTATTTATGTGACTAACAGTAAAGTTTTCTTGTAAATATGATGATTACACCTAAGTATGCAGACATTCCCATGAACATTTTTATCGGCACAAACATGAACGGCAGGGTTTTTGTGGTGAAAAGGAGTTCTCAGTGAAATGTTGTCATTACTAATGTAGGGATAGTTTGGTAAAAAAAAAAGAACAAAAAACAAATACTGCTCTTTCTAGGAGATTTTTACGTATTAAGAAGCTTGGTGCCTGGTCAAATCTACCAAGTCTTCATGTGGATGTTGAATTTTTAGAACAGGAATAATTTCAGCATTGTTCTGGTACCAGGGATATGCATTTAAACCGCATATCAATGTATCAACTGATACAGGCCATAAGGCAGGACCCACTGTGTTACATTATTTTAAGGATTTGTCTAACAAGATCATGTTAAGGTCATGGAGTGTCATGTTTTGTGCCTGAGCATTGGGTGGAATTTGCAACCTGCTGCCCATTTGTTGAGCTTTGGTCTCATGATTTTTGATGCACGAACACAACTGAGTCGAGGAAAAAATAAGGAAAATAAGGAAATAATAATAATAATGACATCAGAAACAGCAGATGTCTGCTGCTATGACCCTTAATGAGGGCCCAGACTCTCATTTTTGGCCCCATGGCTGCAGCTTATAGCAGGTGATGCTAGGAGATGTAACTTTGTCTGTTTTATGAGATTTTACCATACAGTATTTTATAATTTTGGCAATTTTGGATTTTTGTAGGATTTTTCATGTTTCGCAATTTGATAAAATATTGAATTAAAAAGATTCATCCCCTCCTTCATAAAGCCATTCTGAAGGTAGCAGATGTATGTCTGGTGTAGTGATGCTCTGTCTCCATGTGATGACATTTCCTCTGTTTGATCTCATTTGCTTGTGATATTTGTTCAGCTTGATGCTTAATAACAGCACTGCTGCTTTCTCTGCTTTGGCCAAACTAACTCCATCAAGCTGAACAGATGTATGTGAGTTTAATGAGACAGAAATACAAGTTATATGTGACAGAGTGCGAGCTGGTTTTGGGTGTGGGCATTTCAAGGTGAATGAAGGGTAAATCACTGTGTGTTATATATACAGTATGCGTATGAGCCTCGGTAGCAAGTAGGAGATGATTAATGAGAGTGGTTAACACAGAAAACCTGTGGAAGATTGTGAAGACTTAGCTCATGTCCAATCACGATTTCCAAGGGAAGGTAAAATTTAGTAGAGAGCACGATCAGTTCAGCAGCATCTGCACACTCTCTAATGTGACCTTTGTGCTGTATTTGGATTTTCACTTCGCTTCTTACTGTGTGATCCTGTGCAGTCTGCTGAAGAAAAGATGAATACGTGCTCAAATATTACAACATACACTGCAGGGCTGGGCAACACAGGCAAAAGATATAATCCTGATCAATTTTTTTGAATATCAATTATCATCGCTATTGATATTGCTATTCATTAACAGTGCTAGTAACAAACAATACAAGTTAACTTGCCTTGTCACTTATAAAAATAATGGGGAGGTTAATGGTTGGAACCTTTTTTAAGGCAATGAAAGGTTTTGTTGTGTTTCTGGTCCCTGAGTGGCACAGCCTACCAGCGTAATTTACAGAATGTCTTAATCTGCAAGTCATCACTTTTGGAATGTTCAGTCCATTTCTTTACAATTGACAATGTGTTACCTTTTTTGTTAACAACTTCCTCAGCTCTTGAGGATAACAAATTCAATTTCAGCATTTCATTCACAACTATATGGGGCTTAAGGAGCTCCGCATATCTTTGTAAAGCAAATTGGATGTGGGTGTAGACGCTTGTTTCAAGAGGATATTATATCAGTTTTCCGTCCCCTTTCTTTCCTGGTAGCACACACTATGTTTTGCAATATTAAAAGGGCGTGTGCTTTTATGTGCAAACATTCAGACCCACTGGCTGTTGTCATGCTTTTTTCTGTTGTGTGATTGGCTGTTAGATTTATCCATATTAAATAAAAATATCCAAAGCTTATTACATTTTTTGACATTAAATTTATCAGACTCAATCTACATTACTTTATAAATATATAGTACAGCATCTGTTGCTTTATTATCAGAGGTCTACATGATCAGGTGTTTTCCTTTGGTGAAAATGAAAAGATCCTAGTCTGTCAGAATGTTTTTATGTTAAACTTGGGTTTTTTAGGATTTAGAAGACTGCCAGTAGATGCTAGCCTGGCCCAACCAGACTAATTCTCAAGTGAGTGAAGAGAATTCATTCGTGAAATGAATTATGAGTCTGGTTTGCCAGGCAAAGGAGAATCCCCCTCATCCATACTTTAAGAGAAATAATAGTGGATATGTGTGTGCAAGTGACTTATGCCCACATGCGTGTATGTCTCTATTCCTTACTGTTACTCAAAAATTAGTATTTAAAATTATATTAATTAAAAATGCCACACATTAGATGGTTATTGCTTCTCAGATAAAATTCTTTTTTTGATTTGGATTACATTGTTTTTATAAATAAGTTTTAGATAAGATCATACTTTGGCTTAAGATAAGTTTGTTAAGGCTTTTCTGTTTTTCTTTAAATGGACTACACAGGTAGCCATTTTATCATTTAAATAGAAATTTATCATTTTAAATAGAAATAATAACTAGGGCTGTGTATTGGCAAGAATCTGATGGTACAATACGCATCAACATACAGGGGTTATGATATGACATGTTGCAAAATATTTTATTTATATTGCAAAACTGCATATCATTTTTTAAAATCAATCTAATTGAGGAAAACAGTCATAGTATATAAAAGACACCATGAAATCAATAAAATCTGAGGAAAAAAAGTTTGGTTTTTTTTATGCAGTAGAATATCATAGCAATACTTTTTGAGCACTAGCAGTTTGGGTAAAATTAAAAAAAAAACAAAACATACACACACAAAATTAACCACTACCATGAATCTTTGCATGTACAGTGTTTTTGAGAATCGATACAGTATCACAAAACCTAACATCACGAAATCGATATTTATCAATATGTATGGATATTTTCTTACATTCCTGTAATTGACAGCAGTAGAGGAATGTTTCTGCGAGAATGTGAGTGAAGTTGCTTCTGGCTGTTTAAAGAAAAGCGAATAATTCCCCTGCAGGGACGAAATGTGGAGAATTGCTGCATGAAATAACAGCAGGGCAGCATTGTTGATATGACAAAACTTAAATTAATTCCTCCAGCTGCTCCTTTCACAGACTGTCAGTTATTTAAAACTAGAGTAGCTCCCATGTTATACTAATTTTTCCATTGTTTCAACTCATAATGTCTCCCAACCAAAAAAAAAAAACAAGCTGTTATTTGGATGTTGAGCTGCCCCAAATGTATCTGAGTATAAAATATAAAGTAAAACATTGTTTCGAGATGTTTGGAGAAGTTCATGGTTCTTGGTGCTGTCAGTCTTCTACCACAGAAGACACAAACACCCAACTGAATTGATTGCCATGCAGTGCAGACATTCATGGTGCCCAGTGGATGAATCCTACTGGCCTCTCTGTTGGGTGGGCCCCTATAGAATTTACTGCACAAGCCCCACATAGGATGAAATATCGTCTCTTTAGTGATCCTCTGACTTTACATATAGTGCCGCCATCAGGATAAAATTCTAATATGTAAAGACTTTGGTTAATAACAAGATATTACTATAATTACTAACACCACTATTAACTCCAGCTGTATTTTGTGTTTATTGCTGAATAGCAAATGCTAGCATGCTAACAGGCTAACAATGTGGTAAACAAACATAATACATGTTTATGATCAGTATGTAGGCATTGCCACTCACTACTTTTATACACTAATATACAGATATTAACCCGATTAAGACAGTACTCAGATTAAGACACTGCCATGTA
>JAQLOL010000001.1:7155846-7170797 GCA_029783665.1 Naso thynnoides
TGTAACTTGAAACACTCCAGTCTTGTTTTCTTGAGTGAGCGGATCACTCAGTCTGTCAGTGTGACTGTGCTAAAACCTGCCTGCTGCACCATGAGGGGCAAAGCTGCAGACATGCACAGCAAGGACTGTGTGAAAGTGGCCGTCAGAGTCCGACCATTCAACAAGGTCAGTGAATACAACGTCAACCTTTCCTTATTTTACACAACTGGTATTTATATGCGTGATGTTTTTTCTCGTACAAGTATTGTAATACTTTTACATGAGGAAAAACATAAGAAAAATCGCATTTTATTTTATATGTTGCTGTATACATGGCACGTTCAACGGTAAAAATAGCAGAGGATGCTTTCACATGACAACTTTGTGTAATTTCCTCTAGTTTACAGTAATTCTTAGGAGGGCAGCATGGTTCTTTAACAGTTAAATTAGGAATATGGGAGCAAACAAATAGAATGATTTGACCTAAATGCCACTGTTAGCATTTTCTGCAGTGATGTTCATTTGAAATTGGCTATTCTGCAGAATGTTTACCTATATGTTTGGCATTTTAATGAGAATTCCTAAGTACTTTTACTTAAAGGGCAACTCTGCCAATTTTCAACCTTATCTCTATCCATCTGAATTAGGAATAAAACATGAAGCCCAACAATATTTTTTTCAAGGTTCTCTGTGTCTCTGGAACGCAGCTTCAAAATCTCTCAAAACCAGTGATGTCACTGGTTCCAGGAAGACCTACAAACTGTTTACCCCTCGCACTCCAGGCGAACCAGCGGCATGTTTTTGAGAGGACTCTCACTGAAAACTACATAATATTAAATATAAGAAATGTTTCAACGGGACAAATGACGTTGGAGACCCGGCAAGTGCTGTGTTTTTTGCGATGCATGTAGGCACAGCAAGAACGGCTGTGTGAGCAGGACAACTCTTTGCTTTTTCTGGCGATATAGCACAAACTGAAGAATTCATTGCTTCTATTGCCATCAAAATTTCAACATTGATTGGACATCCACATGAAAAGTGGTGGATTTTCACTACGTGGGACTTTTATTTGTTTGGTTGTATTTACACACCAGACCGCTGCTTTTACTTGAATAAAATATCCAAGCATTTTTTCACCACTGCTTTTCTGTCAAATCACTCATAATTCAACAGATAAAAATATTGAATGACCACAAATATCAAACACATCAGCAACTGTTCTTGATAAGTGAGACACAGAATTTTTCTGCAGTTATTAAGCCTAAAGTTCCTCTTCACTGGCTGTGTTTATTGTTATTGCTTTTTATTCGCATTGTTCTTATGAGAGAAACTGAACATCAATCCTGCAGTCGTTCTCCCCTCGTTTTCCTTAAAATTCAAATGAGATGTGATTATTGAAAACTTCAGTCCTCCCACAGACACGTTTGATCCTCCTCTAATCCTTCTCGCCTCCTCCATCCAGAGAGAGCGGGATGCAGGCAGCCGCTGTATTGTCTCCATGGTGTCGAGCTCCATCACCATCCAGGATCCGCGTGACTCCCAAAACCGTCGTTCCTTCAGCTTTGACTACGCCTACTGGTCCCATGGTGGCTTTGTGAGGGACTGCAGTGGTGTCTTTGTGCCTGAAGAACCAGGGGGACGATACGCTGGCCAGGTCAGCTCTGAGGCCCCCTTGAACAGGCAAAGAATTTGGTGCAGCCAGCAGAATTCAGTGAACCCTGTATGACATACAGAATTCATAGAAGATAAGCATAGACAGTAAAAATTTAGGCTGTCCAGTCAGATCAGGCGTAGAGGGAAAGGTGAGCAGAGTTTGATGAAGACAGTGCTGGCTTACACAGTTCACATAATATCGTATACATGTATCTTCAGGACAGCGTGTTCCAGGACCTGGGAGAGGGAATACTAGAGAACGCTCTGCAGGTAGCAACCTTCATTCTTTCACCTGGAGTTTAACTCACAAATATATCCTTAAGTTCAGTGTTTGGTCTTCTGGCTGAAAGATTTTTAAGGCTCCATGTCTTTTATAATAATGTCTGCAGGGATACAACGCCACACTGTTGGCCTACGGACAGACCGGCTCAGGGAAGAGTTACTCGATGGTGGGCTATGGGCCCAACAAAGGCCTGGTTCCTAAACTCTGTGAGCGACTGTTTCAGGCCATCAGAGAAAACCAGGAGACCAGACAGTGTCAGGTGAAGAAGATGTGTTTGTGTGCGGCTGCTCATGATCATGTATCAGTGTCACATATGGCTGGGAAAACTCAAAATGTCTTTGTTCTTTATGTACACACAGGTCTTTTTCAGTATGTTGGAAATCTATAATGAGCAGGTAAAAGAAGGGAAACTTTTTTTTTCATCTTTTTTGTGTATTATCTTAACTTTTTTTATCTTTCTCTTCTCTGTCTAGGTGGTTGACTTGCTGTCTCGGGGGTCTCGCACTCTGGGGGGGCTCAGAGTCAGAGAGGAGCAGCAAAGAGGCTTTTATGTGGAGGGTCTTCGAACTGTCCCCTGTGAGAGTGCACCACAGGTACAATGAAAAAATATTTTGTAATTGTAGACTCTTGGTAAAAATATAAGAGCTACAAGAAAAGTTCAGGGATATCTTCTTATCCTTCTGTATGCTGTGTTAGAGTTTTGAATATTTTTTGTGTTTGTAATCACGTTTTAGCGTGAATTTTTAATCTGTAGGTGGAGCAGCTGATGGAACAGGGAACCAGGACCCGAACCACCGCTGCCACTCACATGAACGCAAACAGCAGTCGCTCACACATGCTCATTATCCTCCAGCTCAAACAGGTAAAATCACTGCAGATCAAAATCACTGTTTTCTCAGGTATGTTATGTCAGAACGCTATCTTCAAGCATGTGTTATTGACAGTCCTCTGACTTCCTGTCAGATCTTTTCCAAAGAGAGCATCACAAAGCAGTCCAACATTAACTTGGTGGATCTGGCAGGCAGTGAGCGTCAGCGGTCGTCAGGATCAGAGGCCGACAGACTCAAAGAGGGCACAGCCATCAACCTGAGCCTCACCACCCTGGGCAATGTAATCAGGTTGGTGCTCGGCATTTTGTTTATTATTACTTTCTGTCATTTAGTTTGGTTGTCAGTCTTTGGCATGCGACTTTTCTCTCCTCCAGCTCCCTCGCTGATGTGGCAGTGGGCAGGAAGGTTATCCATATTCCCTACAGAGACTCAGTTCTCACCAAGCTTCTGCAGTCTGCACTGGGAGGAAACAGCCGCACTGTTATGGTAGCAGAAAATACTGCAAACAGGCACAGATGTTGCACTGTGTTCATACCATGTAAATGCACAGATCACTTGTTTATTCATTTAAAGATTGCCACACTGAGCCCTGCTGATATCTGCTATGAGGAGTCTCTCTCAACCCTGCGCTATGCTGAGAGGTATAAACATTCACTGGCTGTGTAAAAGCAGCAGGTTGCCACCATCATAAAAAAGACACACTTCCCTCCTTTTTTGGCTTTTTGGCTTTTCACTCATTTCCCAGGGTCAAATTCCATCCCATCCACATCTCTCACTCACTGTGACGAAACCTCCCTCACCTCTTTAGGGCAAAGCGTATCCAGAACCGAGCAGTGGTGAATGAGAGCCCTACTGAGCGTCTGGTCAAAGAGCTGAAGGCCGAAAACGCCAGGCTGCTGCAACGACTGAGCCGGCTGGGCCAAGAGGGACGCAGAACCAACGATGAGACCAGTAAGACTCTTTTCACATAGACGAGAGTTCAGCAGACGAAGGTAAGAGAGGTCAACGTTTGTGTGTGTCTTTGTGTGTGTGTGTGTTCAGAGGAGCTTCGTCAGCTGCTGACCCACAATGAGCTCCAGATCAGAGCCATTCAGACTCTATGGGAACAACACCTGCAGGAGGCACTGAAGGACTGGGAGCAACAGTATGCTAATATCACTCAGGTATAGAGACACGCATGCACACACACACACACACACAACCAAGTACTCAATAAAAGATGCACAGAACATGAATGCACTCAGTGAAGGTTTAGTGTATGAATGCATCTCTGTGCTGTCTCTCTGTTCTTCTTCCACACTGTCAGGAGAGGAGGATGATGCAGATGCATCCCTACATCGTGAACATTAATGAGGACACTCAGCTGTCGGGGGTAGTCAAGCTTTTCATTCAAGAGGGTACATCTGTCTGCGACTCTGAAAGATGAAAATAGCACTCTCTAGTGAAGTTTAGCTTTTGAAGGCGTATTATTTACTGCTCATCAGTACCTTTGTGTGATCCAGGTGAATGGGAAATTGGCCTGTGTGACTCTTCCCCAAGATCCATCTCAATCAAAGGTTTAGGGTGAGTTTTCATCACTTCAGCACCACATCAGAGAACAACTGAACAACATAAACACAGCATAAGTAAAATGAGATGTAGGTGATGCAATGGATTGCCAATCTGACCTAGTGCATGCTGGGATAGATCCTGTAATCCTAAAACTAGGCAAATGAATAAAATTCTGTGTCAACGAGTCTGTGCAACCTCAAGATGTTGTGTATTTATTACTCAGATGTTTTAGTCTTTTCTGTATCTTTAAGTTTATACACACACATTTACTGTTTGTTTGCACACGCATGTGTTTATGTATATCAGGATCCGGGAGCAACATGCTGTGTTTAGGAACGAAGAGCGCCAGGTAACACTGACCCCGCTGGCTGGGTCAAAGGTCATCATCAATGGCAATGTTGTCTCCCAGACAACTGAGCTGCAACACCTGGTGGGTCTCAGCACACACAAACATTATGACTGTGTGTCACTGTGCACAAACAAACACACAGCATTTTTCTTACTCTTTTAGGATCGCCTCATTCTGGGTTCGAACTGTACGTACCTGTTCATTGGTTATCCCTCCGAGAGGGGCGGGGACGACTGGAGCCGCTACGACTACGACTACTTCCAGTCTGAACTGGCTGCAGCTGAGGGCTTCAACCTGGGTGAGTCACAGAGCAGGTTTAGTTTTGGGGTAAATAAAATCTAATCTCCAATTAACAATTAAAACAAATAGACAAAGGAAATTTATTTTAAACAGTGAAACAGAATTTAATTAACATATAAAGTAAAATGCTAAATTTCACTGGACAGAAAATCTTTCTTAGTATAATATTTAACCCAAGTGAAGCATCCCATTAAAAAGACAAAGCCTAACTTGATGTAGTGGTAGTGACCATAAACTTGCTATGAAAACTACTCATTAGAGATTTTCACTACACAATTATCGTGGCTTAGAGAAATCACAAAACAATATTATTGCAATATCTATAGAGTTTTTGTAGGAACTTCATCTTGAACTTTGTTTATTGTATTTTGTCTCTTAGGGATAGGGAGGGTTAGAAAAAGTCTGTAACCAAAGCTGTATAAAAGCACGCAAAAAAACCCTAACAATTTAAATTTTTATAATAGTTGTCAACCAGCTTTGAGGTGGATCACTGCCACCTCCTGTGACAAAGTGATAACAGATGAAAGGATGGGATTGCAGACAATAAGATTTGTTTCTCAGATTCAAACAGAAAATCCTTCTTTCCCTCCCAAAAGACAAACTAAACCCTTTAGGAGAAGGCAGAACTGCTGAAGAACAGGAAGAAGAGTGTGACTGCAAGAAACAAAGAAAGGTTGTCTTTTCTTTTCTTTTCTTTTCTTTTCTTTTCTTTTCTTTTCTTTTCTTTTCTTTTCCCTGACTGTGTTTAGGTGAGTCGAGTGTTGGGTCCAGTCAGACTGACCCCAGTCTGCTGGCAGTCTTCTACGACTACATCAAGCTGATGCCCATGATGGCTGAGGCCAACCAGATGAGCCAGGAGCTGAACAAGGTTGCACTCATTTGTCTTTATTCAAACCAACTGTCCTTCTTCCTTATTTGTTCATGCTATAGACACTAAATCAACTAACTCATCCATTTTCGGACATGGAAATGTATCAAAAATTAATAAGCAGGTTCTGTATCATCTGCCATGTTTGTAAGGGGGTGGAATTTAAGCTGGAGATCAAGAATCTGGCACTGTCAGACTCAAAAGGCCATGACCTGGAGAAGGAGATTGTAGTCAGAGTCACAGCTGTGGGAACAAAACAGGTTGGTCTTTTCTTTCTATCTGCCAGTCACATACAGTAGATTATGAGTATTTTTCATGATTCACATTTCAGTTGAGGTCTCTGGATTCTTGTTTCTATGTCTGCACTCTCTCCCCAGGTATGGATATGGTCCAAGGCCAAGTTTGTGAATCGTAAATTCCTGATGGAAGAAGTTTACCAGAAGTATCAGGCTGAGAAGAGCGCAGACAATGTAATTCAAAAATAACTTCTGTTTTGCTCTTTTTTTTTACATGTGGTAAAATACTATCAACAAATCCATGCTGTCCCTTGTTTTATGAGGGAAGCCTAAACATTTTCAACACAGATTACAAGCAAAATGAACACTTTCTTTTTCGATCTGTCTCTGGTTCTTGCTGTCAGAGGGTGGAGGGGCTTCCTACACCTGCGTTACCTAGAGACAAAGACCCGTTCTGGGATCCTCTGGAGCCTCTGCTTCTGGGAACTGCTCACCTCTGGCTTCAGTCTTTGGCCTTCCGCATCCCTCTGGAAGAGCAGCTTGAGGTACACACAGATACACAACTCACATCTACACAAACACACACACACATGCCCCATCAGATGCTTTTGTAAGCAAACACAATATTTGGTTGATAATCTTGGTCCGCAGGTTCTGGGGTCAGAGGGCACAGAAGAGGCTATTCTACAAGCACAGCTGATCCCCTGCACCTCCACCGGACTGTATGACGCACACACACACACATGAACATTGTGAATAACCGTAACACGTACTGTAAATGTATATAAGTATAAATTTTTCTCACCTTCCAGGCCTCTGGGTGAGGATGACATTCTGATTGACCCATCTGAGTTACTGGGTCGACGACTGGACTTCCAGCTGGTCCTGGAACAGTGTTGTGGCCTTAGATGGATCAGAGAGGCCCGAAACAGAGGGGTCCAAATCGGGTGAGGCATACAGGGCTAAATGTAAGATGTGGGGGGCACTTAAGAGAGATTGAAATACAGATGGAATATAGAAGTGGCCTACAGTAAATGCATTATTATTACTTGCTTCCTCCTTCCTCACGCTGTCAGCTTTAGGTTGTTAGACTGCAGCAAGCCTCTTTACACTCCGGCTGTGTGGCACAACATCAACCCTCTGTTGGATCACAGAGTTCATTTCGCCTCGCTCCAAACCTCCCAACGTCTGCTCGACTACCTGCAGAGCAGCGCTGTAGTGCTGGAGCTGTGGGGCCTTCAAGGTGAGGAAGAAGAAATGGATGCATGGTTTTGAAAAATTCCATAATTTTTCTTTAATTTTCACAGCAAAAGCAAATTAAAGAAATGTTAGTGATGCAGCTTTATGTCACAGCAGCAGCCCTATGTGAAAGTAGTCAGATGTTTGTTTTTTTTGCCACAATGCTTCCCTTAGACTTGCAGGGATTAACTGGAGTTGGATGAAATTTAATTTTAAATTAATTAATCCTGCGCCCTCATTTAAAACAAATCATGATATTACTTTGTTCAAGTCACTACATAAAATGGGCAACAGAATAAACAGTCATCAGTATCATCAGAGCTGATATGTGTTGTTTTTCTGTTTTAGAGGGTTGTGCGGATCTGATATCATCTCTGGAGGGAGTGAGGATGACTACAGATGGCATCTTCATCATCGAGGAGGCTGGCACAACAGACGCTGCAGTGAGTTAGAGGTTGAGTCTGTATTCCTGTATTCAGAAACATCTTTTACTTCTGCATGTTTTTAAATGTGGATGTGACACTTAAAGATTTAAAACAATGTAAGCGATACATGTGCACATGAATACATTATGCACCAACCTAACTGTAAGGTAAGTTGTACAACAGACTTGTTAAATCATAGATATTTGGATGAACTTCAAGAACTGAAAATTTATCATGGGATTTAATGAGATATTACAACTGTAGCTCACAGGCACACTGTCATTTTGTAATTAAAAAAACAATTCATGAGGGAAAAATTTAAATCCTTGTGCTTCTATAAATGTGTGTTTGTGCTGCAGCCTCTAAACTCTGCAGAGCTCAGCTGTTCTGTGAGAGCGCTCCAGCAGGACTTGGAGGAACTGAAGAGTGTCAATGCTTCACTGAGAAAAGAAAATCATAGCCTGAGAGAACAACTCAATGCAGCCAAGAACGGTAACACACACTCACACACAGTCAGTGTGTTACACATCACATCTACACTTCTCAGAGTAGTTTACAGACAGGACTTGACAGTTGTTTCACAGCACCATAACAGTTAAAATATAATGAAACTGAAAGCATCTTCATCCCTCTGTGTGTAAGGTGGGGAGAGCATACGAGGTCGCTCGGTGCGTCCCAGCTGCGATGCAGAGTTTGCTCGTGCTCTCAAGGTTTTCTACCACAGCATGACCTCAGTCAAGGGTCAGCTGCAGCGCCTGCGCCGGCACAGGCCCAGCGTATGTATCCATGTCTGTCTGCAGCTTTAGCATTAGTGAGCATTTCTACAAGGTGGCCTCGTGATCGTAGCTAATCATCGGTTGAACTGTAGAGAACAATGCACAATCAGGCACACAAATTAATGGGAAGAAGAAAAGATTTGTAAGATTAAGGTGAAGGCAAGGATTTAATGACTTTACCTACTTTGGTCTCTTAAATCCAATATTTTTCCAAGGATCTGGTATGTTTGGAATGTGAGTCAAAATTCATTAACATCAAAACATTTGGGGAACAAAATTACAAACATAAATGCTTGATACAATCTTTATTTTAATCAATGCCAATAATTTCTTGCCTGGTTTTCAGCAGCCAACAACAACAAAAAAAAACCTGTTGTGTATGAAAGACTTTCCCAAACAAAGGAAACTTATTTTTAGGTCACAAATCTGCATTGCAGGCTGCAGTGAGTCACGTGCTGTTTTTGTAAAGATTTTATTTGAGCTAGTTGTTAGTATGACGCCCCACAGCACACAACACGTGGTTCACTGTTTTGCTGAGCTGTGATGTTGTGTTGCTCCAGGAGGACTCTGACCTGCTGGGGCTCAGACTGTTTGTGGACGAGCAGAGTCGTCTGCTGAGGGACTTCTCAGAGCAGCTGGAACAAAGCGTCTCAACACTCAAACAAGAGGTGGCTGCGATCGTCCGCCGGAAACGAGAACGATCGGGAATCTGGTCCTGAACAATTTGACTGTCTGACTGTTGCCTGATTTTCACAAAGTGTTGAGAGGTTGAATGTTTCTCTTTCTGCAGAAAATTTCCAAAGTGAAGTGTGTGCAGGGTGAAGATGCTTTTTTGTATCCATTCAAAAAGCACAACTTTATCAAACCTGTTTCAGCATTGTGGTAACTGAACTGATTTATTTTTTTTTTCCAAAGATGTAGATTATATACAAGGGAAAATCTCCCTTCCTGACAAAACAGAGCAGCAGTTAATTTTATCTGTAAGAGAGTGATTAGAAATTTTGACCATTACACCATCACCAGGTGTGGCACTAAAATGACAAGTAAGCATGAATAAATACACAGAATGACAAAAGCGATCAATTCTATAAAATGTTTATTAGACTGTATGCAAAAGGAGTCTTTACAGTCCCAAACTGCAAATAAATTAAAAGGCAAATACAACTCAAGTTTCAGAAGTCACAATATTGTTGTTGAACCATCATTGATAATAAGTCATTTTCAAACCACTGCAGTTCACTCAGAAGCTGTATCACACAGAGACATCAGAAAAAAATCTTCCTATTGTCTCATTGTGCTGGATGTCTATTAATGATCACAGACCTGGGTGAACTAACAAGAATGACATAATTAACAGCTGAAAAGGAAAAAAAATCAATGATTGTGTTAACACGGCATCGTAATGTTCTGTTCAGAGGTAAAAGCACAACGGTAAATGTTTGCAAGCAGTCACGAATCGTACAGAGTACAGACAGTTGCTGTAGGTCCAAAAAAAGATCAGCGTGGGCACATTTACAGGAGGAGAGGCAAAGGCAGATGTGAGGCAGATTAGTCATCAGATAGGACCGAAAATCTATGTACAGCAGAAATGCAGGCGGACATGTTTGCAGATGGGAGTTGGTCATGAGAAACTTAAAATAGGGGTGGACAGACAGACGTAATCAGACAGACAGGAGGACAGAGGCAGCAGTGAACGGCCAGAGAGCGAGCAAGGTACATTTGAACTAAAGAGGTAGACTGGAAAAACACAAAGCCGACTGCAGGACGGACTGACTGTTTTTGTATGATTTAGGATTTTTTTCAGGGGCTAATTTTAGACTCCAAAGCAGTAACTTGGGACAGCTGGTGCAACTGGGAACTAAAACTGTGTCCCAGCTAATTTTTGGGTCAGTGGTTTAGGTTATAAATGTTGGGCAAGTAGTGGCAATAGTTCAGAAAAGAGCAAGTTTCCAGGAAATTAATGCAAGTCTGTTTAGTTTCCCCCAAAGTGACTGAAGGAAGCTTTTGTGTGTGTTTGAAGGCGGAGACAACTAAAGTCTGTCTGAAGAAATTCGGATTCTCAAGAAATAAGCTCCACTATTTCCACAAAATGGTTTGATTCATTGTATTGACTATGTTGTTTTACAACAAGCACCAAATGATGTACGTTTGTGCGTGTGTGCAGGTACGGAGAAGGCTGAGGGCACAGGTGAGGTAGGTTAATTGGGTTTTCAGGGAACAAAACACACACTATAGAGAAAGACCACAACACACACTTCCTGTAACATTCACTTTAAACGTAAAATAACAATTGAAAATGAAGCAAAGCGCAATTAGCACAAAATGAAACATTTTCCCACAGTTTCACTGCCAAATGACTGCACCTCTTTGGGTAAGTTTAAGTCCTATAGCTGAGAAATACAACAAACGAACATGAGCAAACAGCATGTACAGAGCAGTTTAGGTACATATCAAGTAGTGTGGTGACATTTACAATAAAAAAAGCACTTCCTCAAAAAAAAAAAGAAAAACAATCATTCAGCCTCTTTTGGAATAGAAGCACTGTTACTGGTTTACACTTTCAAATTGCACTCCACTCTATGCAGCCACAAGGCTTGAATGCAGTGATGGACGTGTAACTGATTTTGGGTTACAATATTCCAGTAGTGACATCAGTACTCCTATTTTGTGTATTTTTTGGATTCTAGGACAATGACTGTTTGACAACTGACCAAACTGGCTATATTAACTGTCACCTTGTTTGTTTTCAAAGCTGCCTTTTAATCTGTCAGGCTAATACAGAAAAGTCAGTGCTAAATGGTTCTGAGAGGCGAATCAGAGCTGGAATAAATGTGAACATGTGTTTAAGTGCCCACACATTTCTCCAGCTCATTTCACCCAAACATGTCTGCATCATATCTCCATCTTTCTGACCCTGTAACAGTCCTTTTTACATTCTGGGTTACACAAGTTTTCCTCTTTCAGCTCCCTCCATCATAATCTACGTTCACCACCACTGGAGGGGAGAACTGAAGTTTAAAAAAGGGCCACTTGTATCTCATGCGCTGTCTCTCACACACACATACAAGTAAGCTTTCAGCAGCAGACAGACATTTTTCACAGTATAAAAATATTTCACTAAACCACAGAGAGGTCCACGATTTCACATTAAGCCCACATTTGCCAGCGTTTGAAGCCACACAAAGATAAACATCGCTCATAAGGAGCTGCAGTCCAGAACAAACAGAAAATTAGACATTACCAAGACAGTGGGCAGACCATTTTAGATTGTTACAAAAGCATTACCCGGCAGTGGTTTACTAATATTGTAGGTCCTGTGAGATTGTGAGACATCGGGATTCTGAGGTACTGCCACCATGAGAACGATTATGCTGCCCTCAAGAAACAAACTGATGTCCAACCTTTAAATCCAGGGTCAAATCACACAGAGGACACCTGCAGGAAACAATCTGAATCCATCAAAGTGTCCAAGTCCAACAAGTATGATCACGATTTCTTTCCACCTTTCCTTCCTCCGTGTTTCAGATGCAGTGTTAGCGCTGGTTAACCTGGCACAAAATCAATCCCTGAATAATGTCCACATCACTGATGTCCCCAAATGTCTGAGGAGATGAAGTTGTTCTTGTTGGCTCAGCATGTTAGAGTCAAGTATTCAGGAGTCATCTGCCGTGTCAGTTCAGATTATTTAGTAACCTGGTAACTGAATCTATGGATGAATTCATCAAGTTCACTCCCTAAACTGTGTTAGCCTTTAGCCATGCGGCTAACAAATGATCAGCGAGGAAATAACTCCTAAATTCACCACCACAGCACTCGCTGGTACATTCCATACCTTCATGGAGGAAAACACTTAGACACTAAACAGATGGCTGTGTGTCTGCCAGAGGCAAATCTTCCTTTAAAAGGCATCGACAGCATCCGAACAATTATTTTCCTGTAAAATCTGTGGCTCTTTTCAGGCGCTTGTGCCTTCATTCTCAGCAGCTTGGCTGTTGCTTGCTGTTGTTCCGTGGGTGATGAGGGCAGTTGGAGCCTCAGGTTCGTCTTGCAGGCCTTCTATCTGATGGAGGCTACTGTGAGTGGAGAGTGGTTGATCGAGACGTGGCATGCTGCCGTGGAAACTGCGCCCCTCTGTACCTCGGTAACCCATAGTGTCACTCCTGTGAGAGGAGGAGGAAGACATAAGAAAGTGAGGGGAAGAAAGAGGAGTAAGACTTGGTTTTAACAAATTTATAACTTTTGAAAGACAAACAGGAAATCAAAGATGTCCTGCTCTACCTGTCATCACGCGTGTGGCGCAGGCTGCCATGGTAGCTGGCCTTGCTGTGGACGCTGCTGGCCTTACTCCTGGTGGAGGCAGCGCGGCCGTGATGAGTTCTGACTGGTTCATCTAGGTCATCCAAGACAGCTAAGTGGGTGGAAGAGGCGTGGGTAGAGGTGCCCTACAGGAGGATGAGAGGTCAGACAGATGTAATAACTGCTGACATTAAACTCTGGAACACAGGTTTTCTCTTTTATTTCATGT
The DNA here is from genome assembly GCA_029783665.1 of Naso thynnoides. Classification (NCBI taxonomy): domain Eukaryota; kingdom Metazoa; phylum Chordata; class Actinopteri; order Acanthuriformes; family Acanthuridae; genus Naso; species Naso thynnoides. Next base: position 7,168,861 of record JAQLOL010000001.1, read on the forward strand.
TTTGCAATTTTAAAAAAAAATCACAACATTAAAAACACTTCTGTATCTGCTTATTCCATCACCTCAGTGAAGTTACTCCAGTCTTAGACTCACAAGTCAGCCTCCAGATGCTTCGCTTAACTAGAGACTGATGACATGCACCCAGATTTTGTTGCTGAACTGGGTGGAGACAATTACAGAGTTTTAAAAAAAACCCTTGCATTGCAGAACGAATCGTAAGTCTTTAGGGCGGTCCTTCATATAGAGGGCAGTGACTTGCTGAAGTCTTGTGCTTGTAAACACTGTCTGACCATCAACATGTGTACTATGGGATGGCTCAGTCGCGGTCACCAAAGAAAACTCCCTCAAAGATGATGATGTTTGTCAAATTTGCATCAAATTATTTTCAGGGGTTAAAAACAAGCATAATCTTTTATTAGGACATGATTCATCTGTCCAGCTGGACTATACATTATCTTAGGAGAGCATTACAGGACGAGTTACACTGGGGGAGGAACTACCAAAAGTGGTACATGGGAGCTGTTGCATGCTTTTGCTATGTTATGGACGAAGCAAAGCTGATGTGGGGAGCAAATTGGCACTTTCGTTAGGGAGAAAGCTAGCACAAGGCTGATTCGCTATATCTCTAGTGTGTTGTTTCTAGAAGTAGCATCAGAACAGTTACTTCTGATACTGCTCCATCACTGCTGTGGCCTGACTTACCTGAGTGGATGTTCCTCTGGACTTCCTAATGACGGGGGTGTTGGGTTCACGCAGCAGGGACTGGGCAAAGTCTGGCTGCTCCTGCAGCACCTGACGAGACTCGTTCACCCCACTGCTGCAGAGAGATGAGGTGAGGGAGGGCAGAGTGAGAGGTTTGAGAGTGGGAGGCAATATGAGAGTGCAGGAAAATAGAGGGTGAGCTATGAAAAGCTGATTCTAGATGATCTGTCTGAAGATATGTCCTATCTGTCATCTTACTCTTTTCTTCTGCGGCCGTGCAGGAAGCTGGCCCATTCAAAACAGGTCTTCTTGCTGCCCACCCAGAACACAGAGGGGATCCCCACCACCAACATCATCAGATATTTAATCAGGAACAATACCATGACTGGCTGACTGGTCTGCTCCACCTATATAGAATAGGAAAATCAAATATTAATTCCACAATCATACAGAGAGAAACCCACAAAGGGTGGAAGTGTAAGACAGAAAACTGATTAGCACCAAAGTATTCAGTGTATGACAAACATATCCTCAACAGTAACATGGTCAAAAATTATAAAATGCGTCAGATGCCACTGAAATTGTTCACAAATAATGTCACCAAAAGCATCCTGTATTGACAAATGTTTTCAGCCCAGTCACTGAGTTTAGAGATGAAAGATGGGAAGTTATTATCCTAGAGAAACTGAGCTGCCTCAGCAGCTGAACTGTAGCTGGGACGTACAGCAACTGCTTTCTCCTCAAAGGGACTTGGATTTGGAAGCATTACAGTATCTCCCAGCAGAGGGCAGCAGTTTACAGCAGATGAGTAGGTTGTAGGTTTTTAAACAGCAACTGTAGTTCCTCATTATAGTTGGAATAAGATACATCCTCTTACTCTCGAAAACCTAATTTTCATACATAATTCAGCACCAATTCAGAGACTACAGTGCATTTAAATTCGAGATGTAGGTAAAAGATGTGCTGCGAGATGAGCTCGGGGCCCTGTGCCTGCTGATGACATGGCACATTAAGATTGGTTGTGATGATGTATTATGTTATCAATGGCTGTTTGAAAAGAATGGCAAGACATGATGGCAGCTCAGGTACATTTATATGTTGTTTAGGTTGTTGGATTTGGATGTTTTATCATGTCATTTTAACTTAATTTTCGCCAACTGCAGGGTATACCATCAAGCAAACAGTAACTGCCTATGTTAACATTAAATGACTGGTTAACAGGTTAACAGAATGAT
>JAQLOL010000001.1:7215399-7229276 GCA_029783665.1 Naso thynnoides
ACACACACACACACACACACACACACACACACACACACACACACACACACACAGACTCCTAAAAGAATGGCATCGGATCCCGTTATCTTCCTTATCTCATCTACACGACACACCTTCAGTACATCAAAAGACCGTCTAATTACAGGAGCAAGCCACCATTACAGTGACTTGTTAGACATGTCGAAGGTTGCTCCTTGTTATCTAAAAATACTCTCCCTTATTTTGTTTTTGCACCAAAATCAAACCTCGCAGCTCACTTCTAACGTGATGAAACTTGACTGTAAATATCACTGTGAGAGGGCTTGGTGGAAACTTCAGGATGGGCGCACACTACAGCAAAAGCAGAGCCTGTATCTTCAAGCTTACAGAATGAATAAATATCAGTGTGTGATAGAAGAGGTGGCCTTACGAGGTAACATGTCACAGCTTAGATGTCTATTCAGTTTATCCTCCAGTTTCAGGAGTAATGTGAGCTGAAAGGAGAGAAACAAATGATTATTACGTGTTAGAAACCAAATGGTTGGGATAATATCTCGTTGGTCATTGAAGAAAACCTAAATGTTGCATTTGAAAAAAAAAACTTAAGACAATAAATGATACATCTATTAAATTATTATATTGACTTACATGATACTTAGCTCCATCCTCAACAGATTCAATATTACACTGCATCTGAATGACCTGTGGAAGAAATATAAAAATCTAAATGTGAATGATTCTCAAATAGGGTTGGTTACAATTTCAGAACAGTACTTTGGACCCTTTTTGTGAAATATCATGATTGTAAGTGTAATTTCCTTTTATAATACGCAATACAATGAGTTGAATGTACCCGCCGTGTCTCCAGCTCTGCGGGTTCAGGGGGAGGGGATTTGACCAAGGGGACAACAATGGGAGATTTAACAGTCTCCTGCTGAGGCTGCTGAGGACAGGGCACCCCAAACGCTGTCATGGGATAAATACCATTCCTGATCCAGGGAGGCAGGGAAAGAACAAGAAAGGGACAAGTGATGAAAACATTATAGATAGCAGGAATGGATGGGAATGGAGAGAGGAGTTGGAAAACAGATGTTAGTTTGAGGCAGGAGGAAGAAAAAAAAGAGGTGAAAGAAAGAAGGTGTAAATGTAACAGTGTTTGATTCTCACATTAGTCATTAGTCAACTATTTAATAATGAAAAATTCTGTACATGTATCAAAATCTTGGTCTACCTCTGGCCTGTTTGGGCATGATTTCTACAAACAGAGGACCAAAAAAATAATAGTGGTGAACAGCAGAAATTCTGCTTTGAATTCTGTTTAATAGTAAAATTCAAAACACAGACATATGAGGAGAAAAATATGGAGCAAAGACTAGCAGAACTTGATGGACTGGCTGCACAGCATTAGGCCCTGAAAGCACTTGAAAAAACTTTGTATTATTTATTTCTCTGATTTAGAACACTTTAGTTAAACCACAAAATCATTAAAATGTCACAGATTATGGTTTTATGAGGCCACTGTGACATATTCAGATAAAATCAAGTTTCAAAATATGATGGAAGACACGCCACAATGTCAGATGGTGTAATACTGCCCCCATGTGACCGAAAAGTGTTGTATCTTTGGGGCTGAAGGAAATTCAGAGCGCAACTGAGACTCTAGTTGTTCACTGTTTTCTTCTTACCTCACATCCTCCAGAAATTTATCAAGCTCCAAAGCAGGAAATTGTGAAAGTCTACAGAAAAAAACACAAACAAACAAAACACAAAAAACACACGAGATGCTTAAGTTTGAAGTCTTTCAAATATATTATTTAAACTACAAAATACAGAAAGAAGGATATAACACATAACAATGGATGACATCATATTAATATGTTCTTGTATTAGACAATTTAACTTAAATGCTGTTATTTCTGTTTAAAAATCATTCTGAATACAAACATTGTCTATTAAAGCTGCAGTTGGTAACTTTGGGGTATACATCAATAATTTGTTTTGTGTTCTATTTGAAAAAAATGTCATTATACCCATAGACTGATATTCATAAGTGACGTGGTCTGACAGTATCGCAGATCTCCGTGTTTTCCCACGCCTGTGTATTCAGGATTGATTAAAACTTTAGTGCTCCCGCTCTATTTGCCCAATTAGTGAGGCTCTCTGTTCTCTCTGTCCTAACTGGCCAGTCTACCCTGTGCTTCTTAGCAACAGGTGGTGGCGGTACGAGCTGATTAGCTCTTTGTGCGTTACGCTCTGACTTGCCTCTGCAGGCAAAAGTCAGCAAACTGTTGGCTCAAGTTCAAGACGGATATTTTCACTCCACTGCAGCTTTCCCTGCAACTGTTTCATCTCGGTTGAAACTGGATTTAAAAGAGAAAGCGACAACAAACAAAATAAATCACGAGCCAGCGCAAATGGCTGCACTGGAGATGTTTCCCAACAAGTCTCGTACTAGAGCTAATATTAGCTCGTTAGCAAAAGTTACCAACTGCAGCTTTGATGTACATTTTGTGTCTGAATGACTGCGTTACTGTTACTTCCACCAAAACAAGGGTACCAGTTTCTGGCCCTTACTTGAGCTGAACGTCCTCCTTCGTCTCAGCGATGATCAGGTTGGGGTCCAGTTTTTTTGTGATCTCCTCCAGGGCATTCTCAGGAATCACGTCTGAACAATTATAAATTATTAAAGACTGATTAGGTGGTACTGGTTTTAGGATAAACTCAATGGACCTTTTACTTGAGTATAATAATTCTCTTAGTTAATACATCATGTAAGCTTGTCTTTACATCATCTTCACCTGATGCCTACAGGTCAAATTATTTCTGTGCTTTAAACTATTCATCAACCCACATTTGCACATCGTTAGGCTTCTGCTTAGTGCTGCTAGGGCCACTTTAAACGATCCCTTTGACCTTAGATAAACATTTGATTACTTTACAATTAATGGATGTAGGTCTAGCCGCACCTTCTGCTAAGCCAGCTCACAAGTTGTGACTCTGGCTCAGGTCAGTTATTTGATAAGCCTTCTTAGTTAAAAGCAAATCAAAGCTACTGAAGCTGTTATTCTGTGTCTTAGTGTTTGCATGTGTGCATGTTACAGACTCACGTTGGTGGCCGACAATACAGTTTGCGGCCAGCAGTTTCAGCAGCGGTACTTCAAACAAAGCCTGGTTAAACAGCAGCTCTCGGGCTGTAGGTCTTATATACGGATCCCCCTCGAGGCACTTCTGGATTAACTCCTATAAAGACAAACATCACTGTCGTACACTCCTGATCTGCTGTGATCCATTGAGATACTCATGAACATGCAAATACACCCACATACTCTCGTCATCTCACCCTCTGCTGTGTGTCCTCCAGCAACTGTATAGCACTGTTGATGGCCTCCTGAGAAACATAAGAGGAATCTCCATTCCCCTGGATTTCCAAGAGCGCCATCTGCAACACACCAGCACACACCCTAACATGTTTTGCTTTGGGGAAAGACTCAAGTCATCTTGTCATGTGTTATGAGTCTCACCTCTAAGGCACACATTCCAAACGAGTAGATGTCTACAGCAGTGGTGACGTCCTCAACAGCTAGAAGAGCGGAAAAGAATTTTTTAAAAAGTAGAGAGCTATTATTTCAGCGTTTACGGATGAGAAGTGTACTTCAGCTTTATTTAAAAGTAACATCTTATGATATCTGACGAATATATAGTATCTGTATGATGAGGTTTACTCTGCTGGTAAATATCAGCAACAGAAATAACTACAGTGAGCAGGTGTCGCTTTGCTCATGTCTACCTGCATATTCTGGGGCATAGAAGTGCAAGTTCTTCTGTTCTTCATGACATGTCTTCACGTGGTTGTTGATGGTATCTGGCGCAACTGCAGATGAAAAAGAGGAAAGAATATGGAGGACACAAAGAAGAAGGAAAGAGAACAGTGAGGAAAGTGAGTAAGAAACAGGAATAAGGAACATACAAATACGAAAAGCACGCAAAGACAAGAAGGAAAGTATGTTATAAAAGGAGGAAGAAGACTTGAGTCACTGCAGTATGCATACACACAACAGTGGGTTTTTGAACCACAGTCAGCTTTGTCTGCATCTTACACATTATGTAGGGTCATTCTGTTTATAGAGAAAAATGATACTATTTAGTGTCAGCCAATGCACAAAGTTCAGGTATTGGAATCTGTATTGGGAGGGAAAAACGTTCTCATGACATTTCAGTTATTATCATTTTTGTCACATGAGAAGTCTTGATGTTCATTAAAACTGCCTGATGACATTGTTTCTTTTGCAGAAATCACACTAGCACCATGTGAACATGGAAATTCACTGTACAATTATGTGAAATTGAAGGTCTTCAAATCCATCACTAAGTATTATTTGACATTATCGGCCATCCTTTCGCTCCACGCCCTACTCCTCTAAGATAAAACCTGAGTAACTTTTTTACCTGATCCGATCTTGATAAGCCCGTTGTGTTGGATGAAGATGGTGTCACAGGTCAGGTTGCCATGGATGATGGGAGGGTCACATGAGTGGAGATAACTGCAATACAAAAAATGATTAAATAAGTTAAAAAAATGTAAAAATCATTAACAAATACAAATTATATGAAACCGATATTGGATTGAATCGACTATACGGAATTTCTTTGTAACTTTGATTGAAACCCACGGCTTCGAAAAATGAAACTTAACAATGCACAATTTTAGTGAAAACTGCGTCATATTTTACAGAAAAAATGTCCTCTGGTTTTCCCCCTGATGTCCTATGACTGCTCTGCCTCAACTCTGTGATTCACAGAAGTTCCTGAAAGCAACATGTAGGCTGCTTGCAGACTGATGCTGCAGCTGTAGCAGCAGGTGGTTGTTGGTGACAGCTCTGCAAAAATAAAAGGTTGCAGACAGAAAGAGCAGTCGTAGGACATCAGAGAGACAAGCAGAGAATATTTTCTCCATAATATATGATCCAGTTTGCCTAAAATTGCTGTATTGTGTGACTTAATAACGTGCATCATTAAGCTTCCTTTTTCAAGCTGTAGGCAGCGGTTAAAGTTACATATTGTTGCTTTAACATAAGGTCTGAAAAGCAGAAACCAACCTGAGAGCAGACAGGATCTGTGTGCACCATCTCTTCCAAGCCTGTAGGAGGAACACACACCTTATAATAATGCTTACTAACTGGTTTCCACTGGCAGGCAGCATTTATGTTAATCAATTATCTTGCCAACAGCCAAATGTCAAACAATTTATTTGAGATCACTGGTTTCCACTCTTACCCAAGGGACAGAGATAAAGAGGGACGTTACTTTTCACAACACATGTAGGCTATGTACACTATCATATACAGCACCATTATTCTGTTAGGGTGAATTGACATACTATCACTTTTTACCTTTTCATTCATAGTTTTGTGGTTCTTTTTAGTCTTCTTCAGAAACTGCTTTAAGCTTCCAGATGACATATATTCAGTAATAAAAATAACCTGAGGGAGAAAAAGAAGTTACTGGAAACCTAGTGGGCAGACATCAGGTAGAATTAAAAAAAAAAAGAAAGACACACAAAAACTGAATTCCTTTTTTTTAAAAATCTTTTTTGAAAATAAAGGCAGACAAAAGATTCAAACACAAGCCTCTACGTCTTAAATTTTAAAGCTACGTGTTAATGTATTGGCAGGTCTGAGACTCACTCTAGCCTGGTTCTCCTCCGTGTCGGCCCAGTACTTGTGAAACTTGACAATATTTGCGTGTTCCAAATGGATCAGGTTATCAAACACCGCTTTCACTTTTTCCTAAACACACAGGGAGATAATACATGGTAAAGTATCATTTATTCTGACATTGATTAACATAAATTATATACCTAAACATAAGTACATTTTATAAATACATTATACTTTTGCGCCGACTGCTACATAAAGAAATTACAAAAAAATCTCTCAAGTTCTCTTACTGATTTGACCCTCTTACCTTTCTCCTTACATACAGTCAGTACAAACTGATTATTAATTAGGGATATTTCATTTATATACAACCACTGGGGAATTAAAAGGTAGGACAAGAAGCTGCATAATGTGGGGCCAAATTCTGAGCTACTGAAACAGGCGCTGGACGTGTGTGCGTGCACACTGCGTATAAACCAGAATACTTTTGCACTTTCTTTGTTTGCTCATACACAACCTTATGAATCCTACAGGCTGTTTTCACAAATGAGGCCTCTGCACAGTCTCAAATAGCTTTTGCAACAACAGATCAAGAGGGGAGCATTTAAAATATTTTCCACCGAAGTTAAAAATGTTCTTAAAAGGTAACATATTTTGCATATAAAAGAACCGATTAAATGCCAAAAAGAAGACATTACTTGCCAAATAGGTCTGTATTTTTTTTTTATTAGTTACACGAGAAATCTGTAAGGCAGTAAAGCTTAAATCTTATATTTACTGTTTTGCTTTTGGCTGGTTTTCCATCTGCAGACCTAGAGTTGTGTCATTCTTACAACTTTAACTTGTTAGTGTGTTTTAATGTAAAAAGTTTCACCCTTAAATCTTTATGACTTTTAATGCTGAATATGTGCTTACCAACAGAGGCACATAAGATCCATGAAAATAAGACACCAGACCTGTTTTCCTGTATTGACATTTTAAGGTATAATGTTACACTGGGCCTCACCTCCAGCAGTTTAAAGTTCTTCCTCTCAGAGATCATGACTTCATTCCAAACCACTTCTACTCCTTCCTCTGTGTCCATGGCCAAATACGCAGCATCTATCCCTGGGACATTACGTTGATTCACCTACAGTGCGAGTGAACAGAAAACAGCTTGTGAGATGATACATTTTAACAATGAAATGAAATACAAGACATAAAACCAGGCCACGACAAAAGAACTAGCCTGCTTTCTGTGCCGTCCTCCTCTTCCTGTTTCAGCTCACTCAACTTTGTTTTTCAATACTTGGACAGTTTCTGATTCATAAAATTACTCCTATTAAATAAACCAAAGTTTTAAAATACTGACATCAGTACGCGATCATCCTCTATGAACCAATTTGTGAGGAGCAGTCCCTTTTAAGCTCATGCTGAAATCATTTAATAAGATTACATACTAGCTATTCGAGTGCAGCGTTGCCTCAATGATACTTGGTACCAATGACTTAAGCCCTTTGAACAATATCATGGAAAACTGTAATATTGACGGAGCAAAATCTTTAGTTTGATTACAGACCTTGATACTAATATATAAGGGACATTCAGTTAATTAACTTTATGTCACTCAGGTGTAAATTACCTTTGACATTAAGAAAAGATCGACATCACAGTTCCACTGTAAACATTATTTCAGCCTGCTGAGCTTCAGGAATCGATTCAAAGGTCACACTGAATTTTGACTGATTAGAGAATGTGATGCACCTCACGTCAGCTTCATGTGACACATCACATGTAAGGAATTACCTCCTCTCTGCGCTTCTGCCAGCGGCCACAGGGACTCTCCTCCAGGATTTCTGACTCATCTTCGCTCTCATCCTCATCCTCCCTTGCTGTGGGGGCTGGAGACTGTATGGGGGCCACAGGTGAAGAGACAGACGCTCCACCTTGTACCTGTTGTGTGTTACTGGACGTCTGTCCTGCTGTGACCTCCAGCATGTTTCCTTCTTCACCTGAAGCTCCTTTCCCCTGTGGATCCGACATCATGACACAACTTGGGTTATGCTCCAGTCCCTCCTCCTCCTCCTGTTACGAGTGTTAATATAAATCCTGCCTTCTTTCTCGCTGGTGGAGTTTGTCACACATCCATCTTCTTCTGTGGCCTGTTTTTTAAAAGGGCATGGCTGAAGGAAGGATGAGTGTAGACAATAGACACATGTAAGATAAAGCGAAGGCCAGATTTCTACTGTTACCTTTGGCAACTGACGTTACAAGTATCATCCTTTGTAACGTTTGGTTGTTCTAGTCCACCAATTGACTAAACTGAGAGACGAATTATGTTTTGTAACGTTACACACTGGTAACTTTAACTGAGAGGCAAAGCAACATTACTATTACAGGGAGTTAAAACAGCAGTCACTCAAAAAAAAGGAAAAAGAAAAAAAGCTACTGTAGCTAACTTAGCTAGCTGCTAAAGGCACTTGCTAACATTCAACATCAGCCTAAACAAGTTCAGCCTCCTACCTTTTTGCCACATCCTTTGCTAACTTCCCACCGGCTAACGAGCTAAAGGAAGGTAAATAAACAAACAGCGTGCACAAAGTTGGATGTCAATGTATTTATCTTACCGTTGAGAAGAAGAGTATTACCGAAAACACTGAGCTTTGTGTTACATAGTGATGAAAAAGCAGTACAAGGAGACACTTATATACAAAAAATACGAGTTCGTCATATAGTATGTTTTGGGGTTTCAAGTCACTTCTTTGTAAAAGTGGGAGGGACGCCGGGCAGCACTTCATGAGCTCTTGTTTGCGCTCAGGAAGCGCAGACTTGAAGCGTGACCGTCAAATTACTCACACCACAGCTTGTTTGAATGACAAATATTACATTTGAGAAAACACACAACATTAGCTTTAATAAAAAGATATGTCATTTTATCTAACTATTGTTCTACCTAAGTAGCTTGGTGTGGGTTTGCTTTAACTTCATTGCAGTAACGTAATGTTGTCGACATGTGTGGTTGTCAAATGTTGCTTCTTCAGTTCGGCTACAATTGTTGATAAATTTCTAGAAAATACAGACTTAAAACAGCAAACATTTCGCTTGTGCTGCGTCGCTTTGGTCTATCGGTCGTTAATGTAAATCTCCACGAAGGAAATTAATGATAATTCTGGTACTTTTTATGCATATGTACCGTCTTAATATTTATATTTTGAAATAAAAGCAAGCGAACTGGCTCTGATGTCGGCGGGCAGCTCGAAGACAAATCAAGATAGTTCAAACCCGTAATGCTTGTTTAGGGGGAGCGGCTCGCAAAAAGGAGTAACAAAATAAAATAAAAATGTGCTAGCTACCCCAGGGCTATGCTCTATGTTTTTATATCTCAGGTAACAATTAAAAAACAGGAATTGTGTCTGTTTCGTTTCATTAATGAAACCTTTTTAACAAAACGACAAGTTTTGTCCAGTCTTCGCGGCTTAAGCGAAAACGGAAGTGGTCAAACGTGAACTCTCTCGCCCCATTCGTGGGCAGTTTGTACAGCTGTTTCACGTTGCTAATATTCTGCGCAAGATGTCATCTTCGATTTCATTACATGCAAGGCAGTGATGCAAACAAGCCCACTGGAAAATAAAGGGGTGCTTGTGAGGCTGTCCTGTGGATGAAAATACCCCTGTCTCACTCCTCGCCCACTATGCGGAGGAGGCGTAGCGGTACCGAAGCCGTCCCTATAGGTCGCGTATAGCGGATATTTTATGGAAGGTGGGACGAGGGAGAGGTTGTGAGGCTGGGAGTCGGGACATCGGCTGAGCTTGAGAGAGGAGCGTTAGCAAGCTAGCTGTCGTGACAGCGAGGGCTATAACGGAGCAGGGACTTTTCCGCACAACAGCCCGTTAGTCCGCTCATCATGGCTACAAATGGTAATAATTTAACGCCTGGGATGGGAGATATTATCCAGCTGAACGTCGGTGGGACAAGGTAAGCTTCGTCAACAAAACAACCCGGTAGACGGTGGTCATCATCTGGGAAATTAGAGCTCTTGCTGCGTAACCCTACGTGTTTGATATCTACATGGCCAAGCAGCCATGGATGTAACGTTAGCTGAAGTACATGCACCAGTCAGGGTTTTGTAGTTTAACGTTACTTTATCAGGAACGTTCCTCTTTTTTCCTCATTCACTTTTCCCTCTTTCTTACACAAACAAATACACGTTGGCGTTTGATGACGATTTAAACACACTGTATGCAGTGAGTAAATTCTACACTGTTATGAATGTTATAACATTTGAACAACAAATGGCCAGTCGATCAGTTTCAAGTGCACGCAACATTTTCCAGTGTGTATTATGAAGGTGCTATCGTGTCTTTATGTGATCTTTATCCTGTAGGTTCTGCACCTCCAGACAGACTCTGATGTGGATCCCAGACTCTTTCTTCTCAAGGTTGGTTATCTGTTGTCAGCATTTAGACTTTTTAAAACCAGATAATGCAAAGGAGAGATCCGGACTATTTCTTCATGTGCTGTTCATCTCTACATGAAATCACATGGGTGCTATCCAGGCTATATTGTGAAATGCTGGTATTTCTAAGTTGTCAAGCAAGTAGACAAGATAAACTCTTCGAAGAACCAGTTCACATGTTGGAAACATAAGTGCAGAGTATGCATTAGTATATGACAGTTCTGCAGCTAATGATTATCTTCATTATCGATTAATTTGCTGATTCTTTTTACGATTAATCGCTTATTCCATGAAATGTCAGAAAACTGCTAAAAATTGCTCATCTCAATTTCTCAGAGCCAAATGTAACGTTTTCAAATTGCCTCTTTTGTCCAAACTGCAGCCCAAAACACAAAGACTTCTCATTTGTTTTCAGAAATGACATGAAAAAGCAGCAAATCCTCACAATGACTGAAACGATTAATCGATTATCAAAATAGTTGGCAATTGATTTTCTGTCAATAAATTAATCCATTACTCGCTTAATCGTTCCACCTCCAGTATATAATTAATGTATTATATGGGAACAGAATATGTATAGATAACCACAGTAAGTGATATAACAGACATATTTCAAATTGAGGGCCCCAGACTAACATGGGACTCTAGTGGAGTAAATGTATAAACTCCTGTTAATACAAAGCTCATTAAACAGCACCAGCACTATTGTGACTACATGTCAGAGCAGAAACAACTGAAACACTCACTCAGCATGCTGTGGCCAGTAACAACAACCCAAAATGTGTGTTGCATAATTTATGTAAAGTAAGTGTGTTCCATTATCTCATCTCTCACGTGCTTTGTATTTCAACCACTCTGGTGATTGAAAAGGAATCAGGGAATAAAAATGACAGTCCCCTATGATTGAAAGAAGGTAGAAAATCCTTTTAGCTTCATTACTTTCATTAATGTTGCTTTGTTTGATAGTTTTGAAAGGCAAAAGTGTGGTCTGTTTTTATCCAGCGTTCAAAATTAACACTGTGACATCCATCCTTTTTATAAAATAATTTTGTTTTGGTGCTTGGAAACAGTCATGCAGTGTATGAACTTCTGTTTTGGCATACTTGAGTGTTTTCTCATGATTCTGGTAAATTATTAGGCGTGGTTCTTGCTCTGGAGGGGAAGCAGTCGATCGGGGCAGGGCAAATACCAAACTCGTAACAAACCCAAACACTGGACTAAGATCGCAGTTTGACAACAGCTGAGCAAGTGGTGCTAAATGCCTGACAGTGTATCTGCCAGTGCACCTGTCTGCCTGCCTGTCAGTCTCTCTTTTCCCAGCTGTCTGCAGCATGTGCAGTCAGTATTGAGTCATGTATCACACAAACCTGCAGCACATGCTGGTGCAGCACAAGTCTATAGCTTAGAATCAACGTGTGAGAGTATTTTTTAACGTGCAAATAATTTGTTTGGATTGGTAACACTAGCAACAAGTGCAAATGGAAAAGTGCTCTCTCCAACTGTGTGTGTGTGCGTGTGTGTGTGCGTGTGTGTTTTCCAGTTTGCTCAGTGGAAGGATATCCACTCTTCGGGATGAAACTGGAGCTGTGAGTTTGGCCTTTGTTGCTTCTCTTTTGAAAACTAAGACAGAATCTGCAGGCCACATCTGATAATTGTCTGAAAGCTTTCAGCTGATAGGACATGACATTTGTTCTGTTGTGCTGCAGCTTACTACAGTATGACAGCATGACACATGGCCCCAAGATTATGTGTATGCTCAAGAACAACTAAGATAAGACATGACGCCATCTGAGAGCATATCTGTGACTCTCAGCTCACAGTCATCTGCTGTATTTTGTTAGATGATGCACTGTTTTGTGTTGAGCTTTGTGTATAGTGTCACTAAATTTTCAGTCATTTGCTAAGCCAATGAAATGTCAGAAAGCAGGGGAACAGTCCATGGTCCTGTCTTGTTTTCTGAAACTAAAACCCAAAATTATTTAATTTAGTGAAAAAAAAACAGCAAATTCAAACATCTTAGGGGCTGGAACAGACAGACTCATGTTTGATGTTCATATTTTTACACCACTTAATTGTAACTATAACTTTTCTTTTAATGGTCTATAATGCCCGTGTTTGCATCATAACGTGTCTCTCTACCTCCAGATATTTATTGACAGAGACCCCACAGCTTTTGCACCTATTTTAAATTTCCTCCGAACCAAAGAGTTGGACTTGCGGTAAGGACTTGCATTCTGAAAATATCTCTGAGTATTTATCTTAGGAGGATATTTTATTATGTTGTAAGCAGAAAACTTATGCTGCTTTTTTCTCTGCAGGGGTGTCAACATCAGTATTCTTCGACATGAAGCAGAGTTTTACGGGATAACTCCTTTAGGTGAGTAGCTGTGCAGGGGGAAATGAGAGTAGCACAAATAGTGATGCACACAGACCTGAAGGAAACCTCATAATGCACCTGCCTCATGTCAAGTTTGTCCTCAGCCATAAATATATGTCGGCTACAGTACTGCGGACAGCAGTTTGTTGTTTATAGGTTACAGTTTGAATAGCTTTAGAACAAGTGAAGTGTTGTTTTGGCTTCAAATACGACTTGGCCGAGGTCAAAACCTCATTACTGTTCGTTCCATGTAGTCTAGTGTTGTTTTACTTCCTGTTTCAATGTTTGCAACTTCCCTGAATTGTCTGTGTTTGAATGGGAACGTTACCTTTGTGAAAATGGATCACATGCTTAAGATCATAATATGCACAGCAATGCATTTGATACAAAATAAAGTAATTACATCCAATCAAACAAACAATAGATTGCTTCATCTTGAGGTCAGGATCAAACCAGTCATTTGTAATTTGTTGTGAACTTTGTCAAAATGATTAAAGGAAGCACAAATGAATAAAATCCAGACAACAAAGAGATAATTTGTTATAAAATCTGTCATTGCTGTGGATCATTAATAGTGAATACAGTGATCCATTATGTTTTCAGTAGATTTTGTGTGTATATTGTGTTTTTACCTGTGTGTGTGTTTATGTATGTGCATGTGTGCAGTGCGGCGCCTGCTGTTGTGCGAGGAACTGGACCGCTCATCATGTGGCAGTGTTCTCTTCCATGGCTACCTGCCTCCTCCAGGTAAAGACATGAAACGGAGGAATATTAAAGAAAGAACTTGAAATAAAGTGAAACAATGATCGCCTGTTTTTAAGGGACAGAATACTATGAAAATAATAATCTGTAGAAATGTCTGTCGATTAATTTTGGTGTATCTTCCTTGACAGCCATCCCTGCCCGTAAATCGAGTCCTGCCTCAGCAGCCACCGGCTCCTCCTCTGATGAGCGGCCTGGTCCAAGCGGAGCAGAAGGCTTCACTCGTGTTGGTCCCCCTCCTCACCCTTCCCTCTCTGGCCCATCTGGCACGGACGACAACCACAAACTGGGTGAGTAACCTGAGGCAGTCTTAATGACAGTCGAACAAGTAATAAGTAATAATAAATTTTATTTTAGCAGAAAATATCAAGCAGAAAATAGGAATCGTTCTGATAGTAATGCTACTACAGTATGCTGCCATCACTGTGTGTTCAATGCATGCAAACTGGTTACTGTAAGTCTGGATTTGTCGGTTTCTTTATGTTTATAAGTTTATCACATCACATGTGTGACAGCTAGAGACTCAAGTGTATGTGCTGTTTATGCTCGTCCACATGTGTGTGTGTGTGTGCGTGTGTTTCTGTGAGTGTGCATTAATGCTGCAGCTAATGTGACCTGACATATGCTTTTAGCATGCTGACTGAGGTAGCCTAGTTTCACATGGGCC
>JAQLOL010000001.1:7229376-7242266 GCA_029783665.1 Naso thynnoides
GTTTCACATGGGCCTTCTGTCTGTTGAGGATGACATCAGGGAACATAGTGAGCTGTAATGAACAAAGAGTGTGTGTGCTGTCGACGGATTTAGAAGAATTTGGGATGGATGTTTCAAATTGTGCACTACTTTGAAATAAGTATCACTCATTCTTATTTGATCCCAGAACTTTGAATCACTGCCCATAAATTATTTTTATTTAGGAATTCAGATAATGACAAAAAATCTATATATTTTAGGGTATATATGTGTGTACCACCCACTGTTATTTATATATTGTTACGCAAATCAACATTACCCTGCACTTCACTGCTTTTTGCTTCTCTGGTTAGATGCTCTACTGCGTTTTGTTTACTCAGTACTCACCATATGTTCAATGAAAATAAAGTTAAATCTTAGTTCATAATAATTGAAAAGCAGAATAGAAATTAATAGTGACTATAAGGTTACAAAGCAGTGTGTTTATTTCAATTGTGTGAATATGTGTTTGTGCAGGTCCTGTGGTTGACCCCAGGAAGGTGCTGATTATAGCAGGACACCACAACTGGATTGTAGCAGCATATGCACATTTTGTCATCTGCTACAGGTAATTCTGCCACCACATGGCTGGTTAACACATTTCTTATCCAGTCTGTAGTTCATCAGGAGGAGACACTGAATTATTTATGAAGCCGGAGTCACTGTCTGTTGTGTCTCACATTTCTCAAGAATTGTTGCTCTGTCTGTTCCTGTACAAAAGTTGTCCCCTTTGGCTTTGTACATGTTCTGCCAAATTAATGCATTCGTCATTTATAAATAAAACATGATTTTAAACCACTGATATATAACATGGTAAATGTTTGTCTGTGTGTGCGATCTTGCAGGATAAAGGAGTCTTCTGGATGGCAGCAGGTGTTTTCCTCCCCCTACCTTGACTGGACCATTGAACGCATCGCGCTTAACGCCAAGGTGGTGGGCGGCCCGCATGGAGACAAGGACAAGATGGTGGCAGCCGCCTCTGAAAGCAGCATCATCCTCTGGAGCATCCAAGATGGAGGCAGTGGCAATGAGATCGGTAAACAGAGAGAGAGTCACCGCATGCTTCTGTCTGTGCATTTCATCAGGGTTCCTGCTGACGTGAATGGACTATGAGAAGTGTGATATGTTGCTGTGGAATAATTGGGTTGAAGGCACAGTTAAAATGCACTGATAAAAAGTTGAGGTAACAAAATCCTTTTTTGTATCATGGCCTCAGTGTAAATTCTTGTATGCTCTTACAAGTGTGTAAACAAACCGGATTTCACGACAGCAAGTTGGAAAGGCAGAACCTTCTGCCTTGAAATAGTGAAATATTTCTGCATATGCCCAACACTTTGCTGATTTGTATCCAGTTTGACTTATGCATCTTTATGACCAGTGCTTTCTCTCTCCACTACATCAGGCGTATTCAGTCTCGGTGTACCTGTTGATGATCTCTTCTTCATTGGGAACCAGCTGGTGGCTACAAGCCACACAGGGAAGGTTGGGGTGTGGAATGCTGTCACACAGCACTGGCAGGTAGTGTGTATGTGTGTGTGTGTGTGTGTGTGTGTTTCACTGTTTTTCTAAGTGAGTGAGTGAACATAAAGGTTACAGAGCATCAGATTTCACTTGATGTTTATAAAGTGTCTGCTTGTATTCAGCCATTCATAGAATGCAGTTTGTGTCTTCAAATGGAAAATAGTTTTTACAGAGAATAATACTGTACTGATAATAAATAATTCATGGCGTAACTTGTGCATTGAACATTTAAGAGAACGTTCCACCTTAAAAGATGCATCTGTGTGGCACAGTGAATGAAATTATTGTTTTTTCACCAGTAATGTTAAACTTATGACAAAGAATCAACGTGAAAAGGCAGCAAAGCATCCTTTCGTTTTTTTGTTTCATGTTTTAAAATGCTGAGGACACATTACGGCCAGTGTTTAATCTTGACACAGATGACCGGTTCATCGGTTAACTTTCTCCCCGGAGTGACAGCGTAAGGAGCTGGGCTGCTGCAGCAAGCAGATCGGCAGGCCTCACTGCAAGCTGCAGCTCCTTGCGAGTCCAAAAAACTTTGTGACAGATATACAAATAAGCATTATTTGAATAAATTGATTAATTTTTTAAAGTCTACATGGTAACATTCTCACCAAAAGAATATATAAAACTTACTAAAGTGATATATTAACAATTCTACAACAACACTTAAAAACAGCTATTTGCCTGCTTGCAGTCAATGGACTGCAGTGTGTGTAGCTACATATTCTTGGGGCCCTTAGGGACCACTTGGTACCCCAACGAAAGGGTGACCAAAATATGTACAGCCAGTATGGTTACACCAAAACCACCAGACCAAACTGTACTGCTCAGTGGAAACAGGGCTTTAGTGATTTTTCACTTTACTGTGTCTGTATGTTAGGTTCAAGATGTGGTTCCCATTACCAGTTGTGACACAGCGGGATCCTTCCTACTACTGGGCTGCAACAATGGCTCCATCTATTACATAGGTACACACATTTATACACAAACACACAAACGAATACATGTGTACACACAGGGTTACCCATAACCTGTATGTCATTCAGTTAATTGGAAGTTAATTAAGTCAAATGGAAGAACCCATAACAAGAAAAGGAAATGGTGCAGTAAGTGAGTGCACTTTTATGTGTTTAAATGTATTTTTGTGATATTTATGATTGTTGCTAATAAAAAGCTTATAAATGCAACTGAGTGATTTTAATCATTTGCATACTGTATCTGGATTTCATAAATTATATAACAGAATTATTATCCGTGTAGTCAGAGCTTTCTCTAGCGCTCTGCAGATCGAGCTGGCTATCCAACATAAAATCAAACCAGTCAAACCTCTACACCTGAGCATTTTGTCATTTTCTTTTCAGACATGCAGAAGTTTCCACTGCGGATGAAGGACAATGATCTCCTAGTGACGGAGCTCTATCATGACCCTTCAAATGATGCCATCACTGCGCTGTCCGTCTACCTCACACCTAAAACCAGTCAGTAGAGCATAAATGTATCACCTTTAGTTGTTGTTTTTCTTCTCAAAAAAAGAGAAGAAAATGAAAATGAAAAATTGATTTCCTACAAATGTCAAGTCTTTCCTTGTCACACAGACAGGCAGTTTTGGATGTAAGCTGACCTTTCTGTCCTCTCTGTGCTCTCAGGTGTGAGTGGGAACTGGATAGAGATAGCTTACGGCACAAGCAGTGGTGCAGTGAGAGTGATCGTGCAGCACCCAGAGACAGTGGGATCGGGCCCCCAGCTCTTTCAGACGTTTACTGTGCACAGGAGCCCTGTGACAAAGATTATGTTGTCTGAAAAACATCTGGTATCAGGTGAGGGAGACGTTAGCGCAGCTTATTGACACATTCTCTAATCATCTCTTGTTCATTGTGTTCTTTGTTTCCTACCTGGTTGCATACCAACATGTGATTGAGATCTTGTTTGGGTGTTTGTGTTATTCTCAGTGTGCGCCGACAACAACCACGTTCGGACGTGGACGGTAACTCGGTTCAGAGGGATGATCTCCACCCAGCCAGGCTCCACACCCCTCGCCTCCTTTAAAATATTGTCCCTGGAGGAGACGGAGAGCCACGGGAGCTACTGCTCTGGGAATGATATAGGTGAGAGAGTTACAGTAAGAAGAAAGTATCAGCAGAAATTTTCAAGATTGATTGATATGTGGGCTGTTGCCTTCAACGGACTCAAAAGCGGACACATCACAATGAGACAATCAGGAACTAATCACTTATTTCAAAATGTTCAAGCATGCTAATTTTGTGCTCTACTGATTGTCTTGTAACTGTGTTTTGTGGTGGACTTGCTTAATCCAGATGTGACAGGCTGCATTTTCTGCTCACAGGTCCTTTTGGAGAGAGAGATGATCAGCAGGTTTTCATACAGAAAGTAATCCCCATCACCAACAAACTGTTTGTCAGGCTCTCATCGACTGGAAAGAGGTAGGATATTCTCCATCTGTCTTCCTCCTCACCTTTGCTCCTGCAGTCTTTTTCTTACTTTGTCTTTTACCGTCATAAAGTGGGAGCAGCAAGAAGGCTTCATCTCACTAAACTGGTTTCTATTCAACTCAGGATTTGTGAAGTGCAGTCGGTGGATGGGACCACCATCTCTTGCTTCATGGTACGGGAGTGTGAGGGTTCGAGCCGGATGGGGTCGCGACCTCGGCGCTATTTGTTCACTGGTCACGGCAACGGCAGCATCCAGATGTGGGACCTGACCACTGCGATGGACACGGCTAACAAAGGAGAGGAGAGGAAGAGAGAGGGTGAGGAGATCGAGACGGATGAGAGGGGAGAAAGACAGAAGTGTGTAATGCAACGCTGAGTATTTCTAGGAGGAGAGATAAACAGCAGCATCAATGGAAGAATGAATGTCTTTAGCTGCATTTGCTCTCCTATGCAAAAAAATCTAGTATGCAGAACACACAGCTGTCTATTTTAGGATTAAGTGTAAGAGCTTGTTCGATGAAATACTGTGTGTGTGTGTTCTGAAGCTGCTTGTGTGTTTCATAGATGTAGGTGGGCCTACAGAGGAGGAGCTGCTGCAGCTGTTGGACCAGTGTGACCTGAGCACCTCCCGCTGTGCGACACCCAATATTAGCCCCGCCCCCTCTGTGCTGCACCACACACGTCTCAGAGAGTCCTGCTCAAGGTTAGAGTTTGACAGACAAACAGACAGATGGACACATATGAAAAATGGACTACTACTACGTCACCTTCCTGAATCTACCACTATAGCTACATCTGTACATGCATTTATAAAAAATAGCCAAAATAGCCTCAATACCGCAGTCACAATAAGTACCATAATACTTGAAGCTCTTACCCGTCTCTCATTCATGTCTTTCAGTTTGCAGCTACAGGCCCCTGAAACCATTCCTGAGAGCCAGGCTACCTATGGAGCTGTGCGACCCTACAGAGAGAGCCCCCTGCTGGCCCGCGCGCGACGGACAGAGTCCTTCCACAGCTACAGGTGAGGCACACACGTTCAAGCCTCTGATGAGAGCGTTTTGGATTGGTTAGAGTTTGGATTGTCCCTTGATAGTCCAATAAAGTAGGGAGTCGTTTCAGCTGTATTACCAAAACTTTACTGTGCTGCAGTGGTATTGAGCCAGGCAGGTTATGTAAGTTTATTTGCCACAGTTTTTAGATACCCGCTTTCATCTGTTTTCATGAGAATGACTTGAAAACTGTTAAAACTGATGCTTCTTAGTTTAAATCAGTTCGATATATTTTGATACGCTTACTGTTCTTTTTAACATTCATCATTATATAACTGTCTTAAGTCTCAAAGCTTGACAAAAATGAGGAACCTTGACACAACAGTTTCTCATCGTCACTTTTTCACTAGCAACCAGAATCTTTCTGAACTTGTATCCTCTAAAAAAATCCCAGAATTCAAAGGTTAGATGTGACAGGTAACTCAGGATAAGTGAGGATTTTTAAAAAAATGCAAACGTCTCGACCATTACAGTTGTGCTTCTTGTCCAAAGAACCCAATTCTTTCTCATTTTTCTGTGCTCTACCAAAACCTGATTAGTAGGATCTAATGTAAACTGATCAGGGAGACATGAAAAATATGGTGTGCTGAGGCTCTTCAGAACAGGACTGGCATCATTAGCACCCATTTTAAAAATACATTCTTCATGGGATCTCCTTTGACAACCTGATTATGTTTTTTTTTTTAAATGCTGAGTTGGTCTTTTCTACATCTGTCCACCTACAACTGATTCCATCCATCTACCTTTCTGTAGAGACTTTCAGAACTTCAGCCTGAGTCGAGGCATCCTGGACCTCACAGGTCAGACATCCACACAGGGCCCCAGCGCGGCCCCTGACGCCCGCCGCTCACTCTGTGACTTTGGGCCTGACGACAGTGAGAGGAGAGCCACTGCGATGGAGTTCTGGGCTTGTAGAACTGCCAGTTCAAGCTCTACCATAAACATCAGTGCTACGATGGCCGCTGGTGTTGGCGGGGTAAAAGCGGAAGGCGGTCCAGAGTCTCCACGACAACATCCCGACAGCCCAAATCCTGGAGGTGATGTCAGGCGGAAGGTGCACCTGCAACCAGAGGAGGGAGACGGTGTGGGATCCGGGGGAGAGGGGGGGAAGGCGGAGGGAGGTGTGAGGAAAAGGGGAGTGCTCGAAGGCGGCTTTTTAGGGAGGAAGAGGGCTCCTCCAGTCCCACACCTCTCCTCCCTCCCCTCTGGTTCTGAGGGGGGTGGCAGCGACTCATCTTCCAATGCCTCCCCCTCCCCAACCAAACTAGCCTCCTCAACATCGCCACGACACAGGAAGCTGGTCCCAGAGCTGTCCAGTCAGGACAGCAGCCTGTGACAGCACGATGCTCCCACAAGCCTTTCCTTTTTATTCCAGTTAGAGGACCTTCTTGTATGGAGGTCTGAACATCAAAGCAGAGGAGGAATGTGGCCTCAGCTGAAAGAAACCACTTCAATTGCTTTTACTCACCCTCCACCCTTACAGTGTTGTCTGTGATGTAACTGGATAAAAGACCTTCTTCCTCCGGGACTCCAAACAAGATGCTACCATGTTCAATGAATCTGTCTCAGGATGAGTCTTCCTCTACTCAGTTTGCTTCTTACTCTAAAAAACTTAAACTGTAAACTTGTTCAATTTAGGTGAATTTAAATATTAGTGTCATACTTCTGACATGGAGCAGCTGTCATAAGATCCGAACGCTAGCAGCATGAAATCTCAAACAGGACTGGAATACTTTTTTAATTTAGATCTTTTAAGAATTTTAAGTTCTGTCACGCTTGTAAAATCTTCTTTATACAACTGGAGCTCCAACTATCTCAGTTTGCGTCTGGTTGTGTGAACAGATGATGAGGGCATGAGATGAGCGCTTTCAACACAAGTCTGTTGCTGCTCAGTTATCTGGAGATCTGCCGGAGTTAGTTCCTCTCCCTGTGTTACTGTCATTCACTCTACATCTTAACAAACATGCAGTAAAGACAGAACGTCAGTTTTGTCAGATAATGCGTAGGGCAACAGTCAAGGCACATGTCTTTGACAAACAAACAAGAAAATAAGCACAGTACCTTCAGTGCAAAAGTTTGTCAGAACTTTCTGCAACTCTTTGTGATCTCAGCCACAAAATCTATCTGCCTCTGTTCAAGCAACACTTGAACATCATTTAAGTTCTACTGTTTTTTTTCCTCTGGCGCATTTGTGATGTTGACCTTGACACACCAGACAAAAAAACAAGAGGGCAAACTCCAAAAAGTGGAGAACTTTAGCTGGGAAGCCCTCAAAACAGCTAATAGAAGCAATGAATAACTAAACAAATGGCCTGATCTAAATCATTCAAATCTACACAGAACATCTGCTTTGACAAAAGCCACGTGTAAAATGAATGAGAAAACAGTTTCATCATCGCAAAAGTTTTACAAAAGTGTTCGGTTTACAGTTACATAAAACAAATGCAGCAAGTTGTCACACTTGTGACTGCAAGTTACATTTTTGGTGATTGACTTAATAGTTAATGAATTGTTTCAGCACTAGTTCATATACACATATCAAAAGGATCCGGCTCTTTTCAAATACAAAACTGATGACGATGTCGAGTGTCTCTGATAATATGTGCAACCTGTTCAGTGAATTTTTACTTCAGCTTACCTTAAACATGTCACCCTGGACAGAAACTTGGCAGCTACTTGAATCCTAATGCTGCAACCAGAGACACAATGGTTATTGTTGTTGAAGCCTTGATACAAAAAGCCAGCTGTCAGCCAGCAGTAAAGTCATTTTGCAGCTGCAGCATGAAGTAAAACCTTCCTGGGTTTGTTGTTTGACGGCTCAACAGCCATGCAGCAGAGTTGATATGCAGAGCAGCTGAATTTCACACAGCTAAGACAGCTTTGGGATTGCCTAAAGGGTTTTATGTTTACAGCAGACTGCATTTTAAACTTAGACTTAAAGTAGCATAAAAGCCCCTTTTCCTCCTCAAAAAACATTCTGACTCGCTAAAGAAGGAAACAGCACAGTAACAAATTTCATTAGAGCTCTCTGTAAGCCATGACAGTGAGCCAGCATGCACAATACCTAGACCTGGGATGTAATTCACCTGAATATGATTCAGTTCTTATCAATGATGCCTGGGTTTTTCCTGCTATAACCAAGCAAATATCTGTTTTTGGAGATGGATCCATTAAAAAGATCACATTCACAGATTACAGTAACAGCAAAGCAGCTTTAGCTACATTTACACAGAGATCTCTATAGAACCGTCTCCTCGATGTTTCGACAGGGAGAAATCATTTGGTACAAGTTTTACTGCTATTCAGAAAGAAAAAGCAGAAGTGCCTACGTGCACAAGCTATTATTATTATTATATGATATTTTTTTTACCGTGTCACAATGTAACTTTACTCAACTCCATACCCAGAAGGACCTACACTACATCACTTTACTCCCCTTGACACAGGTGTTCATGTGTCTTGTTTTGTTCTGGGTGACTGTTGCAGTGCCTTATTTAATCGTGTGATGGTTATCAGCCTGTTTGTGTGTTTTAGGTAAAAAAAAAAAGGATTTTGACCAAAGGCTTGTGAAGGCTGAGCTCATTGTGGAGCCACGTAACGGACCTGTCCACTCTTAGCTTTGGCTAGAATATCCTCATGATAGATTTATAGCAGACAAAATGAAGATTTCATGAGGGGTCACTTTAATTGATATGCATTCAATACTAACTTCAGCATCTGTTGTAAATAGTAAATAATCTGGGAAGTAGATTAAAACCGGAGAGTCCCTCTTTTATCTAGACACCGGGGATTTTATGTGTAGCTTCTTTGTAGTTTGAGATGAACCAACTCATTTACTTTAAAGCATACAGTTGTGAAAGATGAGTGTGTTCTCTGGATGAAACAAAAACAATGCACCTTGCTTTTGATAGACATGGCGGCCTAAAAGAACAGATGAAAGTTAAATGGCAGCGACCTCACAGACCCATCAGTCCCCTGTGAGATTTCCACTTGCAGCTGGTTTTGGAGTTAAAGAACCGGACGTGTTAACGGTACTTTTTATAGAAATTCTGGGGAAACTGTGACAATTAGTTACATTAAAAAAAAGGTACGAAGAACTAGAAAGACTGTCCTGAAATGTTCATTATAATTTGCCAAATCCAGTAGCTATGTAACCTCTTTTTTTTGTAGTTTTTGGCACATTGCTCATCATTTTAACATTTAAGAACTGACCGTGTGGTCCTTGCCTATATAAAAGATGTACATTTGATACACTACATAACTATGAAAGTAGACATGCATATTCAAAACAAAATCCTACTATGGATGCATTGATGTATGTGATGGTTACACTGTTGTTCTCTACATATCGTCGATAATCATGTAATGCCTATATTGATATTACCATGCTATTGGACCTAACTGCATTTGCACTTGCACTATTATGACTAATGTTAAAGGAACTTGCTAGTGTTCATTTTATATTCAAAAAAAGAATAATGAAGTTTAAGTGTATTTCAGCACATGACTGTTTGTCTGTCCTTATCTGTCGTTCCTCTCTGGCTTTGTTTACATTATATTACAGCCAGATGCTAGTGAGCTAAAAGGAAAACATATCTGTTTCTTTAAACTGCCCTGTACGTCATTGTTTTACATTGTCTTTATTTGAAATGCTGCATTATGTTGTGATATTATTTAAAGTTGTCCACAGTACTGACCCATGACAATGTCGACATTGAGCTTTCAGATCTGCAGAGTTCATGCAATTTAAACTACATTTGTCTTTACTAAAAGCTCTCAGAACTGGACTTTTGTTTTTCCTTTCTTGGACTTTTAGAAGATAAAGATGTTAGCTGACAGTTATGGAATAAAGTTGTCTGGTCATTTTTTCTAGAGCACTGTTACTATGAGGGATAGAACAAACATTCAGCTACTTTTCAAACCTTTTATTACCATCCTGAAAAGTATCAAATGAGTTCACAGATTGGAAATGTTAACGTCTTTTCTTTCTTTGCCATTTATAACTCTCTTTTTAATCTGTCCTTTGCATGTTTTTTTTCCAGCAATATCTTTATATCTTGATCTTTTCATTTTCAGTTTACAATTGTGTTCTCACCCAGCCGAAGAGACACTGAAAGGCATGTAGATTATCGTCCAGCACTGAAACGAAATTTCCTCTTACTAGTAAAACTTTTAGAGGATAACACCAGGAGCAATAATAAATGAAGAAAGAACAATAAGTAAATAAAATAACTAACAATAAAATACGTAAAATGACAGAATCTGCAATATGAGCAAAGAACGAATAAGTTTCTTTATTTTCACAAGTGTTCCCTTTTATTATGTATATTGTTGTGCATTGTTGTAAAACTCAAGGACACATTTCACAGACTAGGAAAAGTAAAACTAGGGGCAACTGCAGAGGATCACCTCTAATTATACCTCATCTGCCATATTTATTACTTAAATCCACCTTTTCCATATATTGTATAAAATGACACCAAATGCTTTCAAAGAGTGACAGTTTATCTTTTATAAAGTGAGTAATCTTTTCCAGAGGTAAAGTCAAGGACATTTCATTAATCCAATCAATGAATTTTGGTTGACTGCTCTGCTTTCCAGAGAGTGAGACAACTGTTTTTGCAAACTGTAAACACAGATCCGGCAGAATGATAACGTTCTTAATTGTCTGATATTTATTAAGGTTCAGACCTAAAATGAAAAGTTTAGAGATATGCACGTTTTAACGTACTGTATAGAACAACATATTGTTCCATGACCACTAACTTCATGCCAGTTTTCAGTAGGGATGAGTCGATCTGATAATCAATATCAGTCCAGCGATCACCAAAAACACCGGATCGGATATTGGAGAGGGAAAAATGTATAATCCAATCCGATTTTTTAGCCTAAACCGTCCCATAAATGCTTAATTAAACTTTAAACTTAAACTTTTTAAAATTTAAGCACAATATAGACAAGCAGAATGCGTCACAACTAATTTAAATGGCTAGATTAAGCAGAGTGCTTCCATACAGATGTTTTATCTACAGCTGTATTGTTTAAGAGAGGGAAAAACCCTGAATCAGACTGATATTGGTACTGGCAGATATTCAGTGTTGTCCTGTCAGCATCATGAGCCATCCATGGTTTTTAGGCAAATGTCATCAACAACAAAGTAAAAGTGACAAGTTATTTGAGACGTGAGATGTTTCATGGGAAGACAACGCTGACAAAATGAATTCATACAAACCTTTGATGTTTATTACTGAAGCATTTACATTTTTATCTGCAGTGTCACATCAGTAAAGGGCAAAACAGGCTGAAACAAACGCTGTCACTGCTGAGTTTTTAATGCATGGTGTGTGTGACAACCCGCCAAAGTTCAGTTTTTGTTTGCGCATGTGTATGTGTGTCTCCCCAGTGCTTTCATTTCACTAACCTTCCCGTTCAGACAGCCTCCTCTCTGAGACGCCGTCTGTCGTCATCGTGATTTATGAGTTTAATAAAATCCTATGTGTGAGTGTGTGTGTGTAGCTCAGGGCCATACTGTCCCTTACAATCACTCCACAAGCTCTCGTTTCACAACCTCTGCCTGCCTCCGTGGCTGACAATAGCTGTGAATGTGGCTGTGAATGTTTCAGAAGTGCCCTTGTCAGACTTGTGTCCTTGAGCGAGGGCACAGTTGTTGCTGCCAGTTTGTTCATTTCAAACTGATGTTCCCCGAAGGGACGCGGGAGCAAAACTAAATTACTGCTGCATAGTTTTGATGGAGATACAAGCCCCCTGTGTGTTTGTGACTGTGTGTTGTAGCTTTGCGCAGCTGATGGCACATCTGAATTTACAAACTCAGCAGAAAGGAATCAACTGAAATTGGATTTTATCTTCAGCTTCATTCATGATGGAGCATCTAGAAGCATTCAGTTCATCTCCACTGAGTCTCTGAAGATCTTCCAACTTCTGCACACACACACACACACACACATATGCTAACCGCTCAAGTGCATGTCCAAACTATTTTGCTGTCATAATTGTATTTTTGAACGGTTTAAAGAAATATTTAAACTTGGACACAACAGTAACCTCATCATGGAAAAAATATTATTGTGTCACTTGTGGAGTTTTCATCCTTAGTCACCGTAACGTTTCTGTGTCGTCATGCATTGGAGCATTGAACATGGAATTGGTACATTTGTCTGTCTTTCATTTTGAGCTGCTGCTGACATCTTCTGTGTTCATGATGAAGTGATGAAAACAATATTAAACTGCGGTAAGCTGTCTGGACCATACCAGTGTTACTACATGTCACTGTCCTTTGTCAACATCGGTCACATAGGATTCATAAAATCCACACATTTTCCCTAAATAGCTTTATCCATGAGATATCTTGTTTGTTACTTTTAGTCCATATTCAACAAGTGTTGAATATGGACTAAAAGCATGTTTTTTTTTTAAATGAAAATTTTGTCCTCGAGTGAAGTGTAAAAAATTAAAAAAGGAGAAAGCAAATGTTGCATAAATCTGCAAACACAATGCTAAAATATGCAAAATCAAAATTTACCTTCAAGTTTGAAAGACAGATATTAGACTGATGTATGAGGAGTGATCGATAACTTCATATATTTCTAAACTGTTTCAAGTAAAGGATACAGAACACAAGTAGAAAAAAGAATAATTTCTTGACCATTGGCCGTTATTTTTAATTTCCAAGAAAAACACAAACATCAATCAATGAATCATCTATAAATAATACCTTTTCTGTACATTAAACACAAATAATACTGCCATTGTAAAAAAGAAAATGTTTTAGAACAATCATGTAGGCTTCAACTTTAAACTCAAAAAATAACATCAACATTACAAAGAA
>JAQLOL010000001.1:7250920-7272249 GCA_029783665.1 Naso thynnoides
ATCACACATAAATACACACACACACACACACACACACACACACACACACACACACACACGCACACACACACAAACGCACACAAACGCACACAGAGTAATCTTATTTGTGTGCCTGTGTTGGGTATAATTAAAGGGTGTACACAGCACAGGGTCAAGCAGGGTGGAGATTTGCATGTGTAAGTCATCTGTAGCCTGTCAGAAGTAGTGCAGAAGGCAGATGGATGGGTCAGAGCTTTGCTGTTGAAAGTGTGTGTCTGAGTGTGTGTGATGTGTTGTTTGTATCTGTGATAGCAGGTTTGGTGCGTGGATGTGTGTGCATGCAAGCGTGTTAAGAGTTGAATTAACCTCAATAATAGTCAATTAGACTGTGATCAATCAGACTGATTGATCTAAGTGACAGCACAGATGGACTGAGATGGGAGAAGGGGAAGAAGAATGGAAGATGGAGAGACTGGAAATAGGGTGGAGGAGGAGGAGGACAGGAGGAAGTGTGGACAAAGCACAAGGAGAGGAAGCAGGTGAACAAACAGAGGAACCTGGACAAATTTCAGTGTCGTGCCTAACCTCTTGACTTTTGCTTGGTTTAGACACAGACACCTCCAGCATCACAGAGACACCTTTCATGTTTGCCTCTTTCACTTTCATAGATATTTTGTACTGTATTGTACTATAAAAGCTTACATTAAGGTAAAGGTAAAGCAGCTTCATTGTCATTATACAATGAATTGTATAACAGTAAGGTAAGAGTGAAAGGTTAGTCCTGTGCCGCTGCAAATGAGCCAACCTAACCTAATGTGCCTAACATGCATGTTTTGATGTCCCTCTTGATGTTCGATGAGCGGACCTGGATTCGAACCCAGGACCTTCTTGCTGTGAGGCAACAATGCAAAACCACTACGCCACTGTGCATCACCATTACTAGGTGATTCTGACCTTGTCAAGAAAACTTGTTTTCTCTCCCTGTGTCATGTCATTCTTAATGTTTTCTCAAAATGATCACACTAATACCTGCGCTACACTTTATTATTATGTTAATAATTGTATGGAAAATGTGCCACTGGCTAAATCTGGCACATATACATCAAAATGATTGCACTTAACACAGTGCTACTGACTGTAAAAACATGCAGTAATATTATGAACACTATTAGCATGATACAGAATGAGTGAAGTGCATTTTGATTTCTTATGTATGTGTCTATATGTTAGCCATTAGCTCTACTGTAATTATGCCAACAATGTTTTGATTTTACCTTTTATTTTGAAACTGTGATCAACAAACCACTGCTGTTACTTTCATCACACTTGCAGCACTATGTTGATGGAACAGAGCCCTTAGAACGGATAGAAGATATCTCTTTAAACAACCTGAAGAATCTGCACAAGCATCAGGACAGAGAAAAAGCTGTTTCTTTACAGGGACCATGACTTGTTGCTTAAAGGAGTTTCAATAAAATTTCCTTCTTTCCTGCAGCAAAGAAATACTTCTACCCAGCAACAACCATGTTCTTTTCCTGGTAACAACACAGTTAAAGTGTCACTGTGACATACAGCTCTGGGCTTGATTAAGAAGTTTGTGCCACATAGACAGAACGGAGAAAAAGTTCAAAACTAAAGTCAGTCCGGATCACCTTGCCCTTGATCCAGTGCTAAAAGGTAGAACTCATCTCCTCGTCCTTATATCATCCACAGACTTTTTACTGCTCTGTCTCATCTCTT
Source organism: Naso thynnoides (assembly GCA_029783665.1). NCBI lineage: Eukaryota > Metazoa > Chordata > Actinopteri > Acanthuriformes > Acanthuridae > Naso > Naso thynnoides. Next base: position 7,252,640 of record JAQLOL010000001.1, read on the forward strand.
CTCCTATTGGGCCGTGATTTGGCTTATTAGACACAAAATAAAAATACACCCTGTTAGCTGCCATGGCAGCAAAGGAGCCACCATGGCAACAAACGACTTCAGGAAACTAACAGACAGTATTTAAGCCTTTTTATTGGACCACTGGACTGCAGAGTCGTTTCGAGCACTCTGATAGGCTTGCGGAGCTACTTGGCGGGTGCATCTACTTGGGGTGAAGGGGCTAAGTTGTGTGAAAGTGGGCAGTAATTAAAACCAAGCATAAAGCTGTCAATAGGAGCTTATGACCCAGTGTAATTAGCCTAATATGATTTCTCTCTCTCGCACTGTGGTGTGCTAAACTGAACTGACTTATCGTCCTTGTGTACGCCTCAAACACAGGGAGAAAGGATGAGAGCCAGATAGGTACACACAGTCACAGACAGATAAACAGCCAAATAAAAATAAAGCCAGGCAGACAGAGAGAGTGACAGACAGCTAGATAAAGGGTAGACTAAATGATTAGTAGATAGAAAAGCAGACATTGAGAAAATAAAACTTATTTCATTAAAAAGCGAGAGAAAATGCATGATGCATAACTTTATATAAATACCCAAACATTCCACTGTTTCTTAGTTTCTCTCTGACACACACATGCACACAGATGTTTGCATGCACAAACAAACACACAACACACACAAGTACCACTCTTTACGTCTCTTCATGGACATCACATACATACCACCACCTTGTCCACATTACCCAAAAGCCCACTGACAAATCCTCAGGGGACGTGTAGCGGTCACTATTAAAAGGTCTTTCCAATACAAGCTCTGTTACCAAGGGGGCTAACAGTTGATTTGATTGGCTGGCTGGTTATCAGGAAGTGGGTGCTCTGAGGGCCCAGTGATTAATTGCTCTGTATCCCACCCGTCATCTCCCAAAGCTCCTCCTTCCCTCCCTCCTCCTGTCATAAATTAGGACCCTCGTAAATAAAGACGGCACCACAATCAGGCAAACTCAATCAATTACACAGGTTCTCTGGCCTCAGCTCGTATGTCTGACAGGCAGGAATGCTAATGTTATTGTTGCTTCCAAAGGGCTAGCCTGTCAATTAGCGTACCAGCGCACAGCACAACAGCATGAATATGGACCCAGCCATTTAACACCTGTCTGATTACTTGGCTTGTGTGTGTATGTCTGTGTAAGCTGGCGTTTATGGATGACTGTATCAGTGTCTGCATGATCTGTGTGTCTGTGTGTGTGACTGGACTTTAATGAAACATTTCATTTCAAGGCAACATCTAATGTTACATCAGATCCTGTCTCAAAACGGAGTTTATAGATCACAATTAAACCTTTCACTCCATAACAACTGCAGAGGACAGAAGCGTAAGCATTAAAGAGGCAAGGACAGCTGTTACAGGTTAGAGCTATTATGGTGAATTGTGTTTTTAAGTTATCATATTTCTTAATATGCAAAAGTTAATTGCACTTGTGTTAATTGTTCCGTGATCATTTCTGTTTCCCCAAATCTACAGGTTTAGAAATTCAGAACTTTTTATTCTTTCAAAATATACATCTGTTATTACATCTGCCTTTTACAGCAAATAATTTCAGGAAAAAATTCAAACTTATTTTAAATAATGCCAACTTGCTTTAGCTCAGTGGTTCTTTTTTTTTAAACAAATAAAACAAAACTGTTCATAACCTGAAGGATGCATCATGAAATCCAGGTCAAACTGCTCTAAGTTGGATTGGTTTCCATTTCCTCTCAGATCTGAGTAAGTATTAGCTAGCTTTTTTATTTTACCAGCACAAACTAGTTCATATTTGCTGGAATTCTGCTTTTTTTAAAAATCAGACACACACATACAAATACCTGGTACTTGTATACAGTATACGGCTGGAGTGCTTCATCTTTGCAAGCAGTAGTGGTGTTCTTGTAGACAAGTGTTTCTTCATCACTCCTGCTGCTGTCAGTGCTGTTATCCAGCCTGCGGTACACCTCATAATGAAGGACTTTGCCATTGGGCTGAGCTGGAGGGGACCAGGTGAGTAGAAAGGTGGTCTGTAGGCCACTGTGCTTGTCACGCTGGAGGTCTAACAGTGGTGCTGTTTGTCCAGCAGGGGGAGCCTCCAGAGTGAGAACAGATGACCAGTCACTGGAGGAGCAGCCCAGCACCGTGCAAGCCTCCACCCTGACTTCATACCTACAAACACATACAGGCATACATTTGTGTGCAATAATCTGTAATTGTTAATTGCATAAAATAAATCTGTGGGAAAGAAACACCTGTAACCTAAAAACGTAATTACAGCTCAAACCATGTAATTCATGTAAAAATCCCATAATTAACAGCATGTCTGAATTATGTTAGAGAATTTTCTTGGGGATGGAAAAGGAATGAAAGAAAGGAGATGACAGAGAAAAGTGAGGGTGTGAAAAAGAGGCGATGAAGATGAGTTCAATGGATAGAAGGTCATCAGAGAGTGAAGAGCGATCTTTACATGATAAAGGTGATGAGCTTTTACTATCTGAATCTTATCAGCACACACGCATGCTCTCTCTCTCTCACACACACACTTACAAAATTAAGCACATTGATATGCACTCAGCTGAACATACATATACACTCTCCCTTTATTTTTTGCTCTCAAACACCACAGTCTTAAAAATGTCCTTTTGACAGCATCTTTGAGACATTTTTCAGACAGCTTTCCCCTAATTAAGATTTTGTCAAGTACATTACTATCCTAATATACAACAGGTTTCAGAAATACAGCAAAAAAAAAGAACAAACTTCAGTGATGCCCTGTATATTATTTTTTATCTATTTTTATGTGGAAATGACACACAAAGACATTCAGTGTGTACATGATGATACCAGCCATTAAGAGAAAAGACAAATGGTTTTCTTTTGTTTGCTCTAGGCATTGAAATTTTCCATATTGAGTTACTTTTTGGTTCCTCTTTCCTTCTCTCTTGTTCTCCTTTAAAAAGAAAAAAAAACCCACATTTACACCAGTTTGAATAAATTCACTGCACTCTATATTAAATGATTTCAAAATATATTTTAAATTCCACCATCTTTTGGGTGAAATGCATTGACTGATTTAAGAAAATGAAAGTGAGGAGAACTTGGCTCTGGTCTCTGGGTTATAGTGGTTTGTAGAGTGTTTTTCTTGTTACCAAGAGGTGGCACTCTGATCCCTTCTTCATTGCTCAAGTTATCTCTTATTCCTCCCAATATTTTCCTTCAGCACAGAACGCAGGCAAATGGGAAACTGTGCTGCAACATTTTTTTATTCAACCAATTTAGGCCACAAAGTTACACGAAATTGAAAATTCTTCAACTTTAAGCTTTGCAAAAAAGAAAAATACATCACAAATGGCACTTAGTCTTTTGACCTATGCATGCAGCATACAACACAACCAACGAATTTTGCACCAAAAATGCCCAAATGTGAACTGTGATTGAGATCTGCTTTGACTGACCTGTGGTAAGCAGCCAGCCCATGCAAAGTGGTGTGTCGGTCAGAGAATTCCCTCTCCTCTGAGCGAAACACAGTGCTGATGATGCTGAGATGGACTGGATCTCTCTGATGCACCGTGTAACTCACAATGTCTCCATTAGGACGGGCTGGTGTGCTCCACTCCACCTTCACCTGAAAACATGGCGCAAAAAAGTAGAAAACAATCTAAAGACAGTAGGGAGTTGTACTGTCGTAATCCCGGAGTTAACTGTATGGACTAAACGGATGTATGACTCACCTGGCTTGGTCCCAAAGGTGTCAGTGAGGGGAGACCGACACCAGACGGAGCTGACGGGTGAGTCTTTGCCGTTGCCATCGTGCTGCTCACTGCCCCTTTGCTGTTGTTGGCCCTGACAGTGTAGCTGTATTCCACGTTTGGCGAAAGCGTGAAGTCATGGTAATGGGTCTCTGTGCCCACATAGATAACTTCACCATCTCTGCGGAGCTCATACGCTGTGATGATGCCATTAGGGTCTTCTGGCGGTGTCCAGCTGACCTCCACTGACTCTGGACCAGTGACCTTCAGAGAAAAAGGTTCAAGGTCACATCAAACAAAGGTCCAAATAACATAAGAAAATACAAAACTCGGGTACAAAACTCAACAAAAAAAACCTCGGGTACAAAACTCAACAAAAAAACAAAAAAAGCATATTCTTTAAATTCTTTTTACTTATTATTGATAACAGAGTTCTTAAAGTTATGGAAATTTGAATGAATTTAAATTTTCTTGGATTAGTTGTGAAATGTCTTCAACACTGGGACTGACATACACAGATTCATGTATTGCACACCTAGCACCAAAGTTTTTAAAGAAAGTCAAAAATAAACAATAATACCTTAAGAGTCGGGCCAGCCAGAGCAGTGGGTGGAGCCTCATCAGTTACAGTGGACATAACAGTGCTGGTGGTGCACCCACCACTGGTACAAGCGAAAAGGACAAGTGAATATGACGTGTGTGGCCGCAGATCTGACAACACTGCATTCTGGTCTCTCCCGCGATAAGCTTCTTCATTGTTTAGTTTCAGCACATATTCGGTCACCTCTCCATTCTGCGTCAGTGGTTTGCTCCAGGAAATGTTAATACTACTGGATGTGATGCTGTCCACTGTGGGAGCTTCCACTGTGGCTGGTGGAGCCTGCAGGGTTGTGATGTTTGTATGAGGGCTGGCAATGCATCCTTCAGATGTGCAGGCTATGACTGAGTAGCTGTAGAAATATATGGAATACAATGGCAAAGATGAGAAAAAAAAAGATTTTGCATGTAGCGGTTATTTAAATCCCCACATGGAAACAAATGGGTGAAAGTGAAAGTAATACCTATATGTTGAAAATGGCATTAGGTCGTCATCGGTGTAGCTGAGGACAGTTGGGTCAAAACTAAATGAGAAACTGATGTTGTTCCTTTGGATCCTGTAGGACTGAAGAATCCCATTGGGCTCCAAAGGGGGAGTCCAGGACACCAGCACTTCACTGGGCTTTCCCCGGAAATGACTCACTGTAGGGGCAGCTAGACCCCGAGGAGGGGCCTGTCTGGTTGTCACAGTTACCCAGGGGCTGCTGGTGTGTCCAGCAGGGTTGTAAGTACGGACGCTGAACTCATATTGTGTCCAGGGCCGCAGACCGGTGACTGTGTACGAGAAGGTGTCACCATGTTGTGGGGACGATTCTCTGAACAGCACCTGTTGTGGACGAACATCAATGATTAGGATTGATGAGTTGTATACTAGTAACAGTTTTCATTTGATGTCTCCCAGTTAAGTTGAAAGGCACACTGACCCCCATGAAATACGCTATATTTTTACATCATGATATCTTCACTAGCTATACGAGCAGAAATAAGCCATGACAAGACTCTTTACAGATACTGGATCTTTTAGTTTCACATACCTTTCCCCTTTCAATATCCTGTTCATTACTTCTTCCCCTCCCCACTTCCTCCAGACTTCTCCCAAGCAAGAAATACTCTCCAATGGGCCCGTTTGGCTGGGAGGGGGGGCCCCATGCGAGTGACACGTGGTCTGGGCCAATAAAGAGTGGCTTGGGAGGCGGCTGGGAAGCAGGTGGAGCTGCTGCTGTGGTGACGTGCTGAGGCAGGGTGCGTGTGCAGCCTGCTGAGGTACAAGCTTCAAGAGTCAAAGAATATGTGCTCCATGGTTCCAAACGACGAAACAGAAAGTTGCGTGACAGTCCACTGAATTCCAGGTTCCCCTCACTGTACAAGTTATACATCTGGAAGGAGAAGACAGAAAGCAAGGAGGAGCAAAGAAGAAGGTGGGTTAAAGTAGGACACAAAGACGTGCTAATGTGTGTATGCTCCACTTTACTGACCTCAGGTGCAGGCCTAATGTTGGACACAATGGTAGCTTATGACTGTAGGTAATTATCAGGATCTATCCGCTCTTTCTACGTTTTTTTTTTTTTAAACAATATTTTTTTGGGCTTTTGTGCCTTTATATACAGGACAGCTGAAGAGTGGACAAGAAACAGGGCAGAGAGGGGGAACAACATGCAGCAAAGGACCACAGGTAGAACCGAACTAGGGTCCGCTGCGCAAGGACACAGCCTCTGCACATGGGGCGCCCGCCCCACCGACCAAGCCACCGGGCACCCCCTTTCTACAGTTTTCTACTATGTGAGACTGATTTTAATCAAGAAGCACCATTCTCCCATCTGCTTAATGCTGTGCATGCGTTCTGTGGGTTTGTTTGCACAGTTTGTACCGTGATGATTCCATTTAGAGCACTTGGCTGATCCCAGCTCAGCAGTAACGCCCTGCCCTGCTCTCTCTGCTCCACTGTGAAGTTAGCCAGGCCAGCTGGTGAAGCCTCCAGGGTCCTAATGCCCACCCACGGACTGGACACACCACCTAAAGGGATCCAAAACATCAAGACTCAGTGGTGTGCTTCAGTGTTTGGCGCTGGTATGATTTATCCCTGATATATTCAAATGAGCGACTGATTGTAATCAACTTACCTGCATCGTTCACAGCTTCCACTTGTAGGTTATACTGACTGTACGGCTCAAGGCCATATACTGTTGCCTCTAGGACTGAACCCTGACAGAGTAAGAGAGGCTAAGTTGTTATATATATATATATATATATAAAGATGAATGAATGCATCAAAGTGCAGAGAGGTAAAAAAGAGGAGAAAGTAGAAGAGGGGGATAAGAGAGAGAGAGGGAGATAGTCATAGGGAGGAGATATCCAAGGAAAAATAGAAAAGACAAGGGAATGATTGGGCAAGAGTTAAGGAGAAGGAAGAGAAGAGCGGAGATGGAAGGAAAAACATAGAAGTGGGTAGCATGCCACTGCAAGAGAGGAGAGCAAGAGAAAATTAGTTACACAAACAAATCCTGCATGAATAAAAACCAGTGCATAACTCATTAAAATGGGGAATGAAAAGAAATACTGAAACAATGGCCAGCTAAGATGACATGACATGGGATTTGTGATATCAACATTTCAACATACACGCTCTGCCGTGGTAAAGTAAGTACACACCAGAGAAGTGGCAGAGACAGACAGAGACTGGCAGTCAGGCAGGCTGCCGTCCCTTATGGATGTATTCAAAGCTTCCAGATTGAGTGTTTATGTCACACATGCACCCTTTCATATCACACACACACACACACACAAACACACAGAGACCCAGACAGAGTGAGTCTGCCAGTAGCTTTAGGCAGTGGGACCCAGCCCAACACCCTGGCAGACACAGGGCCAGTGTGTGAGGGTGTGTGTGTGTTGGTGTGTGTGTTTGTGTGATACAGTGGGAACACCATTTACTAATTGATAAGAGACACACTGTTTCAAAAGTCCCTGGCGTGCACTGACATGGTAGTCAGGGAGCACTGGGCTCCAGGATGTAGCATTGTCTATTTGTTTGTTTGTTTGTTTGTTTGTTTATGACTGTGAGCTTTGAAGCAGCTATGAGAGTAATGTTTCTCTGTCTGTGAACATATTTGTGTAAATTCACAACACAGAAGGCTATTTTTTTCATGTGTTGAGTCTGCACTTTTATAGAAAGACTGTGCAGGACTGTATGCTTTCACATAAGCAAGCATATGTAAAGAGATTAACTGGTACCCCACTTCAATGCAGTGGCAAGAGGATCAAAAAGGCTCTGATTCAAACTGAATCAAATGAAAACCCTGACAAATCACCGTAGCGTGGCACCAAGGATGAACTGTCTGAACAACAACCAGAATGCATGTATTCACTGTTTTCATGTCTGGGAGCCAACGTGTTTTTCATCCACAGTAAAATAGGATTAATAAGCCCCAAGACACCTAGACACGAGCTAAATCCTCCTGCAAATCACAGCACTTCTCAGTAGAGAGAGGAAGGGAGGGATGCAAAGAGGGAGACTCAGGGTGTAGAGAGATAGAGAGAGAAAGGGGCAGTGGGAGGGAGGCATAACGACCGAAAGAAAGAAGAGACTGGAACGAAATGAAGTAACGCAATGTGAGATAGACAATTAAAAAAGGGAGGGACAGAAAAATGTCAGAGGTAAGTTGTTATCTGATGAAGAAAATTTAAAAAAGAGAGAGAGAAGAAGAAGGGGAAGTGTGTGAGAAAGAGTGCGACAGTGTGAGATTGAGTGAGCTAAACTGGGAAAGAAAAAAGATAAATGTGGCAAAAGGGAGAGACAGATTAAGTGAGCAAGAATGAGAGATCTCTCTACCTTAAAAGCCAGTGAAATATGTGAGGCATGTGGCCTATAAAGCGGTTAACATATGCACATTGTCAATAGCAGCATCTGGCGCTGGCAGCTTTTATAGGAGCATGGAGACTCTGCTACACGCCTCTAGATGGCAATACATTCAAACACTTTATCACTGAAGCAAACTACATTAATGGCCTACCAACACACACACACACACACACACACACACACACACACACACACACACACACACACACAGACATGCACACAAATATTCAACAATCAAGCACTATGAAATTCACTACCTCAGCTTGCTAACTGCACAGGCAGTAATCAAATGGTGTAACACTAAAACACACTACTATTACATTACATTAACAGCTCCCTAAGTAACTATTTCTCCCTCATACATACACATGTGCAGAATATGGAGAGATACACACACAACAATTTCACCATTTTTTAAAATCATAGAATACACACACCTTTACGACCTTTACGTTACGGAATGTGTGCACAAAATATATACAAAGACCCGCCAAAGGATGGCAGTGACAGGTAATAACAGGTAAATACTCAAGAGCACCAAGTTGGAATTCAATTTCCCAACATTATATTTGTAAGGTCTCTTTAAAGTACTGTATACTAAATTTATACTCATTTAACCTTGATGTGTATGAGATTAACAGAGCTATTAAATGACTGATATGGCTACAAATTCATTCATTTTTCAGCTCAACCTTTACTGCAATTTAGCAAAAGGTATTTATGATCTCACTGTATCATTTAGGCCAAGTTCTAGGATTTATTGTAAATTCCTGCTGCAGCGTCAGCAAAATTTTAGCTCTAGTGATTGTTTGAAACTGTTGCAGCAAAAACTCCTTTTGATAAATGGTCATGTTTCTGTTAAGTCTGCTCGGAAAAAATCGGCTGACCTATAAAGAGCACACGAAAATGTAATGCAATGTAAAATATGAAAGCAAAAAGGTTCTCGTCAACCTAAATTCATTGTGCACAAGCGTGTGCATGTATGTGTGGATGATCAAAGTCACTAGTTATCATGCAGAGCAGAGGGGGAGCAAAAAGTCGAGTGAGAGAGAGAAGGAGACAGAGAGAAAGAGAAGAAAGATTTGTACAGATGTAAAGGAAAAGTGTAAACAAGACAGAGGGATAGAAAAGGAGACAACCATGAGGGAAGAAGAGAAGAGACAGGAAGAGGTCTTGCTAATTTATACATTAAAGAGCCCTCAGATCGACACAACTTAGCACTGAGAGCAAGGGAGCAATCTACTCAATCTTTTATTTTCTCATTCTGTCTTCTCTTTGGTGTGTGTGCTGAGCAGCAGCAGGGGTCCTCCGGACGGTGTGTGTTTCTGCATGTGCACCCTTTGTAAAAGGGTCAATGTGTACATGCCTGCTCCTAGAACCTGGTGCAAATGTATCAGTATCAAGTGCTTATTTGTCTGCATTTGTATTTTTTCTAACAAGCCCACATCTGCATGCATCTTTTTTTTTGTACCCATGTGTCCCTACTGAAAGCGTGTGTGTGCAAGTGCACAGCTGTGTGTGTGTGTGTGTGTGTGATATTCAGGTGGAGAGGCATGGTGCGGCCAGAGGGACAGTGTGTGATACTAATTAAGAATAACCATGTGTATTTGTCAAAAAAATTATGCTGATTATCTCACAAAGGCCCCAGCACTGGGCCCTGCAGAGAGACAGAGACAGAGAGACGGACCAACATTAGCATATGGCTACACACACATGCATGCGCATACACATACACACGCTGTCGTTCTCTCCCCTTCTTTCTCTCTCATGCAAACACATGTGCGCGCGCACACACACACACACACACACACACACACACACACACACACACACACACACACACACACACACACACACACACACACAGACGTGCAGGTAAAAGAAAAGTGACTGCCTTAGAACATACATGAAAGAAGCACGCCCAATAAAGGGTGAACTGGGCCCAGCTGGACTTTTCTTGGGGATGTTTCTCTCCAAAAGCTCTCAGGCCCTTCTGCTTTGTCATATTAAGTCCTGGAGACATGTAAGTGGCACACAGATTCACCTTTTCTTTGTGTTCTATGTGTTCTTACAGTGTGTCGTAATACATGCTATGCCCAGATATGACTGAGTACAGTTCAACTTTATTCAATTCAATTCAATTCAGCACCATTCAATTCAATTTTTGGTCCAGTCTATTAGTACAAGCTGTGCCCTGACCAGCCCTTTGAGAGCCGTAATTGTTTTCAGAGGTTTCTAAGGTGAGCCAGTGTACCACACGCTGCTCTCTCGCGCCCCATGCCAAGCTCTCAAGCCAAGTTTGCGTGTGTGTGTGTGTGTGTGTGTGCGAATTTGTGTGCACATGCCTAATTCAATGCTGCTGGAACAATTGCCCTGTGTCTGTTTGCAAATGCCCTGCGTGGGTGTCCCTGCTAGTCACTGTGTGTTAGACAAACCCTGACACATACAGACGCTCGTGCGACACACACACACACACACACACACACACACACACACACACACACACACACACACACACACACAGAAACACACCAATGGACACAGAGTGCCATTAGGCATGTGTTTTGTCTGTGGCCAGCACAGACATAGAGAGGGACTGCAGGGGTCTGGAACAGGCATGCCCACTTCACACCGGCAGCCATGATTGGCTTTGGCGGCCCTAGACCCCAGGAGCAGCATATTTAGTCTGCATATATGCATGTGTGTTTTTGTGTGAGTATGATGAGGCCAAAGACCAGTAGACAAATTTTGGCAAGTCATGGACAGTATGCTTAAAATCCACAGATATCTCCTAAAATTGCAGTGAGTGTGCATGTGTTTGTCATTGGGTGCAGTTTTATCTAAGCTTTCTTTTATCAGCTGAGGAAATTTAAAGCAAAAATAATCTAGAAATATAGATCATTTACTAATAACAGGTTGGTAAAAACAAAAAATCAAACACTAAAAAATATCATTGTACGTACAACCAATTTACAATTAAGGTCTTCTCTTAGGGTGAGTGAGATGTGATAAAACTGATGGAAAATTAAGATGAATTTAGGCAAATAGGGGACTTTAAATTTTTTTGAAGAAACTTCTGATTGGCCTTAAGTAATGTATAAACCCATAATTTCACATGTATTAAAATGAAACAAAAGCATTACTCGGACAAAAAAAGACTCAACGGTAAGGTTCTTTTACTTAAGATGCTACAAAGAGTCTTGATATTCCACTTGCTAGAGAGCTGTTCATCTAAAATCAAGACAGATAAGCATATAACAAATACTATAGCTCTCTCTTTTACATCCCTGCCATCTTTATACTCCTTATCCCTTACACCCAATCAATGAACATTGAATTTAAAGCAGATGGCCAAATAAAAAAGCAAAGACTAATTTTCATGCTGAGATGCTGAGATATCATCAGACAGACAAAAGTACAGCCTCCCTCCAAAATAAAAACTTGACATGCACACACACGCACACACATTCCTGCTCTCTCTCTCTCTCATTCACATGCTTTCCTTCAGAGCTGAACAGACTCTGTCATGACAAACATACCAAAGTCTTCCTCTCTCTCTCTCTTATAAGCACTCACACTCTGCATTCCTTTAAAGTGATGACCATCGTATCGCAGTTGCAGCACTAAACACCCATTAAGACAAGTGGAGAGCACTACACTGGATAGTGTGGCCTCTTTGAAGGCAGACACACAATAACAGACAACCTGTCATTACTGAGAGACAGAGTGTGTGTGAGAGAGAGAGCATAGAGATAGAGGGAGGAAGTTACAGAATATAAACTCACTCAAAAAAAAAAATCACTTGAAAGTAAGAGGCAGTCAGAAGAAGAGGGAATGGTGGGGGCAAAAGATGGTGGATGAGAAAAACATAAAAACTGTAATTTGTGACAGAGGTAGTGAAAAGCTAGATGGAAATGTAGTGATGGATTGAGCAGTATGGAGTGATAGAGGGTGGAGCTGTGAAAAAGATGAGGAGACGAGAGAGAAAAATTGCAGTGAGGAGAAGAGAGACTGTTGCACGCTGATTATTTGGCTGTTTATGCAGAATGCTGAGAGCCCTCCAATCAGAGTTAGAGACCTCTAACGAAGGGGTCTGATAGGCCGAGGGCCTAATGAACTCTGCATCTCAGTCTCCTCATTCTCTCCTCTAAATACTTCCTTCCTCACTTCACCTGTGTCCTCCTCCTCTCTCAACCTCCTCATCCCTCTCTGCTCAACCTCTGTGCACTCAGCTCTGCATTTCTCTCTGTCCTCTACTCCTTTGTCTTCCTCATTTGTTAAAGAGTGTCACTAAGAGCAAGGACATTCATATTTCTTTGACCACCCTCTATCCTCTGCTCCATCTCTTCAGTGGTTTAGCCATGTAAAAAGGATGACTGAAATGTCAGGTATGGAAACCTAAATATTTGGAGGGAACTTAGAAGGCTGAACTCATATCAATGATTCTAGAAAATGATCTAACAATATTTTAGTTTTAACATTCTGACTGCACAATTCTGACTTTAATTGAAGTTTACTGTAGTTCAACAATGAGACTGAGCCAGGTCATTCACATCTTCTCCCTCTGGTCCAGCCTCTCGTCTGTCTGCCTTCCACCCACTGCATCCTGTTCATCCTGTCACTGCCTGCGCTCTGTTCCTCTATTACTTCTCATCCCTTTTTGTGCTTTTCCTCATTGTTCTTCTTGATCATCTCGCAGGCACCCTCCACCACCCAAATCCACCTTCCACCAGAGGCTCAGATGCCTTCCTGCAGAGCGCTCTGCCAGGATCTGCTTGATCCCTTGTGGACCTGGTATGAAGACTGAGTCTGCGACATAACCCTTCGTTAATAAACCGCTGCATTTTATATCCATGTGGTGAAGTCTCTTCTAGTTACATTGTGATAATGGCGAAACACCTAGCATTAGTCTTTTAACTAACTGCAATCTGGATCATCAGTTTGTTGTGCACCCCTCAACTCTGTATGGGAGATTTTGGGTATAGGCCCAACCAGCAGTTTACCGCTGTTATTGGCTCATTATTGCCTTTCCCAGATATATCGGCATACATGTTCTCTGATATTCGACTATACTAAAACTGGGAAAAAATGCTTGAACTAGTGATTTAAAATGATGTAACTATGTAGTTTGCCCAGCAGAGGCTGGTCTATTATTTAATAACCAATAAGTGGAATGTTTATTGTTGATATATCGGATATCGACTCTTTATTCTTCCCTAATATTGTTTTTGGGTATTGGCCCCAAAAATCCCATATCAGATGGGCCCTAATTTTGGGAAATATGGCGTCTTGCTGAGAGTTTTGTTGTCAGTGTGAGGTTGCCAGGGACTTCGGAGATGCTGGTATGTAAATTTTTGGTTAGCTGTTTTGCTAAGCTAACCAGCTGCTAGCTGTAGTTTTTGATTTAGCCTACAAATATGAATGTTGTATTAATCTACTCATCTAAGTTAGATGCAGCTATCATTTTGATCACATTACATCCTCACTGTGCATATTCAAACAAAACCCTTTCACTCTAAAATATACTGCAGAGTGAGATATGCTCAACTAGGCATCTGAATTCATACTATGTGTTCACACCATGTGTTTAACACTATTACTTGTTGGTTCCTGTCTAATCATCCAACACACCAGCCAACCATTAAATACACACCACATATTCTGATAACATATATACATCTCACAACTGCGCATGCCTAAATACACACATTCTGACGGTGCAAGTGACACACACATACACATACACACATACTGAAGCCTCATCTTGGCTTCAAGACACAGTTCACCGGCTGGCCCTCGCTGTCCCACACTCTCTGACGGGCTCTTAATGGTAAACTAACAGATTGTAAACATGCTGCTAGCTCTCTCTCTCTCTCTCTCTTTCTTTGCTCTTTATATTAATCACTCTTTCTCCATCTCTTGCTCTCTCTATTTCTCTGCTTCCCTCACCACTTTTCCTCTACTTTACCCCTGTTTCACTTCATCCTCCCCCTCCCTCCCCATCCCTTCTTCCATTTTCCTCTCTCTCCAGCTCTCTCTCTCACTCTCGCTTTTCCTGGGGTATTTTTTAAACAATGTGTCCTTCATGTACGGTTGGTTACGGGGTGTACAGAAGGACATCATTAGCGCTGGTGGTTAAGCTGTAATTTACACCATTACCGAGGTAGGGGCCATTTTTATTGCCTAGTAAATTTCAGCTCTGAAATATTTAGACCATATGGCTCAATTTGTGTAATAACCTTAATTTCCAAGCACCCTTCAGCTCCCTTCAGCGCCGGCTGTTGTTGGCGGATGGCGGAGTGGTGTGTGTACGCATTCGTATGTGTGTGCACGGTTTGGTGTTTGTAGCACATAAACACGCATACACACACGCATACACGCACACAGAAACATGGACATGGCATAAATGTTAACACATACTCTACACATAACCTCTTACATACACATTACGCACTCTCTTTTCAACACGCTCTCTCTGATTCATTCATTCACGCACATACACGCACACACACACACATGTATGTATGCATGGCGGTAGCAGATTAATAGGGTGTCAGCTTGTGTTTGGGTGAGGGAGCGTCAGGCGTCGGCCAGATGGTTCTCAGGGATGATGACTGTCAGGGGTCCTGCTCTGATCAATGGGATGTATTAATACAGCACACACGCACACATGTACACACACACACACACACACACTGACACACACATTGTTGAACATGCAAACACAAATATGTTATGCATGCACACAGGCACACATGCAATCATATTCAGGCATGAGTATCCACATAGAGTAAAGTGCATGCACATGCACACACGCATACACACACGTGCACATGCACGTGCACACACCCACACCCACACCCACACACACACCCACACACACTTGGTCTAACTTCACCAGTGATCCCAAGGGCCACAGTGTAACATCTGGAAGAGCCAGGGGAGGGAGGAAAGGACAGAGGAGTAAAGGAGGAAAAAGAGGGAGGTGTTAGGGAGGGAAAAACGCTAGGCAGGAGAATTTAAAAAGAGAAAAGAAGAAGAAAGGATTAGTGACAGATGCAAGGGTCAGGAGTGACTGGAGGAGGTGCACAGGAAGTAAGGGAAGAGAGAGGAGATCGCAGAGGTGTAGAAAAGGCTGGAAGAGGTGAAATAAGGTTGTAAGGAAGTGAGCAGATGGAAGAGCAGAGCTGAGGAAATTTAGGGTGGGGTGCAAGGAGATGTGGAAAGAGGAATAAGGGAGGACTGGGATAGTGCAGAGGAAAACAGGCCAGAGGATAGAACTAAGTGATTGACGAGAAAGAAAATGGGAATTAGAGGACAGGAAGGAAAATATGGAAGGTAGAGAAGTATGGGAGCAGAAAAAGGCAAAGGAAAAAGATACAGGGTGGAAGATGGAAGACAGAGAAGAGATGAGGGCAAATGAAACAAAGATCAAAATTTAGCTGCCCATTGAAGCCCGTAGCAATAATGCATTAAAGGCAAAATGATCCTTTGTAGCAAGAATTTCCAGTGTTATAGAAATAGAAGTTAAATGAGCTTTCCAGAGAGGGGAAATGCAATTGTACCTGTGAACACTGCCCTGTTTTTTAAAAAAGGAGCTTGATGGAAGGATGAATGAGGTGAGGTTTCTTTCACAGGTTAAAGAATTAAAAAGAGTGAACACAAAGAGGAAGACATTGAAGAGAGTAAATGAGTAAAGAAGTGAGAGAAGTGAAAAAGACAAATAAAGGAACCACGATGCAAGAAAGGTAACTTGACTGAGTTGTTTGAGTGACGAACATGTCAGAAAGGTGTAAAGCATGGTGAGTGGATTTGTGTGTGCGTGTGTATGTATGTGTGTGTGAGAGAGAGAAAGAGACTGCGAGTGTGCCAGGCAGTGTGTAGGGGTCTAGAGAGGCAGGCCGCCTGCGTTTCGTACCCTCATTCCGTCCGATTGCCATGACGACCCCATTAATCAGCCAAGCTGGCACAGAGCAGGGTTCCCAGCCCAGCCTGAGATCAATACACACACAAATACACACGTACCAAATTTGACAAAGAACACACACAAACGCACAAACAACACATCCACTAAATATGAAATTTTCAGCAGCAAAGAATGAATGGATTAGGGATCATTAAGGAGAAAAAAGTTAACTAAGAAATTATGAAGAATTTAGGATAAAGCACATCAGAGAGGGAGAATAAAAAGGTGAAGTCTTGATGTCACTTCTG
Source organism: Naso thynnoides (assembly GCA_029783665.1). Lineage (NCBI taxonomy): Eukaryota > Metazoa > Chordata > Actinopteri > Acanthuriformes > Acanthuridae > Naso > Naso thynnoides. The sequence continues at coordinate 7,269,079 of JAQLOL010000001.1, forward strand.
GCAACCCAATCTTAATTGTAGGCCTGACTGATGTGGGATTTATGGGGCTGATGCCGATATCGATATTAGGGAGAGAGAAAATTCTAATAACTGATTTATCAACAGATATTTTACATATATAATATCAGCTGAATGTGGTCATCAAATATTTGTGAAAAAGATTTTTTATGTAGGCAGGAAAACTTACATTTTAAAAAACTTTACTCCAAACATGAGCACACTGAATAGTAAATTCTTCGCTTTGTAGTTGTTGAGTAATGCACTGCCCTCTGCTGGATAAACTACCTGAATACACCATTTTAAATCACTAATCCAGGCATTTTTCCAGCCCTTAACAACAGTTTTAATATCGGTGCATATTGGAGAACATATATGCTGGAGCAATATATCTGTGATAGGCCAGTGTTGGTCCATCATATCATAACACTGATATATGTCCGGCCTTACTTAATTGGTCCACAATCCTTTTCTACAATACTTAAGAATATATTGCGATACTTGCTATTGAAGTCTAAACCATTCCATGTATTTGTTTGCAATAAAAAAATAACACCTCCCCTGAAGTTCAACCAGCACATTCTGTAGGCTTCTGGCTTTTTACTAAACACCAGTTAAACTGCTTTCATCAAGTTTGTCCAGAACTTTCTCATTTTCGCTTTCTTTGTGTGTTTCCTAAACAACAGAGCGGATGTGGCGGAGGCAACTGCGTGACAAATGACCGCCACCAAAATGAGTCTATGCCATGTCAATGAGCCTCTCACACATACACAAACTCACACACGCACACACAAACACAGAGTGTTCCATATCAATGAGAAGGTGAAAGGTCTCCATTTACATCTTGTATTAATTATGAGTGACAAGCCAAAGGTCACTGAGGGAGAAGAGGCCACTCGTATGGACAGAATATAGATCTATACTTCTTCCTCCTCTTCCTCTCTCGCTCTCCTCCCTGCTTTCCCTATCTATCACTCTGTCTCGCCCCCCTCTTGTTCCTTCACTTGTCTTTTCGTCTCCCCACTGTGCTCTCTTTTGATCTCACTCATTCTTGCTGTCTTTTCTTCTCTCGCTCTTACCCTCTCTACTAACTGTTTTGCTCTTTGTTCTGCCAATCTGTCTCTCTGTCTTTTGGTTGTGCCAATTTCTGTTCTGTGTGCATTTGTATTTACCTTCATCTATTCTCAGTTTTGAATCTCTATTTACCTTATTTGATCCTGTTTTTCCTTCCCTCCAACTCTCTCCTTTTTTAAATGGGTACTACAACATGGTTGGTAGAGCACACAGAGGTGTGTGGTGGTGTGCAGAGCAGAAGATGCCAACCACTGTTAAAGAGTATCCCATTGCAGCTTTGGGTGAACTCTGCTTCCTGAGCCAAGAGAGTCGATTAATATTTAGACTACATGACAGCTGTAAACAGGAGTATCTGTGCACAGTACAGGTGTGAATCTGGATGGGCCTGTTTGTGTCTGTTAATGTATCTATGTGTGGGCATGGGTGTGCTTGTGTTATTAGTTTGAGAGTTCTTGCCTATAGTTATTTCCTGTGTTGGAAATTCAGGCATGGCACAGAAAGGACCCTGGAGAATAGCAGGCCATGGGCAGTGTGTGTGTGTGTGTGTGTTTAAGTGTGTGTGTGTGTCTTCAGGACCCTCACTGGCAAACAGATGGCACCAACACCACAGGTAGACTCAAAATTTCTTCACATGCATCACAAATGACAACAGATACACACACACACACATACACACACACACACACACACACACACACACACACACACACACACACACTACATATTATATCAACTATTTCACCTTGCATCTGCATCACATGCAGGAGACTGTATATACACGTATATGCATGCATGTACCTATCAGCTGGCATCCTCTGTGTGTGTGTGTGTGTGTGTGTGTGCACATCTATTATGTGTGCATTTACCTCCACAGTGAGAGCTGTAACAGCAGTTGAGTTGAGCGTTGGGTCTTGTTGGTGCTTCTTGTAAATCAGTCTATAATGGGAAATGAGACCGTTTGGCTTTCCTGGTTCACTCCACTTCAGATGGGCAGAGTATGCACCTGTCAAAGTGCACAGCATGTGGTTCTGTCGGTGAATTCATACAAGCACATTATATCCACAGCAATTTTAATATGACTTAGTGAACTCACCTGTGGGTGTGGCAGTGGGTGGGGCCATATCTTGTGGTTCCGCCTGCAAGGTCTGAGCTAAGACCCATTGGCTCAGAACTGAGCCTTTTGAGTTGTGGGCGCGAATCCTGTACTGGAAGTAGCTAAACGGTCGCAGAGCAGGACTTGCATCAAAAAATTCAAGCGGCCCACTGGACCAGATGAAAACAAGCAGCTCCTCTTCTGTTCCTACTGGACGTCTGTAACAGAAAAAAATCTTGCTTTAGCCATTCTTCATTGTTTATATCTTACAGCAAAAATTTTAAAAAAGTATGCAACTATTTTTTTCCCCAAAAATATATTTAATATGTCTGTATTTTGTTTTACCCACCTTCTTTGATTGCCTGATTACTTTCACCTGATAATCTTCCTGTGTATTTAGTTATGTGCTCTCTCCTTAAGGTTGTCACTTCCTTTGCATTTGTTCCTCTCTGTATTCCTTGGATCATCCCAGTTTGTACCACTTGACTTTTGGTTTTTCTAAGTCCTTGGATTTTAATCTTAGCCAGCTCCCTCAGTTTTGTTGATAGCCTGTTTTGTTAACTGGAAACTTTTTTTTATATATTAAAGCATACTACGTGTTTCTTAAACCTGCCTGCTGTGGTCTTTTGCTTTTGGGTCCTCTGTTGAATTGCCAAAAACCTAACAACACTATTTTAAAAACATACTGTGGAATCTTTTTGCACCTGAATTAAAAGCATATCAGTGCATTTTAGTGTATTTTTAATATATTTAAGTTAGGGCTGTATAGATATCAGATTTTTCCTTACACATAAATTATATTCAAAGAATTAAGAATAACAGTACTATCCCTCAGATTTATCCTTAAATCTTGTTATTGTATGTTTTTGCAAATAAGTCAAAGTCAGACAAGAAACAAACGGATATGACTAAAGAGAAGCTGTATTATTTACACAATATTATATATATATATATATATATATATATATATATATATATATATAAAAACACACATTGATGAGTATTTT
>JAQLOL010000001.1:7295062-7306823 GCA_029783665.1 Naso thynnoides
GTGTGTGTGTGTGTGTGTGTGTGTATGTTTGGAGGGCACAGCAGCCAGCCAGACTTTTACATTCACAATTCAGCATATGCTTCCACTGTAAAACATTGAGAAAATGTGAAAATTGCGTGCTTGAAACAGTTAAAGAATCATTATATGCACAATTAGGAAAGGTAGTATGAATTCTGATACTGTGACGGCCTTCAGAGGAGGCTCTCACTCCCAAAGTTTGAACCTTTTACCATTCCTTCATTTGTCAATGTCCTGTATTTAAACTACAAACATGCTCTCCCCAAATTTCATTTATTTAATACACTGAATATTCCATCATCTATTTACTGATCAAGGCCTTAGAACCAGTAGAACAAACTGTACCTGTGTTCCAACCCTCCAGTGTCACATTCCCTTGCATACTTTGTCTTTACATAAGAATGTGCTCATCAAAAAATGAGATGTTAAATTAGCTTTAAAAGAAAAAAGCCAGAAAGACAGTTTTCAACATGAGCTTTCATCACCTCTAAGCCGGAGAAATTAATTGTTGTGGTGATATCAGCTCAGCTACAGCCAGAGAGATAGCAGGGGGAGTTCTGTGTGAAGCTATTATGGATGCTATCACAAACATCAGGTAGGCTCAGCAAATCCAGAGCTTCGCATACAGGGAGACAGCAGAAACACAGCTAAATAAAAACTTGTGCGGACGTGGGAAAAGAAGAGTTCACACAATGTGGAAACATCGCACTCTGTAATTTTCTAACAACAAAGGTCAGACAAAGGTTTAGAATTTGTTTAACATCACTTAAGAACAACTAAGCACCTGATTTACAATAATAACAACTTTTGGAAATCAGCATCTCAAGAGATTTTTTACAAGCAGGTGAAAGGACATTTTGTCAAAAGGTCAGTGGTCGATCAGTGGATCAGCGGATCAGCGGATCAGATGAGCAGCCAACCGTAGAAGGCCGATGCCGCGAAGTTTGAAGTTGAGAAGAGGGTTGCATGCTCAGTGTTTTTCTCCCTGACAGACCAAAACAGAAACAGTAACCTCTGTACACTTTACACACAGGTGTGTAAGAGAATAAGGGATACAAGAGAGTCACAAAACAGCTCCTGCTTGCTGTTTTATCTAAATGGCAAAAGAAGCTGACTGAGGAGTCACTGACATCAACACTGATTAACAAATCAAAGAAATATTCTCTGTGATTTCTCTCTCTTTCACACACACACCCATGCACCCACATCAACAGAATTTTTCACACAATATCTCTTTCTTCAAGTGTTCATCCTAAATTAAAGGACTGAACTAAACTACAGAGTTAAGTGGTGCTTAGTTCAGTGAAGCTCAGTCCATCTTTAGAGGAGCCATTAGATAATCATACAGGGGGATAATGTCTTTATGAAATGGGTGCTACAACAGAGTACATTTTGGGAAGTCTGAGTGAATGAGTGTGTGTGTGTGTGTGTGTGTGTGTGTGTGTGTGTGTGAATGGTCTGGATGCCTGGCAGAAAAGAAACAATCAAATAGCACAGGGTAGACATCACAGAACAGACATTCCCTCACAGAATTAACCCAGGGATTCCACTGGTTGCGTTTGTGTTCTGGAACGGCTCCGCAGCGAGGTTGCTTCTTCATCCATCAACACCCAGCGGCTGCGTTTCAAAGTGCAGCACAGCCGGACAGTTAGAGTTGCGAGACCAATGAGATTTTGCAGTAATTAAAGAATCACACACGATCGTAGCCTCTGAAAACCTCTGATCTGTTGACTTCAGGCTTGGATCCCCACATAATGACATTGTGTTTATGAAGTGAAATATTATCTGGTATCAACATGGAGTGTTTTATTCTAACAATTTAATGGATATTTTGTCATTGTATGAGTCTGATTTCCTGTCCTGTTCGATATACTCTGTGCTGAATTGTTGTGTTGTGCTCCAGCACTCAGCAAAAGTAGAAGCTTTATGTATCTGCTGTGGAGGGCTAGTGAGAGCTAGTTGAATCACACACAAGTGACTAAAGTGAAACCCATCAGCTCCACTGCTGTGGCACAGCGGAGATGGACCGAACACGCATCTGGTGGAATTTAGGGGTAAGGTGCAAGTACTATTATTCCACTGTCTTTTGAAACATAAAACCTAAAATGTACAAATGGAAAAACATCCTGTGAGTGTTTATCAGAACCAGTTCCTGAGTGGTTACAGCTGATAATCTTTGTAGCAACTGCTTAAATTTCAAGCTTTGTGAACAGATATCTTAGTTTATTTCTGTGTGTTTGTTTTTAGTGCTTAATCTTTAAACCCTTCTTGAGCATAAGACTCTAAAACAATTAACTTGTGGGACGTGCAGACCTAATGTTAGCAACAAAAGCTGCTAATGAGCTACTGAATAATGTGCTGCAAAACAGAAAATGATGACTAAGCAAAACTGTAACAGCACTGACACAAACACTCATGCAGTCTTACCTGAGAACTGTCAGAACAGCCAGCCCGGTTACAGACCCTCAGCTGGTAACTGTATTCCTGGAAAGGCCTGATTCCACCCACATCAGTGAAACTGTTTTCATCACCACGGTAACGCTCTTGTCCATCCCGCAGCACAACATAGTGGCTGATGTCCCCTGGTAAAGTAGAAAAGACACATTATTTTTGATTATCAATGATATTTTTTCAATGTCAGTAATGGAATTAGTGATACACATAGGCACACACACACACACTTCTATACACACCATTAGGCCTGGCGGGTGCATGCCATTGCAGCTGGATGATGTCATCTCGCTCCCTAAAGCGACTCCAGCGGGGCGGTGCCACCCCCCATGGTTTGTCCTCACTGGTGGTCACTGTAGCAACATCACTGGAGCCTCGTCCAAAGCTGTTCCAGCCCCTCACTCTGTACTCATAGGTGGTGAAAGGCTCCAGGTCAGAGTCTGTTAGAGACAGGAAGGTAGGACGGACAAAAGAAAAGGACCAAGGGAGACCAAAAACAAATCAAAGAGCAAAAATAATCACCAAATTCAGTACGATGGTCAGTACAATAAGGATAATATCTATCAGCAATGCAACACATATATACTGAGACTACATGAGTTTTCATGTGATTTTACAATAAGTGTGCACATAGTACAAACTCTAATTCCACCCCAAAAACATAATTTTGCAAATTTGTTGCAACTTCTGAGAAAATATTTGAAGTGACAATGAAAGAAAATTACGAGATTGACGAAAAAAGAAACCTATATTCACGATGCTTAGATATCGATATATGATGTTATATAATTATTATAAAAAAACTCAACTTTTTTATTTATTTATTTTGTTATTAAGTGAAGCTTATATGAATATATACCCAATATACTGTAAACAGTATCATTATTGCATAGTTACAGAGATCAGGTTGTGACTGAAGCATTCTGGAAGACCCTTCTGGTGAGGTGCACATACAGGAACAAATATAAATACAAATGCACTTGCACGTACTCACAAACATGTGTGTTAATTTTAAGGAGCGTTAAGGGACTGCTGCTGTAAATGAAACCATGTTTTAACCACCAGTCTGGGACTCTTGTCTGCACTACTGTGATAACTGAAGCAACAAAACACACACATGTAAATAAAAAACTGAATGTGTGTGGAGGGACACATACCAAAAAGACCAGTTAATCAATTAATGTGTTTAATAAAGAAATTATTCACCAAGTATTGTTAAAAATTTGCCTGTGGGCAATACAGAATGTACTTACAGTACTCTTGCACATGTGGAGCTATCTGTGTGTGTTTTCACAGAGAGGTATAGCATGATACCCTGTGTGTGTGGCTGTGTGTATGTGTTTGTGTGCATGAGAAACATCTGGTGTATGGTGGGTGGCGACAGCTTTATGTGCCTCTGCCCAGATGGTGTCACAGCATTGCCTAGAAACTCTTATCCTAACCGCCCCATGCCACACACACAAACACACACACACACACACACACACAAAGTAAAAGAAACACATACTTAGAACGTCATTTTCTACAAAGGCACACTTAAATAACATCTATTTGACACTAACATACATAAAACACGTGATTATTAGTGCACAACCACCAAAACACACAAATACAATCCACATCCATGATTAGTCTTGATCAAACAGACATAACTATCCAGGTAAATAATGTGTGGGCAAAATCCTGACACACACACTCGCAATCAACATACACACATACACTCCAACTCCCTTTGGGCTGATAAATAGTAGAGAATGTTGAAATGGCATTTAAACGCCCGTCTCCAAGTGTTAATGACACACAAGTGTACGGCACAGAGAGCGTCACAACGTTACAGCTATCGATGTGCACCATAACAGCTGCCTTGGTGTGCGTGCGTGTGTACGTGTGTCTGTGAGTGTATGGAAGGACATCTGTCTCTAAGCCCACTGATTGCGGTCGACACATTTAGAGTAAATGCAGAATTGGTTTCTGCAGGCTTAAAATGTCTATAAGTGTCGTGTCTCACAGATGGCTCTATTCTGTATCAGTTATTCTTTATAGTGTATTGAAGTGAGCTGCATTTTCCAGCAAAGTCATAGGAAAGAAACAGCAATGCAAACACATTATGACTGGTCAAAATGTCTCAAATTTTAACAAAATACATCAGGTATACCAAAGCATACTGACACCAGAGAAAAAAATTAAAGAGATTTAAATTAAGAAAATTAAGAGATTACTCATGACTTATACTTCTTAAAGTAAACTTTAATTTAGCTTAAGGCTTATGACTTTAGCCATTCAGTTTATCATCATATTTTAATACAAAGATACTAAAAGACACTATTGAAATACAATGAAGCGCTACTAAAATACCCAATACAGCCACAGTCTGTTCACGGTGTTGCTGTCCGGCAAGAGGTACAGAAGTATCGGCTGGGTACCACCAGACTAAGAGCAGCTTCTTTCCTCAGGTTTTGAGTTTGCTTAATTCATCCTCTGCATTCATTAAAATCTAGTTTTTATTTTTATAGAACTTATAAATAATTAATCCATTTATAAATTTTCTGTTTAGTAGTAGCACGGACTTCAGACTACATTTTGCTGGGGATGCGCATATTGGATTTTTTTGCCGATATCCGATATGACAGTATTTTACATCTCATTTGGCTGATAATCGATACTGATACTGAGATCTTGAGAACTTGTCATATTTATTTTACAATTGCTTTTAAACAAAACAAGTAATATATATCCTACTTAAAACAAAAAGATGCTCTCCCTGAGACAGTCAGAACAGTACCCACAACCAGGGCAAATTTGGCCCAAAGTGACGAAGTAGGTAGAAATAATGTCTGTCCACAGGGAACATGAAACACAGCGTTGAATTGGGCGTTTAATCAAGGAAACAGCAGCCTATTATTTTATTGGTTATTATATTGGTGGATATCACCGTGCTGGCTGATATCTTATAATTAATTTTAGAGCCAATATCGGCTGATACCGATAATGTGCCAATAATATTGTGCATCTCTACATTTTGTTATACAAAAGTGTCGTAAAATGATTACCAAAAATTATATATTTTGAACAGGAAGTCATCTTGAGCAATGTCATTCAGGTAATTTGACCAGAACACATTTCCTCATTTCAAAGACAGAGGCAGGTGTTAAGTCAGTAGCCGCTAAGATCTCTGACTGACACACAAACAACTAAAATTTTATTCTCCAAATGATAACAAGCCTATCAAAGCAAAGAGCAGTGAAGGGAAAAAGACAGCTAAAAATATGCTTGATCAATCAGCGATTGGTCAGACCAGAAGAGGTAATGGAGGCATCATAGGACACAAAAATGATAACAGATTGATCATGACACAGAATAAGTTTCAAATAGGTTGTATCAAATGCACTAGTTTAGTATTTTTTCTAAATTCCGACCTGTTGTTCTACTGAGCACACACAAATTACCTGTATAGGTGTATCTGTTGGCATCTCCGCTGTACACAACCTCCTCATACGATGGGCACAGGCTTCCCTCGAGCTGTGGGGTCCCAGTGTATGTCTGACTATATGTGTCCGCCATTTTGTTCGTGTTATCACTTATGTTTGTGTGAGTAGACAGACCCATAGTGGTGTTGATGGACGGTGAGTGTGTTGTGGTGAGTGTGTAAGGGTGTGCGTGCGCAGACAGCACCCATGTGCAGGCGATCGTAGATGGATTGAGGTCACAGGCACCACAGTAGGCTGTAGATGCTGAAGCTATGGGACACACAGCACCCTGCATACACTGGTGCTGCAGACATGGAGTAAATAAGAGAAAAAAAGTGATGGGAAAATAATGGAACCAGAAAGTATAAAAGATGAAGACAAGAGACAAAAATCTGTCCTACAAGTTTTAACATCTTTCTTTCAGTGATTTCACTCGCCTGGCACAAACTTTTACTGAAGCTTGTCTTATAGAAGTTTACAAGTATCTTTTGTGTTGTAAGCAAAAATCAGAAAAAACTCAAAAGACCCTATCATATACTGTGCATGCAAACTGTAGCTATGGAGCCTAAGTGTATGTGTGTGGCATGAATGATTGTTAATGACATCATTAGAGCTAATGAGAATTCCTACCCTTTGACCCTGTGTGTGTGTGTGTGTGTGTGTGTGTGTGTGTGTGTGCCTGCCTCGTGATGATTTAGGGAACACATAAACGTCACACGAGCCTATTTGATAAATAGAAGATGGTCCCAACTCCTGATGTGACAATCAGTGTGATCTCACTAACTAAACACCAGTGTCTGCAGGTCTTGCAAGCACTGGAACTTTTCTCTGCTGGACCAGCTTGAATTTCTAAAATGTGGAAATCACTTCAGAATTGAAACTTTGTATTTATTGGCATTTAACATAAACGTCATATCTACTGGAGCATTTCAATGATTCCTTATTTGTCTTTCTGTACATATGTCAAATTGAGTTTTTCTTATTAGTTAATGTCACTTCTCTGAAGTCTGTAAAGAAGAAGGACTGCCGTGGTTTTTCTTTTCACTAGTATGCATACGCTACAAAGGAAATACAAATACAAAATACAGAAAAGATTAATTATGATCAGCAAAATACAGCCCCAAAACATCTGTTACCTGATTGATCTTTAATTAGCTACAAAGGTGTATTCGATTGGGCTCGTGAAACACAAAAAATACACAAACACAATGGGTTCTAATACTAATAATGTGATTGCTCATAAATGGACTGCGAAGAAATGTCCTGTTTTTGAAACATTTCTAGTGGACATTTTAACTGTCGCAAAGATGGGGCAGAAATACGGCAGACGATGATTTAAACAACAGAGAGGATTTCACCCTCTTTGAGAGGTGACATTCATTTGTTAGTGTACAGAAATAAAAGGAAACAGACATACATGAACATCACACACTTTGTCTCAGCTAAACACACCTGCATTAACAGCCCAGGTGTGGGTCGGTCAGCACACACGTGCCGTTTGGGGTCATAGCCAATCCCGTTGCAGCATTCCTCTTCCTGACGTATAACCTTTGACCCACAGCACTGCAAAATCACTGTGGCATTGCCAGCAGGGTGCATTGTGGGATATCCATCATTGTCCACACAGCAAAGAGAGATTGAGGAGTTTATATACTCGAGACCACAACAGACGAAACCTAAAAGGGAGACATAATTATATTAATGTTAGCTGCTGATTTAATCCATTCGCTTTTCATTTACAGCATAAAAAACAAATGTGTTTGAGTCAGTTTTAACTTCTTGAACTCAAACTTATGTGCTACCCATATAATTAAAAAAAGATTTGCTAATAAATATAGAATTCGTTTGGTTTATCAAATTGCATTTCTAATGCACAATACTCCAAATATTTCATGATTTCCAGGACATTGCTGAATGCCTCAGGTCGTCACATCGAATGTTTATGAGGACAAGCTTCTGCTGGCCCCTGATGTCTTCTCCATTATCTAAATGCTGTGTTTACATTTCTGCAGTGTTTAAAATTTGCTGTGTATCTCTCTGTGACTAAGAATATTGGCTTTCCACTCGTTTATTCATCATCTCCTATTGTCCTCCTCTGCTTCTGCATACCTGAGCAGGGCATCCTATATTAATACTCATCTTTTAATTCTGCTTTTTTCCTCTTCTTACATCTCCCCACCTTTTTCTCTCTTTTCTCCTGTCCTCCTTTCTTTATAACATCTCCTCCTTCCCTTCACCTCTGCTCTTCTTCCTTTCATACTGTACAATATCCAGGCACATCTGCACTAAACTGTCTTTCCTCTACATTTCTTAAACTCCCTTTTCCGCCTCTCTTCAATCCCTCTTTTGCTGCACGGAAACAGTATTTAGACTGCTTTGAATATGAGTGCATCTTCTCTTATCATCTCTTATATACGTCCCCCTCTCCTCTTCCTTGCCTCTTTTCCTCTCCTGCATTCATCTCTTTGCACAGCAGTAATATTCAGCCTATGCTGTCGAAAGAGTGCAGGGGGAGAACAAGCCTGTTTTTCTGAGAGCTGCCATCTCTGACAGTGATAGGTGATGTCTTTCTGCCACCACTTCACCTTCAGCAGCAAGGTGACATTTAAAATACATGCTATCACTCCATTTCCCTGTAAATGTTTTGTAGCTGAATATTAAAATTTCAAATATGTTTTGTTGCATTCTCCGGTGCGTTGCATTTTAAATTCAAATAACTTGACTAAGATTGACAAATTAAAACTGTTTTGATGGTTGTATATTTCAGTTTTTCATTTAACTCTACTTTCATGAATTGAACTGTAATTTTGTCAACAAAATCTATTTGTAAAATGCATTGACAATGACTAAGGGTGCTATTGTATGTATTTATAATTTTTTTAAGGGAGACCTGACCACGATGGCAGCAATAAATTATTTCAAATACGCATGTACAAATATCAACAGTATCAACTTTCAATTAAGAGATTCAAAAAACATTTACACAAACTTTGAACGCCCAAAAACAAAATGTAAACACGTGAATGTTAGTGAGGGAAAAAAAGCCACCTTTATTTAAAAATTATACTAACCAAATAAATTTGTTTGCACTTTGTTTCATATCATTGTGATACCCCAACATTGTGTATGTCAGATTATGATTAGTCCATGGAAGTCGTAGTGAAACAGATTTGACAGCAGCTCCTACAAAAAACTGAGGCCAGAGTATGTGGTGCCTTCTCCCTGGAGAACCTCCTGAAGCGAAAACTGAGACAATGTGGTTGCGCAGATGTCTTAGTTTAGTTGAGGGCAGGACTGCCAAGCCCTGGCCTTGCAATGGATTAGTGCAATAATATTGTCTTGCTATAATACTGAGTCAGCAAAGTAACCCCCTGCTGTGAGGATGCACTGAAAATACAAATGAGCATGGCACAGCACGGCACGGCTCGACTAAAACACCTGAACTGTGCTGATGGAAAAAGGACAAATCGTATTTTAATGAGAGAGTCAAACAGTAAAAGCTCCTCATTTGGAATCAGACTGAAATATTGCTAGAACCCCTCCGTCTGTTGTGATTATTTAGTTTAGAGTTAAAATAATCTACCGTAACTTTCATGAGCTATTTAGCAAATTTATCCTAACAGTTGATGACACGCTGATCTGTGGCACTATCTACCCCCAGCTGTGTTGCCCATTTTATTTGACAGCAGACATTAAACACAAAGTCATTGCTTGGTCGCGGCCTCGCCCTTTAATGGGGCTGCAGCTAGTTGTGGAGTGATAAATAACTTATTGTTTAACAACCTAATCAGCGCTCACTCTTAGTGCACATGAAATGCTGGTAATTTAAGCAATCATCTCACTTAACCGCCAAAAGTGGAGAAAGGCACATATTTTTGCTTGTGCTGTTGCAGTGCATTATATCCACACTGCATCCATCACTGCAACATGTGACAGGAAAATGCATCTGTACGTGTGTGTGATTGTGTGACACAAAGGCAGTCTGACGGCTAGTAACTCACTTAGCAGCGGCAGCTGTTGCAGAGCGGGTGCTTGGTGGCCAATTCCCCCAGCGCCTTACTTCAGCTTCAATGACGCGCAAATAAACAGCTCAACACTTTTCCAAAATAGCTCCTCTCTGCTCATCCCTCGCCCTCTCGGCATCCTCACCTCTACTGCACCCTTCCGTCCGGACACCAGGCCCTCTGTTACTCACAATTTTTACTCATTTACCTTCCATCAATTTACTCTCTAGCGGTCCAAGTGTGTTTCAATGAACTGTATACTCAAACTTTTTGTGTATGTCAGTTTTCTTCAACACTTTTGCTTATTGTGGAAAAACAAACTTTTGGTATGACTGTTTCATTTCTAATCTTCTTTTTTTTTCTGCATCCCTAACATAACTCTCTCTTTATTTCTATCTTTTTCTTGCTTTAACTAATTTTCTTGACATTCTCTTCAACCTTTCTGCATTTCTTTTAGCCATGACTCTACTTGTTCCTCCTTTATCATCTTTTCTCCTCATAATCTTCACGTCTTCCTCTTATTTTCAACTGCCTCTGTGGCTTCCACTCTCTATCTCTCTCTCTGCATCCACTCAGTTTATGGGTCTGTATCGCTTGTTTACTGTTCTGCAGCTAAACTTCACAACTGTATTATCACCCATTCAGCAGAAATCCAATCCCTGTCTTTGTAAGCATTATCTGTGTATGGGTGTTTGTGACATGCTTGTACATTTGCGTTAACGTTTTGAAACACACACCTCTTGTTTTCTTTGGAACTGTGTTTGTGTGTACACATGACTCTGCGTGTATGTGTTGTCAACATTTTATCACACACCTCTTGTTTTCTCTCTTGCATTGCAGAATGCTTCAGCCCTAATCTTCAGATTTACGCTGGATTTGCATACATTCGTTAATAGCGTCGGGAGCGCTGCGTCAACACAAGGTGCTTAGACAACGTGAATTATTATTAGGGTTTCAGTCATTCCGCTTAATGATAAGTCAATATTTAGCCCTGCCAATGAAGTACTGATAAAAATGTGTGTTGTGGATTAGGGTTATCCGCGCTCTCTAGGAGACCAAAACCCCTCCACAACTTTAAACAAACCAAACACTTTTAAATACCTGAATATATTACAAGGGGTTTGGCACAAAGTGCAGAGCAAGTGAACACATACGCAGATTATGTGCATTCACACCAGCATGACACACACAAACACCAAAGTGGCTTTTATAGACATGGACCGGTGGAACACATCTACAAGCAAAGACAGGAGCAAGCACATAAAATCTGATAAACAAAGAATGTTTTGGACAATTCTAGCACATCACAGATCTTCACTAGTGTTGGTGTATATGTTGGCTAATAGCTTACAGAGAACAGCAACAAAATATATTTTAAACATGTGTATTTCATTTGTGTCAATTCTGTTATTTAGTAGGAGAAAATTAGCCTTTGACTTTCATCTCTGAGATGGAAACAAAAAAGCACAAAGAAAACTGTAAAGATATGACTGAGTCATCACTGACAGGCCATTTTAACAATCAAAGATTTATTTTGTGTTCATGATACATGCTCCTCCACTCAAAATTTCCAAATAAGTCTTATTCACAAATAGGTTACAATTCTTAAATTTCAGGGATTTTGATTTAAATCTATTTGTCCAATGCAGTTAAAAAAACAGCAGCTCTAATCAAACTTTCAATAAATGGTATGATCCTGAAAAATCCAGTATGGTTGAACTCTGGTACACACACACTGCAGGAAAGTGTGTGTGTGCGTGCGTGCGTGCGTGCGTGCGTGCGTGCGTGCGTGCGTGCGTGCGTGCGTGCGTGCGTGCGTGC
>JAQLOL010000001.1:7336987-7357491 GCA_029783665.1 Naso thynnoides
GTTTGAATGATGGGCCGCAGTGAGACCGAACTGACGCATCTATTACACTACACACACACACACACACACACACACACACACACACACACACTCACTCACTCACTCACTCACACACACATAAACAGTGTAAGAGGAAGATGCACACTTGTTTTACCTTACATGAAACCACAAAATATGCACACAAACAAAAACACACCTAAAGTCAACCTTATTGATAATTGTTTTGGTGCCTTGAAGAACTTGTATAAAAAGCTGACTGTGCTGACAGTGTGTGTGTGCATGTGTGTTTGTGTCTGGGTGTGTTTGCCAGAGGGAATTAAATTCTGCATAGTAATGAAAAAAGCAAAGGGCCATAATTTAACACGTCCTAAATATCTGCAACTTTGTGTGTTTGTATGGGTGTGTTTGTAAGGATGTGTTTGTGTGCGCGCGCGTGTGTGTGCATCAGTGTGTGTAACTGCACTCATGTTAATGTTTACGCATACTTACACTGCACATGTATGTGTGCATACACATTTTTGTGTGTGTACATGTGCATGTTTCCAATGTATGCAAATCTTATCTGCTTAATGATAATGTATGTGATAATAGCGTGGTACTAATTAATTTATAACTTTGCACTGAGGAGGCTGTTCCAGTGGCTAATATGATTCTATTACAGCAATTAGCCCACAATGACACTGGCTAGGTCACTCACACACAGACACACACCTTACAGTATGCAAATCTCATTCTGTCAGTGTGTTCAGCCCATCTTGCTTGTGCCTATTTTCCACCACCTTCTTTCAGTATGTTCAGTATACTGCCTCTCTCTCTCTTCCTTACTGTCTTGATCACATTTAGTCCCCTCCCACCAAAACTAAGAAATTAATACACTTTCATAAAATAAAACCTCGCAGACTTTCAAAAGAAAACTGGGCAGAGGCTTTATATTTTAAACCACAGGCCATATGTTTAATGTGTAAGGCCATTGTTTAGATCATCACATAAAATCAGGAAATCTGTCAGACTCCTTGAGTTTAACTTTGACTCAGCAACACCGATGGCCAACTGACGGAAGAGGCCAACTAACAACCAGCTGCTGCCAGCCACCTGCCAGCCAGTCACTTGCAAAACTCGGCTGGACTGCTGACACAAGCACCCAGGCATGAATAAATGATGCCAGCAACAACTGCCAACAGGTAGCCTATAGAGCAACAGTACTTATCTGAACAGTGTTTATCTCACTGAACGACAAGTCAATCACCTGTCTTTTTCATGGCTGTTTGACCAGCTTTTCATGCATTCTCTATGTGTAAATGCATTGTAAATTTTATGTGTGTATGAGTTTGTGTACTTACTGTCCTCTGCTGTGAGCAAGGTTGCCCAGGGGCCGACTGTCTGCCCATGTGTGTGTGAAACCACCACCCTGAAGGCGTACTGCCTGTACGGTGACAGGCCCTCTACATGATAGGAGAAAGTGTCCGTTGTGTTTTCCAGTAGCCTGTGGTTGAAGACACAAACAAAAATACATTTGCTGACACAGCCGTGGTCCTGGTCAATACTTTTCAAAATGTGAATCCGTGTAGTTGCAGTTTTGCAAGGAGAATCTCAAGTCTTGATAAAAGATTAATATTTTAACAAATTTGCTTGTTTTGTTTTCTCCTTGAACCTTTCCAACTACCTCATGTTATGCTCTCAAATGGTGATCACATAGTTTTAGCACTGGAAAGTTCCCTACTGGTGTTTTCTGCCGGAGCACTTTCTGTGGTTAGTTGATGTTCCATGACCAAAAAGACAATTGCTGGATGAAAACTCAAATACAAATCAACCCTATACTTTCTGCTGATAACATAGAATTTTGTATATATAGTCCGTTATATGTTTATGCAGCAACCATTGAGGAAGATGACAATAATCATCCTCTTTAAAAGGAAAAGAGCTTTTTTCTTTCGTCAATACTTTTCTCTTTTTTACTTTCTTTTGATCTTGCCACAAAATCAGCCAAGACTACAAAATATTTAAAAAATTCAAAAAATTCTCTTAAAAATTACATAAATAAATAATCACTTGATTCCTTTTAACTGGCTAACATGATACACACTATGATGGTTTGCCTGGGGAAACTCAAGCATTCTGATTTGGCTGCCACAAACTGCAGCATCTAAATCAATGAGAAAACGGACATGGTGTGAATAACTACAAGTATGTTGAAAAAGCCAATCTTCACTGATGGCCTTATTTACTATCTATGTAGGTCTCACAGAGGCATCAGTTTTAAATAAATTCATTTTATTTTTTATCATATGTCATTTTTGTAACATTTCATCACCATTTACAGCACAATTCCTCGGAACTCTCATGATTTCGTTTGGGTGTTGCTAAAAACTGTGGTCAAATCTGCTGTAAATCACTTGACCTACTCTTAATTCAAGATTCAAAACACAAAGTTCAGCATTTTTTATGCCAGCAGTTAAGATTCCCTGGTTTTCACCAAGCTGTGTGTGCAACTCCTGATATGGAAACAGATTCATGTCTTCCAGTCAACATTTGTTACGATGCCATGGTACCTTTGAGTGGTATCTTATAAAGGTGTTAAGAGACATGTTTCATTCGGTCACTAAACAGAGACTATCTTGGTAATATGTACAACGTTTCAATTGTTTTTTTTTCTTTTTTTTATATTATATTACCATGTCATACCTGATCCCGTATCGTGTGATCATACAAAGGAATCTAGGACAAAGTAAAAGAATATTGTCATAAATGAGGGACCATTGACCATTTAGCTTCCGATAGATAGAAGGGATGAATGAATGAATAAATCAGGGAACAATGAGATTTCCATAGCAGAGGAGGAGGAGGGCATGGCTGTCTGATATATAATACATGTAGCTAGTCATTTATTTATTACCAAAGAATGAGAGCCTCCTCTTCTTGGATTAAATTGCAATTTGTTGTCAGGAAGCATGTAATGAATACATATCAGATGCACACCCTCTCTCTCTTTTCATTCTATCACATTTTCTCTACCTCTCTCTCTCTTTCCCTTTGCCCTGCTCTGATTTTTTTGTCTTTTTGACTCCCCCCCCCCCCTTGCCTCTCCAGCTCATTTCCTCCTTGTTTTTCTGATGGTCTGTCGTACTGATGTGACATATTCAGCTGAGCTGTATAATGCATCCTTTTATATGTACATGTGTATGCATATGTATGTGTACACATTTTTTAGACACATATACATGTATCTGGGAATGTTGTGTGTTTCTGTCATTCTCTCATTGCTGCTCATCATCACGTCTCTGCCTCAGGCAACTTATGTGTGGTGTGGACAACAATTTGGAAACTTGTCCACTAGTTTATCTACTGTGTCTGTACATTTCATGCTCCCTCTCACCTTATCACAGGCCTCTGAGGGGACGTCCTCATTTGCAGGCTGTAACGCAGTGGGCCTGGTGCGTTGGAATGTGCAGGGGCGAACCAAGATACATTCAGACTGGTACTAGTTGCATGGGCCAACCTTGGAGGTAGCAACCCATCTGGAGCTTTGAGATGAGAGAGAGAGGAGATGGTGAGAGGCAGAAAGTATGAAAGTGATGAAGGGAGGATGGGTGTGATGAAAAAGAGGCAGAGGAAAAGAAAGAGGAGATTTGAGGGGCAAAACAAACGAGAAGAAAAAAAAATAGCAGAAACTTTTATAAGATATGTCAGTTTTATAGTGACATTAACCTCATCGATCAACTGCATTTCAAAAGAATGACACCTGCCCTCCATTTAGGAATGGCTCTGTGTAGAGCATATAAGAAAGAGATGATCGAGAAAAGAGGAGACAGGAGAAAATGGGAGAACAAAAGAAGGAAAAAAATAAAAGCAAACAAAAAACATTTTTTGCAAGGGAGGCTGAGAGTGCCAAGAAGAGCCACCAGATGTACTGATATGCAACCACTACAACATCTCAACGTCTCTCACTCTCTCTTTCTTCCCAGCGGCACAGACACCAGCATGCATTCACATGCAGCATCGTGACCCTGCTCTCTCAACAGTGCCCCTCTTCCCAATGGAGCATGACAGCATGGTGCTAGTGTTGGGAAAATCAGTAAAAACATCTTGATTCTGTATGATAGCTGGCTCTTCACAGCAACAGAGAGGATGCGAGGGAAGACCGAGTCCGAGAGATAAGGACAACAAATAGAAGGAGAAAATGAGAGTGACTGTAGTGTTGACTGTGCGAAGTAAGAGGAGGCCCTCTGATGTATAAAGTGACCCTTCAATCAAACATACTGCTCTCTTTCCACTACAACAAGACTGATTGCTGAAGACATCTTATCCTAAAGATGGCTGTTACAAACACACACACACACACATGCGCACACGCACAGAAGCGCAAAAAGTCTCAAAATGCACTTCGAACACTGGTTCAGAAAAATATTAGTGAAGGTTCAACAACACAAACTTTCACACATACGTATTTGATGCATCTACATTATGCATTTTTAGTCAAGATCCACCTGTGACTGTTTGCAGTTTTGCCACCATCCATATGTCCAGTTTAACTCTTCCTCTTTTTCTCTCTTGTTCTCAGCCTTTGTGCGTTTGTGTACACTGATTGTTGGTGTGACACACTTTCTGACTCACTTCTAATCATGTGTTTTCAAGAAGAATATCTTGGACACCCACAACCCAGAAACAAAAGAACAAAAACGAAAAAAGAAAAAAAAAGGCACAGGAAAACATAAACAAAAGAACACTGAAGTAAGTCAGAGCTTGAAGTGGCGCCCACATTCCATATTTTGGGATATTAAGTTCACTCTGTGTTTCTTATTTGTTCCATATATACTGCACCACCAGTCAGGCTCAGTGTCATTACGTAACTAGTATATCTAAAGCACTGGTGATGTTTTTGCAAGTGAAATAATTGTCAGTTTTTCTTCTATTTAGATTAGGATGTTCTTTTTCTACATATGTTTTGACACAAGAATTTAATACATTATTGGATCAATAAAACTAATTTCAATTTACAAAACGTTTAATACCTGTTCCTAGTTTCCGCATTACAATAAAGAGCAACCCTTAGGTAGGAGCACTGGTCATTCTCTGAGAGTGTGTGTGTGCGTGTGCAACTCTTAAAACACACATTGATTTCTGCCTCTCTGACACACGCACACAGACACGCACACACATAAAACACATACATCGCAAAGACACACACTGTTGGTGAGCCTGTGTCTCTTTCATGGTGTGTTAGCAGGTACAATATCAGAGGTGTCACTAATCGTTTTAAACTATGCACTTTTATGTTCACTTCTCTCTCTCTGCTCTCCTCCTCCTCTGCTCTTCTGTCTCTTGCTCCACTATCTCCTCTCTGTTCTTTCATAGAACAAGGACGCATCAAGACAGTTTGCCTTAAAGAAGTCTAAAGAGATGCCAGAGGCACAGAGGTAGAAAGACAGATAGAAAGAGAGGAAACGTCTGGTATTTAAAATTTATACTTTCTTATGCCTTTGTTTTGAACTTGAACAGTAGAACTTTCCTAAGTCTGTCTTTTGTTGTTCTCCGACTGCGACATGGGTGTGGTGTGGTGTGTGTCCATGCATATACATTACACACTTTTGTTAACATTAGCTTAACAATAAAATGTGTCTATATATGTTTGTGTGCATGTGAATTGTGTGTAAGTGCCCAGTTGCCATTATCTACACACTGCATCCATCAGCTTTGTCCTTTATCGGTATTCGCAATCAGCCTCTATTCTACACAAACACATACAATAAACACACACAAAAAATGCTGTGAAAGTGTAAAGTGTGTGTCCAGACCATTGAGTGAAGTAAGTAATAAGTGTGTTTGTCACAGCTACACATTAAATAATTGTTTTTTTATCTCTTTTGCATAGCAAGCCAAAAAAAGTAACATTTCGAGTTCACAAAAGTATCAGTTAAATCTAAATAATGAGTTACATTGTTACAGTGACACCTGACCTTGTGTGTAGAGTTAAAAACAAAAAACAAATTACAATCATAGCCAAGTAAGTCAGAACATACACAATTTAGCAGAGGACATAAGTGCCTTTTTTCAGCGGAGGCCATAACCATATGTTGCATTTATGTGATGTCGGAATAATCGTTTCCCACTAGCCAAATTCACACGAACGGCCTCTACTGTCGGAAGAACAACTCAAATAATATTTAACATGGTATTAATGTAAAATGCTGTCCATGTAGAGTGACTTATAATAGTTAGAAATGTTATTTTTTTTAGCATAAACTACACAAACAACAAAGTCAAAGGGACGACTTCCCAACTCAGAAACTCTGATTATTTCAACATTACTTGAAAGCATCAATACTATCACGCTCATTTTTTTTTAGTGGACACCTACGCCTAAGATGTGTCTGCCACACTTAAACATTTTGGCAACACACTGACAGGAATGTTACTTTGTAAACATTGATCATAGAGGGCTGTATCACGCAGACCGCTTCTATAAACATGTGACAGTCGTCATCCACATGACCATTTAGCACTGTTTCAGAAATATCTACAGTCCAGACCTGTAAGCAGACCTGAAAATGTATGTTGCTTGATCACTCATGCACACTGAGCAGGCACATACCAGTGTTAACAGAAAGCAGAGGCTTGTACGCTTAGTTGCAGAAAGACTACTGACGAAGAAAAACAATGAGGAAAAGATCAGAGATGTCTTTGCTTGGACTGACAAGGAGGTAAAAAGGGTTACTCAAAGTAACATGTGGGGCAATGATGGCGGCAGAATAGAAAGATGAGTGATCACATGAAAAACACATAGTGACTAGTAAGATTCAATAAAAAAAAGCAGGTGTGTCTGGATCATTTTCAGAAGTGGGCCCATCCAGACTGCAATGCAGCCCCTGAGAACTAAAGCAGGGTTAGCGGCTCTCTCTCTATTTCAGGGGTTCTAAAACATTAGAGTGACATGGATGCTCTGTGTAAACAAAGCGAAAGTTGTGCATTTTAAAATAAACATATTAGCGTCACGTGGATGTGGTCTTTGCTGTGGAGGTGTCTGTACCTGCAGGGGGCGTAGTAACATTGAGTGGCAGGCTCTCGACACAACCCTGTGTGTTACAACCTCTGACCCAGAAGCTGTAGATGGTGAACGGCTGCAGGTCAGTCACAGACAACCAGCTGCCTGCTGCTGTACTTCCATCCAACACCGCAACACCATCTAAGAGATCGAGAGAGTCCCAGTCACAGAGAGAGACGTGTTAGGTCGTAGGCAAAGCATGGCGTGTATATGTAGACAGGGGAAAGATGGTAATGTGTTCACAGATTTATTAGAGTCATCAGTGTGATGGCAGAAAAGCTGTTCATTGAAGATTCATAGAACAACAGAGAGAAAACAGAAGAATGAGTGAGAGGTCATGAGAGAAGAATACTGACTAAGATTAACTGAGTGTGATCAAAAACGAGAGGTCTCCATATTGAGGTTATGCAAGGATAGTCAAAGAAAAAGGATCAGAAAATTACTCCATGTAAGCCTATCCAATATATTTAGATGGACACACACACACACACACACAGACACACACAAATATACATCAGTTCTGTGTGAACTGATTAAGGCAGTGTGTATCAAAGAAACAAGGGGTTGTGGGTAACTAGAGCGAAACACCATCTCTCTCTTTCTTCCACACCTCTTATATCCTTCTCTGCACTCATTTTAATCTGTCTGTTCCTCTGTGAGGCACAGATCAAAGTCCCTGACTGTGTGTGTGTGTGTGTGTGTGTGTGTGTGTGTGTGTGTGAGAGTGTGTGTGTGTGTGTGTTTGAGAGAACACTTGGTGAATATGTGTTAGGTAAAGGTTGCGTGTGTGGTTTCTCCATGCTCCTGTTCTCATCTTGTTCAATTTTCTTCTTCACCCTTTTCTGTCCATGTTCAGTTCTCCTCTTCTTTTTTGTCAGTCTGATTGTTTTGTTATCCTATGTTATTTTTTTCTTGCAGTCTTTTCTAATACAACTATGGAAATATGAGCTTCTCATCTCTCCTTTCCTTGTATGGTTTTCTTTACCACTCCTTGTTTTTGTCCCTCTGTCCATCTTGTTCTGTTTTGCTCTGGACTATATCATCTCTTCTCTCAAGTCACAGGCAGTAATAAAAAGGTTAATTCTTGTCTCTTCTACACTGCTGCAGTTTGATTACTCTTTCTTTTACTTTTCCATGTCAGGCCTGAAAGAGTTTGGGTGTGTGCTTGTATAAGTGTGGCATCCTCATCCACATCATCTTGTTCGACTCATCTTTAAAAATCTAATCATCACCTGGCAGTCTTGAAATTAGTGATTACATTAATTGGACACACAGGAAAGCAGCAAAGGACTATGAAAATGTGAAAAACAAAAAATGAAAACATACTAAAAAATGAATGCAGCATACAGTATGTATTAAGTACTTGGGCCTGACCAATATATCAAATTGCTGATATTTTCAGCTGATATTGGCCTACTGCAGATATATCAGTATCAGCCTATTTGTTCTCCAATAAGTGCCGATATTAAAACTAATTTTAAAGGCTGGAAAAATTTCTTGGACAAGAAATTTAAAATGGTATAATCACATGGTTTGTCCAGCAGAGGGTGGTTCATTATTTAACTGGTAATAAGTAAAATATTTACTGTTTAGTGCAATGATGATTGGAATAAAGTTTGTCAGATATCCTGCCTCATGATCTATCTTTGTCTCACGTATTTAATGACCACATTCAAAATCTTATATACAGAATATCAACCGGTATGTCGGATATCGGAATTTTTTTTAATCCCAAATATCAATAACGGCATAGGCCCCTAAAATCCCATAACAGTCAGGCTCTACTACATACTGCTTTTTCTAGAAATACTCATTATGAAACCATTGTATTGATTTATTCTGCAGCACTTCAGGTCAGGCTGAGCGAGTTTCTGGTTTTGAAAAGTGAAAGCAAACATTGGCACAGATAACTGCAAACTACTGCTATCATGTATTATCCCTTATGCTCTAAAAAGGAAAGTTACAAATAAATTTTCATGAATTTCCCAAAGATGATTATTTTCTTGACATATGACTGGAAGGAACCACATTCACCAGGTTTTGTGGGTTTTTCATGAGAAACACAGAGAACACAGCTCTTACCTTTGCTTCTGTAGTACAGTGTGTAGCTCAGGTTCCCATTTGGTCTTGGTGGAGCTGTCCAGCGAGCTCTGAGTGATCGAGAGCTATGATTGGTCAGTTCTAGCAGTATAGGGCCTTCAGGGGCCGTCTCTAATGTACGCACCTCCACCTGTTTTAAAAAAAATAAAAGACACAAATTTGATGCGAAGCAGTACAGACTAAACAAACCCTACACAGTTTTTTATTCTTTCACAATTCTGCTCCCACTCATCCATCCAGCTGCTCTAGATGTATTTTTTCAATTTATAATTTTGACACTTACAATAAAATCTGCCCGCATTTGATAAGGGTCACAGCCATGGGGATATATTTTACAGAGTAGATTAATTAAGGTATTAAATATATTACTTTTAACACCAGTTTGTAATGAAACCACTACACATCAACCGGCTTTACTTCCGCCTCTGGTTTCTATCTTCTTTCTTTGCCTTTCTCTCTTTCCAGCCACTTTTTTCTCAATCTACTCATTCTTCTTCACTCTTTCCTCCACTCTCTGCTCTCTTCTTCTGTCTCATTTCCTCCTGTCTCACTCGACTGTTACTCTCTCCTCCACTGCCCTTCGCATCCACACTTTCCACCTCATCTCTTACTTTGCTCTGACCATTTACTCCATCCTCATCATTTCACTCTTTTATCCCTGACTCCCCCCTGTCCCTGACTCCTTTCCTCTCTTTTTCCCATCCATCCTGTCATCTCCTCCTCTTTTCCCGTTCATCCTGTTCTTACCCCTCCCCTTCCCACCATCCTCTCCTCCTGTTCTGCTTTGTCAGCTGTTCTCCTGGTGTTTGACTGGACATGGCGTCTGTATTGGAAAAATGCCCCAAAATATGGCCTGTCGTCAGAGACATCATTGAGCGTGGAGTGGCATTTCCTACCAAATGTCACTGTGGCCACACTAGCTCTCGTTATTGAGCTGAGAGAATCGATCACCTTTATGATGCCCATTGACAACCACTCACACACATACACACACAACCCACATGCACTTGGTACATATAGGTTTCAATCAGTTTTAACCAACTCATGTGATGTGATTTATCCATTTTTACTTTTGCTGCTGTGTTGAAAAGATCTCTATAAAAATGTAAGACACGGAAGAATTTAATGTGCGTTTTAGTCGTGGTAACTTCAGTTCATGTGGAAAAAACTCTGTGCAGCAAGAGTCTGAGCAGTAAGCTTCGAAGTAAACAGAAAAAACAGTTGCTACTAAAATGTCAAGGACAAAGATGTTTTAGTATTACCAGCACTGCAACACAGCAGTGCCTTGCATGCCTATCCTCCAAAGAGGTCATTTGCATGCAGGATTTTGTAGTTTATTGCATTAATTAATAAATTAATTGTGTTAAATAGTTAGTATTCACTGACCACTGGTCCCTTTCCGCAGCCTTGTGCTGTGCAGGCCTGTAGTCTGAGTATGTGTCGGCTCCATGGAGAGAGTTCCTCCACCATCAAGAACCTCTGGGCGGAAATGGAGTTTAAAATGAGGACTCCATCCAGCCACACACCATAGCTGGTTATAATACCTGTAAGAAGAACACATCTGGGTAAGATATATAGAGGAAAAATAAAAATGACATGATTAAACTGTTTTTGTGCCACAGTAAGCCTAAAATTGTAGGCAGGCCACTAATAACTAGAGCTTTCCTGAGTCGCTGTTTGTCCCAACAGTACATCAGTACCTCTGTACAACACATAATTCATCTTGCATGTAAACATAACCAGTGTGTTGACCAATCAAACTTTGCCCTAAACCACCTCCATCACTTCTAAATTCAAAACACAACATCATAACCCTGACTCTAACGTCTAACCTTAAAGCAAAATATATCTATTGGATTGAAGAAAATGTCCTTTTAAAATGTTCATTTGTTGAAACACATCTCCTTGTGTCTTGTCCTGAAAACACATTACACTTTTTTAGTTGCAAATTTTCAGAATTTCTTTTGTATGATATCCACATGCTTTTTTCAGGCTCTGTTCACACACTGCCGGCATTGGTCACTCACACATTGCAGGACTGTGTTCAGCCTATGAGGAATTCCTATTACAAAGGGAGCTTTGCTAGGCTGAGATGCAGTCTGGGTCATTGGATTACAATGCAAATGAAAACTGACTAAAGGGCTCCAGACCTGCTAGTCAGTGAGTCCCAGTGTGATCCAATGATGAAAACAGCACTGAAACGACAAATGTAGCCAGTGGCGTGACAAGGATAAAGGCCCTCAGAAGGACAGTATACCTAGAGCGAACATGCACATACGCATACACAAATAGGTGTGCACGCACAAACTCATCTACATGGACATTCACACAAAGATATACACACACACTGAGATGGCAGCTCACACATGTCTATACATACACACATACACAGGCACAATAATTACAGTACATCCTCCTAATAAAAAAATGAAACAGTACGGTGCCAAATATGCTTTTCCTTAATAAAAATGCATACAGGGGGCTCAAAAGATCAGTGCTAAGAAGTAAGAGTCTATTCTGCTTTAATCATGTGTGGATTTTATTATTGCACAATACAGATATACACACCTATCAGGGAAATGAAGACACAAAAACCCCACGGACGGCAACTACATCTGGGAAGCTCTTAATGTGGCCAATCACACGCGTGTGAGTGCGTGTATGTGTGTGTGTGTGTGAGTGAGTGTGTGTGTGTGTGTGTGTACGTCTGTGTGCGCCTGTGTGTGTGAATAAGCCCATATCAGTATAGGTTGTAATAAAGACAGGTTGGGAAATGAAGCAGCGAATGCATAACAGGCTTATTTCCCCTCTTTGTCTGCGTGTTGCCCCGACCTAATCCCCGAGAGGATTATCCCCCACAAATCCCTGCGGAATTGGGGAGAAGGGGAGGAGAGGGAGACACAGAATCTCACTCCTCTGGAACCCATCACCATCATCATCGTCATTGTTGCCGTCCATTTATGAAAAAAGAGTAAATGGGGGGAAAAAAAGGCGCTGAGCTCCTCTTCCCTTTTAAGCAAAAATTAAAGCTTTTTAAGCATGAGATAATCGGGTAATCATGATTAAGTGTCTCCTTGTTATAAATTTCTGTCATCAGATGAGAAAAGCTTTAAGTAATTTATCCAGGCTAATATGCACACACATCACAGGGTTTATGGTGCGAAATGCACTCATGTGGCATTAAGCGTAAAACACACACGATTCACATTACACACACACACGCATTATGGAATTACACATACTTTAACGAGCATGGCAGTAACATTTGATAATATGAGGCAGTGCGTTGTATGTTAGAGACTGTGAAATGGGGTGGGAAATCCTCAGATGGTTTTCATCACTCAATTCATTTGGTTTTATAAGATGTGCATTTGTTAATACAGAACTTGATCATCAATGTTAATGTTTTATTTGTAAAAATACAAAATATTCAGTGTACAATGTGGCATATAGCATAACTTGACATTACTGTTTGAACTTGCACAAGGACAACTGATTGCTTGATGTGTATATTCAGCAGTACTTACAGTTAGCGTTAAAATTTCATGTTAATGAGTTTCAGTGCTTTTTTTCGAAACTTTTTTGTAATTTAATTAGAGGCAGTGTAGTGATTAAAGGACTTGAGAGACAGAGATGCAAAAGTGGTCCCTGACCAGACTTGAAATAGAAATGTTGCGGTTCATGGTCAACATTTAACCCCTAAGACATGGGGAGTGACCAATATTTTATTGTCTCGTCGAGGTTTTTTAAAAATGTGTAATTCATGATTTGATTTCTTATATATATATACATATTCTTTGCTCTCTGGTTTGTACATTATTTAAATTTCTTGCTGGACGTTTTAAGTGAAGACAAATATTACATACATACTTTAGATTCTTGAATGCTAAATGAGTTAGTGATAAATATGTAAAAATGGAAAGAGAGAGAGAGAAAAAAACAGATGTGGATTTTGAAACAATGAGATAGCAAAATGTGGCCCAGAGCAAGCAATTGCTTTTTTTCACTGCAATATTTTGGAGGTGTTACAAATGTTAATGTAATACAGTACTTCAGATGGAAGTATGCTGATTGATGATGCATCCTCTCACTAAAACACATTTGGGCATGATGTAGATAATTTTGTGAGGGATATTTTAATTCGTGCTTTCCAATTCCAAAACGGTATTGTGAAGGAAACTCTTTTGTCGACATCTTTACTGTAAAATATTTACACAAAAAACAGTTAAGCACAAATAAGCCTTTAATCTAGATGGTTCCAAGTCAATGACAGGAGTTTAAATTAACATACAATATATATTAAATGCATCTTGATGCATCCGATTTTAATTGGCTACAAGTAAATTAGATGGAGGTAAGAAGAAAGAGAATTGTTGGAGAGAAGGGCAGTCACTGGGAGTGTATGTGCTTCCAGCCTGCAGTTCTCCGTTCAGTCAAAAGGGAGCACTTTCCATCCACTTAAAGGAGCTCAGTGAAGCACTGTCCTCTCACTCCCATCTCTGTTAGTCTCTGTCTCAAATTATATGTTTCCGCCATTGTCTTTGTCTCTTTCCCCTTTCCCTCTGAATCCTTTATGCTCTCTCCTCTTGGTTTCTTTTCCTGTTTTCCTTTTCTCTGTTACCTGTTTCATCTTTATTTCTGCAGGCTCACCCGATTCCCTTCAAACCAAGTAAAATCTCTTGTTTCGTAGTCACATGTATGGATACTTTTGGGACAGGTCTTCGAATTCCTGTCAAGACTTGCAGCAAATGCTGAAACTTCTCATCGATTCTGCAGTTCAACTACTGTCACATGCTATCTTTATCATGATTCTTGTTGTTGTCCTTCTCTGCACGTTTCATTTTTTCAACTAGTTTCCAATAAATACAAAACAAAAAAATACTGTGATGCAGATAATTAAAAGCTGGTGTCTGTTATTTTGTATTTCACTTAAAATTAACAAGATTCTAAAGTTGCACCTCTGCCCAAAGATCCAAGAACTTTTCAGTCCCAGGAGCTAGTTTTGCAAGAACTAAAAGTATATTGTTGTCTGTTTTTTTCGCCAAAGGTCTAAAGACCCACAAAGATTAGGGAAATAAGTCTGCAAATTTTTAAAGAAAGTTTTTACAAATCTTTTTTGAATGCAATGACTGCATGTGTTGTATACTTCCTCTTATATGTGTTGATGAGTCAAAGCCCAATGAACAAAAATAAAGTGATTTAAGGCTGCAGACATTTAAATACAGTAGGCGAAATAAAATGCTGCCAGTCCTCAAACAATCAGAAATGTTCACCATGTTTTCCGCTGATCTGTATTTGCTAGATAAAGTTTGTGTCCTCTCACCATTTGGAGTGTCAGGAGGTGTCCAGCTGACGTTGAGTGCATGTGGGGACAGAGGGGTGACCAGTGGTGCAGGAACATTCTCTGGGGTGCTCTCCTCAGTCTGAGCCTGGCTGGGAGGGCTTAAGGTGCACCCGCCTCCTGTGCAGGCCTTGACATGAAGACACACACACACATACACCAACACATTAAGGAGTGGATGAATGTGACAATGCTAATCAAAAAGATGAATAAAGTACAGACTCACGGCGACTGTGATGGTGTAAGCTGTTCCAGGTGTCAGGTTGCGGAGTGTGTGGTCTTCAAAAAGTTCTGAGCTGTTATAGGCGAGCGCAGGCTCAGCACCATCATGTGACAGGTAGATAGAATAAAACTCCAAAGCGCCATTAACCTGAGAGGGACGTGACCACCTGGAGGGGGAGAGAACATTAAAAAAAAATACATTTAGTACTGCACACAAGTCCAGTACTCAGGGACCAGAACTTACTTAAATGCTTAATTTCAAGATACAGTTTTTTGTAAGAGACACCTTTTCAAGATTTCAGGAGAAAAAAAATAATTATGTATTTATTTAAACACTAATATATAATTTAAAAAATCTGCTATCCTTCTAAAGTAAATTATATTACATCTATGAGAATGTTACCAGGACTGACGACTGACTGTTGTGCAGAACTTTAGTAAGTTCAAGTTCAGTTTTTCCTAAAATTGTGTGTTGGCAGTACAGCACCCATATAACTGTATCATAAATATTGTTTATTTGTATCTGTTGGTTTCCTTGGCAGCAGTCTTGTCCTATGATGCATCACACTCTCTGTTTTTGTATTTGTGTTTTTGAGTATGTGGACATGTATACAATTGGATGCATATGTGAGCTTTTATCATTGTACAAGCTTAGTTTTCATACAACACACACAGTTTCCTTTGTAAGATGGGAGTCTCCTTTTTCTATATTTAGAACTGGAAGGCCATGCCCAAACAAGAAAGATAGAGGGAACAGGAGAGGACAAGTAACAATATTTACATACACAAACATGTCTACAATCAGTTAAAACCAGTGGGTGAGAGAGAAATCTGACCCCAGTGTTAGCTCGACATACTAAACTTTACAAACTACTTCTGGCTGCTTCATATTATGAATATTTTATAGTGGCTATTCAAGCCACGATTAAATAATCAGACGGGAAAAGTTGTGCCTTCACTACAAAATTTGAGGCAAATTTTTATGTTTCATAGGGGGCAGCAGTGCGTATTTCAATCTTAACTTTGTAAAATACAGTGCTTTTATAATGTATTTTTGAAATGGGGTAGGCCAGTGATTTACAAAATCAGAAGTAATTGACAACTCTGGTAAGATTTTGAGAATAGCACAGTAGACACATAAATCCTAAATATAAGAGCACAGAAACATGTTTTGCTTTTTTACAAATCCCTGAGAGAATCCCAGCCCACCTGGTACGGTAGCAGAGCGAGGCCATTTTAAGAAGTGATGGATTCCCTATGTGGTTCCTCCCATTAAAAGCCAGTTTTTGAATGACTGATGAGTGTGTGTTAGCACACAATTAGCCACTTTGGCTAATCTATCACATTTATTATAAGATTTATATGCTGTCAATAGGCGGCGTGATGTATGTCCACTTTTGAAAAACTAAATCAAAGGGGAGCTGTAATAATCTGTATCATAATTCACTGTGGTAATGGTTTTAGAAAACCACTGTTTTTTTTGAAAGTGTGTGTAATAAAATTTACGTGATACAAATTTGTGCTTTCTTTGCATGTCAATTTGAAAACCGTGCACTTAAGATACATTAAGTTTAAATTTAGCAGTGTTAACTTGTCTCCTGCACATTCCCTCCCTCTCGTCTTTCTTGCTGCTCTACATTGCACACTCAACAAAACAGCATTGGTGCCATCAAATAGCTGCTAACAACACATGAAAACACTAGAGATTAAAAAATTCAGGGAAAAAGAAAACACAATGAAAAAGAACAAATTGTTTCAGTTTATACAAGTACAGTAATTTTATATGTGTCAGGTAGTGTTAGGTAAGGTCAGGGAATAAATCAGCTGGTGTTGTTTTGTTTGCATCCTGCATCCTCCCTCAGCATTTCCCACAGCCACTCTCCTCTCTCTCTCTTTCTCTCTCCCTCACTCACACACACACAGACACACACGCACAAACACTATATCTCACTTTTTAAACATGTCTTACATTAGCCTTTTTCTTTCCTTCAGAGTTCAGAAATGATCTTCCTCTCATTTATCTTCCCATTCCTCACATTTTTCACTCCTCTCTCTCTTTCTGTCTTTCTAAGCTTTTCTCACAGACACAATAGCGAGTTATTGACCAAGTATGAACTCTCAACCTATGCTTATTACCAATATGCTAACAAGGCAATACGCAGCCTTCCCACACCTGGTGATTATTTGGCTGAAAAACATTGTAAAGGCTTAGTGTATAACACATACCCCTGCTCTACACGAAAACTATGGAGGTTGTATTACAACTAGTAATTTGTTTTTTATGCTGTCAGCTGTCAATAGATTGCATCCCTTTAACACACATTTAATTTAGGATCAATCCTAAAGCAGCATAAATAAGAAGACATCTACAGCCTGAAGATGTTTTCATGAATCAGAAGAGACGTTAAAAGTTGATAAGAGTTAAAAGCAGGACAAATGAATGAGGCCAAACAGTTCCCAAACCCAATGTCTCTGTGTTACTAAACTACGTTTACAGTACATCCAAGCACATATGTTCGTGTGATAATAATAATAAACGTATTACACTAATCATCACATCTTAACCACATATACTCGCTATTCGCTTTCAGACACAGTGACTTCACATTACTCCTCAATCCTCTCACTCATGCTCTCTCCATTGTTTAAGTGTGTGTGGATGTGTATGTGAGGATGTGAATGCGAGTGCGCGTATACGAGTGGCACTGTGCCCTCCTGCGGTGAGTCCCACTGTAAGTGACAGTCAGGACACTAATGGCTTTCACGCAGATTGACTCTAACACATGCACACACACACACAAACCAGGAGCATTTGCACATGAACATGATGGAAAAAGTGCACAGATCTATCTTCTGCTGTCCCCTCCCTCTGGAGGTGAAAGGTCAAGTGCAGAAGAATATTCTGCATTGTAAACAGGACTGTAGAAGGTCACTGGCTCTGCCTTGGCCTCACTCTCCCTCTCTGTCTTTTACAAAGACACAACATATGATACAGACGTGAAAAGCTGTAACATGCCTTGAATTCCTTCATTCTGACCCTGTCATTTTCAGTGAATTAAATAATGGACACACATTTTTCTTACTCGTTTGGGAGGAAATGCTTTGCTAAAAAGAAACTCTATGTACATGTACAGCACACGCATTCTTACACTGAATTCTTACACCTCACACATACACAAACACACACACACAGCTCCAGAAAGTCGTACATGTCTGTGTATATGAGTATATAAGTGTGCACACACTTACTCCACCATAATAGTCCGTGAGTCGAGCAGGGTAAGGCTGGGTGCTTGTAAGGGCCCAGGAGGAAGCTGAGAGGTCAGCATAGTAACTTGTGAACTGTTGGTGCAGCCCACTGAAGTGCATGCACTCAGCACAAAGACATGGGTGGAATACACACCAAGGCCTGAAACACACACACCAAGACAGCGAGAGTCAGAGAGGCATAAAAGTGGGCACAAACAACCTCATGGCTCAATACGCATTCTACATAATAAAACAAAAGTTCCTCTGACAGCTTATCACTGTGAGGGCATTCTACCCTCACTTAACCCTGGACCCCTGAATTTTTGAACATATTCGTCTGCATGGACCTCCTCCTATCTCTGTCTCAAAACTACTCTCCATCTGTCTCACTGTTGCAATCTCACCCTCTGTAACACAATCTATTCTTGCACATACTGTATAATTACTACGCCCATAATCCCTCCAATCACTGTGAACATCAGACACTCGGCATTATTAACCCAGCATGGATGATATGTGCTCTCATGCATTCATTAACTTACAAAGACACACACATACACTGTTGGGCAGTATGATGTTTTGCTCAGCATGAGTATGTGTATGTGTAAAATCAAAATGAGTGATAATCTATTCTGCTCATATAAAATGCCATATAGGATGACTCTCCTGTGTATATCCCTGCCTGCATACACTATGTGTGATCATGTCCCATTGACAGTGTGTTTTGTATGTGCATATGTGTACATGGATTTGTGTGTCTTAGTGCATGTGTGTGTATGCATTCGTATCTTGGTGCAGCACTTTAGTCTCAATGGTGTGACATGTGTTTCATACCTTCTTTAAGTCTCTTTAGTAAAAGCTTTGAAAGCAAAGTCTGTGTATGCATATGCGCTTATGTTGAGTGTTCTTTGTTTCTCCGCTACTTCATTTTCGTGTGTGTGTGTGTGTGTGTGTTTAGCGTTTCTTTTTGAAAGTGCTATTCCCTTGGTAAGGACTGAGATGCTCTTTTCTCTTTCAAATGCTAATCCCCCACTCCATTTTGCTTTTCTTCACTCTTCCCCTTTTCTTTACACCAAGGCCCCATTCCTCAACAGTCACAGCAATGCAGCAACACACACAGACAAACGCATACACAAACACACACACACTCTCTCTTCTTTACCAGTGATGTTGTGTTGTCTGTCTTTCTCCCTGTAGACCATTTGGTTGTTGTGATAGAGAAGGTACTCTGTAATGTCTCCATTGGGCCTATCATTGGAACAAAAAAGTCAAATGATAGCAATATTATTGGCTATATTTAACATTTTGAGTGTTAAATTCTCTGTTGTATTTAAGCCATCATTATGCAATGTGAAAAAAAAATGTTTAAGCTAAATAAAAGCATATACCATACAGCTGTTTTTTATACATTGTGACAAAGGCGGTCTATTGTACTTATCAACTCTAACATACAACACAAAACACAGGAGTTTCTTGTGTTTTGGAGACACCTTGACATGTTTAGTGAGTGTATTCAGGTTGATGCTGGTCTACCAGAAGTCTAGTAACCTGTTTTAACCATTTTGTGGGTGATGCACTTGTTCAGAGTGCAGAGATCCAGTGCAGGTCTGTGACCTCTTGTCTGTTTAAAAAATTGAGAGTCAAAGGCAGAACATACATGCTAGTTGGTTGTTGGCTGTAGTCTTTGTGGTAAGTACAACTTTTGGTAACACTTTCTATGAAGCCTGTCTCCATAACGCATTATAACGCGTTATGAACACACTCAAAATGCGTCTTAGGTGGTTATGGTTCAGGTTAGGATTTACCCTAACTTTGCTTATAACTATGATTATACAACACTATAGGTGCATTATAACTGTGTTCATAATGCATTATAAATGCACATAAAATGCATGCTTTAAAGCAACACTATGTAACTTTGACCGAGACCCACTGGTTCGAGAAACTTAACGTTCACGAAATTTAACGTTGCACGTTAATACGTCGCAAAGAACAACAATTAAAACCGGGTCCTATTTTATGGAGAAGATGTCCTACAACTGCTCAGCCTCAACTCTGTGATTCACGGAGGTTCCTGAAAGCAACATTTAGGCTTCCTGCAGACCGAAGCTGCAAGTGTAGCACCAGGTCATCGCTGGTGACAGCCCCGCTAAAAAGTAAAAGGCTGCAGACAGACAGAGCAGTCGTCGAACATCAGAGGGAAAACCAGAGGACATTTTCTCTGTAAAAAATGACCCGATTTTACTAAAATTGCTGTTCCCTTTCAGTCGTTGAACGGTACAACACATATAGTATGGGATGTCACGCCCCCGCATGGCCTGACTGAAGAAACCTCTATTCACGCCTTTACGGCAGATGACCTGTGGTGACGTAATTGAGGCTCCGCCTGCACATAAATACGTGCACCACCACAGTCAACCTTCAGTTCTTACGCTCTTCACCTCGCTAAGAACACCTCTACCGAGTCAGGCTAACTAGTTGCTGCTAGTTAGCTTGGTCTTGTTGTGGCTTCTGCCTGCTCGAAATTAGCTTAACGGCCCCTGTTGGAGTTAG
>JAQLOL010000001.1:7365900-7385233 GCA_029783665.1 Naso thynnoides
TGAAGAGGAACAAGACATGGAGCCCACAAACATTTAAACTACCATGTTTGATGAGATAACTTAAAGGACAGTTTAGCTGCACTGCCTGTTTACGGTATACTGCCTCAATTACAACACAACAAAGCACTTCTTGTTGGCCGAACACCTGTCATTTTGATTGTGCACTCAAACTAATACAATTTCTGTACATATATCTCACCATGTTTGTGACTTCTGTGCAGAGCAGGATGCATGAGATCCACGGGCATGCCCCCCAAATATAACGGCGAATCAACTCTCAGCCCCACTGCTTCTCCCACTCCCCTTGTCTCCTCTGCCCAGTCATTGACCGCAGCAAAGATGAGAGAGCCGCGTTTTCCCAAAGAAAGTTGCTTCCACTCTCCATCGCAGTAGCTTAGCCCCACCCACATGCTGAGTTCAGTCACATGACCTTCAGTGGCAAGAATGAAGGAGAGGATACCTGCTTCCAGCTCCACCTTAAAAACACATCAATGAACAAAATATTACAATGCTTTGTTACTGTGTGTATCTCTCAGGTTTTACTGGAGTACTTTCAGTAATAACTAAGGATGTGCTTGTGCTCCTTACCAGCATGTAGTCTTCAGTTTTTGTGCTGTATGTAAAGAGCAAAAGTGCATTGAGTTGGTCTGTTCGGAAATCCATCGAAATGTCAAAGTCCTGTCCTCCACTGAACACATCTCTGCCCATTTCCATGTAACCTGAAACGAGGAGGAGGTAATTAACCAACAACATGAGTTTTAATTGTGATGCTAAGGGCTAGAGTAACTGCATTGGTAATCTGTACAGACAGTCTGTACCTGTACCACATTTCAGTCACACTGTGTGACATTTTCAAGATTAAAAAATGCTCAGTCATATCTTAAATAATGACAGAAACATACGAGATCAGTTGAGTAGGCCCTTGACAAAGCAGTAATGGAGGAAATGTACACTGATGAACCTGATCTTTCACACAGAGAGCAATTAACTTATCATCATCATATTTGTCAACATGAAACAACAAGCTCATTATCACCAACATCAACAGAATCTTATTAAGATATACAGTGTTGCCAGTGTATTTAGAACGCTAAACATGCATTCAGCTTGCTTGTGAAAAAAGATGATTTCTTCCATGCTAATAACTCATTACATGCTCCCATGGTTCTATATTGCAGAATGGACTGTAGTGCCACATCATAAACTATCGTTTACCTTTTATTGCACATTCATATTTATAGAGACATGAGAGTAAACTGACAATTAGCAATAATATTAATGACAACACTCATTTCTTACCATGACCCAGAAAATGGGCTCCATGTGCAGTTTGAACAGGGCAACCCTCCCAGCTTTCATACACTGCCACCTTCTTTGTGGCTTTTGACCAATCCAGAGATTTCCATTCTTCTAAGGGGGTTTCAGTCATCTTAAAACTCACGTCTCTGAGGCAACCCGCAAAACCCTGTCGCACAAGGTGGGTATCACCTAGTGAGACAGACAAGAATAAATATAATACTAAATGTTTTACACCCCATGCTTCCAAACTGCCTGAAAGAGTTTCAGTTATTTTTTTAGTTCAGGTTGTCAGTGGCAATTGCCTTTCAGTGCTTATCAGTAGTAGTAGTATTAATAGTAGTGTAGTAGTAGTATCAATTAAATTAAAGATAAAAAGCCAAAACAAAATGAGGCAGCAAAAACTTACCAAACCTATTCAAACTGCAGAAATAATAAACACCAACATATTTTAACTATTGAAAAGGAAGTGCACTTACCAGATTCCTCTCTTAGTAAAGTGAAGTTTTCAGGCAGTCCTCCAATGAACAGCCCCGTGTTCTCACCAATAATCGTGCTGCCGCTGGAAGCCGAAGCACTTCCTGTAGGTGGTGAAGGTAGGAAGGTGGTGTTACAGATAAATGTGGTAAGGCAAAGCAAAAATGTGGAATTGGGGAAGAGTAAGAGTACACATGAAATCAGACCATTTAGAGAACAAAAAGGGATAGAAAAGAGAGCGAGAGACAGAAAAATAGGAGTGAGAGAGGGTTTATACTCACGTAGTGAAAGAAAAAGAATAACACATTTTGGAGCACACTAAAAACACACATTTCTGTGTATGTGAAGCAGCATTTTTCTCATCAGACACCCAGTGACTGGGATTAACCTGACTAATACCTCCATGCAGAGCTGGGGGATTTATACGCATAGCAACACACATACACAACCATACATGTCAGTTGCACTGCATAAGCACATTCTAGCATGTATAG
This sequence comes from Naso thynnoides, assembly GCA_029783665.1. Classification (NCBI taxonomy): domain Eukaryota; kingdom Metazoa; phylum Chordata; class Actinopteri; order Acanthuriformes; family Acanthuridae; genus Naso; species Naso thynnoides. Next base: position 7,368,168 of record JAQLOL010000001.1, read on the forward strand.
ACGAGCAAAAACACTTGCATTTACACTGGCACACCCACACGCAAGGCAGATACACACAGTCGTGGGTCAGTATGAATTTAAGAAGAGTTACCTCTGTATTGACTGTTTACAATGATTGTTCCCACGGCCCCTCGCCTTGTTGCTATAATGCTGTGCCACTGCCCATCGTTGTAGCGGCGCCCTCCATCACCCTGCACGCTCACAGCCACCGCCGAGCCCTACACGCACAAACACATGTACATATAAACATAATACAGGCAAGAACTTAAACACGTTATTTGGGTTGAGGAGGCATCCGGTTGACTTGCAACTTTGAGTCTTAATGTAACCGCTTTAGTAAATCTATCGACCTCTGGCTCAAAAAAGGGCACTTTTCAGATCGCAGTGCAATCGAACAAGCTTACTTTGTGAGATTTTAAATTATCGCTTCTTTATCCCTCTGTTGTGTGAATAAGGTTATAAATTGAGGATCATTCACACACCAGCCTCAAAAGGACACAAGCATGCACATATAACCATCAAAGTGTTGTTACAAGGCTTTTTGCTGTCTATTAAGTATGACATCATTGTTGTGATCGGCTTTTAGCAAGTAGGCAAAGAGTAATGCAGTAAAGCACGAGTAACGATACACACTCACACAAACAACGAATCCGCACACAGACACTCACACTGTGATGAAGATTTAATGATGAGATCAATAAATGTATGAATGCCAGAGTATATCAGCCTCTGACATCTTTACTACCATTGCTAGACAGCTCTACTTAACAAGACAACATGGGAGGAGTCTATCGCTTTCTCTCTCGCTCTTTACCTTACAGACACAAACACACTCGTTTGAATCCCTTGCCTGAGTGATACCGGCGGTGGACACGACACTTACCTCTCTCTATCGTGTTTAATTATTTCCTCAATCTGTGTGCTTGTGTGGTCTGTTCTCAGATCTTTACAGTGACGAGGTCAAGTGGATCAGGTCCTACTTATCTGCTGTAACATTAAAGCTGTTTTACATTTGCTTTAGAATTTATAATATGTATCTGTAATTTAGTTCATTTACTCATAAACTGACTTCATGTTGGTCTGTTTTTGACATACGACATCTATTGCATGTCTGTTCATCCCCTGAGGGGGATCCCTTTTCTGTTGCTCCTCTTCAGGTGTCTTCTTATCTGATTTGAGGGTCTAAGGACAGAAGTATGCTGTACAGACTGTAAGGCCCTTTGAGGCATATTTGCTATTTGTGAAATTGTAACTTGTCAGGCATGAACACAGCACAAAAGCAAAAGAAGACTCTAAAATTCAAAATGCGAGTGAACAGTTGTAACCACGTAGGAAGGGTTTAGCTAACGTAGGTAATGCCTGTGCCCGGTGATGCAGTAAATTTTAAGCTTAAATGCACTTCGAAATTATGATAACTCACACATGCTGTGTTAAAACTATACTCTTCTGTGAAGCTTTTAACAATTCATTAACACTGTGTTGAAAACTATGTTCACACTGTGTTTAAAACTTGGTGCTCCTGAGTATCTTCCTACTGTGTTCAAAACACACCCTTACTGCTGCTAATTCAACAGGGATACTGGATAGGGGTACTGACAGCAGTGGTCATAGTGGTGACAGATTTAAGGGCCAGGCTGATACCACTGCATAAGCCATACTGAGTGTATAAGAGAGAGGCAAAGGCTAAGTTTTTTAGCCTTAGTTTTGGAACCTACTCAGGTTATTTGTTTAATTGCTTGCTGAGCATGGTAAACTCTTGAATCAGACTCTGCTCATCTCCAGCTGCATTCAATGAGGTTTTTTGAGACTCCGACATCTGATAGAGGTGTTTGAACATTTTGGACAAATGTTGACAAGTATCTGGTTTCTTTTTCTGGCTCAGATCTTGACTTCTTAACTCCAAAGACCACAACTTTTCCACTCCTGGATGCTGTTCTCTGTTTTTTTAAGTGTGTGTGTGTGTGTGTGTGTGTGTGTGTTTCAGCATGAGTGTCACATAGTAGTGACACTAAGTTAACTCCAATACTTTGATCTATTGATTTTATGTTTGAAAGGGAATGTTTCTGAGTGCTCATGTTCTTCAATGCACTTTGTGTGCGTGCGTGTGTGCGTGCGTGTGCATGTGTGTGTAAGGCAGCTCACATGTGCACATATTTATGAGCATATCACTTTCCTGTGTCATGCTAAATTACCCCCCCTGCACTAGTAATCCCATTAGGCTAGCTCAACAGGCTAATAGGGGGAAGTAATGGGCCCAGCTATATGTATCTAGGGGAACACTAATAAGCCGTGACACCACTCCCACTGTTAATTACCCCAAACTAGCCTAAACAAAGGAATCAACCCAGTTGGAGAAGACACACATACACTCCACTGCACATCCAGCAGAACACACAACCCCAGACAAACACATTCACACTGCAAGTCAAAAAGGATCGATTTAGTGACATACTCACAGATACATCCCATGGATACATTTTGATGAAGTCATTTTGATAACAAGTTGCGGATAGTGATGATAGTGTTGAGCAAGGGAAGTGTAAGGGTGTGCATGTGTTTGTTTGAGTGTGTAATTAGTTGGTGGCCTCATGGAAATATGCGTAATCATCTCCCATCATCACTTTCATCATCAATGTCGTTGACTCTTTAACCCTTCTACATGTGTCTGTATAGAAGGATAAGGGAAGCAAGGCTGTTGTGTGTGTGTGTGTGTGTGTGTGTGTGTGTGTGTGTGTGTGTTATGCGTGTGTGTAAGGGTGCAAAGCTTAATTAGCTTGCAATTGGTATTCACGCGTGGTGACTGCAGGGAATGAGTTAATTGCAGTCCAATTCAAACGTTGACACACTTTCAAAGTTTTTTCCCCTCTCCCTGTCTCCCTGACAGAAACCAATGAGGGGCTACAGATCACATTTATTAGATGAGAGCAAGCGAGAAAGAAAATGAGAGAGAGAGAAAGAGAGATGGGGGTAAGAAAAAGAGAGAAAGAGGTGGATCAGAAGAAAAGGAAAACAAGATAGGTGGAGGTGAGCAACTAAGTTTAGCAGGCAGAGCGAAATAAAGTGAGATGACAACAAATGAGGGAATGTGGTCTAAAAGATCCATAAAATGGTAAAACAAAATAAGTTGAATAGTTACTAAAAACAGTTTGCAATATGCTTTAATATATATTTTGTATATATAAAAAGATTTTTTTGTCAAATATTCAGCTGTAAAGAAACATTCTTTGCAAATTACACGTTTGTTTAATGGCAGTTAAGCAAAATGGAGATTCTCCTGAATAAGTGGTTGTAAGTCCCTCAAAATAAATAAATAATAAGTAAATAAATAGAAAGAGTAAAACTCAAACTAGTAAGAAAAAACAAAGTAATTAATTTCCCTAACATTTTCAAAGAGAAATGCTGATTTTGGTCTTCCTGACCCCCTTGTTAGTATTTTTTCACCTTTATGAAACAGAAAGGAACCACTGATTTCACTTAGCTTTTTTTTTCTTTTTGTAGCTTGCATTACTAAACAATGTGGTTGATTTCTACCGTTATGCATATCAGTAATCAGTAATAATTAGTCCTTTGGGCTCACATTTTAAAAACGTCTAAAACGAAACCTTTACATACCTGTGGGTCAAACAAAAAGTAAGGCCGTCCGCTTTTGATCTGAATGGCCAAGAACTCTTCCTGATTTCCTGGGGAGAAGGCACAGAGCAGCATGCCATCTGGGGACCAAGTCTTGAAGGTCAACTCAACACCTGATCCGAAGTATGATCAGGAACAAGTGTGTGTGGAGACAGAGACAGGGTAGGAGAGAGAGAGAAAGTAAGATTTAATTTCATGTCATATGTTCTCCAACGTTGACTAAATATTAGCAATAAAATACTTATAATATATTTAACACGTCCAACTTCATATCAAATATAATGAAACTGAAGAACCACATAATATCCCTTTTAGATGCTGCTTGAACTACTTGGGAATTTGCTGTGGGAACATTTTTTAGGGAATAACTCAATGAAGGAGTTGTGCTTTCCCAGTGTTAAACCTGACCATTTAGATATGAAAGAGCATTCAGCGTTTACTGTCTAACCTCTACCTAGAGAGACCATTTTTACATGGACAGAATCTTGTTTTGACCACTTTCTGTACAATAACATAATAAATGCAGGCTTCTTCCCTCTCCATTTTTCAGACATTTGCACAACACTGCAGTTCATGGGTCAGAATGCTTAGTAATAGCATAACATAATCCCCCATGTGAAGGCAATTGCTCAAACCTTCTGTTAGAGTTCTCTGTTTTCAAACTGCACCAAAGCTCTAAGATGACTTTATTTGACTGTAAACCAACCCTCTAGGGTAAACTTAAGACTAAGATACTTAAGAGAAAACTCTCTGACATCTTTAATGACAGTTTTTCTCCCCTGCATAGTGTCCTACCTATAGCCTCAACTCCATCCAACTTGCTTTGTCGGTGCTGGGAATATTCAGTGCCCTTAAGCAGAACCAGACCTGAACTCTCCTTACCCCACGTGCTCTGAGATTGTATACAAATGACTTTTTATTTTATTTATAGGACATAAGTTCGATTTTTCTACTGCTTATGGTATTTGATCACCACATAGTCCCCACAATTTGCATTAGAATACTCTTAAATTGTTTTTTAGGTAGGGCGGCAAGTAACGATAATTTTCATTATCAGTTAATCTGTTGATTATTTTTTACCATTTACTGACTAATCATTTATTCCATGAAATGTCAAAAAGGTGCTAAAATTAATTATTTAAATTTTCAAGAGCCCAATTTGATGTCTTCAAATTGCTTCTTTTGTCCAAACAAGAGCCAAAAACACAAAGACTCCTCGTTAATGATCATATTGACACAAGAAGTAGCAAATCTTCTATGTGAGGCTAAACCAGGAATTCTTTTTACTTTTTAATTAAAAAAATGACTTAAACGATTAACCGACTATCAAAATAGTTGGCAATTAATTTTGCATCCATCAATTAACAGATTATTAAATTAATTGTTGCAGCTCTATTTATTACTGTCTTATTTTATGGTTTTTGTCTTTTGTTTTTATTTTGCATTTCTTTTGGCTTATGTGCTCGATTTTATATCTCTGCTGTAATGTGTCTTTGAGGCACTTAAGGTTTCCGATGCTTAAACTATGTTTTATGCTGTTGGTCCCTGCTATGTCAAACTTAAATAAAATAAAATGAATTGAAATAGAAATGAAAAACATGACTTTAAGAAGATCAGCCTGAGTAGACGGACATATTTCACTATTTTATTTGAACCTTTTGCTTTTATCTCTTGAAGCCAAAATATTCTATCCACATTCCCCGATGCACTGTAGATTAAACCATCCTTAAAATCCAAAATTCAGTAGGTTACTGATTAAGGAGAAACATTACAGGCTTCAGCATATTTCTCTCCTGCATTTCGTATTACAATAGTTCTATACAAAGATTTGTGACGACCCTCAAAATAAAAAAAAAAAAAGAAAGCTAAATAAATGTGGTATGTTTAAAAAGTCTGAAACATAACCTAATTCTCCAACATCTCTCAGTGAAAGCCTTATTATGGCATTCCCAAATGCAATATAGCCTGTAGATAATACACAACCCACAGCATTGGGATTTGGGATGTCAGGAAACACAACAAATCTGTTGCAAAGTAGTTTGCATCTACTGCACCATTCCTACACAGCTCTCCTGCCTCAGTTTTTAATTGTGGTATGCCTCGTTTCTTAATGCATGCTCAGAATCAAAGCTTCAGCAATGTGGGAAACTTGTGGGTTTTTAGACCATCAGGACCTCTAACACACACACAGCACAGAATTCATCCAGCGTGCTGTCTTGTCATGTTACTATGGATCAGAGATGGGATCTTAATCCACTACTAGATCCACATAGCGACACAGAGCATGCGATTTCATGTGTGTGCCTGTGAGTACGTGTGCGTTTCCTCAGCTCTGTCTGTCTCTGAAGGGAACAGAAGTGTGGGAAGATCTGAGGAGTTGAATGAAAGCGGTCCAGGGTTCATCAGAAGCCAGTGTTGGCAAAATAATTAGTGTGTGAATTCACTTAACATAGAGAACAGTCAAACAGTTACACGGCAAGCTTAAGATGAAAACAGATTTCAAAGCTCCCAGTTCACACCATTTTGAAAGAAAAACACCTTTTTCTGTTCTTATTGTGAGTCTATTTGTAACTGGACCTGTTGTTATGCTAGATGTGGACATATAGTAACACGCACTTGTCCAGTCATTTCAAGTCAAGTCAATCTTATTTTATTGGCCTAAATCTGAATTTTGTCATTCAAGTATCTTTTTATAATTCAATAAAACAGTTTGTTCATGCTCATTTACAACTCTACAATTCTATTGAAAAAGTTGGATTTTGAGGAGATTCAGCCAATCCCTCTTAATATGCAGCCTGGAAATCTACAAGCAGTGTCACAGCAAGGGCTTGCAACAGCTCTAGCAGCAGCTGTATGGGTCAGAGGTGCAGATTTGGATGACTGGTACCAAAACCTGAGATGAGGCATGGAGAGATATAAGTCAAAAATCATACTCTTTCAAGAAATCTAAACACATATTGATATCATTTATTGGGACCTATATATTCCAACAATATCATTATCTTCAATCAAAAATTAACATCAACAATTTCGCTTATACTTCATAGAAAAAAAAACACTTCAGAACCTGCCTGAGAAGCATCACATTTTGAAGTTTTTTTCAAAATTAAAGTAATTCATTGATAGTTGTCTGTTCCTGAAGAGGAACAATTATGTATTCTTTGTGATCTTGGTGCTTAGATTAAATTCCATTTTGTATTTCATTGCCCTCTGTACTGTGAGCTGAGGAAATTTATTATATTTTGATTCGGTATGTTACTATCTTTGGTATTATTATTTAGTGCCTTGTAAGCCTGTATGGGCTGGGCACCTGAAGGTGCATGACACTTAAATAAAAGAAACTAAACTAAAAAACGAAAACTATCTGTAAATTCATGGGTACAATGCAAACAGGAAATAATTCTAGTTTATTTAGCAGATTTTTTGTGGTGCTGCATTGCCAAAATGCAAAAATATGGACCTAAAAACTCAGAAGAGTGTCAGTCTGTACCTGTAACTGGCATTAAAACTGTACATTTGATTTGATGCTCTCCTGATGTTTAAATTTTTTTACACTGGTTCCAAAGTAGGCACATTTGTTGGTGTCTACCAAAAGTATTTTAAAATCCTTTATTTTTACACAAAAGTCAAGTTTCACACTAAGCAGATAAAAAGAAAGGGGAAAAAAATCTGAATGACTCAGGGGAGCCACTTTAAAATATTAGATTGTCACTTCATGCAGGATTTAAATTACAGGAGGACCAGGGGTTCGCAAAAAAAAAAAAAAAACAGTGGGTAATTGCGACAGTAATTATAACTGTGTTGGGGGAGGAAAATGATCTTCCTACTGTACGTGCTCTGGAAGGGATTAAAACCCCTGACCAGTGCAGGTGATGCTAAAATCACCCCACCTCCCTCAGAGAAACAGATCCAATCGGAATGGGGCTTATGATGGATTCTTTTTACATTTGCCAAACGTTATCTTGGCTCACAAGGTATCACATGTTTGCCATTTCCATTTCAGACTAAGATACAAGTGATTTAGAAGATAAACTGGACATACTACACTTACAACAGAATGACAGGAAAGAACTGTAGCAATTTTCCATGCAAAAATACAACAGTGAAAAGTGTCTTGGATATTAATGAAGGTAAAACTGTACCATTTTGTCAGTGCACATATGCAGTGAATACCGTTAGCACAAAACATAAATTGTTTTACCTTGGTTAATGATTTCTAAATGTAGAATAACAGTGGCAGTAGTGTACAGCTAAGACAAAGATGTTCTTTACATCAGACTTGCATTCTGTACATCAAGCAGGCATCTGTCATTTACATTCATGACCTTGTCACCACAGAGATGAGTGAAGTCATGACAGATACCTGACATTACATTATCCCACTTTAACCTTCTCTCTCATACCTCCTTTCTATCTTTCTTCCCCTCGCTTTTAACCTTCCTCTTCTTTTTCTTGACCTTTTTATTCTCCCTTTCTCCCATATGACTGCATCTGAATATGTTTACTATCCTCATACTATATCTTCAATTTTGTATTCACCTCTTTCACTCCCAACTCTTCCTCTTCCCATGTTTTCAACTTTGCTCCTTCATTAACCATCCTAACTCTGGTGTTAACATTATTTGTAAAAAGACAGTAGATAACATCAAATATTCCGTAAATGTGGTTTACATGGACATGTGGATTACATACTTTATCACACACATACTGTACATACTCACAACAAGTCCAGTACACAGTGGACAGGCCTATGGGACCCTCACACACACTCACTGGATTTCAAAACTGAGAAACAGCATAAACATTTTGTCTGCTCCATCAGCAGAGTTAATACTTAAATATAGTTTATATAAGTGAAGAGAACAGCTGTGTGCAATGATCTGTTAAAATGGGTTGTGCCAGAGAATTGCAGCTGTACCATGGACAGCTCCTAATGCCACAGGATGTTTCCAGTGGGTTGATGGGAACCTCTTCGGCCTACACAACACTACTGTCAGTCCAACTGTCAGCAGTTTTCTCTCCTTTACTTTACTTACTAAGCACCAATATCATGCAATTTGTTTGAATTTGAATACATAGTAATGTCCAAAATGATTAATTCTGGTTTGCCTATGATTTACCAAACAGATTAAATTTTAAATTGTGCAAAATGTCTTTTTTTTTTTTTTTTTTTTAAATTATATTAACTTATTTTAAAATTAGTTTTGGGAAATTGGATTTTTTTCCTTGAAGATATTGTTTTGGGTTTTGTGGAATTTATTGATAAGACAGCTAAAGTACTGGGCAGGATAGGGAGGAGACAGAGAGGGAAAAATGCGCAGCAAAGGGGAAACACAATGGAATCGAACCTGTGGCCACTGCAGTGAGGGCACAGCCTCTGACATAGGGCACCCGCTCTATCAAGTGAACCACGAGGAAGTCCCAGTTAAACAATACCTTAAGTTAGAATTAGAATAATTTTGCTCGAATAAACTGACTTAAACTTTGTGGGTACAACATGGTATAAATTCTCCTTAAAAATACATCTAGATCTTTGAAAGAAGTGCACAACAGTTGATGTTTGCATACAATGTACAATATGTTTGTGAATATCTGCTGCGATAGAGAGCGACAGCATGTCAACACATGCTTGGCCAAGGCGTTTGGTCCAAATGCACAGCATCTAAGTGACACTGCTCGTGCTCAGCATTACTCCCCTCAGATTTTCCCACAGGACTTGTGCCACTTCACACTGACAACCACTTTGGAGCCATCAACAGACAAACCTGAGCACACATCATGACAGGTGTCTTTGTTACACACAGAGTACATGCAAGCACACACTAACAAACACACAGTCACACCCACACAAAACACAGCATGCACTTGTGCACCTAAGAGTGCATAGAAACACACATGCTCAATACACACAAAGTTTTTCTAACAGCTGGTCTTCATTTTTTACATGTACTACACATGTCAATCCTTAACATAACATATCTCTCTTAATAACGTTTTTAAACCTGATTCTCTTCATAATGGCAGGAATAATACCGAGGCCAAACAGCCAGAGTTGTGGACGCCCCAGAGTTTTCCCATAATGCCACTTCAACCTCTCAGCCATTTTGGCATGCACTGTTTTGAACTGGTCAGTATGTCCTTAAAAGAAAGTTGTGTTTGTATTTTTTTTTTTAAACTTCATGTGATGCAGTAAATGAACACACTCACATTTCCTAGTGTCTCTTGATCGAGTTGGACATCAAGCTGAGATTTTTTCCACTTTAAAACTAAGTCACTAGCTTACAATTAATATTAACACAAGCAACCTAACACTAGACAGAATAAGTATTAATACACATGAGGTTTAAAGTTTACCAGGATATTGCTGCAAATTGCTGCATTGTTGCTGTGACATCTGACTTGCTGTCGTAAAAAATAAACACATTTATTCAGACAATGCAGCTTTAGTGGTGGAAATAGCAGCAGTTCCTGAAATTGCACCAAAGGAACCCCATGGGGCTGGAATCACTTAATAATCCCAATGGGAAGATGAATGCACTGAGCAGTCGTATAGATTAAAGGCCCATCCTCCAGGGAGCATATTTACAATCTGCTCATTCCGTTGGATATGTCTTGTGCAGTAGTAGAAATTTTGGTTAGGAATGATTAAAATCTGAACCATTATCTATGACATCGTGGCCATTACATGTAACGATAGCCTATCCTTACAGCTCTAAGGTAACCTGACTGAATAAGTGACATCACCATCCTCTAGCCTCACAGCTTGCGATGCAAAAATATGTGATGCATAATACATAACAAACACTTAACACGATGAGAATTCTCTTTAATAACCATTTTTAAAATAGTGAGAAATGGCTAACTGGACAAAGTTGCGTGTAATCCACTGCACAAAATGCAGAATATCAGTCAGCCAGTTCAGCTGCTCCTCTGGCCAGAACATGAAGAGCATGAAGGTTGAATAACTTTAGAGAACTTTGTTCATAAGCAACACCTGTGTTGCTTCATAAAGTTATTGTGACAAAATTTTAAGGTTTTTTTTTTTTTTTAATGAGAGACTTATATCACTTATTGACTGTAAAGAATACATTTTATTATTTAAAAACTATTATTTAAGAATTTTTATTTAAGAACTTAAAACCATTAATACTCATACCATTGACTTTAAAGATGTAAAAGAATTATATTGTTTCCAATGAGTTTGTGTATTACTTAGAACTGCTTACAGATTTGTTTATAATTGAAATTATTGTTCAGACTTAATGTGAAGTTACCCTCTCTGTGTTCCTAAGCAAAGAAGGAGGATTTATATTCACAATCCATAACATGAACATGCAGCAATATTCAATATTCAATATTTACAGTTTTAAGTATAGTCATATTTATTAGGTATTATTGTTTCCTGTGTTATTGTGTTGTTTCTCCTCTCTCTGTCTCGGTAAACAGTGGAGGTTGTGTGCAATCATCTACACAACATAACCTGAATAACTCCAGTCATGTTAGCTCTGTGCTGGCATTAATCAGAGCCTGGCGTATTAATGAGAGCGCGGCAGCTAGCTAATTACACCCATAGATTCTGCAGCAGCCCATTAAATATACAAATGACAGAATTAAAGAGCCCAGCCTCTTCTGATTAATCTTTAAATGGGGAAAAACTAATGATGTCTGTGCAAACTTTCCCTTCACACATTTCTCCCCCTCTTCTCTCAACGTCAATGCCTGGCAATCAATCATATTAATTAAGGAAAAATAATTTGTATCATTTAACATTTCCCTCTTTCCTGCTCAGTTGCTGCAGTGGTGCTGCAGCAATGTACTGTATTAGACATGTTTGGAGATTATCCAAGTCTATTTGTTCGCATATTCATTTTTCTTCTTCTTTTTTTTTTCTAAAATATGTTTGTGATGTTTCATCCCTCTTCATTTGCTGTGTGTTGTAGAAATACATCTGGATTAGTGAAAATATTAACAAGGGCCATCATCCTCGTTCCAATCAGCCCATTTCCGGCTCAAATACTGTAGAATTACAAATGAGGAGAGAGGACTATATAATCTGTTTTGAACCATTATCCATTTAAATAGATTATTGATTAATATAATATTTCACTTTTAACTGAGATGCACAGAGTCCTTAATTCAAAAATGAACTAGGAGAGGAAGAAGTCAAACTGTAAGCCTTTGGATCCAGAGGCATTACAGAAAAGATGAATGGACTAACATGCATTTATGGAAACAAGCACTTACAGGGTTTTCATGATCATAGCATGATTGCATATGGTTATAATCCTGTTTTATCTAAAGTAAGACACAGCGTGGTAAATATTGACCTCAAGTACCTTAAATTTATTCAGTTTTAAGAACCATCATTAATCACAAGCACGCAGACTTATATTTCAGGAAACATCAACTTCGATAACAATAACTGCACATGGAAAACAACCTATTTAGCCAAAAATAATTTAAGTAAAGTGGTCATAAAATTACAGGTGAAAAGGGCAAATATGTGATTTTACATGGTGGTTCTTAATCTTAACTAAGCCCTTCCCGAAGATGTGCCCTAATTCACATGGTACAGAAAAAAGAAAGCCTGCCACTGGAACCTGATTGAACAAAACAACAAATTATTAGTATTCCTGGAATGATGCATAATATTGATGAGAAAAATTATGATCTACTGTTTTAATCAATACTGTTTTTGAAAAGGAAACCACATATGTGCATTTTCTTAATGCTCAAAAGAAATTAATTCCCAAGCAAGGCATAATCAGAACTTTTTAATGTTTCTAAATTAACATGAAGTCTTTCACCATGACGCTGATCAAAGAAAGACCATACAATGATCCAGCTTGGAAAAAATTTTCAGTTGTCATTGTCGGAGTTACTAGGTTTCCATAAGACATCAACGATTGACGAGTCTCTACCCTGTGATCAATTGACTCTCGAGGGGGCATTACACTGCATTACATTCATAATCCAATTTGGCTTTGATTTGTTCGCTGTTCCATGCGCTTCGATGGGAATAATTGTCTGTAGATGATGCTATTAGTATTGATGGTTGTAAAAGGGCGATGGTTTGAGGACTGCCGACACATTCATGGTCCAGAATAGATCCGGTCTGAAAGTGATTGTCTGATCCATTACCCTTTATGAAGGAGGAAAGTGGGGCAGATAAGAGGTACCCCTCAATAGCAAAAATCATCATCTATTTGCTGGCAGTATTGAAAGACATGTATTTGCCTTTATGCTGAAGGAGCATGAATAAGATCAAGAATCATCATTTGCTGATTTGGGACAGGAACACATTGTTAGAGACAGCGATGAACACAAAGTGGGGACTATAGTAAAGATAAAGAATAAGGGGTAAGACAGCTGTGGGGATTTCTTACAATTTTATCAAAAACGCTTTTAAATGATTTGCTTTAAGACTGAACACTGTTAACATCCAGCTCCAAAAGAACACAAAGTGGATGAACACATTTGTTACTGAGTGACCATATTGTCATTTCATGCAAGTAAATATGTACAAGACAAAGATGAGGTCACAAATATGATGTCATTACAACAACATCACAGCAGTAATCCTTAAAAAAGGTTAGCTTAGCATGCATACTCTGTTTCAACTTCACCCTGTTTAACATTCATCCAGTCATTCACATTCAGACTACTCGCGCCCAGAAGACGACACAAGTTGCCCTCTGTGGAAAAATTAGACTAGATAATTTATATAATGTGAGTGTTAACAGTAAATAATATACATATTTCATAATTACCTTTTTATTTGAATTAGAAATATTTTAATTCTCTTCAGTATTAGGAAAATGACAGTGTTTGATCTGCATGCTCCTAATATTTTAGATTTAAAATATACAGTACATAAATTTTCCTTTGAGGGTGGCAAAAATATTTGGGTATTCTGAAAGAAACAAGATTTTGAGAGCCTTGTGAATTAACTTCGATTGATCACGTTTGGATCAGGATTACAGATGGAAACTTTTATCCGTGTAAAGTCAGGAATTTGTCACCAGTCCTGAATCACCAGTTAGCCCACAGACAAAATTAATTTTATCATGTAGTTTTAACATGTCTGGAAAGTTTTTATCTCTGATATTTTAAATTTGAACATCATGTCCACACAAAAGGACAGATCTTGTGACACAAGGTTTGTACAGGACAGTGAAGTAATCTCAAGTGGCATCAAAGAGCTTTGCTCGCTCAAATCCCACTGATTAGTATCAGCAGTCATTAATTATGAGCGTCAGACTGGGTGATGTTCTCAGATGAAGCAGAACATGTTTGGCTGTGCAGCTCAACCCTCTAATGACGCTGGTAAACAGAAAGATAATTGTCCTTTAAGATGACTGGAGAAGTCATTCTAAAGAAATGTCACTAGAAGACTAGAGACTCCAGTGTGATCACAGAGCAATAGCAAAACATACCAACAAACAGTTACAAATGTTTGCATGTGCACACATACTCACACACATAGGACGAATAAAGAAGTGCAGACAAACATGCTGTCCATTTTTTTGTTACACACACAGACTTCTGCTTGTTCTCGGACGTGCTTTCCTACCTGTGAAATCAGTGTTGACAGGCAGAGTGTCACCGGAAAACTGGTAGTAACTGTTTCCTGAAAATCTGGTTCCTCTGACAACAGGATCTCGGGGGTCAGAGAATGAGACGTCTGTCCTCTCCACCTAGAAAAACAATTATAAAGTACAGTAACAATAATATTTATTATACTAGTCCAGTATTGTTCTCCTTGATGGAACACCCAATCAATCTGAAATTGCACAGGGGCACTGAGAACTGCCATAGGTAGAAACTGATGAAGCCCTTTGTCTCATTTACCCACTGCCCATGCCCGTTTTGCAATTTTAGGAAACATTTATCCACTGTAACGAAATGATGCACACCGTTTTCAGATTGAATGTGCCCTACAACTTCACCTCTACATGACTGTTGCTGCTATAGAGAGAGCTGCAGAAGAGTCTGCCATAAAGTTACAGTGTCCATTCAAAAAAATCCTGTTCTTAAAGGGCTGACTCTTTGACCAACGGTATTGCTGCTCGCAGCACAGTACTGAATCATAAGTTTTTTACTGCTGAGAAAGAATAAAAAAATAGCACTGTATTACTGTCAAGCTTTCTCTGACGCCCACTTGTACTCTCAGCTCGCCTGCCCTCTCTCTTATATTTTAATAAAGCAAAACTGTTAACGTTATGAAGAGCCAAGGAAAGATGTCCTCCTTTCTGTTAGGGTTGTACAGCCTTGCAGAGCGGAGTGGCTCTCGTAACAGTGAACAGTTCAGATGCAATCCCACCTCAGACCCCAGCGTGGGTTGCAATGGCAGAGTGGCATTGTCAGTGTTTTTGCTCTTTGGGACTTATTCATGAAACGTGAGCAGTACAAATGTGTGTAAAACTGTTCACAGAAGGAGATTTACAGGTATTTCGGCATTCATCAATATTTTAGTAGCTCTGATTTTTTCATAGCTACTTACAAAATCTACACCTGCTCCTGACTGCTCATGGCGCTTGTGTTAACAAGAAAACACATACAAATATTGCTTGCCATCATTAGAAATTACATTTTTAACTCATAATGTGCTCTGTTATGTTTACAGTATGCCAGTGCCTTTGAAACATAGAATTTTAACATAACAAAAGATTAGAAATATAACACAACAGGCTAAATGAGTTGGCATCAATGCAAATCTACGCTTCAGATAAAAAGGGGCTTAAACAGTGGTTTAAAAACAGGGGTAACTGAAATTGACGTACCACGTGCCTTTTTTTTAACATGTTGAATAATATGGCTATAATTCCTGACAAAGAGATCTCTTTGATAAGGCAAGCAGTGTGCATATCTGCAGTACTTTTCCAAAATGAAAGGATCTTTTACCTTTTTACCTGTTCTAAAAAAACAAAGGATGTTTTGCTTTTCATGTCAATTCTTTCCCAGTAGTTTTACGTTAGGCTTACTGGGGAAAAAAAATCTTTTTGTTCACTCAGCTGCTCTGATGCGTATTTTAAGGTGGAACATTTTCTTACATGTTGCTCAATGCTTGAGTTAATGTTATGAATTAATCAGTACTCCTTAAATGCCAACAAGACAACTTGAAGAGGATTTATGAGGATTTATTTGTCACATATACATATCGTAGCCTACAGTAGTGAAATGTCTGAACACAGTAATTCATTTGTTTTTTGCCTTTCCTGCATGATGACAGATGCTTTAGTAACAATTGGATCTTCAAACACTTTAGAAAATGCACATGAATTTCTAGCAGTGCACTCCAGCAGCACTACACGTATCCAGCAGAGGACACGGAGTTAACAGCATGTGTTTCCTCCTTCCAGGCCTTTGATTTGCCTGTGTCTCTCACACCACAACTAACAGAAGAAAATAAAATATTTTTCTCAACTCCCCTTCATCAAAAATAACTTCAGTCTCGGCGTTGGAAAAGTCTCTTTCTCTCTCTGTCTCTCCCTCATGCTCGCAGGTTGACAGGATGCACCTAGTCACAGTAATCATCACCTCCTGTGTGTGTGTGTGTGGTGCTCATTGGCTATTCATAGGCGGGGATTTATGTTAATTACTGACCAGCAGGAGCCCGCTGTCAGTTTTCAATTGATTGGCATTCATGAACATTCACACGTGTCTATGATCAAATCCGAGTTTTACACAGCGTTCATGAATCCAGGGCCAGGGTAAATTTTTAGTACAGGGGTGTTTTATGTGCAAATCTACTTACAGATTTACTAACACTTCATAAATGAGACCCACTGACTCCACAGGCAGATGAAGAAGCAAATCAGTGTTATTTATGAAGTATTTTTATACAAACAGGCAAAGGCAGTGGGTAAATAAGACAATGGCCTACGTCAGTCTCTGCCTATGGCAATTCTCAATGCCCGTGTGCAATTTCAGATTGATTAGGCAACCCATAGAGGAGAAAAATGGATGCAAACAGACAGATGGACGTCAGCACACTAACACGCCCCTTGACAATGCTAACATGCAGGTAAGATGTTTGTACTGCGTTCACAATCTTATTTTGGTGATAGATAGATACATTATTAATCCCCTGGGGATATTCACTTGATCAATCCCCGCAAGGATATTCGGTTGTCCAGCAGCTCTCACAGTGTATTAGCAGGTCAGCGACTGCTATGTAGCAATAAGCACAAAGAACCACTGAAGCTGATTGGAATACTCTATCATTAGTTACCTAAAGGGAAAATCAACCACTGTTCATGTGGAAGTCCAATGAATGTTGATGTTAATTGTAGTCGACTGAAGCATAAAATTCCTGTTTGTGCTATATTGACAGAGAAAGCAGAGTTTTCTGAGTTGTCCTGCTCACACAGCCGTTCTTGCAGTGCCTACACGTACCAGGATGCATTGCGCGCGAGCATAAGAGGTTGTAAATG
>JAQLOL010000001.1:7393125-7415795 GCA_029783665.1 Naso thynnoides
CAGCATGTCATCAGCAAGTGAGACTGTCTTCAAAAGTTTATAAAGCCAAAAGTTTGTAAACTATCACGTAAGTGCACACATGCATGTCAATGTGACTTGCTTTTAATTTCAGTTAAATGCTACTATTCCAAGAGAGCCTTTGGTTCTATTCAGCATAGTATGTGTTTAAAGAAATACCATTGTATAAGGCAAAAATGTGTCAAAATTTAACAGGGTAGATCAGTTTTTACAGGTTTGAACTTGAAGACTAAAAATGTGACTCAAATCAATGGATGCATTCTATACAGATAAACCCCATTTTTTAACTTCTACTATAATTTTTACTTCTCAAATATCAAAACTCAACTGTTATCTAAAAAGATCCACTGAGTCAGGTTTCAGTGTCAATTTTAGACCTATAAACTTCCTTTGACTGCCAACTAAAATATTAAAAATTATATAATTAATTAAAAATAAAATATAAGTTCATTCACAAAGACACACATTAAGAATTGAGACGTAATGGACATTATGTGGATTTAATGGATTTAAATATTCTGTAATTCTCTGGCTGTGGAGGCCACTATTACGTGAAAGATTAGAGAGAAGGATTTTTTTATTCTCCTGTTGATGGCATCTAGCTGTGAAATATGCTGTGAAATGTGATTTCTTTGCAGACATAACCACAGTCATATTCTTTCTTTCTAACACAGCGCACGTACGCGCACAAACACTAAACGTTTAAAATGGTGTTATCATATGCTTGTTATCCAGACACATAGCTCAGAGTGATGTTGGAGGCAATCGTTTAGTCCTAATGAGCCATATCATCTATTTGAAATTCAAATACCTTAATGAGTCACCCCTCCCCCATGTGCAGTCTTTATTTTCTTCCCTATTTTCTTCATTTTCATTCCTTTTGACAAATGCTTGAGCTTTTTTAAATTCTGTAACATTTGTATTTATTACATTTATCAGCAAAGCCCTTGGTGGACAGATTTGGACCAAAACATGACTTGAATATATGTTGGTTAATTTTATTGTTTACATCATTTTAACACCTCTGGCCACAACTAATTTTGCATACTTTGGTTTTAAGGAAAGGTAGGCAAATTGACTGAACAGTACAGTATTTGGTGACTATTTTGGTGAAAAGGTTTGACCCAGAGTGACACACAAATTAAATCGAAAAGTCAGACAGTAACAGCCATTTTTTAGTCTTTCTAATTTAACTATGGTACCTACCTTTTTGCTTACTAACCTACTTGCCTACCTTGCCATTGAGGAGCGAACATTTCTTTATATTATAGGGGGTAAGATTTAGTTGATGACTTACTGTGTAAAAAAATGCATTTAATTTAAATTTTAAGAAAGACCTTGAGAGTTTTTGAGTGGAAACATAATGTTGTACAGGATGTTTATGAAACGTAACAACAATTGAAGTAAAAAAAAGAGATTTATGATCTGAGGGGAAAACCCCCTTATGAAATCTTATGACTGATATATAATCACTGTTGGTAAAAAGCACATTAAAATATCAGTGCAGCCTTACTTGCATTTAAATATTAAATGTGTTTAACCATTTTACACTTTATTGAGCTCAAATACAAAGTGTTATAAAAATCACATGTAAACCAAGTTAAAAATATGAAATTTTTCCATACAAACCTCCCTCCATGGTGCGTGCAGTCGTCCACTCTGATGTGACGCTTCCTGCTATATTGATGCTCACTACTCTCATCTGATAGGTGGAGAATGCCTGCAGGTCTGTAACAGTGGTACTGCTCTCAGGTGGTTGGACGGTGCTCCAGTTGGTTTGCCGTGCCTCTGGGGAAACACTTGGATCCAGCCAACCAGAGCTGAAGAACACTTTCTTCTCAACGGCAGGACTTGAGAGGTTCTGTGACTCCATTGGTCCGCGCAGAAAGACCTCATACCTTGTAATAACACCTGTAAGGAAAACAAAACAGTTTAAAAAAGGGAGAGAGTGAACAAGGATGGGTCATGTTTACAATAAAGGAAATGATTGTGACTACTGCATGAGTTTTTTCTTTTTTGGGTTAGTTCAACTTTTTATTGAATTAGTGTTAAAACGCCAAATTCAGCCTGTTTATGATAAAAGAATCTAAGCAACAAAGGTGTATTAGAAGTTGCAGTCCTGCTTAATACTGTTGTTGGCAACAGGCTGTTAAAATTTGCACGTTTATAATTCACTAGCGTTGTTTTGGGGAATATCTAGTACTCAACAAAGCCCTGGCCAGTGTTTAGCCCTGTCATAGAAAACAGGCTGACAAGTCTTGTTTAGCTCTTTGGTGAAAACCAGCATATTGTCTTTATCTCTCACGCTCTGTTCCACTTGTTAATAGGAAATGAGAAAGCTGGGTTAAAATGAGGACAGTGCAGCAGCACCAAAATACAATGAGAGAATTAAATACCCACTGTGGAATAGATGAGCTTCTAAATGTTGTTATACATATATAATATGAATAAAATCGAATAATATGGAGAAACTTAATGTGAACCCTTTGTTAAAAGGCTCTGTATTCTCATTATACTACGCTTACACTGAATTTCCTCCCTTTCTCTTCCCTCTTGTATTAAAGCTGGGTTAGGCAGTTTATCTTCGGCGTTGTAGCACTAAAATTCCATTATAACCTTTCAGCATATTGCACCTCTCTCTGGCTCTGTATTCAGAGTTGGCTCTGTATTCAGGCCGTGACGGTGTATTTTTGGTACTGTGGTTGTACATACCCCAAAAGGTCCAGTGGAATCTACTGGCAAAGTATGGCAATAATGGAATTTAAAATTCATCAAAAAATGTATTTATGTATTTATTTTATTCATTAATGTACAATCACCTGAGATTAGGAATCATTGTGTTTTCATTATGAACCCTTGATTTCTCAAGGGGGAGGAATTCCATTTCCATGGAGTCGTCCCTGTTGCACAGCTATGTTTCTACAGCAGCCCAGAATGGACAAATTCCTTCTGTGTGTTTTCGCAGCTGACTTGAAATGAAAACCCCCAACTTCTGCAACCAACACAACCCTAGTAGTGCAGTCAGTACAGAGGTCTGATACGGTGCGACTTCCATTTCGCATTCGTTATGGAGTCGTTCTATAGTGCATGTAGCTCAGGGAGAAGATTTCAACTGGTGTTGGCAGCAAGATTACAATAGTTTGGGATTTTTCATTGGTTTTTCTTTTTACTTCGTGTTGACTTTTATTTTCAATTTTAGTTTAGTTTTTGTTTGTGTTAGTTTTTGCCACTTTCTCACGACTTTTGCCCTCACCACCATGATGGACCGTCAACCAACTGGCAGTCTGGCACACTGGGTCCTGGGGGGTGGGCAGGGGGAGGTAGATTCAATATCCACCGAAAATACCACAACAAAAACAAAAACTAGGGCTATTTTCTCAATTATTTTATTTTATTTTAGTTAGTTTTGTAAGCCTACAATATAGTTTTGGTTAGTTATCATTTTTTTTTGGAAAGCCTCATTTTTATTTTATTTCAGTTGAAGAAAATATTATAACTATTCTAGTTTTCGTTGTTTCCTTAGCTTTTGTTAATAATAATAACCTTGGTTGTCAGATGCACTGTTGCACTACAATTAAAATTGGTCTCTTCCAGCCAAGGTCTTCTTCAGTTTCTACATGCATCAAAAGAAACACAAATGTTAAACGAGCTGAATTGCTAGAATGAACCATGTTTCTAGGAGAGACTAACTTAGCTGAGATCAACAAAAACAACCAGGATGGCCAAGCGAGGGAACGAACTCAAATTAGAGGGTGGAGGTGTATAGGTCAAGACTGATCAGTTGAGCACACTATCAACCACTCCTTAAATGATGAAGTGAGGAAAGGACACAGAGACAACTATGTAACAAGGCTTAGAATGACAGGAGGAGGACAACAGATTACCAGGGGAGGGGAAAAAAAAACACGACACACAAACAGAGAGAATCCCTGGTCACAGCGCTTTGTATGACACTGAGCCTTAGAGCCATTACAAAGCTCTCTGGATTTACCAAAGGCAGTGCCACTTTAGTGTGTACAATGTGTGTGTGTGTGTATGTAGTGGTATTAGTTGAGTCTCATACTTACTCTGCGACACAAGTCAAAAAAGCCATGCTATTAAGCAGTGTGTTTGATTATTCTACTCTATTATTTTTCCAGCTAAAACACTTGAATATATTTGTTACATTGTGTAATTCAATTATATTTATAACATCACACATTAATATATATATGCAATCTTAATTGCATGTATGTGACATGTGTGTATTGTTTGTATGCATGTATTTTTCTGTATACCCCCACGTCACATGAGCTTTACAGTACACGTGCATTAATTTGGGTCCTACCGTTCGGCTGGCTGGGGGGCTTCCAGGAGGCATGCAGCGTATGAGATCCTGTGGCAGTGACTCTGGGTGGGGGCTGGTTTTGTGGGGGGGCAGAGGCTGTCAAAAAAGACAGTGGTGGGGTAGAAGTGCACCCCCCGGAAGAGCACGCCTGCAAAGAAATTCAGGATTATGTCATAAACATTTGTGTGCTCTAAAAGGTAGACTGACAGAAAAAGTGGCTCAAGTTACTGTTATAATCGACTGCTTAACATATTTATCTTTTTATTTTAATTTCTATATTATGGCTTTATTTAGCACAGGGATGCAGGCGCTAAAACACTGCCTGCTTTTTTTTTCTACATGTACCTACCTCCAGTTTTGCAGTGTATTGGGTGAAGGGCTTGAGACCACTTGCCACAGCTTCAGTAGACAAGCCTGTGTATTGAACAACAGGCTCTGCACCAGTAGATGACTCCGTGGAGCATAACACAAACCTGTGGGAGACCAAAAACTTAAATGTCTTTTTTTCCCCCATCTATTTCTATCCCCATCACAAAGCCACCTAGCTCTGTGTTGTGTTCTAGTTAAAACTAGCAATGGGATGTCATGGGCCCAAGAGTTTAAGGTGCAAACTATGTCAGCACTAATGTCACAGGTTTGTATTGTTGGCAGCAATTCAAATGTCTGGTATCGGACTACAAATGCAGGTCATTCTTCCTTCTCTCCACATATTTTCTGTCTATACAGATTATAAATTATCACTGTAGATATATAAACAAATTAAGCTAGTGTTTGTATGTTTTACCCATCCACTTTCAGTGTTTCTTTCCTCTCTCATCTATTGTCTCCGATTCACCATAACATCCTGTCCTATTCTATCCTGTCTTTAGTCATGACATAACATCCTTTCAAAATACCACATCCTGATCTGAGTCCCAACATTTCAATATGCTGTAGTGCTGTGTCCCACGTTGTTTAAACAGATCTGAATAAAAAATAACGATCAAATTTTCATTCTGTCGCTTTTGTAGCAATGAGAAAGACCAGAGGACATGGCTGCAGTTGATAAAGTATGTAAGGCGAATGAAGAAAAAGTTTTGGCTTTAGCGGGTAGGTGCTAAGGTTAGCTAGCTAATGGGACTTGGACACGCAAATGGTATTCCTCCCTTTCTCTTCCCTCTTTTATTAAAAGCTGTTTTCAAGGACTTAAAGATTGTGTTATGCCAAATATTGAAACACCAAATTCCAGATCGGTCCTTTGGTCAAACCACACCAAGATCTGCAGCTCATGACAAAAAAGAGTCACTTCAGCAACACCACTGTTATTGGCTGAGTGACTGCCCAAAGGCTGAGGCCTAGAAACATCCCAAATACAACAAAACAGTAAGAAAATAACAAAACACACATACAGCAGGTTCTCCACAGACAGAGACACCGCCACACACTTCTAGTGTCAAAATGATGATTGAGAGGTTTGACTTAAATAACTCTTTAATGTCTTTCTTTTTTTAAATTTCTACATATTATTCCTTTCAGCTGTACCTTTTGCTGTAGGCTTAATAATTTACTGTAAGTTGATCATTGCATAATTTTTTATTTTAACTTAAGTCAGAACCATAACATTAACTGTAGGCAGAGCAAAAGATTTTTCTCCTCATCCTGACGGCCCACAGGTTGATGTGACGAAAGTTACTCAATCTGAATGTTAACTGTGTGTCACTGCTTACTGGTGTCTAGGGTGCTCTTAACCTCCCCCTCTGTTCCCTCCTTCCTCACCTCTCCACTGGACCAGTGTCATTTCGTGGTGTGCTCCAGTTGAAGCTGGCAGTGGTGGAACCAGGTCGTCCCACAAGGTTTAAATGGAGCTGTTCAGCTTCAGGTGGTGCGCCTAAAGTTTGGTACGAGGCTGACGCACTTGTTGTTGCACCAGCCACATTAGCTGTGATGAGCCAGTAAGAGTAGTTGTTGTAGGGAAACAAACCGGTGTCTTCAAATGATTCAGGGCCTTAAGAAAGTGAGACAAGAAAGGAGAAGGGTGGGAAATTACGTTTGCTTAATGTGTATTTAAAAATTGTAATGCAGATGATCTGTGCGGATACTTACTGAAAGGGTAGTGACTTTGAATGCTATGTACTGACTGCCCATCCCTGATGAGTGTGTAGTTTAGTGTGTTTGAGTTTGGGGAGTCAGGTGGATACCAAGTGAGATGAATGGAGGAATAACTGAGAGCAAAGCCTACTGGTGCAGGTTGCTGTAAGGGTGCTGCACAGACAAAGAAGAAAGTAACAATACAGATAAACAGCATTGACACAGACTGAGAAGAAACTAAGACTTATCAGATAAAATTTTTGCAAACTAACAGGAACAAATGGTTAACAATTAGAGCATGTTGATTGAGCATAACTATGTTATTCATAGCTTTCAGTCACGTGACTCATGCACAGCCCCGGCAGGCAAAGCATTTGCTCCAAACACAGCTAACACATGACACTCAATGGAGCTGCAGCACAGAGGAGTGAATTTCCTATCTATTCCAAGACAGGAACATTTAAATCACCACTCAGCAGAAGAAATAAAAGGTATGAGAGCAAACTGCAAATTTTGAGCAGCTGCGATTCTCAGATGTTATTTTCCACCACTAAAAAAAGCCAAGTTCCTTCCAGAGCTCAACTGTGGTGATGTTTACATATATCTTGTAGAGAATCCCTTGCCTTACACTGCTTCCAGGATGAAAGATATATGTATTTTTGTTCTGAATGGGTCAATAATGCTGCTGGACAAGAAATTCTTCATTGTCAAAGGAAAGGTAAGTGCTAAATAGCTAACATTAACATTACTGACCTAACATTTATCTAGAGGTCTTCAATTTCAGGGTCACAGTGGTCAGTGTTCAGCGTCAGTATGACATAAATCTAATTAATAGAGCACTTTGTCAAATATCAGGTAAACCATCCCTACAGTTTAAATGATAAGCCTTTGGCAGCCTGGGCACGCTGGAAAAGGACTGGTGCGCTTCGGCCACTGCACTTGTATGGCATTGTTAGGAAAATGGTTTCATATGCAGGTGCCATGCTCTACGCATGATCACAGCTGTTAACAAACTGAGTGGCACTACATTAACCGATGAGGCCGTGTCAGAAACAGCTCTCTGGCACTTTGGTAAAAAAAAAAAAAAAGAAAAAAAAGTCACGTGAAAGCTATGAATTAGCAACAGCAATAAGTCAGCAATCTCACCTGAAATCACACAGCATAGAATGTATTCTTCCAGTATTAATGTACTGCACCTTTGTTGGTGCTTTAAGGAAATAGTTCAACCATTTGCTTATTTCCTTTCTAGGCATAGATGACAAGACTGATCACTACAGACTTTATGATAAACATGACGTTGAAGCTGGCAGTAGGTTAGCTTAGCCTAGCCCAAAGACTAGAAACAGTAAATACTGATAGCCTTTAAGTCGATGTGTGTTGATTTGCGTGTGTGTATGTTAACTTGTACAACAGACCTTTACTGCACCCAAAGTAGCTATCTGGGTCAAAATGACTCGCTCCAGGTTGACACACGTCACATTTGTCTCCAGTTACCAGCAGCTTACATGCACACACCCCTGATTCTGGATGACATGAGCCATTGACACTCCCCATTGGATCACATGCACAAGGTTGGCATCTGGTCAAAAAAGCAAACAAATACAAACAAAAGATCATGAAGACTGTTCCTTTAACAGTTCAACATTTAAATTATTTGTACACCTAGTTGGTTGAAAATATTGGACCTTTTTGACAGGCACTGTACATCCAACTTACATACTGTGCATTTTGACAATGCACAGTATGTAATTTCATTGTGTTTGGGCAGCGCATCTCCAAAAGTAGACTCTGCTTTAACTTTCTGACACACTGTTGCTGTGTTTTTCTTCAAGACCTCCTGCAGTTAGCCAAGCCAAAGCCTCGACTGTCCATATTAAATATAAATCGGAGAACTGGCCTTTTTGCTACAGTGCCTGATTTGGTCTGTAGAAAGTCCAACACTTCAAGAAAGACCACCACTAGCTTCAAACCCACCTACTATCCACCTCTTGCTGTCAAAGTAATTTTGCAGAAAGTGCATTCACCCTCAGAGATGTCAAAGTGTAGCCCCATTTACACAGCCTTTTCAAGGCGGGTTCTGTTCGCCCTTTCTCCACCTTGCCGTCTGTATAAAAGTTATGGAGGCAAGTGGGTGTTTGTGTAAATGGGAAAACCGGCAGGGCGGGTCAGGGGAGAGGAGAGATAAAATCCAAGGAATTCAACAGTATTATAACAAAATAAATATTTAAAGATATTACATTATTATTTTTTGCAGTGTAATCATTTTGTTGAGTGTTAGTGGTGAGTGCGTGACTGTGTACAGGGAACATGATAGCATCAACATTTTTAGAAAAATCCATAACTGA
Organism: Naso thynnoides; assembly: GCA_029783665.1. Lineage (NCBI taxonomy): Eukaryota > Metazoa > Chordata > Actinopteri > Acanthuriformes > Acanthuridae > Naso > Naso thynnoides. The sequence goes on from JAQLOL010000001.1 coordinate 7,401,883, forward strand.
AAAACAGATTTTTATTCCTGCACAGCCATTCTCTCGAACTTAAGTGTGGAGTTGAACTCAGATGTGAGAAAGAAATTAAGAAATATAACTAATGATAAAGAAATAAAGGAATAAGCTGACAGTCTTAAGTTTCACTTTCATTTTCTGGTGGCAACAGACAAACAGAGGTGAAAAATAGTCAGGTGGAGAGAAGTCTGCTTAACTGTGGACACCTGTGTGAAAACTCATCCTTTCTCCTTTGTTTTTTAGAAATCATAAAACGTGTACACGGCGAAAATTGCAAACTGTGAACATGTGGAGATTTTTGCACACATACACACTCCTACTTTGATGAGCATGTTGCACATTTTTATTGACAGGGAACATACTAAGCTCAAAGAAATTCAGACATTTTTTTTCTTTTAAGATTGTATTACATTATTAGTGTCCAAGTTTTCGGACAGTTTTGGTTAGGGTAAGGGGGCTAAAGAGTGCATTATGTAAATGAGGGTCCTCACAAGTGCAAAAGTGCAAATGTGTGTGTATGTGTGTGTGTTTATTTGTGTGTGCGCGCTTCTGACAGCGTATGCGTCTGGGTCACCAGTGTAGTGTTACCCTCACTGGGCCGGGGCAGCGGGTGATCATCCGGCCAGCCACCTCACACCTTTACACACAGTCACACGCACACACAAACACACACACACACACACATGGTCACATCATATGTGCAACACAAGCTGCTTGTTGGAAGATGTTTGGCTCACACTCACACTGACACACGCACACTATACACCAACAGAGAGAGCAACACTTTGTAACCTTATTACTATCACACACACACAAACACACACACAATCAATGGGTGCTTTTCTTTCTTACACAAACTGTACTTACATGATCACTCTCTCTTCCACTCCCTCTCTCTCTCTCTCTCTCTCTCACACACACACACACACACAGCTACACTTTCTTTATTGCTGTGTGAAAAGCCACAGCCTCTTAACGAGCCGCAAATTTGTCCTGTCAACTGGTGCTCACACACACAGACAGACACCAACACTCAAAAACACACAGGTGCAAATACACACATACTCACAAATGCCATAGTGACTCGACCTTCACTCCATTCCCAAGGAGAAAGAAAACACCAAACTCACACCCATTCACTCCATTTTCATCTGCCTCTGAGTACAGTATGTGTGTGTTAAAAGAGTTATTTGTGTGTATTTAGTGAGGTACAGCATGCAAATGCAAACAAACATTTAACAGTGACATGTGGGGAATTGCTAATAAAACAACATAAAATCACCATGCATCCTTTTATAACTGTAGAAATTCATTTAAAGATTTTCTGGTCTCAATATAACTAACTATATGTTATTGTTTTTGAACATTACATACATAATCCCTCATAATAAAATTACATGTGACTGATTGTGTGTATATATCAATACTTAATCCCTCCAGAGAGAATTGTCATTATAAATTCCTGTGATGAGGGGAACAATGGTCAGCATTTCTTTGACCTGGTTCTCCATAGAGACACATAGAGACACAGGACTACGTCTTCAGCCAAATGCTCACACATCAATTTGTGTGTGTAAATTCATTTGTGTAAAGTGTATTGATTGAAGGGGGAGGATAAATTACTTGATGACATTTAGATGGAGAAATCCTTATTATGGAGTGACTCTAGGCACAAGAGAAGCATTCAGAAGTAATAACTGAAGACTTTATTTGTCATTTTTCCTGTACATAGAAAAAAAAAGAGACAAGAAGAAAAGAAATAAGTGAAGAAAGGAATACAGGAATAGAGAGAGAGAGAGTATAAACTTGCTGCCCTGGTACAAACAACAAGTTAAATCTTGCCTTTACAAGACGCAAGTCTGTGACCAAACCATTAAATCATCAATTTTTCTTTCTTCTCTCATACTTTAAATACTCGACTTTTTCTTCCCATCCTTAACCTCTCCGTAAGGTTAAGTCTTTATCACTCCAATGTTTTCTCTCCCTTCCTCTATCATCCCATCCCTCTCTCCTGTGAGCAGATCTTAGCCACAGCCTGAACACTGGGGAACACAGCTATCAGGCAAGGTCAGCTAGCACAGAGTCAAACTGTTTGTGGATCATCCACCTGCTATGACACCCTGTTGAGGGAAGGTTGTGCCAGTAACCAGTATTGCACATGATGTAACATGTAGGGTTATATTTGTGTAAGTGTTTTAAGTTGTGCGTGCGTGTGTGTGCGTGTGTGTGTGTTAATTTGTGTGCGAGATAGCCTGCAGGCAGCGACATGAGCGGTAAAGGTCAAAGCGGCTCTTAACTCATGTAAGTCATATGTCTGCCAAGCAATCTGCAAACGATCTTTACAAAGACTGCACCTGCTGGTGTGTTTGCTTGTAGATGAAGCCACATGTGTTTGTGTGTGTATGTGAGTGTATGTGTATGTGTAGGTGTTGCATGTAATACATAAAAGCTTTATAGGATGAACAATCAACAGTAATGGTTTTCATCTGTGTATGTTTTTGTTTTTTGTGGGTTACCTGCCCAGGCCAGGGTTAAATCCGAAGAACATCTCGCGACACTGGTCACAGCGCCGCCCTCCCACTGAGGGATGCGTACACACACACTGTCCCGTCTGGCTCTCACAACCACGCTGCGAAGCTCCCATGGGATGGCAGTCACACTCTGCACACACACTCTGATCTGGGGAGAGGTAGAAGCCTATACAGAGAAAAACATAAAATATAGCAGAGTTACAACTCTGATAGCTCGTCTATCACTTAATTAATCTTTTCATCTGCCTCCAAGTGTATTCTGTTTCTTCCGTCTTTGGTTCTTTCTTTCCCTCCTTCCTTCCTTTTCTATTGCCTTCATTTTCTAAAGGCAAAAAAATCAAATCCCCATGATGATTACTCAAGTCACAGCTCACAACATCAGTTCTTTTACTTCCGAGATGTTGAAATGTTTTTATATTTGATGTGACAAATTTCATATGCAGCTGCATATTAAATGACCAGTACATGGTTTACAATCGTACACTGTAGTGTATGCTTGAAATAATTCTTCATAATAAACAAATTATATTCTATACAATGGGCTGAAAAAAATACATATATTTATTTTATATACTATAAATAAGCCATCATACATGGTGCATATTCTGTGTCTACATTTAAGTCTAATGTATTCTTTTTGGACATCATACGATTATTATAATTTATAGCATACATATAAATAGAAAATAGTGAAACAAGATTGCAGCCTGGTACAATTTTGAGAATTATGTCCCTCCTAATAAGCATCAGAGGGTGTTGCCATTTATTAGTAATAAAATTTAACACAAAGCCAATAAGTGTGTGTGAGGTTATATTAAGCACTCTGGGCTCAATTCGTTTTTCTTTCTCAAGGCTAATAGCAGCTAATAAACAAATTAGAAATTCTATTTAGCCTTCAACAGCAAATTATCAGTGGCATAAATACCATATCATGAACTGGCAGTTCAGGAAATCATGAGGGGCCATTTGTACGAATGCAGCTTAACAAATACAATGAAATAATGGAATAAAAAGAAAACATAATCAACTGTGTTGTAGTGAAGCACCGAATATTGACTCTATTGGATTTTTATTTATTATTCTGTTTCCTCTTTTACTCTTTTTAACAACATTCCATCAATGCATCCATTCACAACTTGTTTTAGAGTACACCTGGCTATGCAGTTGGTTCATCACCATTACTGACACAATACAACATCTGTTCTCGTCCCGTAAGACTAACCAAACATAACAATACACACACAAAGAGAATGATGAGGTAATGCACACACAGAAGTTAAAGTGACTTGAGTGAGTAAAGCAATCTTTGTCCTCTGTGGGGCTGCTGTTGGGACCTGGCTCTAACAGGACAATCACTGAGTGGAGATCTGGCAGAAGGCATGCAACAAAACACACACAAAGAAACAAACACCAAAGGTCTGGAGAACCAAGTGTTATTCCTCACAACTTTCCTCAACCATTTCTGGGTTGTCTGATCTTTGGGTAACTCACTACTTTTTAATTTATCCAATCAATTCTAAACTTTCTTGTTCATCATAAATCATCATTTTATTATTTCAATCACAGATGCAAGATGCCTACCTCTTCACTCGGCTGAATCTTTGTTAAGGTGCTGGAGGTAAAGTGTCCAAACTGAGAGAGGAGATTTCCACACACTTAGATCCATGTAATATTTCACTTTAGACTTCAAAGTGAAATACTGCATGGATCTAAGTGTGCAGAAATCTCCTCTCATTATTTAAATCACACTCACCTGGTCGGCAGCTGCTGCAGTCCTGTCCATAGCGTGTGGGCAGACAAACACACTGGCCTGTGGTGCTGTCACATACTGACCCCGCCACTGTACCTCTGGGGTCACAGACACATGGTACACAGCCCTGGGACAATTCCTCTGATAGGACATAAAACAACACAAGGAAGCAGAATAGATTCAGACTTTTACTTTCAAACTGTCAGCATTTACACAACAACATAGAAACTTAACACAACAAAAACAAATCATCTCCTCTATCAAAAGCCCTGACATGATGTAATTATTGGCATTTTGTGCGTCTGTATGAGCCCTGTAGGTTACGAAAACACATTAATGACTTTCATTTTATTTCAGTTGTAGTAACTATGCTACCTCTTAACTGACCTGTGTGCATAAGTCCATTATAAAGTGACTAATTAGCTCTAGAGGACTTGATTTACCCTTTACTTTCCCAAGGACAATACAGCATCTGGTTGAAAGTAGTTAAACAAAAGATGGACGTGTGGCTGATTATATTGTTCAGTTATAGGTGGAGTTGTACAACCAGTCAGGTTCTTACTATTTGACACCAACAGAAGAAACAATGTGGGTTTTCTGTTACTATTTGCTAACTGTCAGCAATGCTAAATGATAAAAAACATTTTTCGTTGCTTATTCATGGCAGGAGTGACAGGAGCAAAATCGCCCAAGAACCTTGGACAAAAGGATGAATGTGGCCTGGTTGATGTTTTCAAAGCTTTCGGAAACAAAATCTGATTGGCTCCTTACTCTGGAGGTATAAACTTCTGTTATAGTAGTTGTGGGCACAGTTGGTACACTGCGCGCCCTCCACCCCTTCTCTGCATGGGCACTGTCCGGTCCACATATTGCATACACCCTCTGGCACAGTGCCATGGATGTCACATGCACACGGCAGACAGCCCAGGGAGTTTCGCTGTTCCAGGGTGTGGTAACCATGACGACAAGAGTCACAGAAATGGCCTTCCACATGTTCCTAAAAACAAGAAAGGAGAGCGGATGGGAGGGACAGCGGGCAGAGAGATGATTCAGTGCGCTGGATGAACTATTAATGAAGTGTCATGATAACATTATAGTGACTTAAATGTTCACAAATCCCCCTCAGACAATAAACTGTTGCCTCTGACACTGGAGCTGTAAACATATTTGCTTTTGTTGATCAGAGGTAGGAATGTTAACGACTCAATATTTTGTGAGTCGACATGTCAGAAGCATGAGTCAACAAATCGATCCAATTTTTTTTTTTTTTTTTTTTGCAGCTGCAGTTGTGGTGCTGAAAAGAAAGTGCAAACAGCACCCGCTCTGCTGCACTCACAACAACTTTTGTCCGAATACTGATGCAAAATAAACACTGATAAAATGTTGCTTACAGCTTGTACTTCTCACTCTTCAACACAATGAAGTATCGTCGGAAAGGTGCTGTAGATTACCATTGGTTTAGCCATTTATCCAGCTTTGTCATCAGTTTACTGTTGAGAAAACCAACCCGAAACTAACTTCATTGTAGTGCTCAAGTTGAGGAAATGCCGCGAATAAAAGCAAACAGGGGTATTCTCCTTTTGTTAGCCAGGAAACAGAAACTCTATCAACCTCTGTCTGTTGCTCGCCTCTTTAGGAAATTTAAACAAAGTTAACTTTCCTTCATTCACACCCGGAAAAACACATTATTGGAGCCACCTCTAACAACGTGCTCATGTTGTTAATAATGAAGCAGAGCACAGCGGTGTCAGAAAGGCAGGGTGAGGTGGGCAGGGACAGCCCTGCGTATAGCGAGGGAGAAGGCGAGTGTGAAGCCTATTCACAATTAAACCCACAGCAGAGAAAAAACCCTCTCTGCTGACGAGGATGTGATGGGGATGCTCAGGTAGTTTTCAGCCAAGACGGACAGTTTCTTGTGCCCCAATTTTTCAGTTTCTATTTTTAGAATCAACATGAGTATGTGTTGAAAATCGGTCATTGAGTGGTTATATTGTTAATATCTTTAATCAGAGGCAACCTTGGAGTTAGAAATGGATTTACAAATTTTACAAACAGGCAGCTGTGTTCACAATTATAAATCTTGACTGATAATTCAAATAATAAATAATGATTTATAAAGAAGTGGATGGAAAAACAAACACAAAAACAAACATTTTATTTTCTGGCTTAGAAAACCATATTCAGCATACATCTTCTTTTTCTAATGATAGCATTTAGCATTAGACACAATATAAAAGTTAATTCTTGCACATCTCCTACAACTGCCATTTGTGTTTACTGTAATTTGAAAAAGTTTACTTTTTTTTTTTACTCTGAATATTTATTTATTCCTTAGCCATGCATACTAATATTCTCCCCATATGTTTTGACAATATGTAACAGCTATTTACTGGTCAGTGTCAATTTCATGCCAGTAGCGGTGTAGTCCTTTGTTTTTTTCAATACGAAACAGTATGCATATCGTTAAACACATCTGTTACAGCACAATCAGCTTTGGTTAACATTAAAGTAAGGACTGACAATAAGAAATATATTTAAGAAAGAAAATAAATTGTAATTTTTTAACTTGCCTTACACACACACTGTCCTGTGTGAGGATCACAGTCCGTCCCCGGGACTGTCCCTTCTTGTGAGCAGTTGCAGGGGGCACAGGATCCCTCCAGTCTTAAACCATATGAACCCCTGCCACAAGAGTCACAGCGCCGTCCCCCCACCCCAGGCTTACATTCACACTTTCCTCCCTCAGGCTCACAGAATGGACTGAGGGAACCCAGGGGGTCGCAGTCACATGGGACACAGCCGTCCGGGTGGGACAGGTTCCAATAACCAAACTCACAGCGGTCACAAGAGAGACCTGGAGAGAAACCATTAAAAGACAGAGAGAAAGAGAGACACTGCTTTAAAGAAATGTTCAGGACAAGACAAAGACAGAGACAAGCTGAGAGAACAAGGAAGAAATAGGCATAATAAAAGGGACCATTTGCTTGGTCACAAACCAGCATTTAGTGACTCTATTTGTGGTTGTGCGTGTGTGTTTGTCCGTGTGTGTGTGTGTGTGTGTGTGTGTGTGTGTGTGTGTGTGTGTGTGTGCGCACGCGTGAGTGTGTGTGTGACAGAGAGAGCACAAGAAAGCAAGAGAAAAAGTGGGTGAGTGTATAAAACTGCCATCATTAGGGCCAGGCCCTCTACATATGATGGATCACTCACCTAAGGCCAAACACTTAATTTCACTGAGCGAGAAAATAAATAAATTAAGCAACTACAAGAAAAGAATGGAGGGAAAGAAAAAGAGAAGAGGGAGGGATGGATGGAAAGATGGATGGTAGTTGTATAAAAATACTACTGAATTACCATCAGGTGTAAAAACAAGAAAATGTGAGTTCTGTTCATGAAAAAATCTGGACTTTTAAGTATGTAAAGAAGTATATTTTTCCTGATTATTTAATCTTTAAATCTTAATCATAAACATGTCTCAAGATTTTGTCTTGTAAACAGACAATTCAGGAAATCTAAAAATGCAAAAATGCTGTTTTTTTAAGAGCTAATTGTGAACACTTAAGGTCATCCTTACTTTAAAGTAAGTATCAAGTATCTCTTAATATTTTCTGTGCCAATAGGAGCTATGCAGTAAAACATGCAAATGAACTGAATAACAGTTTCACCTCGGTTATTGCTCTTTCTTTATTCATGCATTCAATTATTTCTCCTAAATTTAGGATAACTTGCGTTAGCATAACATTTTATTCTAACAGTGAACCAAATAATTATTTTAAATGATCTTTCTTCTGTTATTTTTATTCTATAGCAACAAGGTTTTGTGGCTACAGCACCAGTGCTCGGCTATAAGGCTAGTTAAACTATGATTTGCAGTGTGAGCGAGCAGGGCTTATTTGAATATGCCATACGTATTCCATGACAGGCAATCTGTCCCTAAATGGATGCCTGGGGGCAACGCAGTCACCACATCCGTTTATGAGAGAGCGTGTGTTCCTATGTGGGTGGGTGTGAATGTGTGTGTATGTGTGTGCAACATACATTCTTGAGAGCAAACCCTTTACGCCTGTGTTAGTGCACCTAACTGTGTGTGTGTGTGTGTGTGTGTGTGTGTGTGTGTGTGTGTGTGTGTGTGTGTGTGCACCTGTGTGAGTCTGTGTGTGTCCCACTCAGTGTGCGGCAGACACTTGGCATTTCCCCTGGTCTGCCCACTTTAATGATTTTATAGATATGAATGTATTTCTCTCCATAGATCATATTTCATTATGCCACATTAAAGTATGTCCGTGCACACGTGGGTTGAGGTGTGCATGCAAGTGTGAGTGAGCTGGTGGTAAATATGCACGCTGACAAAATGATGCTTGCAATCCTAACAATGCCGTGATACAGTATATTGAACTCAGTAAGATTTTTTTTCTATAAAACTGAACAAGAGTCTTTCACTCATAATAAAGCAGTAGCTGGCAAAGTAAAATTATTTTGTATTTACATTTTGAACATGAGTAACATTTGTAAATCCTATTTTTGTTTTCTCTTGTGTTATTCAAATACGAGGTCGAACAAACCCAATAACAGAAACAACTGAGAAGATTAGAGAAAAGAGAAGAAAAAGAGAGAGAAGTAAGACAGCAACCAAAAGCAAAGAAAAGTAAAACATTTGAGAATAGAGTGTGTTAGAAGATGTTAGATCAAGACAGAAAGGAGGTACTTTCACGTGCATGTATGCACACATGCATATATGTGTATATATGTGTGTGTGTGTGTGTGTTTTCGGGACATGGCCCAGCCCTTTTATCAGTAGCCAGCTGGTTAACAGGCTCATGCATCACCATTTCAAACACTATTATGTACACACTGCACTCTGGCACCTTGTTATGAGTGTGCATGTGTGTCTGCATGTGTGTATTTGTGTCTGTGTGCACACATTTCAATTCCATCCCTCTGAAGCGTGCCTGCCATTGCTCTACTCAAAGTATCAGCTTGGCGGTAATAAATTGCCATAATCAAATCTCATTTCTGAAAAATACCTGTGGGAGCAACCAAACAAACAAGGACAGGAAAAAAAAAAAACGAATGTGGGTCTTGTAAGAAGGAGTGTGAAAATACAAGGGGCTGCAGCAGTTTGTTTTAATCAACTTGGCATTGAATTAGAGAATTAAATACCAGCTTAGTCCTTGATGGCATGCATGCTCGCACACACACACACACGCACACACAGAAATGTTAACGCACACATGCGAAGAAACTCAATACGTACATTTGGCAAAGACAAAAGTAGATGAACACACGTTTACATTAAGACTCTCCCTGTCTACATACATAACCATAAGCAGACACCCTTACACACATTTACAAGCTCACATACACATGCTTGCCCTCACACGCACAACCGCGGACCCTTGATAGCGGGGCTTAGCAATAACCATGATGCGTCGAGTTGAGGAGCGTTGGCCGGCTTTGCATTTCATACGAGCTTGCTCTTCAAAGACACACAGGGGAGAGAGTGAAACCATTTATCACAAAGAGAAGCCCAACGGCTGGAAGCACCGCCAGCAGAAAAGCCTGTTTATTTTGGCTGGCAAAACACTTTGGGATATGAATGTCTGTGCGCTTACACCCATGTGCGTACACACGTCTGATTTGGTGTGTGCACCCATTATATCCACTTTTGCTTCTGTGCGCGCCCCAAAGGCCAGCTGCGCCTATCTATTAATTAAGATGCCATCACTGGACAATTAAACAGAGTAACTGTTCAAATGAAAAGCTAGGTATCAGCAAAGTATTTGGGGACATTTTGCAATAGAAACTATTCGGAGTGGTGTGCTGGGGTTTGCCAAACTATTAAATATGTCATCAAAGTAAACACAAAAACAAGAATTTCAGAGAATACAAACTTAAAAATCAAGTTTTCTCCACTATTTGTCAGAGGTTTGTTTACCTGTGACATGGGGTTTGCACTGGCACTGTCCTGTGTCCTGATTGCAACTGGAAACTCTTCCTGCAGAGTTGCTGATGATGCCTGTTTCATTGCAGTTACAGCGGGTGCAGCCATTTGGATTTGAGGCTTTAAGACCGTACCAGCCAGGCAAACAGTCTGCACACTGACGACCTGTAACTGCAACCTTACATTGACAATGACCTCCAACCTGGAGAGAGAGAGGGGAAAAGGCTGTCAGCTGAGCTAAACACATTCAAGTCATCATCAGGTTACAAGAGTAGGGCTGGGCGATATGGCCTAAAAATAATACCTTGATATATTTATGCTGTCTCGATCCACCATGTATATCTCAATATTTTAAATTCTCCTCTGAATCACTCACTCACACTTTTGATGCATAAAATGACACCAGTATGATGGTTCACGTTCCTATTTATAATATATTCATTAGTGGTTTCTATTGGATTTTCTTTTTTTTTAAATTTAATTTGCATGCAAAAAGGGGAAAAAACTGACCCTCCCCTCCCTTCAACCTCTCTCTGGCAGTCTCATACCAGCAGAAGCTGCACTCAGACAGTGAGTGAGTATGTAAAAACAGTGGTGACAGAAGTTTTCATGGACCATTTTTGTAAGAGTCAAAATGGTTAGAGAAGCATTCAGTAAAAATAAAAGTCACTCTGTAACATTAGTTGGTCGGATGAGCCTGTTGTAGGTATTGAGCTCAGGCTCCGCGCTCTCTTCTCTCACACACAACACATGCTGAAGTAATAGCCACAAATATTTTTCTACAAAACGACACAGGACAGCATCCTGATCCTCTGACACATTTACGCAAAGTACCGACAATTAATGGAGTGATGACATAACGTTATTAGCCCACTAAAATAGTTAACATAACTTTGGGTGCTTACGTTCAGAGCACTGTAACGTTAGTTCCCTCCCCTTACACGATAAAATAAGATCATCCTTTATTAGCTTGACACCAGAGAAACTGCGCTGAACAGCAACAGTGCAGTGGATGGCAGAGACGAAGCAGTGCACTAGTAAGAAAAACTTAACAAATGATAAGTAAACACGGAGTGAGCAGCAGCAACACTTTGTGCTGTCGCTGGCCTCTCTTCCCTCTGCTACTGATACAAAACACGCAGGAGAGTTTTCTGGATGGATGGGGGAGTGAGCTGTATGCTGTGAGAGGGCATTAGAGGAGAGCAAGAGAAGTGAAACTCCAGAGCCAATTACAGGCTGACAGCTTAAAACATTTAGATGTCAAATTATACTTGATGTTAGAAATATAGCCGTTCACTACATGGCATGTGGAAAAAATCTCAATATATCGCATATACTCGATATATTGCCCAGCCCTATTTAGATAGTTTGACTGATCATCAACAACTTGCTGTTTGTGTTAGTGTGTGTACCTGCGCGCACTCCATGCTGCCATTAACTGTTCCAGCAGTGTGACAGTTGCAAGGCTGACACACATCAAGTGAAGCAGGATCCGATTCCTCCAGCCTGAAAAATCCACTGATACACAGCTGACAGTTCTTACCTGATAGTGTCAGAGACAGAAACAGGGTAAGACGGGGGTCAAGAAAAATATAAGAAAACACAGAAACCTCAGAAAGATTCAGAGAGACCTTAATGTTTCAAAATTCAGGTTTCACCCTCATGAAAATCTGACTGAAACAAACACATGCCAAACAGCCTGAAACACTTCATGACCACTGACATCACTCCTAATCAACATCACAATAGACAAAAAGTGATAACTTTTAACATTAACTGTGAGTTCAGACCAAAAGCTTCAAAATGGCCTGTGGTCACTGGCATCGCACTTCTAGCAGGCGCTTGCAGGAGGCAGACAAAGGGGCAGGGTTTTCAAGCTGTGCTGCAGATATGCCCGTGTGCGCAGACCGGCTGTGGACTTTACAAGGATGAAAAAATATACTATTTTTCATGTTTTCACAATATATTAATCATGTCTTTCATTATAAAATTGAAATAACACTCAAATCACAACTACATAGCTCTTACGAGTCTTTCATTATATGAATTTATCCTCGTCTTCATGAAGAGGCTGACTGCACGTAGGATCGTTGAAAAATGTGATTGTTTATTTACAGAGACGTTCAAAAATCACCAAAGACACGTCGTACAGCCCCGGGAAACCAGACACCGCCATGATCAGTTTTTCCTCGTACTTCTACTACTTGTTTTCTCCTCATCTTCATCTTATTCTTCTTCGTCCTCTTCTCCTTCTTATTATCTTGCTATGGGAATCCTGGTCTGCAATTGGCTGCTGCTTTAGCATTGTCGCTGCTCATTTGCATAAAGTTGAGCTCCTCTCAACTTCAAATCGATGCTCTGGTCGCTGACATTGCGCTGCTAACTGCTGCTGAGGCGCCAGATGCCCCTCGTTGCCAGTGTTCACCGAAAATGAACGGCTGCCCGCTGCTGATGATGCTCACGAAGCTTTTGGTCTGAACTCACAGTAAGGATTAGGGAGTCAACAAACATGATCTATATTTGATGATATTTTTAGTTGATTTAAATCATAGCCTCTCGATTGTTTCAATGATGATTAAGAAAAATCTGGTCAGTGATTGTTTCAAGGGCTTAAACATTAAAGTTTGATTAAGAAAAATAATTTTTTTATTGTATTCATTTAGTTTTTATAAAATGTAAAAGGATACTTGGTTAACATATGTTCCTGTACCTGTGGTGTTACGCATGCAGTTGTCACAGACACCTCCTCCTCCTCGATAGTGCTCACTTGGGTGTTCATCAGCTGTGACATCATAATGACAGGAGAGGGCGTGACCGTGACACTGGCAGGACCGGCAGTTTAGAGGCTGGAGCTGGTCACCTGACCTGAATGGCTTGTCATTGTAGAGGGGCGCACAGCGCTGGCACTGTAGAAAACAGTTACATTTTGTGTATGAAGATAAACATACATTTCTTTATTTATACTGTAAAACACATTGTATGGATCTGCTGCCAAAGTTGTTATTAGAATAAAGGCAGCTTAAACTTCTTATGATTATTATAATTTTGTCATTTATCTGGACAAATATAAATATTTCTAATTATTTCATCTATACTTGGGACCTTTATATGTATTTTCAATACAATTCCTATTTAAATCATCTTTATTTTTGTGTGTTTATATCTAGTATTAGCAAATGTTTTGAATGGATTTCTTTCATCATAAAACATTTAAAAGCTTGCGGATCTTTTTTACCACCTTAGTTGGCACAGATAACACATGCCACTGTCACTGAGTTGTAGATCTAAACACACAGAAAAATAGTCAGTCCACAGGTTTTTATAGATGTTATGATGTGTTTTGGAATAAATATTTTACTGGATTTGTTGATGCAGACACTTGTCATTGTAACAGGTCCATTTTTGTTGGGTTATAATCAATATGTGGACTACTACGAAGCTTCTTTGGTGAGTTAAGACTGTCTTTGTTCACTTTGTTTGTCTGACAAAAGCGTTGAAGGTGCAGTTTTAATTGTAAAGGGTCTGCATTAATCAAATCACAAGAATGAAGAAAAAGAGGTGTTGCATAAGAATATACTCAAATAGCAGTCCATGCACATTAATGGAAATATTTAAAAGGAGGCTAAGGTGCTAAGCTAACAGGAAGCAGGCATGCCCTTGAAACTGCAAGGTTTACTTTGCAGCTCTG
>JAQLOL010000001.1:7419806-7434827 GCA_029783665.1 Naso thynnoides
CAAGAAGTCAGTGTGTGTGTGTGTGTGTGTGTGTGTGTGTGTGTGTGTGTGCGCGTGTGTGGTGGACTGTGTTGCAGTAAAGGATAACATCTTATTTTCACTCTGAATGTTTCCACAAAACCTGCTGAGTGAGGAGCCTCCACTAATGGATATGTGGACATTCAGATGGCATGTCACAAGCATCTCTGTGTATGTGAGTTTGTGTGTGTGTGTGTGTGTGTGTGTGTGTGTGTGTGTGTGTGTGTGTGTGTGTGTGTGCGCGCGTGCGTGTGTTAATCTGCTGGGGCAACTCATCTTATCCTAAATGCCATGACCAATTTCACGCTCTCACTGGAAAGGTCGTGCCACTGGTGTGTGCGTGTGTGAGCATGTTTGTGTGTCAACGGCCATGTTGTGTGTATCTGAAGTTAACCCGGTTAACCCCAGCGTAGGTGAAAATCTGCTGCTGAGGCAGACTTTAGCAACAGAGATCCTGAAAAAAACACAACTTAACGTCACTGGCCATTAATATCCATCACACACACAGATGCAAACTCAGAAACACACGGAAGTTTAACAGCATCCACACAAAATGCTCACCAAACTAATGTTTCACTACTCGACTTTAACTCTGAGCCTTCAGCAGCCATGAGTTTGGATTATTTTTGCATCTTGCTGATACTGTATCTTTCTATCTGTATCCAGTGTTAGGGGTAACATGCTACTAAAGTAACTTGTTACAGTAAGAGATTACTTTTAGTAGTGACAAAATAACTAACACACTACTGTAATACAGTGATATTAACATATCCAGCAAAGCATTACCATCAGATATGACATGCTCAGCACAAACACATAATGAAATGTAACACATTAAACAAAGGGAACAATTGACTGTAACAGCCGTTAACCTAATGGTTAAAACTATAAACCAGCTCAAAAATGAGGATCACCAACATAAACCACCATGTTTTTGAAAAGACAAAAACTTGCTAAACTAACATTTGCATTTTGGAACAACAACAGCAAACTTAAAGGTACTGTAAGTGATTTATACTTTGTTTTTTTTTACATAAGTGTTAAATAGCTCCACATTCTGACAGCCATCACTGATCATAGAGTTTGGTCAGTTATGTGGCTCTCAAAGTCTTTCTGTTCTGCAGTAAATCGAAAATACATTTCTGGAATCCTCTCTCCTGATTGGACGAGAGTGGGAGTGGGATACCAGAAAATGTCTTTTCTGTGTACGGCAGAACGGAAGGCCCATGTTACTGACAAAACACTTGATATAATGTCCGTCTGAGTGTAGAGCTATTTAACACCTATTAAAAAATTAAATACCACTTACAGCACCTTTAAGGAAACATTCAGTGCACCACTTGGCAGTGCATGATGGGAAATTTGAACCTTTACTTTTCGCTCCAGCTTTCAGCAAGGGAGGTGTGAGTGTGTAGGTGTGTGTATGCACATAAGGATTAATATGGATAAATACAAAGTAGATTAATTATATACAATAGAAGCATCTTTACATGTTTGCGTATCTTATGTATCCAAGCAGGATTTAAATAGAATAACAATAATATATTATATTGTTACAATATATTGCCAATATAATACTAGTTATGCTGTTTTGGTAAAAGCTAGACAAGTTACTTAATATTGTAAATTAACTTATTCCTTTAAATGAAAGTAACTAGTAATGAGTAATATATTACATTTTGAATGAGACTTGTTTAAAACTGTCTGTTAAAACAATATTAGACAACAAAAAATACTATTTTGAACCATCAAATGACAGAAACATTGTACAACAGAAAATAGAGTGTGTGACGCAATGTACAATACAATATATGATATAGCTTTCAGACATGATTGAATCCATCAGCTGTGGAGAGACGTACAGAGACAGAGTGACAGAATGAGAGATCAAGTCTGACACAGAGTGCACAGAAGAAAGAATCAAAAGACAGAGTGAGAAAGTACGAGAGTGTGTGCGCATTTGTGAGCATGTGTGTTTAAGTGTGTGCCTGAGAGTTTAAGTGTGTGTCTTCCAAGGCCCCCGTTGATCATCTTGACACATGTCTGAGCATTTCTGTCACTTTAATGTCACTGTGGAAATTCTGCAGATTAGTACAACATCCGTCATGGTGCTAGGCCGATCCAAGTCAACAGAACACATGCAATATTAAACGCTAATATTCCCCACAGCCTTTTATGCTCCAGTATTACAGAGACAGAAGAAAGGTCCTGAATATTCACTCAGAAAGATGACATGGACAGGTTTGGGAGGAAAGTGCACGCACGCACACATGCACACACACACACACACACACCCCACATATTGCAACCTCCTTTGCACACTAAATGAGTGCGTCAGAGCGTAGTTCTTGTATTAATTTACATAAAACATAACACATACACACAAATACATTTATATCCGTATAGCTTATTTCAAATGCATCTCTCTAATACAAAGGGACTGCAGCATGTAAGTGTGAGGAGGAAAGAGACAGATTGGGAGGATGGAATGATACAAGATGGAAAGAAAAGCAGAAAAAAGAGAAGAATGAAACATGAGAAACAGAGGCAAACGGGAATGAATTAAATACTTAGAAAGCGAGGCAATAAAGAGTAAGGGGGAGTCGAGTGAAATGAAGCGCAAGACAAACAGAGAGAAAAAGAGAGCTGATTAGAGATGCATGCTGAGGGAATGTCATTGTTCTAGTCGATTTGAGACATTATTTAAACTGAAACCCCAGAGAGGAAGACAAAGTGTGTGAGAGAGAAGTGTGATCGACAAAGAGAAGTGGATGGAGGTAGAAAAGGGACCAAGAGACAGAAGGAGGAAAATGTTGTTTGTAAAAAGAAATAAAGAGGACGAGAAAAACAAAGATGATATTTTTTGTTTCAGTCCCAGGACTTAATTATTTGGTGTGTGAGTATGTGTGTGTAGAACCCCTTTCTATAATAACTTTGTATGGAATTCATGTAGGAGAAAGAAATTTTAAATGTTAGGCTGTGTGTAGGAGGATGTTTATTAGTTAAGTTTGAGTGTAAGCAAGACAAGCAATTGAACAGCTGCTGGGTGACAGTTGTACTTCTCCACTGATGTAGCCTCGCTTTGAAACATAAACACACACACACACACACACACACATGCACAAACACACACACACACACGCACACCAACACCCACACACACTCAGTAATACCCAGACGTAGGTGTATGAATGATACATAAGTGGTGAATAATGCAGGCTGTCCTGTGCTATAGTGAGGTGGAGCAGTCATTCTGAACTTTTCACTGCTGAGCGACTCGAGGCTTTGTTGGGGTGATGCCTACTATTACCTGGCAAGTTGTATTAGCTTTGTTGCGAGCAAAGGCCTGGTCCTAAGGCAGCAGTTAACATCAAACTGGACTGAAATCAAATTGGAAGCTTACATTCAGCAGCAAACCAGAGTGTGAATAATCGCTGTGGCATCATACTTTTGGTTTCACTGGGGATGCCACTGGTGGTGCAAGAGGATTAAAGAGGTAACTGTGACCAGAGACAAACACAATCAAGCGTAAAAAGAAATAAGACACTTTTGACTTCAAAACAATTTAGCCAATCATACTTTATGACCTTTTTACCTCTCCTACTGTATCATTTTGTCACATAAAAAAAAAACAAAACGTTTTTTATAGTCAGCATTCAGACAGCTCAGTTAAAGGCTTTTCAGGCTTTTATCTACATATTAAGGAAATGGGTAAAACAAAAAAGGGGCAGGCTGTGGCAGACACCACATATTCAGTTATCATAAATCACACAACCCGTACGGGAGTCCTGCGGCAACAGGGCTGACTTCAGCTGTCACTTATTTACAACTTTGACACTGTGTACTGCCTTATTTAGCAGCCTGGTGGCACTGAAAGATGTTGAATAATCAAAATGTCAGGTTTAAAATGCAGAGCCACTTGCACTACTCATATAAAGCATGTTTCAAAATCACTGCAGTAAATGGCAATTAAGATTTTTTGGCAGCAAATGAGAAATAAAACACTAGAATGAAACTGCACAAAAAAGAAGAAAATTATTCTAATCAGGATAAAGATTCTCAAAACTTTGTGTGCATGCGTGTGTGTGTGTGTGTGTGTTATTTATTAGAGAAGGCCTCTCTATGTTGTTAAAAAGGAAACTGCTTAATTAAGACCAGGAGGAGGTTCTCCCCATGGGGGATTCCTCTGTGCTGTGCTGTGTGTCAGTGTGTGTGTGTGTGTGTAGCTGATGCAAAATATCTGGATCTAATGCTGATATTGATAATGGGGAACAAAAATCCCCAGAAAAAGAGAAGCTGTGTAATAATCCAGTCTACCCAGTGTCTAAATAGTTAAAACATGTCTTGGACACCGTGATGCTCATGTAACTTCACTACACATTGTGCACAGAACGCAGTGTGTGAGGTCCACTACAAATGAGGTTACCACTACAAGCTTTTGTGATCACATGTTTGTTACTCACATTGTTTCCCTCTGTGTGGCTCTCAGGCAGGCACAGACAGCGGAAGGGTGTCACACCAGTGTCGCAGTGGTCAGCATGACCGTGACACTCACATCTGGCCAGATGACGCAGAAGGAGAGAAAGAGAGATGGGTAAACACACTGAGAGGACCTCTTTTTTTTTTTTTTTTTTTTTTTTACAAGGAAACAAACAAAAACACATGCAAGCAAACAACATGACAACAGCTCTCCCTCCTTATAAGTTTCTACTGATCAGCTCTTCCATCCCTGTCTATGAAACAGCAGTAGTGCCATTAGAAAGATCCCATTCAACATTTATAAATGCCATCCTGAGAATTATCAGAGCACATAACAGATAGCAGACAGGCCTCTCTCTCTCTCTCTCTCTCTCTCTCTCTCTCTCTCTTTCTCTCTCTCATTATTTCACACTTTCTGTGGTACTGGCTATATCAAGTCTGAAGAATGTAAGCACTTAATATTTTCCCTTTTTCTTATCAAATTTAGAGTCATTTTGTGAATTATTTATGATTTCTATGAGCCTATAAGTCTTAACTTAATTGCCTTTGTGATTTAGCAATAATTCACTGATTCACTGAAGTAAAACTTGACAAAAATGACAGATTGATATACTGCTTATATACCCCAGCCAGATATGTACAGGTATTCAAGTTAATGTATTTAAACTACTATTTCTTTTGAGTTTTGTGATTTGTATTTTGCTGGGTACTAAGAAATGTGATGTAACTTGTAGCAAATACAAAACACTTATGTTTGTGTATTTGAAAAGTGTGAAATAGGCAATTAAATATGTATTCTCATTCTCAAATAAACCATATCCTTATCCCCGCGTTTATACTGTAGAGAAAATGTGTAAGAATTGTTTAGTGCAAATTTCTCCTCAGATAAAGGTAAGTAATCAAAATATCATGTGAGCCACCCTAATGAAACAAAAATACAACAGAACAGAAAACATTAAAAGAGAAATTAGCAAACCTATGTGCACTAGAACTGGAAAGTAAATACTCCTTTCTCTATATAAATACTTACAAGTTTTATTAAAAGATAATATTCCTAGCCACAAGGTCATGCAGTAACATAATGCAAGAGGGACTTTGTTCTTATATAAAGGATAAGCAACGCTCATGAGTGCAGAAATACACATAGTCACACATACAGAACTTATGACCGTACTCTCTCTTCCCAACATGCCTATTTACATGCTTTATAAAGAATGAGGAGAGGAGAGATGGAGAGATGGAATAAAATATAAAGATGGGGGGAGAGAGGGAGGGATGAAGACTGCACAGATGAGATTTCAGCAGCTCTAAATCTCTATTTCTTCTACTTCACTGTAAGCGACTAATTAAAACAGCTTAGAGGGAGGGGGAGGGAGAGAAAGAGTTAGAGATGATTGCCTCCTGCATAATCCTATAATTACCACAGTCATAAAAAACAGTCACTCTGTCAGTCTAATGAAGAGATGTGTTCACAATTACTCTAAGAAAGCTCCGCCGACACACAACAGTCTGTGTCAAATATTTTTCGAGATGTCGAAGTGTGCTCGCACATTTTTTACAAATCGACTCTGAGTAGTGTTTCTTTCAACCAATTACACAACTTACATACAATTTTGACAAGTGACAGAAGCAATGAACAAAATTGGATTTATGCTGCATATGGTGGTTCCCCGACATTAATTAGTGAAATTGCTAACACTTCCAGAAGTATGTGCAGGCACTCAAATTCAGTTATGCCTGATTATGCCAGAATTTCATTTTATTATTAATTTATTAAATAAGAAGAAAACAGCCACACTGCCAAAGTGCGGCCATTTCTGTCTATGAGCGATACTGAGAGACTAATGCATGCTTTTATATCAACAAGACTGTAATGCTCTCCTTTCTGCTCTACTAAAAACTGTTATCATTCAGCTACAACAGATTAAAAAGTCTGTTCCCAAGTGCAGACTAGGACCAAAAGGAGAGAACACAGTACACCTGTTATAAATTCTTTACATTTGTTTTACCTGTTATTTTCGTATTGATTTTAAAATTCTTTGGCTTACTTTTAAAGCACTACATAGTCTTGTACCAGCAATCATTTCTGACAAGCTCACAGTGTATGAACCAGCACAGCCCCTCAGATCCTCTGGCCCAGGTCTTTTATTTGTTCCAAAGTCCAGGACTAAAAGTTTTGGTGAGTCAGCTTTTAGTTCTAATGCTCCAAGTCGCTGATCAGTCTGTCAGAGGAACTGAGAACAGCTGGAAGTATCAACATTTTCTTGAAAAAATGCAAACTCAAAACCATCTCGTTCAGTCAGTCATATAAATGAGAGTGTCTCATACTTTTATTTCTCCTAGTGATTTTTTTTTGTCTTTCTTTTTTAGCCTAAACTCCACTGTGTTCTACTATCTTCACTACTATTACTTTTATTTTACGTATTCATTTTCATCTGTTTTATTTTAAGTATTTATGTCATCTGTAAATAACAATATAAATGCATTTACATATATTTTTCATATAGAGTATAGTTCATATATGGTAAAGTATTGTTTAAGGAAATTTAATCTATATAAGAATGGAAGTGGATAAATAACTAAATTTTTATCAACTAATGGAGAAGGGGTGGGATTTAGTAAGTTTACACTTCCTCCCACTCCTTTTCAAATACGTTGTATGTTTATGTATGTTTGAATGTTTATTGTATCCTTTATTTTCATTTTATTTCATTTTTTGCTTTTTGCATGTTCAAAATAAAGTCAAATCCATATCAAATCCATCTGTTTAATCTAGTTTTTATCCTGGTCTTAGAGCTTTGAGCTTTTACTGTCTAAATTCTATTCATGTTTAACATTCTTTTTACATTCCTCTTTTGGTTCTAACCTACTTTATTATTATTTTTTTATTATTTTTATTTTCTTCATTATTTTATTGCCTTTGTGCATTGATTTCTAAATTGTTAAATGGTTTAGCAGTTTTTTCTTTTTAAGAAATTTTATTGTCAGCATTTTTCCGTCTTGTTATCGACTTATCAATCTTCTGTGAAGCACTCTGAACGTCACTAACCTGTATAAAAAGTGCTATATAAATACATTTTGACTGATTGATTTTAGTATAAAAGCTATAGTTCGCTATGTTTTAGGTGTGACATTTTAAATTTCTTCACGTTCTGCAAGATGTGCCAGATTTTAATGTCCAAATAAAATCAAACACCATCAACAACTTTCCCAAACAGACAATATACATGTAGTGAAACAATGTATGAATATTTGTTATTCTTCACCTGCCACTGATGGTGATCTCGCTGATGGCATAGTATCTGTGTCGATGGTTCACCCCAGCTGCTCTGCCATGGTATTGCCCTCTCAGGTGTATTCTGACCTGGGTTGCGTGGACCATCTCCTGCAGGGCAGGGTTGTTGTAGAAGTCATTATAGCCTGGTCTCAGGTTTGGCTCTGGGGTCAGCAGGCTGAATGTGATGTTACCCCCTGAGAAGGACACGTCACTGGAACACAACAAACACAAACAAAAATCTGTATTTATTTATTAACTTACTTATGTGTAACTAAAGGATTTACAACTAAAACACAGTTGCACCTTGCAGCTAATTTAGTTAATAAGTTAAGTGTCTGATAAATATGATTATTGTTTGTTTATTAGCTGGCCTATGGCCTTCTGTCATTTAGCAAAATGTCCCCCAAAGACAGTTTAGCATCCCTGAACCACAGACTTCTTCTAAACTTTCTCTCTACCTTTGTCTTCCTGTAGGAGCCTCCTTCTCTGTCTCCACTTAATGCTAAAAGACTTATTCAGGTCACTTCTCTCATGCAGGTATATGTGTGTATGTGTGTGCGTGTGTTTATGGTCTAGTTTTATGGCATATAGAAAGAATAGTGTACACCCTATGGCACATAGTCTTCTGTAGCCACAGTCCTGTGTCTGTACATATGTATTCTGTCAGAGTTTGAAGTGTTTATGTTTTGAAAGATAAGGCGATAAAAATTCTATTCATGCCACTTAAAATACCTGTTTCCTTGGTTATCCATACATATAGACAAATGCAAAAGAATTGCTAACGGCACTCCTGGAGCAGAACTCTAATTGACTGACATGAGAACACCTGAAATGACTGAGGGGTGCTTGAGTTTATCTTTGCAGACACTTCAGCAGACTCTGAGGAGGCAATGTCTCTAACAGGATTAAAAAAAATCTTCCAAGATAAGAAACATAAATCTTGCAAGATCAGAGACAGTGGTCTTTCTGATATAATTATAAGCCACTAATGTCACGGTGTGTGTTATTACGCTGCCAATGTGAGGTTCAATTGCTCTCATGCCAATTTAACTAATATCCATGACTGTGCCAGGAAAGGTTGTATGTGATATAATTTGTCAGTCAAGTGAAAAATAAGCAATGACTTCATGATCTGTGATCTATTCATACCTGTTCTATCTAGTGCCAAGTAAGGCCTTGATACAAGCTATGCCAAGATGTAGTGTGTGAGATTATGTGTGTATGTTAATACTATGTTCCAAGTCCGGTACTCTATCTTGTGCCAATCGAAAGTCTGTTACCGGTCATGTGCCAAGGCAGTACTGTAGGTGGTCCGCTTTATAAACCAAGTCACTGCAAGACTGCCAGTGTGTGCGTGTGTGTTTGTGTGTGTGTGTGTGTGTGTGTGTGTGTGTGTGTGTGTGTGTGTGTGTGTGTGTGTTAGCTGTGTGTAAAGGGTGAGTTTCTGATTTTCTTTGACTTGTTTGTGGTTTATGTTTTGTGTGTTTTAGCACAAGCACTGGCACACAAACATGTACATGCATAAATATGGTTAATATGTTTGTGTGTGTTTATTTACTTTTGTTATTTGGTCTTGCCAGTAATTTCTGTGTAATCTCCTCTGCCTTACAGGCAATAGTCACCAAGCATGTGGTTCTGCTCTGGCGAGGATGCCCCAAACAAAACAACAGACTGAGTTTTTTACACATATAGATGAATCAATGGTTAAAATGAGACGATAAAGCTGTCACAAGGGATAACTTCATCCAGTTTATCTTTATCTGACTGATAACACAATAACAAGAACTTGTTTCAAATTTCAAAACACTTTCCTAAAAGTCAGAATATGTGTGTTTGTCCGCTCCAGTTCCCACAGGATTAATCATTCCACCTAATTTAGTAAATACTTATTATTTGTATATTTTTCAAATCAGTTGAAAAATTTTCAAAGGGTTTATAAGTGTAAAACTTAGAGGTTTTTTCCTCTTTCTATTCGTGCTTCAGCATTTCAGAAGATCTAAAAATATGTTTGTGCTTTTAATTAACGTTTTCAAATCATGTAAACAAACAAATATGTTCAGGATATAATTTTTTTGGCATACAGTCAATAATATTACAGTAAGGTAAATAATACTGACTATTTTCCACATGCTTACACACAGTAATGTACCTGGGTAGCTGCAGACAGTTGACCGAGTCTGGTCTCAGTAAAGGCCCATTGTTCTGCATTTTAAACACACTGCAGTTTCTGGCCATAAACTGCCAGTCCAACCAGGGTTGCTGTGTGGTGAAGCCAGTCTCAAGGTCACTGAGGTCAAGCCTCCGTCTTTGGATCAGAACTGAGTCAGGCAACAGGCCGCTAAACTGGACTATGACGTAAAATACCTGAGGACAAGAGCAGTACAAGTTAGCGGCATGAACAGAATTGGAGAGGCACACCTGCACAATGTAATGCATCAAAAACAACAAGCATGCAACAAATCCTACTTTGGTGAAGCTCTAAATATCTAGGATTTCTTGCAACTGTCAGAAATATTTTTCAACTCTACAGTAATTTCAAGACCATGGTAAGAGCTGGTAGTGTTTTGGATTGTATTATATTAGAGGTGTTACTAATTTTCTGCCCCCTCATGTCTGCAAATGGTACAGAGAAAATATTTAAGCATTTATCAGTTACTATATGTTGTTGTTACTGCATTTTAATGACAGGGCTAATACAGACTTATTCTTGTCTAATGGTAGATCATTTGCTCATAAATCATTTCTTGTCTTCCTGAATACAAAACTTAAAATTCTAATTCAAGGTTTTAACTGAAAACAGACAGCCCTCACTTAACACACAGACAGAATTTTCTACACACACACACACACACACACACACACACACACACACACACACACACACACACACACAAGTAGTTTCCTTTAACACATAAACCTTGTGCCTGCCTGTGTGTAGGTGTGGATATGTGTGTTCAGTGTTATCTGCCCCACTACAGTGTGGGCTTGGACACTGGGTTACACAGCAGGGAGCGCATTAAGCCACCACCACTGCGCAAACCCACACACACACCATCACACACACCCCAAACTTCACAAAGTGTCTTTTATCTGGGGACTTGAGTTGAGCTACCACGTCAGGACAGCTCCCAAAATCCTGCCTGCACTCACATACACACTTCAGAGAGAAGAGGGACCAGCCGTTTGACAGCCCCAGTGTCGACAACGACCAAATCCAGCCATCTCTCTCTCTCTCTTTCCTCCCTGTGTGTCTCCCACTGCGGTGCTTAGAAAAAGGACCAAACCACTGTTCACTGCACATACAGGTGCAAGCAGATAGATACCGTAAAGTATTTGTATCATAGCATTAAAACTGTACACTCCGCAGAGACGGAATAACTGTAGTTAGCCGAAGCCAAAGTGGCTAACACTTACTACGCAGGTAGGTTATACAATGACCTAGAATACTTTACACCTGATGGCAAATTGGCTGGGTCAACACAAGGCAGCCGACACTGGCTCACAACTTGAACCAGGGTTATTATGCAGATTCCCCGAAGCTCAGTGTTAACATGAAAGGGTGAAAAGAGTATTTTGTAATAATAATAGAATATCCAAGTCCTGATAGCAACGGGACTGTATCCTTACTAGCCCAATCTACCATCTGAAGGCAACTGAGTCTTTCAGAATAAACATATCTTCATCCACAGGTACAAGTGAGAGGTGAACTGATTTAATGATAAATTCAGTTACATCAGCCAGTTCAGTCACCACATCTTAACTCACTTGAGAGTTGCCCTCTTGGGAAAAACAAGGTGTCTACAGAATCTCTCTACATATCTCTCTATGTTGAGTTTAAGAAAATAAGAAAGACATATAAAGATCGGTTAATATACTTTGTCATTTTAGTGCAGATTTCTGTCAGTGGGTTAGAACTGTGGAATAAGTGTGAATGTCCCTGGTTGCATGTTTGTATTTTTACATGCATTACCTGGTATTGTCCATTAACCAAATCCACAGTGATGGTGACTCCTTCGTCCAGTTCCTGCGTCGTCATGATCCTAGAAAGCCATGTGGTTCCTATGTCCTGATCGTTGATGTAACTGAGTGGATGGGCATTAAGGTTGAGCCTTAAGACTCTGTCATTGGTGGTGTCCTCCACACCGCTGGGAATGCAATATCTGTTAAAAACACATTTTCTTAGGTTATATTAAATTTTTTATTGAACAAAAATGTGAGAAAATCGTTGTTCAACTGTGGAAAAACAGTAACACTAAGGGTGAAGTTTTAAAAAACTACTAAGGAATAGCAAAAGGCAGATTCATCAACATAGAAAAAATACTTGTACCTTTCAACTAAGGGGTGAACTCTGGGGTGACTGGGAGGACAGCGACACTCTGACTGGGTATGGAGCTCAGGCAGGACCCCTGAGTACACTTCCACTATTTCCCTGTTAAATCAAGAGACAGCAGAATATATTTAATGCCACACTGAAGCGCAAACAGAGTCCCATAAAAACCAGCAAACTGACTCGTAAAGGAGGGACTACTTCATTATCATATGGCACATACTACCAGTGGCCATCAAATCACAGGCGCACAAAGACACATCGATTGTCTACGTTTCTAAATACAATTGAATGCCAGCCCGCAGGTATTAAACTTTCTGTTTCATCATCTCCGAGATTTCCATGGACTGCGGCCATGGTGAGAGCACCCAAACTTTGTTGCAAGTCCTGTTAGTTAAAAACAGTAATCCAAAGTTGAAATTTTTGATGAAATCGGCAGGATAAGAGCTAGATAGCAAACTAAATGATGTGCCATAAAGTTACATTATGTTGTGTTCAAGGGCCTGTCAGTAAAGTGACTATCAGGCAAAGGTAAATAAAAATATATCAACATACGTATGCTCAAATGCATCGCAAGAAAAAAAAGATTAGCTTTTGGTGAGAAACTTGAACAAACACAGTTGTATGAATGAGAATGTGGTTTGTTTTTCCAGCAAAAATAAAACAGACACTGGAGATTGAATAATTACCTGTTTATCATTTCTGCTAAAAAAGTACTGTTGTCTCGTCTTTCCACCACATGATAGAAAAGTATCGACAGTTGTATTCATAAAGACCCAAATAGTTACAGAGTCTCGATAATGGTATAAATAAATGAAAATGAAAGATTCCCATCCTTATTCAAAAGTGAATGGTACAGACAACTATTTGTTTTACACGGTAAAAGTGAGATGTTGGAAAACTGAAATAAATATTGTTGAAATAACAGGGAAATGTATGATGTTGACTCTATTGATAGACACAGGGTTTGGCTATTGGATGCAATTTAGACATTATGCGGTTCAGACCTTTGCTGAGAGAAAATTTTAGTGACTGGACCTCTTTCAATTTTAACTGAAGACCCCTGTCGTATGACATTAAGTTCAACATAAAACTGCATTTTAGGACATATTATTTGACACAATTTACAAGCTGTGTTTTATTAAAAAATAATGAATTAAAAAAAGACCAAAAGAAGAAAAAAGACTCTTTTTCATTTAAGTTTATCTAAGCTGCTCAGTGGTCTGAGACACAAAGTGACAGTGACAATGGCACCAGTTGAAGGGCCTTTGACTGAACATTTAGTGCAAAGTGGAAAATCAAACGCATAATTTGAAAACTCAATCTTTCATTTTGTCTTTCCCCAATCTTGATGAGAGGGACTTGTAAGCTCCAAGTCCTCACTGCGGCGAGTACATCACTGGTAAGCCAAACACTAATTGCCTTTTATTGAATTCTCAGGAAAATCCTCTGGAAGCAGTATGGATCTTAAGATGCAACGATTAGCTTTCCCCCTTCTTCCAACCATCTTTCCCTTTATCACTCAATGCTGACTCTCTCCCCTCGTTGCTTTGATCCATGAAGTACTGTATTTATTTCTCTTTATTTCTAGCCCATTTTTCTTTCATTCAGTCTATCTAAAGCTATCACTTCCCTTCATATTCCTGCATTAATCATGGTTCCCTTCCATTTAACCCTTTTCTACAAGACTCAATTCCCTTTGTCGTTTTCATTTCCACCTTATTTCTCTGTATTACTCTATACAACTCACCTGTTGGTCAGAGTGGTAGGATAAAATCTAAAGTCCTGCATCCGCCCAATGAACTGATTAGACCCTGGAGAGATGAAAAGAGAGGAGAAGAGAACATAATGAAGGTGTCAATGGGTTTGCACTGAAGGCACTGAGTGAGAGGATTTCACAGTATTTAGTAGATTATCTTATCAGTTTCTTGATACCAGCAAAGTGAGGCCTGCCCACAGCTGCTTATAATGGCCTAGTTCATGATACAAAGCCAAGCAGGATCAACAACAGTCTGCATTTAATTCCACAAGAGAGCAGTAAGGTTTACAAGGACAAATTCATTAACTTGGTTATAGGCCAGGCTCAAAATAGGGCTGTCCAAGGATAACCACATATTACCAACTAGCCTCACTCATTTTCACTGACAAAAACTGTGATTCAGAGGGTCTACTCATTACTGTTTCCTGCTGAATGGTCTTTCATCCAAAGCCAAGACAATAAGATATTCAGCAGGATTTAAGTAGAACTTTCATAATACATTTATTTGCCAAATATTCCGAAGATTGTTTATTCATCATTTGGCCTAAAAGTACTTTGAGAAAAATACCCATGACACATTTCCAGAGCCCAAAGGTTTCTACACAACAGTAATCCATCATGTCAGACAAGGTGAAGCAGGAAATCTTCACATATGAGAGACCGGGCTGAACAAGTTTCATGCATCTTTCTTCAAAAATGACCCCCAAAAAATACATCAATTACCAAAACTGTTTCAGGTGGGTCTTCTGATAATTCATTAATTTATTAATCCCTTTTAATTACTATAGTAAGTGCATAAGTTAGTGTTAAAGTAAGAATATATCTAACCAGGAAAACAGGAAGAGAGAACTCTGACAAAACTGGTTGAAGCTGAGAAGAAAGGATGTGCAAAGAGGTAAATTCAAAGATGTTTGACAAGAGAAAAATGCCAAAAAGTCTCTTTATCAAACAAACATACAGTGGAATGTCTCAAACATATGGGCACAACATCCAGGTAGCCATGTGGATACTGAACTGCACACAAGAAAAACAATCAAACACATAAACACAGTCAAGCCCCCAACACATCTCCACACACAACCATACATATGTTACAATGTTGGACAGAACATAAGAGAACCACACAGATGTTGTTTCTCGTCCAAAGAGAGTCGGAGTCTT
>JAQLOL010000001.1:7436957-7450785 GCA_029783665.1 Naso thynnoides
TTAAATTAGGGCTGCAACTAACTATTATTTTAATAAACAATAAATCTGTCAATTATTTTTCCAATTAATCAATATATAGGATAAAAAATACGTTTGTATTATCCACCCCTTTATTCAAAAACAGGACATTATTTCAAATATATATATATATATATATAGGCCCTAATCAAGATGTAGAAGCTAGAGAACCAGCCATCTTTACCATTGGAGCTGAGTCCCACCCACATGGCACCATCATCGCTGATATCAGAGAGCCTGGTTGTCAGATGTTGTGTGTCAAATGGTGTTCCATCCTCCTCAAGCCCGTCCAGGAAAAGACTCACATGTCTGTCATGGACCTGCAAATCAGTCAGAGTGAGACACATGTCCGTGGTGACCACCATTAAATGGATACTGTGTCTATTTCAAGCTTTATGCAGTAAACAGTCTAAATTTTCTGTGCGAGCAAATAAAGACAAACTGTCACCAAATTGTTTATGTTATACAATGTCAACCAATCAGAATGAACCACGAGATACAACGCATTACTTTGTTTCCCTTTGAAGAGCAGCTTGAACATTTGACTAGGGTGAGGGAGGTCAAACTGCCTCATAGTGCAGTTTGTTTTTCCTGAAAATTTTATGTATATTCTTAACAACTACCATGAATCGTTTGCACCAGCTATTAGAAGGAAAAAAAATTACAGGGAGGACTAATAAAAATAAATCAACATTTACATGAAGCATCAGTTGATACTATGGAGAGTCTCTGAGCACCATTGTTGGACCTGTGTACGTAAATTTAGGGGAGCAGTCCGAGGAGCAGAAGCTGCAGTAAAGACCAAGCGGCAGGTTACTGCTGTAACACGTAATATTTTAGAGAGTGTGGCAGCTGCTCTTTGTGTGCATTTATCTACTGAAATGTATTCATGCACCATTCCTGTGTTTTTTGCATATCTATGCATGTGTGTATATGTGTGCAAGTGTGACCATGTGTGTGTGAATTACACATACGGCTAATCTTCCAGCTCATTTCCCCAGTAGCAGAAAGAGCCTCAGGCTAAACTGCCTCAGCCGCAAATTAGCTTTCTGTTTGACCAAAAATCTCCTCTCCACTCCTTTCCTCTCTCCTTTCCCGATCTGGTGCATGAATATTAAAAACTGCACAGCAGACAACACCGTCAAAGCAGAAGTGGCTCCCTTTCACATCAAACCCAGGCAAAAGGAAAGATACTTCCATAAGGGCCTCCCCCACCCAAAAAAACTTTAATGTGCCCTGTCCTACTCTTTCCCTTTACCCCATCTCCAAATCCTGTGTTTGGGAAACACACTGTGGGACCACTGATAAATGTGACTCTCGCTGTCTTACTAGAGTCGCCCTCTCCTTCTTCATCTTTCCCGCCTCTTTCCTGCTCTGGTCCTCCTTGCTTTGTCCTTTCTCCTCCTCACGAGGTCATTTGATTCCTTCACCTTTTTTCTGTTTTTAAGTTCCCTTGCCTCATTTTCATTTTCTCCCTCTCTCTCCTTATTCTTCATAACCATCTTCACTTTCTCTTCCCTCTCAGTCGACAACTCCCCCTTCTCATCTTCCTTCCTGTCTCATACCCTCATGTTTATCTTGCCCTGTCGCTCTCACTTGTTGTCAGCTCTTTAGGGAAGTTGAAAAGGTGTGAGTAGGGAAATAAGTCCAAGTCAAAAAACGCCTTTAGGGGATGAAGGCAGGCCGAGACAAGTGTCTGCCTCTCAGAGGATAGTTAAGACGCCCAGACAGACACTTTCATGATGGCTGATTGAAGACTGGCAAGCGCATGAGAGCAGAGGAGAGAGCGCAGGAGAGAATAAGAGTGAAAAAAAGAGAAGAGAAAAAAAGAGACAGGAGGGAGAAAAAGAAAAGTAAGAGAGTGGGTGTAAGAGAAGGAGCCGGGAATCTCTAAGCCAGAGCTGTGTGGCTCTTGGGGAGATGTAAGGCAGTTGTCAGGCCTGATGTAAATGAATCCTGAAGCGCTTCATCCTCCTTAGCCGCCATGCGCCCTTTTGAAACACAGCCAACTCCCCTTTGTTAGCTTTCACAAACACTTTCCCTCTGTTTTTCCTTTTCCCATCCATCTGTATATTTACCTCCTTCTTTCCTCCACCTCTCTTTGTCTCTTTTAGCCAGTGTAACTTCAGAGTTCTTGAGAACAGAGGGAAAAAATGGGTGAGGGAGTTAGAGAATTCTTTAGTGTTGATAACTAGTCTCATTTGGACTGTGTTCAGTAAGTCCAGAGATGAGGAAATGACTACTTTAAACTATCCTCTTCCTTTCCTACAGAGGAAAAGTATTCTGTGTGGGCTTTTAACTGAAGCACTTCAAGGTACCATCACTGCATGCATTTACAGGTATGTACACTACAGCTCACAAGTGTTTACTGACGACAGTTTTATGAAGTGTTCCCAAGTCTGTGTAGTAATATTTTTTTCTGCACCTATTTGTTTGACAAAGTAATGAACCTAGTTCTATTATTGCATGTAAACGACTGAGCCATTCGAGGATGTACTCTTCATACCAAATAATGAAACTATCACCTGTTACCAATGAACACGTTTACCTGTGAAATGTTGCAAACAGTTGTTTTTTGAGCATTCGAGAACTCTCTTTGTCTCATATAGCCAGCTAGAGTGCTGTGGGAAAGAGCTAGCTGCACTGATTATCAACTGTTGCAGGAGAAATAAAGCTGTGACTTGTTTGTATTTCTTTAAACCAATTTCAATAGTCCTGTGTAGCGCTAAGCTCAGAATATTGTAAAGATGTCCTTGCAAAATAATGAAAAGTATGTAACAGACGGGGAGAAAAATGCTGACTGAAACAGTGGCCCACATCTTCAAACACATAGTCACACAAAAACTTTCCCAATTTTTTGTTACCCCTGTCCCAACTTAGTTGAAACTTGTTGCTCTCATGAAATTCAGGATAAGCATATATTTTCTAAAAGCAATAACTCTAATGAGGTAAAACAATAAATATACTGTCTTGGGACTGTTTTTGACTGATTACATGTCAAAAAAGGAAACAGAAAATTAGAAATTAGAAAATTATCACAAACTTTTTAAACATATTTTTTAATTGTGTTTGCATGATAAATAATTGTGCAATCTGACAGTACAAACTGTTAAGTGTGTCACATTTTCAACACCAACAAATGTCTTGGTGTTGTACATTATACCGATGCATTTAATTTTTCATGCCCGGTAAAATAATTTTTTTAATTTGCAAGGTGCACCCATAATACAAAGGTAAATATTAAATCTTCCTTCAACAGTTATGATTAAAAATAAATAAACAAATCAGGCTAATCTTTTTCTGGTAATTACATTTATACCAGTTCATTATTGCAAAAGGTTTTATCTTTTCTGATGGTTTTTCACTTTCCTGCAAACTCAAATTCTCTGTCACGTTCGGACTGAAACTGGAAGGAGAGATGGGTTCAGCAGAGGTTCAGTCCCGGGCCAGCTTGCACATTCCATCTAACCCCTGCACCACCAGTGGTCCCTGCCACCATTCATGGCTCCATTACTAACTGGCCTGGTTGCTTATGGTTTAATCTGGCAACATTCCTGCGAAGTCATGACTCATCAACTTGACAGGCACTGACAGCATCTACACCACATGTTCTGCATTATATTGTATCATAATATTTTAGCTTTTATATTTTAAGTATTTTATTACTTCTGCTGTTTTGGTCAAACTGATGGCTATAGTCTATGTAGTGCATTATTATCTACAGAAAGTGCAACAGGTGCTTTTCCTGACTACCAATGGAAATGTACCATAATGTATTTTTACTTATATCTCCTCTGAGAAGAGTTTAATCATAATCCTATTCTTTTCAAACAATTTCTTTAAACTATGTTCCTGCTCTTAGTGAGTTTCAAGCACCCTTTCCCTGAGCAAACCCCGCCCCAATGGCAATGTTACCACCTAAGCCTTTCTAAAAGCCCAGGGAAACCCTGAGTGGGAAAGCTTTTAGTGATCTGTAGACTGGCATTTTGACTAAAGCTCTTCTCGAGTTTCACACTCTTGCCAAGCCCTCGCTCAGTACACAGTGTGGGCAGCAGTGTTTCTTCTAAGATCACTTTGTAGCTGTAGACCACAAACACAAAGAAGTGGCAGAGAAAATATGAATATACATTTCTTAATATTATTAGGAAAAAAATTGTATAATTTGAGTGATCAGCACTTAACCACACTGAAGATGGAAATATTTCTTTTATAAAAACACAAAATGCAGGTCACCGTCATTTGGATTTGAAATTCTGAGCAATGCAGTCAACTGTATTGTATATATACATATACTATGCAGTAAATATAAAGCTGCCATGAAAACTACATAGCTCTTTTTTTATAGGAGCATGTCAGACAGCTGTCATCCTGCAGCTGCAAACTAAAGCCTGTCAATTCTTCATGGCTCAGGAGAGGTTCATCACAACAGTTCTCATTATTCTAAACAGCCAGGCATTATCCAAACATCTGACATGTTGCAGACACTGTCCGACATAACGAATAAAATTTTACTTATATGTAGAGAAGGGCTATTTTGACAATGTAAGGTCAAAGTCGATGAGAGTGACATTAAGGATCAGTAATACCGAAAACCAATTCCAGATACATATTTTACTGCTGTCCGATTAGTTTCTTAAATGCGTGAGCATTGCAGGGCACTATGCAGAGGCGTGATGTTATATATGTATCATGAGCACACACATTTGTGTGTGTGTGTGTGTGTGTGTGTGTGTGTGTGTGTGTGTGTGTGTGCGTGTGTTAGAGTATACATGCAAGACACCACCTTCCACACACTGTTGTCCCTGTTTGATCTTTCTCACAGATGATACTATTCGCCCATTTACATGTATTTTTCTCATTCAGTTCACCTCCTTCTGGTCGATCTCCACTGCTCTTCCCTGGCAATTTTTTGAGTTTTGTCTTGTCACAATAGATTTAAACAGTTTACATTTAATTCTTATACTGACAGTTCTTAAAATTTGAGAACAAGAACAAGGACATACCCAACCCTCCCACTCATCCTAATTTAAGAAAACTACAGTCACTTACTGTAGTTGATATACTGTCATGCAATTGATATTGCACTTATATCCTAATTTAAGAAGGTAAGGCAAGGGAAAACTTACACAGAAACGTATTCAAACTTACAAATCCAAACAGCCATGCATTCTTATAAAATGAAAAAAAAAATTGTGTCTTTGTTTGAGTAGGATATTGTGACTAAAATGTGAATCAATATACATATACTATAAATTTACTGTCACGAAAAGAAAAAGAGAAAAACACTACTATAGTAAAGTAGCCTAAAATACACAGTACTGTGGTTTGAAATACTTTCTCCCCCTCTCATCCTGTTCACTCAATGCTTTATCCTTTATCCCTTCTCACATCCTCTATCCTCTTTACTTGTTTCTCTCTTTCCCTCTCTTGTTGGAGACCTCCATTCATCGTTTTACTGTCTACTCTGCATGTACAGTAGAACGGGGATCCCTCCTCTGCTGTTCTTCCTAAAATCACTTTTTTTTATTCTGTACTTTTTTACTCATTAAGAGCAAGTTCTAAGGATAGAGAGTGACTTACACTGTGCAGAAGTCCTCTGAGAAAACACAGTGATTTTGGGCAACGTCGTTAACATTAACTTTCTGTACCTTTTCATTATCTTCTAGTCCATCTGCTTGTCCTCAAAATCCTAAATCAGCTGTCCTACTTGTGTCCTGTCTTTTTAAAACTTCCCTCTCTCTTTTTTTCATCCCCTCAACTCCCACCTCCTCCGTTGAACTCTGCTCAATCATCCTTTGTTTTTTTCTCAGACCTTCCCTTCTCTTGTTGCTCCTCTTGTGCCTGTCTGCTCTTCCTCACCTATCTCTTCCTCTCCGTTTAACCTCCTTTAATCCATGACTCCCCATCTCTGTCCCAACGCATCCCCGCCTCACCAAACTCTCTCCACGCAGCCACTCTCCTCCAGATGTGCTGCCCTGTGACTGACGTGCCACTCACTGATAACGCACCTCATTCCACAGCCAGTGAAGCTGTCACTGGGGGGGGGGGGGTCAGAAAAGGAGTAAGAAAGAAAGAAAGAAATAGAAGAGAGAATAGGAGAAAACATGATGAAGGGATTTGGGAGTGAAGAGTTTGGTTAATGAAAGAAAAGTAAGTGTTGCTGACAAAAGAAATGCAGGATACATGGGGGAAAAGTGTGACATGAAAAGATATTTTGTGAAGTACAGGCATACAAGGAGAGAAAGATAAATGGGATGTAGGAAGATGGTTTGAAAATCAAATAAGAAAGAATCAAATAAATTTTGGGGTGCAATGTAATTGAAGCAATATAAATGCAGCATTGAAGTGTTAAAGAAACACAAAAAGACACTAGGTGAACATTAAGACTAAGAAAGAAATAGGACAATATATAAATAATAAGAGACAGTGGAAGAAAAGATAAATAAAAAGCAACTAATGAGGTTAATACATGATAGTTACTCCACACTCGTTCTATTAAAACAATGTGGGCTTAAGACAGTTAAGTTATAAAAACACCCAAAAAACATCAGCTTACAAAGAGCCTTTTCATGGGCTGTGTGAAGTGTACCACCGCACATGGTCTAGTGCCTCTACGACCTCACATCCGGGTTGCAATCCTGCATTTTTTGTGAATGTGTGTGTGTTTAACGACCAGACTCTCAATGCTCTTTGTACCTAAATTAAACAAATGTGGGAGTTTCACCCTAAGTTTGGATTTCTTTATGATCTGAATCTGACCAACCTATGTGAAAATAGACACTGAACTGTAAAGATAAGACTCATCGATGCTCGGAGCACGACGGAATCTTAAGACACACTCTCACAACAACAACCTCTTCCCAGGTTACAGATACATCAAGAGACAATGCCACAGGGAACAACTAAGGCACTTCAAACATTTTGTTTCTTCATGAGGATTAAAAGAACCTTCCCAAACTAAGAGCGTGGCAATCTGGCTATCCCAGTAAAAGTGACACTGGAGGAGCAAAGCCTCTTTTGAAGTTAAATAATGCATCTCAATAGCGCAGGACAAATCAGTTTTAAAAGGTGTTGCATCCAAGCTGGATTACAGGGGTTTTATTTCAAGTTTGCAGCCATGAATAAGGAAAGAGACTTCTACTTAATCCATTCATGTACATGACAAACACATCTCACTTGTCTGACATATAGTTCAGTATACACTACAGTGGGCTACCCCCCAAGTATGACCTGGCCAAGTAATATGGTTGTCTGATGGACTGTTTTTTTTCATATATACCACTGGTGCAACTAAAAATTGACATAAATGTGGCAGTGATGATCATTAGGGTTAAGATTATTTCATCTTGATAAACAAGTTGGACCACGATAATCTGAAGTTTCAGATGATAATCCTGTCCTCCACAATGCAAACCAAAGTAACTGAACTCATAAAGTGTAATGTGACTTTATGTATCCCAACTCTCCACTTTCATATCTGCAGGCATATTGTCACCTTTTCCTTTTTGTTTCTCTCACTCTATCCATCCCTTTATCTCCCTCCCTCTTCTCGTTATTCACCCTCCAAGCCGCTCTCCCCCTCTTTACTTACCCTTGCCCTTACCCACTATGAACTGTTAGCAGCTCTGATGTACAGCCAATATTCTCCCTATCATATTAGCACACTGCAGTGTGTCAAGGAAGTGATGGGAAGAGGAAGAGGGGAGGAGAGAAATAAAGAGAGAGGTAGAGAGAGAAAGGAGGGAGGATGGAGGGGAGACACATTTGTTCTACTCATCTCAGTGCTAAAAGATACAATTACCTCTCACAGCATATTATCCATGTTTTATACCAGCCCAGGGCCCCATGCCTTTGCCTTGCCGCGCTCACCCCATGTAAGGCCCATATTTTAACACTAGCTATGACAGTTTATTTAAGAAAAGAAAATTGTCCCCAGGGAGATGGAGAGGGAGAGAGAGAGAATGTGTGGAAGGAAAATAAAAGGGAAAGAGAGAAGGACAAAGAAGGTGGAGGGGGAGAGACAATGAAGGGGGGAGGGAATGAGAGATAGATGAGGCAGAGAGAGAGAAAGAGAAGGAGGGAGAGAGCAGGAGACAGAGAAAATCATCTTGAAGAAAAAAAGATAAAGAGAGAAAAAGAGAGGGGGGACAAATATAAGGTGACACATCAACCTTTTAATAAAGACCATAAGTCTCCACGACTCTCTGAGCGTAAAGCAAAGAGGCATCTCATTTAACAAAACAGAGAACTGCATTAGAGCATAGAGGGAAGAAGGAGCACATACAGTATTACAAAGTAAAGCTGAAATGAAATCTTCCTTGACTGTAACAGGCAAAGGTCTGCATGACGTAAATTTCATCATTGGAGGATGTGCGCATGAGCTGTGTGAGCTGTATGTAGATACCTGCACACT
Organism: Naso thynnoides; assembly: GCA_029783665.1. Lineage (NCBI taxonomy): Eukaryota > Metazoa > Chordata > Actinopteri > Acanthuriformes > Acanthuridae > Naso > Naso thynnoides. The sequence goes on from JAQLOL010000001.1 coordinate 7,445,389, forward strand.
TCCAATTAATTTCGTCCACACAAAATTTCCAGGACTTGTGATCATTGGTTATCCTACCAATGATCAGGGTTAAGCTGAGTTAATTTTAAAAGAAATTCAGTGAGAAATTCAGCTTTCAGTAAGTTTTAGTATTTTTTCAATATTTTGTCTCCCATTTATTTCTGACACAAACATTTTTCGGCATCTGCCAGTGCAAAACTCATAATATTCCTCTTTTTCCCCTTCTCTCAAAATCAGTTTATTAACCTATCTAAAAAAGCTAAACTCTTGCTATGGATGTCCATTTGGGTTTGGGATGTCATTCTCTCCCTCTCCCTCATTTGCTGTCCTATCAATAAGAGCGCAAAAAGCCAAAAAAATATCTTTAAAAAAAAGTCTGGGTTTTAGTCTCAGGCTAAGGTCATTAACCTATGCTATGTAACTTCTAGTTTAGCTTGGATACTAAAAATTGCAGGTTAACATTTTGCTTTTTGGTTTTCAAAGTACCTTGCTGCAAACATTTTTGTATCTAACAGCTCAAGTGGGAATGAAACCCCCAACCCTGGTTGTGTTAGTGCCTGGCTTTCAAGCTGGACCAGACTGCATGCTAGCATGACACACTAATGTAAAATAAATAAATAAGTAAATGAAATTCAAGAGAGGAAGTCTCGAACCCAAGCACACACACACACACACACACACCTTTCTCTCGCCATGTAATTGATGCCAGTCTTGTGCCCTTTCGCCTCCCATGCCAGCAGGCAGAGGGCTACCATAGAGGTGTCTGCTTCACCCCTACATAACAACCTTGCCTCACCTTCACAAACATACACACAGTCACACATACACACACATAAATATACTAGTTTTCTGTGCACATACACGCACACGAACACACACATATAACTACAGAAACAGGCACAAGACGTGCCTATGTGCTTGTGCGCATTGCATATGCACTTGCATTTGTACACACACACACACACACACAAAATTCATTTTCAGTCTGTCTCACAATCTGTCTATGTCACTCTAGGTGGGACAGGAGAAAAAAACATGGGGATGAGTATGAGACCATGTACAGTGAGTCTGCATGTGTTTGTCACAATTTTGCCTTTTGGCCTGAAAAAAGCAAACACAAACGTGCAAACACTTCGGCTACAGCGTACATCATTATGCATTTGCATTAAAAATTTTATTCTGATTGTGTTAATAGTTCAACATTATGTTAATTTTCTGACAGGAAATACTTACATCCACTTCATTATTACTTTACATTCATTGAGAAGTCTGCCACAGCAGCAGATCACTCCTTGGAAGTTTTTAAATATTGAATTTAGAGGATATATCAATGTAAGACATAGGTTAGAGAAGACAGAGGTAAGAGAAGTAAGGGTTTTCTTTTTTCTACCACTCTAAAAGTACCAATGCATGGCATGAGACACTGTGCACCCATGTGATCAGTCTCAGGAAATTGTTGATGGCTGGATAATGTGTGCAAGTAAAAGAATACCTTATCATATCAATCAATTAATCGATGGAAAAATACTTGACTACTGAAAGATGTGAGCACAGGTGAACCCACCTGCAAGGCATTTCTACCTGACGCACTTCCACAAGTGCCATTGGTCCGGCTGCGGGGTTGTCAGCTGAGAGCCACCTTTATCTGATGTTTTGCTCCTTTAATCCCAGGACATGTCTAGGTGGTGGAGCAGCAGCAGGGACATCTCCCTGCCGCCCCCTGCAGCCAACCGTGGGATCCATCTCTCCCAAATGCAACGTCTTTTCTGTGGAGCCATGGCCAGAAGCTCCCTTGCTCTGCCTCCTCCACCAAGTCTTTCAGATCCTTCTCCAGCTTGGAGCCTCTGACCCCCAGAGTCTTAAGAAACCTCTGGATGGAGGTTCCAGAGAAGCCTCTGCAGGTGACCTCCACTGGATAGGTGAAAGCCTTTCCCCCGATTGAGAGCACACAGCAGTGAGTTCTGATTACTTCGCCTTCTTCCTCTCGAATAAAGCTTCCATCCTATCTTCCCATGGTACAGTTAGTGCAGACATAATGACAGACCTTGTGGTGATGGACCAGAGCGTGATGTCTGGGTGAGGGGAGGTTATGGCGATTCTGTTGAGAGAATTTCAGTTGGCGACCTAGGTTAGCTCTCTGGCCCACTCACCTCTAGTTGACAGCAGGGACCTCTCCCTTACAGTGCTGCTCAGTGCCTCTCCCCCTTGCTTGACAAATTAGATGGGCTGGTGTGATGTTGTCAGGCTGGCCCTGTTAACTTCAAGCCTGTGTGCTTCGATGATCTCTGCTAGCTTTGGCAGGATCTGGTCATGGTGCCACCCATAACGGCCCTGGGTCAGTGCAGTCTTGCAAATGGAGAGGATGTGTTGTAGGCTGGGGCTCTGGTGTCCACAGAGCTGGCAGACCTCCTCTGCACCAAATCAGTGGAGTGAGTTCTGAGGGCTTGGAGGGGCCCTGATGAGGAAACTCTGTCTTGCTTGGGACAACCTCCACAGGTCAGTCCATGTGACAGTCTTTGGACCACATGTTGGGTGCTGTTCCCCATCTAAGGCCCGCCCTGCCATGCTGCACCAACCCCAAAACCTCCTGGTCTTTCAGACAGGTTATGGCCTGGTGTACTGTCCGTGATGCATCCTATTTTCTTCCAGTACAAACTTGGGTCTTGGTGTTTTATACCACTGGGTCAGGTGAGTCTTTTAGCTTGAACAAAAGCCTCACCTTCTCCAGTTTGTTGCCCAAGCTGATGGTTTTCATCAGAAGCCTGAGTTGGACAGACTTTGGTCGATCTTTTTGAGACCATCAGTGAGTTGTGTGGTGACAGAGACAGGCATGTGTTTGTCCGATAGGTCAGCCATGTACAGCCTACCCAGGCTTTTCATTGGTTGGTCTATCAAGCGTGCGATCTTCTCGTCGTTCACTGAGAAGGAGATGTTATCCTTCCTGGCTCCTTTGCGGATCGAGAGACTACAGGACTTGGATGGCTTTATCTTTATCCTGGTCCATGTCAGCAGTTCCACAAGCCTCTTCAGGAGCCTTGTGGGTTATGCCACTGTCTGGAGGAGTGTGGTGACGACATCTATGTAGCTTTGCAGAGCTGGGAGTCGCTGACCTGAGATGGAACACCCCGTTGCAATTCCTTTCTCCAGCTAATGCCACCCAGTTGAGATTTCAGAGGTTGTGCAGCAGACTTGAAGGTAGTTGAAGTGGGTGGTTATGAGGCTCTGGATACATGGTGGGATGTGGAAGAAGCTGAGAGCAAACCTGATGAGCTAGTGGGGGACAAACCCATAAGCATCTGCAAGATCCAGCCAAACCATATGCAGATCTGATTTGCCGCACTTTTGTCTGTTTCTGTCCCCGGATCATTGCTGAAACAACCGATATCTGCAGCCCTTTTTAATTCAGGTTATATGATGGAAAGTCATTTTCCCTAGCAGTGTCAAACATGTGCTAAACATATGTGAGCATCAAAGTAGATAAGCTTGGTCAAATAACTGTTAACCAGTTCACACTGATGGCAAGCGCAGGCAAAGAGGTAAGGAGGAGTGAGGAGGATGGTAGAGAGGAGGAGAAGATAAAATAATGATGGAAATAACAGAGCCTGCAGAAGAGACAGACCAAGGACAAAGAAAGGAAAGACAGAAAGCAAGAAGGAGAAATAAAGACAAAACCAGCCTCAGCATAGGTTGATGAGGCATGTGCACACGCATTTAAGAAAGAAAGAGGTAGAGATGGAAAGGCTGTGGTGGTATCAGATCAGTCGGAGCAAATTAGCCGCCTTCTGCCAAGACCAGACCAGTCCTTCTACAGACAGACACACACAGACCAGAGTCTCCCAGTGTAATTGTGCGTGAAAACATTCATTAAGCTTATTATGGCATTCAGTAGAAGTTTTAACAGCCAAACTGTCTAAGAGCAGAGTAGTGAAGCAGATGAGCTGTCAGGGTCTAGAGAACAAATTGTAGATTAGATAGGAACAACTCGTGCACTCTCTGCAATAAATACATAGATGGATGTTCGGGTGTCTTTGTAATCTTTACTTGACCTTAATTCACTTTGACACTAACCCATGTACCTTCTTTTTTCTGTCTTTTCTTACCATTGTTTCTCCTCTCTCTGTCTTTAGCAACAGGTAAGGGCTTGTTGAGAGAAGCAACCAGCAGTTCATGTGTGTATGTGTATGTGGAAGCAGCTATACATCACGAGTGTGTTCATGTGTTTAACTGTGAGAGAAAGAAAGCCAGTGTGTGTATGTGTGTGTGTGTGTGTGTGTACACGAGCGTTAAACATTCATGCTGCCGTGTTGGCTCGTGATGGGACCTGTGTGACTGGTTGTCCCTGCCACTGCCTCATCCGATAATGCTGATTCGCTCAGGCACTAACGGACGGACCCCTCTGGGGGTCCTCCAGGCACACAGTCAATCACTGGTACTCCAAAAGATAGTACTCCAAAGCTATTTAAATCGTGAACTCTCCTCCTTTCTCATATCGTCTCTTTTTTGCCACTTCATTTCTTTTCATCATACATTGGCACTACTTCTAGAGAGACTTACAGTGTATCTTCAACACTCGGCTTTTAAATTTATTTTTAAATATTTTTCCTCTTTTAATCTAATAATACAATGGCACAAACTACAAAGCATTGAAATAATGATGCACACATGAAATTAATTATTCTCAAGTTCATCTAAAAAGTATTTATTCAGCACAAGAGGTCATGTATAGCGACACAACATTTTCTTCTCCTCTTTCAAGGTTATTTGTGATGGGGACAATGCAAGAAGCGCATAAACAACTAAAACTAGAGTCCAAGGTGGCAATGCTCAATGTTATTTTCATGCAATTACAAATTTTAGATTTTTTTTAAAAAAAGAAAGACCCATTGGAAACACCAGTTTTAATGTTCCGTTCTACATCCACAGCAACAATAAAGATAATTTTCTATGTACAAGAAGAGCTACAGATTAGTAATAAACACACAGGAAAGCGAGTCCCATGCTAAACTGACTTCCTAACCATCACTCAGCTACACTGAGCCACCTCCCTCACTTTTCCCATCTCCCCTCCTCTCAGTCCCTCCCTCCCCCAGGCTACCTTTTCCTCCACTATTCACTACATCGTTACCATAATCAGATAAGACAACTACCTAGGGAGCACCAGCATCCCTACAGCACCTTGCTCCTGGCACCGTGTGTGTACATGTGTGCGTGTGTGTGTCAGTGTGAGTGAACTGCTCCTGGCGATTGGAAACCCGTATTCCTTTAGACTGTCTTTTTTGGTGTTTTGATCCTTTCAAACCGACAGATGACTTTTGTGTGTGTGTGTGAGTGCGTGTGTGTGTGTGTGTGTGTGTGTGTGTGTGTGTGTGTGTGTGTGTGTGTGTGTGTGTGTGTGTG
>JAQLOL010000001.1:7459061-7469361 GCA_029783665.1 Naso thynnoides
AAAATGAAAGAATTTGCTGTTTTTCGGTGTCATTCATAATAAATGAGGAGTTTTTGTGTTTTAGGCTCTTGTTTGGACAAAAGAAGCAACTTAAAGGCGTCACACAGGGAGCAGGGAAATTGAGATGAGCACTTTTCACACTTTTTTGACAGATCATGGAATAAACAATTAATGGATTAATCATGAAAATACTTGGTGGATTAATCAATAATGAAAATAATCATTAGTTGCAGCCCTATTTGTCACATGAACTGTATGTACAGGGTGCATGTCAGATACATAATGCAGGTTTTGTCAATATAAATATCAATAACTTTGTGAGAAAACATGAAACCACATTTAAGCACATCTTTTGTTCAGACAAATATTTGTAGCTTTCAGTTGCTCATTTCAAAGAAACATTATAAAAGTCATTTTAGGAAAAGCAGGTGTGTATGTATAAAAGAAGGAATGACAGCTGATTACCATTGACCTGCTTCAGTTTCAGGGTCAGGTCAAATGTCATGGCTCACTAGGACACCTAAATATGACAGAGCCGTGGGTGATGCTATTCCTAACATTTTTGATTTACATACCACAACACAAATATCTCCTGTGTATCTGCTATTTAGCAGTCATGAAATAATTCCTATACAAGACATTGTCTGTTTAAAATTGCCAATGCACAGTCCTTGGATCGGAAGTTAGAATTTTCTTGTTCAAAGCAACTCTTACCTGTGATGAAACAGGTTTTGGACACAGGCTGAAGAGGAGGAGAATTAACCAGAGGAAGATATAATGCCACCTCATCCTTTTCATCTTGTTTTGAGCTCTCTTTACTTCTCCTTCAGTGATGTTGTTAAGGTGAAATGGGCAAGGAAAAACAGACCACCTCCTCAATTTCTCCATCCTTTCCTCTTTTTGCTTACTCTCAACTTCTTCCTCTGCAGCTGACCGGATCCCAGAGACACCTTCTCTTCTCTTATGCCTCTCTTCCAGACCTTCCCTCCCACTTTTCACGTCTTTTCTTACTTTCTTGTTGCATTTATTCCTGAAGTTATGCTGCTCATCTCTTCTTCCTCGATCGATCCTTTCTCTGCTGACTCCTCTCCCCCATGTTTGTCTCCTCTTTTTCACCTCCTCTCTCTTTGCTCCTCTCTTGTCATCTCTCTGTTCAATCCATCTCTGACCTTTGACCCCGCAAGACTCTTGAATAGGATCCTCCATGGGGTCCAGTGTGGTCCGTGGTTTCAGAACCTCAGACAGAGGTTCTGGAACATTCCTGGAGGCTGAGGGATGGTCAAGAACTTGGATTTCTTTCAGAAGCCTTCCTGCAGCGCTTGAATAAGTGATGACTGTCATGGTTTCATGGTTCCAGGGTTACAGGGACATTTTTTACAGGCCAGTGCCCCTGGGGCGAAACTACGAAGCTTAGCTCTCTGTTACGCTGTCTCTGTCCCTTGCGCACAAACACACACACACTCACAGCCACACACAAACCACAACCAAAGCCTTCACATGATAGGTAGGATTTCACAATCTAGAGAGGGAAAAGAGAGAAGGAGAGACGGAAAGAGAGACGTGGTCAGAGCAAAATCCAACAAGAGACAAATCAGAGGAGAGTGAAATGCCATGCAGGCTATTCCCTAGCCAAAGCCTACACTATCATGTACAGCTTGATGGAGGCACAGCTCAACTGATACTGCTACATTGCTTTCCTCTATTCTTCATTTTCCATTGAATTAAACATGCCCTTTTTCCTCTGACATGTGGCCTCCAGGTTTTTATCCAACTGAACGGGTTTTCACATAAGTTTGTTGGAAATTGAGGCTTAGGCCAAAGCTCTCTTCATTACAATACTTATCAGCTTCAATTTCACATTTTGACACACAAAAAAAGGCCAGCAGTGCAGTGCAGTCATCCCTAGTGTTGAATTACTTGGACCCCCTCGCTTGCAATGCCCGTCACAAAACAGGAAAGCTCATAGTGTGTCTGAAAAAAAAATGAAGGTACAAAATGCCGCACAAAGGTGTAAATCTATGCAGATATTGTGACATGTTAAATATCTGGTCGCTCCTCGTGGTTACCTGTGGTTGTGGATTCCCAGCACAAAGCTCTATCCCCATCACAAGCGCAGCGTCACACAGCTAAATTCAACTTGTTGCTCCGGCATGAGTCGAGCAAAACAAGCTAACAGTTACCTGCGTTTCTCCACACACCTGTCTGTCAGCGAGGACACCGAGACGCCGCTACAGAAGAAAAAATAGTCCTCTCCAAACATGTCTGACTTAGGTTGTCCTTATTCCTAGCCCGCACATCCACAGGAAAAAAAAACCTGAATGACAGCACTACTGAACTTGAAGAAGCTTCGTTTCTTTCTCTGTCTTACCTCTCTCATTCAGAACATGCGGCACGCGGCGCTAAGGAGATTACCGCGAGACGCCATCTGGCCAGCAGCGCTCGAGGCGGCAGGATATTAGGCGCAAAGTAACGGTGATGAGAAACAAGTAACGGAAACTTGAGAGCCCTGAGAAAAAAACAAAACAAAACAGTGCGACAGTTTTTTTGTTTTTTTTTTATCTGTTACAGAAAACTAAAGATTGTCCGTGACAGAAAAGCATTAATGTGCGATTTAAAACAGCCAAACAACCTCCTGCCTGGATGGTCGTAACGCTTCACCCCCCCCCCTCATCACCCCCCACCCAAGTGGGATGCGTCTAGGTTTCAGACAAGTGGCTCTTGTGGAGAAGAGGAACGCTCCTGCCGTTGCTAGGCAACCTTGATCCGTTCCGGACACAGCGCGCGAGGGTAGGAAATCATGGACATTTAGTCATATTTGTATATTTTTTATTAAAATTTTACATCTCCATTGAAGAATGTAGGCTGATGGATTATGGCACTGATGAGGGAAAATACAAAAAAATAAAAAATAAAATAAAATAATAATTTAAAAAAAATACAGATGGATGAATCGTGGATGTCTGGATGGATTGGGATAATTGTTCATAATTTTTGTTAAAGAATGTGAAGAGGAGCATCTTTAATTCAGTTATGCTTTCAAACACTCACAGCAGCCTGTGTCTGTCCTCTTTCTTTAAACTAGACTGTTTTACACGGGCTACACAGTTAAGTTACATGTATTTTTACTCCAGTTTTATCAAAACAGATTTTTTTTAAAAAACAAAACTCTACTCAAGTTTTGCATGATACAGGCTAAATGTTTTGTTTTATTGCAAGCAGCTAAATCATCCTGTAACCATGTTAACTCCTTTGGATTCCTGACTTTGAAAAACAACAAGCCTCTTTATCTTAGTAAAGCAAAGGAAACAAATTAATACAAGGCACAAAAGAACTGACAAAATATATCAGGCATAACAACAAACATATAGCAAGATGTATACATTTAAAGCATGATCAATGAGCATTACTTGCAGTTAAAAACACTTCTGTGAAATTAGTAAGGGAGTCGACAAAATACAGCAACCATTCAGAACTTTAACAAGGAAGAAGGTGAAGGAAATCCAAAATTATTTTAATTTAATTTTAATCACATTATTTACCTACTGTCAGCAATTTTGATGCCATTTACCAGGGATGCTATGTGTGCTGTTAATTAGAACACTGTAATAACTAACAATGAATTACTAATAACAGTATGTGTTAAGGAATATCTATATGCCAAAGTGAGTGAGCTATTTTTTGAATATCTGCTATGAATACCCTATGGTGATTAATAATTAAGTTAAAATATTTTAAATATTTGTATGTCTAAATGTCTTTCTATGTTCATATTAGCTGAATTAGAAAGCAAGGGTGTATCATACTGACATCACAACCACCAACAAATGCCAGTTTAAAATATATTTTATTACATATTTGACATGGTCTTTTCGCCTTTCTTGTGTTCTACTGCAAGTCTGTATAGCAACTAATTTCAGACAATTTATGGTTCTGACAGCCTAAGCCTGTTACATGGATAAATCCTCTCATTTCATAAATCTGAATATCCACTAACAAAATATAAACAATCCCCTCAACCTTCACACACGCACATACACACACACACACACACACACACAGTAAAAGCATGAGCTCAAGTGTACTGTAGTTCAGACTTCACTGTGTGCGTAAATGCTCTGCATTTAAATTATGTAAACATTCATACCAAAAAAAGACCCTCTCTTATATTTTTCCTGCCTACAAGTTTTTACGTTATCATACTAATCGCGTTTGAACAGCTGCAATTTGCTTTGGTTGAACAAAGGCATTCTAACTAGGTTTTAATTAAGTGTTCCTAATGACCTTAAGGAGATTAGAGGTTCGCCTTCTAATCAATACCAGGCAGAGAGGAGCAAAGGGAGTGGGGAGGAGGAGAGGGGAGGATGGCTAGGGGCTTGGATAGAGGTAGAGAGGAAAGGGGTGGAGAAGGAGAGAAAAGGAGAAAGCAAAAGAGGTGAGGAGAGAAGAGGAAGGTGGTGAAAGGAGAATGAAATTAACTGAATGGACGAGGGCAGGAGAAAATGGAGAGCTAAGGAGGAAAACTAAGAACTTGATATTTGAATATTTGCTAAAAGAAAATAATTGGTCACTGTTAACTTAAAGTCATAATCATGCTTGGTTGTGCATCAAAACAATAATGTGTCTTTAATTCTATAAGGCAACTAGACACACTGGCAGCTAATCTGTGCCTTTCAGTGTTGCAGAGTGCTTACAGTACATGCACAGTAAGAGAGCACTGGCAGACTCCGTGGGGGGGCAGTGGGGGCAATTGCCCCCCCCACCCCCCCAGTGCCCTAATGTTAGAAAAAAATGCAGCTAAAGTGCCCTCTTGAATGCTCCTAACATGATGAAGTGCCTTCTCGGGTGCCTTTCCAGTGGACAAAACCTGAGTAAAATGGTCAACGACTTTTTGCACACCCGTGCACTACTGCATACAAGTGCCTTTTTTAACTATTTTTGCTTCTGCCCCTAAAACAACCTGAGTCCCCCGCTGTGAAAGAGTTAGTGTTCAGTTACAGAGTAAATGTAATTGTAACCTATTACAATAAGCGAGAAAAAAATGTGGTTAAATTACAGATACTAAATGTTGGTGATTACAAAGGGGCTACATTCAAAATTATTCTTTTCTATTTAACTCCATTATGTAGAATGTAACATTCATTTTGTTGTTTTTGTCGTTGTTGTTGTTGTTGTGTACAGTTGTAATGCAATACCATTAAGGCGGGGATGCTTTCGGAGCTGTCTTTTACTTTTAAACAGGTTTCATTTGGGGTCCAGGTAGTCCAGTGGTCTATTCCCTGGACTCCAGTGCAAGAGGTCACTGGCAGGGTCGGGCCCTACAAGCACAATTGGCTATGCTTGTCCCGATAGGGGTATGCCAGACTTGGGGTATACTTCCTGGTAGCTCTCTACCACCTCCTCTGGTTGGTCGGGGCACCTGTCAGTGAGGAGAGGAACTGAGAGAAGTAGCATGATCCTCCCATGTGCCTGAGGACTCGGCAGTGCCGTGACATCGCTGACTGGTGAATAGGAGTGGCCGGCTGGTTGGGTTTGTCAAGGAGGAAGCAAGTGTTGGTCTATACCCTCCCCAGGTCGACAGATGGGGGTTGAGTGAACAGGATCAAGGGGACACTGGGAGAAGTGGACATGTCCAAATTGGGAGAAAAATGGGAAAAAACCCAAACAAACAAACAAACAAAAAACCTAAAAAAAAACACCTAAAAAAAGACTCCATTTAAGGAACAGTATCTCCTCAAACTTTGAGAATTGCTTTTGATTGAATCTCTTGACAAAATTTGCACCACTTCTCATGTGCCAGTCAAATTATTTCACATTTTTCTTCACAACTCGTGGATGCAGTAAGTTCCATTACATTCATGAAGTAGTTAAACTATTTACATTACTTAGGCTACTGCAATTTTAACAGGTTGATGAGTGTACTGTAACTGATTACATTTTGAAATTAACCATCCCGACGCTGATCTGCAAGCAAACATAGCATGATCATTTGACACAGAGAAGAATTTAAACCTTCTCTTAGTATCCGTCGTGACATTCTTCCCTTTTTACTTCTTTCTTTCTCTGAGAGGATGAAAATGACATCACACCACTGTGCCAGATAGGCTATGATCATCAAGAGCCCAGAAGAGTTTCTCTTATCCTCTCCTCATGAGACATTTGCATAGATTTGCACAGAGTGTGTCCACATGACAGAGATTCTAGTCATACATTGATTGTACTAATTTATTCAGCCAGGCGCATTCAATTCCAGAGATTGAAGTGCTATCACACAAACGGGATTAAAACGGGATGACGATCGCACAATTAATATTGTCTCATTTTCTCAATTGCTTATGTATGACTTATATTTGACTAAATTGTGTTTGCTGGTCTAATAACATTAAGGGTAATATGGTAAATGTAGGCTGTAAATGTACCATCTCTCCGAGTCTCCACGGCAGCATGAATATGTATGGAGACATCCTTGGCCTCGCTGCTGATTAGGACAAGTGGAATAAATTGAGAGTCAGACTTAGTGTTTTTTAGCAAAATACGATACTAGGATGTTCTTATGGAAATGTTCCACATGCACGCACACCTACAGACATGCATGCGTGCGTACACACACTCAAGCACATCTATTTTTGGCGTGATGCATTCAGGAACAATTTTAACGTCTGAACAACAGAGTAGTGATGAGAACAAGCTAGTCACTTTGCTGTCATTGATGTCAGATTTATTGTTTAGTACGCATGGCTGTTAGCATGTATAAAAGCATGTATGCATATGCATACATAAGTATATGTGCAGCGTGGCATTTTCTTGCCAATAAAGAAAAGCACTGTTTACATTCTGCGTTTCTCACTACAACACGCTGCATGTGCACTTCAGGTCTAAGAAACCTCAAGGTGCCTTGCTGGTGTGCATGACACAATCAAAACAGGATCCATTTGTAACAACATGGCGCCAGGGTGCCACTAGTGGTCAAAAACTCCACAGGGTGCATGACACCAATGTTCTTTACATTTTCTGGACTAATTTCAGTACACAAACATACTACCTCATACGAGACTGATTTTTAAAGATACACACAGTGGTTAAATACAGTCAGAGATATGAACAAGGTAGGCTGATGCTTACTCAAAAAGGAGGATGTGTTGAAAAAATAGTGTAAGATAAAGAGAAGCCCACAAAACATACATGTATTTGTGGGTCTTTCTACCATTACCATAAGGCTTTGATACTAACAAAGAGAGCAACACCATGGCTGGAAGCTGGAGCTTTAGTTTTTCAGTGCCTTAGGATGTAGCATCACCATGGCTACTAGATGTCAGCATCAAAACATTTCCGGCTGAGTGACTTCCTTCCAGTCAAAAGTGTTTTTCCCCAAGACATTGTGGACAGAAGGAGAGTTTACAAAATATGAAGTCCATCTTTCACACCAAATATATAGTTGTTGCAACAAATATGCATATAGTGTATCTCTATTATCAGAAACACCAAAGTACTTTGCTTATTTTGCAATGCTGGTCTCAATGAAAATGTGCTTTTCTGTGATGGTATGAGGTTTACTTAGCATATCTGATCCATTTTTCTCCGCTACCTGCGTCATCCTGCTGCCAATATTCTATTTTGGTCTCTTCTGTCCTCCACTTGTACACCTATCCCACACATCCCACTCTCCATAGGCACCACTCATTCTTTCCTTCATTCCCTTCTCCCCTCTCCGTGCCCTCAATCCCTCTTCCTGTCCTCAATCAACTCCTCTTCTCCAAATGTCCCCTTCTGTCTTGTCCTTCTTTTAAGCAGCATTCTCTTTAAATAGATAGATACACTGTGTATATTTAATCCATGTTCGTCATTTATTCTCTGTGGCTCTAAATGAAATGCACCAGAAACTAGATATGAAAACAATTTGGCTTTTCCCAGGCTTCTCAGTTTTTATACCCTTAAGTCACAGGGTCCATATTGTGTGTGTGTGAGTGTGTGTCTGTGTCTGTGTATGTGTGTGTGTGTGTGTTTGTTTGCACGCTTTCTGCCCCCTATTGGGGTTGAGGCCAGTGACACCCTCAGGGCTGTGCTGTCCAATCCCCTCCATGCTGCGTTTCTATAGGATTGAATTAACCTCCTGCCTCTCTTGACAATGCACATAATCATCCAGTCACACACACACACACACACACACACACACACACACACACACACACACACACGGGCGTGCTTTGTATATGCCAATCACCTTTCCCCTGTCAAGGCTATATTATTAGCTTGGGGAACTATTATAACTTTGATTCACCCATGGGAATCAATGTGCCAAATGCACAGAATTTATTTATTTATTGTCTTTGAAAAGAATCTCAGAATAAATTGCACATCACACACTGTATAAACCATACAAGTGCTGTAGTTTTTGAAGTTTTGCTGGCTGTAAAAGTTACTGAAGCAATTCTGCATTTACGTCTAGACAGCAGTTTGGGATTTTGCCGGATTGTAAACACAAACACACTGGCACTGAAACATTTTTTAACATTTATGGCTATTTTCACTCTAGGTTGGCAATGTTGTTACACTTAGGTAAAAAACACTTTGTCGAAGGGTACTTTAATTCCAGGCTAAAAAGCAGTCACTACCTGCACTGACAGTGGATAGTTCAAATGTAAGAAATGATCTCTGTGGTACTTGTGACAGCACCTAAGAGTGATACCACAATGTCCTTAATCACTCAGGAGTACAAGTCTACAGCTCTAAATCACTGCAGCAAGATACTAAATTAAACCAAAAAATAATTTAAAAAAGCAAAGAAGGTAAAAGAGGGTTGGGGCTTGGGGTTAGAAAACAAGAAAGAAAACAAGCCTCCACTTATGGTTGGTCTGTACAACAACAGGTAGATGCATCACACAACCATTCAGTATAAAAGTTACACTGTTTCCGGCATTGACACCCAACATTGGCATTGAACACAAACTGTGCACTAAAGAACTGATGCTGACTTGACTGTGGACGCCTGTGTAAATATTTTACACATTAGTTGTTATTTAAAAAAAATAAATAAATAACGGTGTTATAATGAAAAAGAGTCCTTCAGCTTTTCATACATTTTATTTGTTAATCATGACGTCTTTAGGATTTACTGAAACACAACATTAAAGTAACATTTGTATTTAGACCATAAATCTGTTGTGTTGTAAGACTGTGTCTGTTTGTAGTGAACAATGTAGATGTGTCACACGTGCAAAACTTGTTTTTCTCTGTAATATCAGTACGAATCTATTTTACTCCTCTTATAATCATTATCATCATTAAAACATGTCCTCTAAATTCATCAAGCAATATTTGTAAAACTGCATCATTCTTTCAGACCTAATTATAGGACTCTCACTAGTGTCATGACACTCTAAAAAACAGAGATGAGCTAATTCAGTTGTTTGTGCTTTAAATACTGACACGTGTCTTATTAACGCACATATCGGCACTGGTAAGCTCTAATTGGTTTTCAGGGGAAAAGTGGCCGCTGCATATTAAACCTTCTAGCTATCTATTGGCCACTAGTGGGTGATTTTAAGTGCCACTAATTCACTGGCCAGTGACACATCAGACTATTTATTAAAGTACACTAACTAAATGAATGACCCATAGAATGGAGAGTTAAAACATTTACTGTCCTAAGAGGGAGATAGAGAGCAATAGACACAGAAAGAGGAAAGGAAGAGGGGAGAGAGAGGGAAAGAGAGAGAAGGAAAGAGTGAGAATAAATGGCCCATCGTATAGAGTTAAGACATTAAAAGTGCAAACAGACAGCTGACCCTCTTACAGCTCGCACATGCAACTGAAAGCGCACGGCCACCTAAGTCACTTTGCACCCTGTAAGATAGGGGGATAGGGGAACAGAATGGGAAAGAGAGAAGAAAGAATGGAAAAATGGGATGACACAAAGGGATGGGATGATGGAGAAATGGACAGCGAAATGGAAATGAGGCGAGTGAGCATATGTTAAAGGTGATTTATAGTTAGAGTGAATAAAGAGGGAAAAACGAATGACAGGAAAGACTGAAGGAAAGATCATAGAACAAATGAGAAAGTAGAAAGAAATGAGAGAACACAGAAGTAAATCATTAAAGGTTTGTACAAAGGAAAGGCAATGAATTAGACACAGAGGGTTCTGCCTGTTAGCAACAGTAAGTGGCCACAGTGAGAAGGCCATATGTGTTTTGATGGAGAGAAGGTCAATAGAGAGCATACACACACACACAGACACACACACACATATGAAATGTGTGATGTAAAAAAAATTTTTTTTCTGTCTCTCTCTCTCTCTCTCTCT
>JAQLOL010000001.1:7469400-7483693 GCA_029783665.1 Naso thynnoides
ATGGAGAGAAAGAATATATATATTTTACACCATATATTTCTTCATATTTTTCTGCATCTGTGCCCATGTTAGTGCGCAAGTTCGTTTGTCACCGTGTTACTCTCCTTATCTGTGTTTTGTGTGTGTGTGTGTGTGTGTGTATGTATGTGTGTGTGTGTGTCAGGGGAGCTCGATGCTGTGAAAGGCCATTACCACCGTGAGTCCATGTCACCAGGCCTGTGAAACCCAAGGGAACCCTACCACTGATATAAGGGGATATGGGGAAAAGACACACAAACACACACGCACAAGAAGGCACATAGAAATACAGCTAACATGTGACCACATGTGGACACCATAAGATTAAAGTAAAATTACAGATCACATGTGCCAAAATGAACACACAATCACCACAACCACCCACCCACACACACGTTACTGTATGCATATGTATCTACAGACAGAAACACTCTCATATACACACACACACACTCACACAAGGGGGTTAAATATCCCCAAAACAGGCCCTTGAAACACCATCAGTGTGAAACTGCCACACATTAGCACTTTACAGGTCACAGCGCCTAAAACAGATATGGTGGCCCTCAGAGACCGACCTTGTTTGGCACCATATTAAGGAGGAGAAAATCACATCCAGACATCTTTCAAACCCAATAAGAATCACTCTGAAATGAAATCAGACTCAACTGTGAGGTCTGAATGCAGCAGCCATTTTGTAACTGGTTCACTTACTAGTTTTAACAGATGAGATCACATCGCCCCTATCCTCGCTTCTCTCCACTGGCTCCTTGTCCATTTTAGAACTTATATTAAGATTTTGTTTATAATTTTAAAGGCCTGTATGGGTCTTGCCCCAAGTTACGTAACTGATATGTTAACCTCATATGAGCCATCTTAGGTCCTCGGATGGAGCCCTTCTAGTTTTTTTACAAAGTCCAAATCATCCATCATTGTTGATAACTGAGATACTAGCTTTTGCTGTCAGGGCTCCTCGGCTTTGGAACGGCCTACCCTGGGACATAAGGCATGCAGATTCAATAAATTCTTTCTAAGTCCCTTCTTAAAACTCACTTTTATAGACTTGCTTTTAATTTAAATCAAGTTTTTTCTTGTAAATACTACCAATATGTTCGATATTTCTAAATAAACCTAAAATTAGACTTCTGAGTAAAATTCAGATTATGGTTAAATCAAAAGTCAACAACGTTTTCTTAAACAGCAATAGTTTTTGTGCCTAAATGCGACCATTTTAAACCATGTGTTAGAAAAGCTTTGCGGCAGGAGGACTTGGTGTATTGCACTGACACTTAAGGCCATTTCATACTGTCAGCGTTCCCAGGGGTCCACTCTGGTTTGCGTGATGTAAAAATCGTCATCCACCCATGTCCTCGCGGACTCCTCAGCGGATATTGCGTGCAGTCCAAAACTTGTGGCTGGGCGGACTGTCTGCTTGGAAAGTGCACTGACTACGCACAGTCTTTTGTGTGTGAATAGAGCAATGTTGTGATTTAACTTGTTTAACTGTAGATACACTGATTCACGGCAACATTTCAAACTGAAAGATTTCTTATTTTATTTAACCGCAACAATAACAAAAAAAGAATATAACACGTCCCACTCAGGTAAGAATGTGTTCCCCATGTCTGTAGAACCTTTGTTTTTTTCTCCTGTTGTCTTTGCCTTAATGACATGAATTAAGTTGTAGCTTAAGATGTCAGTCTGGTTAAAAATGATAAAAGAAAAGAACAGCAGCCACTAAAACATCTTCTGTTATCTTTTGTTTATTTTGCCGCAATCTGCACACTGCATTTAATGTGTGGCCAGACTGGTGTGGATCTTTCTTAGTATGAATGAAACAGCTCTCGCCGATGTGCAATACGCAAAATATGTCCGGGCCTTAAAGGGTTACCCAGTGTGTTTAAATATATGTACGGTGGGTCCTGACCAACCTTCACTGTAAAAAGTTGGGAGTAAGAGTGTGTTAAATGGAGGAGCAACCATTTGGTTTGTAAACTGGTTAGAGATATTTAAACTACTTGATTAAAAACTGAAGAACTTTCTCAAATGTCTATCAAATCTAATACATCTCTTGTTAATAAATTTTCTTTGGAAGTGTGCCTAATTTATGGTGAATGGATGTATTGCAATAATTAGAATAGAAAAGGATCTCATCCTCTAAATTTGTATTCATTAAGTTGTAGAAATATTGGTAACATTCAGTTCTTCATATCCGCGAGGCAGCTTCTACGACTGTCTAGACTAATGGTGCCATTAGGTGTTATGGGAAGCTATAACTGTGTGTCATCTGTATAACAGTGAAACTTTATGCATGTAAATGGAAAATGAAATGGAGCCAAAAAATTAACCCTGCGGGACCCCCAAAATAATGTCTGCTGTGAATGAATTGCCCATGGTGACTGAAAAACCTCAGAGTATCACAGTTATCAACAGTGACAGATAAGGGTTTTATCTCAGTTTTAGTGCTTAAATAAAACAAAATAAGCTGTGCAACTCATTCATCAGTTAGGGCTAAGTCAAGCAAAATAGACTCTGCTGAGGTTTATTTTCTAGTATACACAGGAAATACAACCACTTGAGATTATGAGAGAAGAGGAGCAAGACAAAGGGATGAGATATGCTCACAGAGAGACAGAGATAGAAGGAGAGATGTAGAGGAAACCAGGAGGTGGAGGAGGAGAAGAGAGGAGTTAAGTTGGCCATTAGCAATGCGGCGTGTGGATCCCACTCTTACATGTGTTCCACAAGGTTAACGATAAGAACCCCTCAGCAGCTGAAATGCTCAAGTAGCTTTTATCGTATCATAATAATGAATCAAAGATAAAATAAAATAAATGAACTCCAAAAGGGAAGCAAGTAAAATAAAACATATGTGTAGAGGGCTGGGTGACCAGGCAGCAACCCAAATAGAAAAAAAAGAAATTGTAGAAAGAAGAAATAAAAATCTTGCTCTCTTTCAGCTAATATCTTCTTATGTCATCTGGTTGAAAAATATTTGCCTGCGGGTCAGGGCTCCCCCTGTTAGAAAAAGGCTTCTTAAAACGCTTCATGGCTCTCTGCTACATTAAATATCTGGCCTCTGCATCCCATTTACTGCTGCTGGCTATTAGGCGAGGAAGAGAGGGAGAGAGAAAGCAAGACACTGAGAGAGAAATGGGGAAATATGTGAGGCTGACAGAGCAAGAGGGAATAGAAAAAAGAAAAGGGGTGAGCATGACAGGATGATGGGGAGACAGACTAAAAAAATACAGGGAATAGGAAGTCAAAATAATAAAAGGGAGCAGAGGTTAATTGTTTAAAGAATCGGAGAAGGAGTGGACAATCATGAAAAATCCCTTGGCTTGTTTTCTGGTCGTGTTTGCTTACGTTTTTGTAGGATCTCTTCTTTTTAACGTTGTACAGACAGAGTATGCTAGTGTGTGTACATGTGTGTGTGTGCATGTGCCCTTGGCAAGAGCAGGAGACTGGGCATTTCAGAATGGACAGTAGTTAGCCACCCACCGGAGCAAGCTGTTACCACTTCCTTTTCCCTCCTCCTCCTCCTGCTCCTCCTCCTCGTACTCCCATCCTCCGGCTCTCTTCCTTTCTTCTCCTCTCTCTCAGTTATGCTACATTGTTCTTTTTCCTTTTACTTTAGATGAAAGTATGACAGTTGAGAAACAGAAAAAAACAATATAACAATAGGCTAGACTCCATTCAGCCCGTGACCCTAAAAATAACGGTGCCAAAGACTGGCTACCTCCATCGACCCTGGAGGTGGCACATGCACAATCACTATTAGGCCTATGCAAACATGGGCATTAATACAACACAAAAGAACAACAGCCTAATAGCCATTATATTATTTTAAAGAAAATTAAGAAAGAATATAACCAGAATTGACATAATAATGGATTAAATATGCAAAATTAATTTTAAAAATTTGTCTTTTTGAAAGTATCTCACGACCCCCCCTCTGTGCCTCGCCACTCCCCTGGGGGTCCCAACCCACTACATTTTAAAAATAATTTATTATTGTATATTTAACCCATTTTTGTATAAATTCTTGTACTACACTTTGTTATATTTTTTCTTAAATTACTTAAAAATAATATTAAGGCTGTTAAGCTGTTGTTCTTTTGTGTTTGTGTAGGCCAATGGGGGTCCCCAGTCTCTGGCACTGGTATTTTAGGGGTCGTGGGCTAAGAAATGTTTGGGAACCTCCTGCTCTAGACTAATGGCTAAATTTGCATAGCAAATAAACACTAAACATGTTGCCCCACTTTGTCAATATAAGCTCTAGTTCCCTTTAACAAGTCACTAAAATGCTTTACATACCACCTAACACTGTTACGAATATATCTTACAAGTTTTTTGCCCTGTTCATTGTGCAAAGGTTCTTATATTTATTTGTGGGATACATAGTCTACTCCCAGGCCTAGTTCAGTTTGACATGCCAAATAATGTATTAAGTGACATTTTGGTGAGATGAAAGTGTCGCTTCGATCTGCACACTAGTGGAATTACTGAGGTTAAAGTTATGTTTTGTCGCTCCGTGCTGTGGGACGGTTGCAGTCCCCCTGTTTAATTTCCCTCCTGCGTTCTTGACCTTGTATTGACCGTCCCAACTGCTATCAATCATGCTTGGTGTTTTTGTCCTTTAGTTGTTCAAACAAAGCGAGTTCTCACTCATAGGGTAAGAATTAGGAATAAAACTGAAAAATATTCAATTTAGAAAATAATCTTAGCATGCTTGCAATTATTTGATTGGCCAACACAACAACCTGCTTGATGATGCTTTGTTGTGTTGCAAAAAAAGCAGAACCAGCTTTTTTTCCAACCTTTTTTTGCTGGAAAAAAATCTGCATTTTATGTCCACATGCAGCATAAACATGTCGATTATCTTAAAAATATGTTTATTGTTTGGTATTATCCTAAGAGACTGACACTTAGAGAACAACAATGTGTGTAAAAAACAAAACAAAACAAAACGGACAAAAGACAGGTGTCAAAACTGGAAGCCTGGTTTTAATTGATATTGCTCTACTGTAATAATCCTGAAAGGCATAGTCTGGAGTAACACATGTAATGTTTCAACCCATAGTAGTTTAAGTTACAGAATCATAGGTCTCTCTTTTTGCATTGAACAATATATACAATGTGAAATAAATACATTTACACAAATGGACATTATTGTTGGAGCACACTTGTATGATACACGTCACAAAAATATACAGGTTATTGTTTCTTTTTTTTTTTTCATTTACTGATGTGAAGCACATCTAAAATCTACGGACATGTTTTTAATAACACTAACAGGGTTGTCTCTCATTCACAACTCTTCTCCACCACGCAAGGATCCTTTTATCTTTAAATCTCCTTTGTATCCAAATGTTTCATCTTTGTCACTCCTTTGAATGTTTTCTTCACATTTGCAAATTCAGACTGCAGGTTCAGCTGCAGCACAAGTGGCAGTTACATTTGGGGATTAAATACAACTAAATGACTAAACACTACTGAGCTGTAGATAGACACAGTTTGGCCTAAGCAGATTTCAGGGGCAACCATGGTAGACAAACAATCCTGCTTTGCTGCGTCACACAAACGACCTTCTGTTTTCCAGCTAAACTATTGTTACATAGAGTATTTGCTGCTAATGGATCTAAGTTCCAAATGAGGGCAATAACATGGTGCCCAAAGTGCAAGAAGGTCAAACTCTTTCTATCAGGGGCTCTGCAAAAACCCAGACAGTCCTTCCAACGCTCCTCATTGAAAATACCAGTTTGGTCTGTTGTCATTCTTAATGGTTTTAATGGTTTAAACAATACCTGCAAGATAACCTTAATAGCTACGACAGCATTTGAAAGTACAACCCAACACAAATAAGTGCAACTGTTTCGGTTATTAAAATATTGCTTTTTAACTAGAAAAAAAATATTCCAGAAAAACCACTTTTGTCTGTTACAGCTAAATAATATCTTGGTTATGAGCAGCAAGTTATATCAAAATCTCTTTAAAAAAAAAAAATCACATAATCTTCCTCCTGATTTTAGCTGGTGGATTTGTTCTTTCTTAGTCATCTGAAAAAAAAAAAAAAACAGCAGTCCTACTTTTCATAAATGATCCCACTGACCCAACTGATCATGACCTGTATTTCCAATCAATTACTTGACTGAAAGTAAAAATTTGATATTGAAGCAAATTTGGAAACAAAATTTGAAATCTGCTACTTGCAGAATTTTACTTGATTCATTTTTATTAAACATGACTTTCAACACAAATCCAGCTCAGCCCTAATCACCTCAGGGAGACTTTTAACATGTCATTATGCTGAACTGATCAGAGGTACACAGGATAGGTTTGACAACTGACAAAAACATACAAATTGTAAAAGAAGACAAACAATAGTAAGAAAAGAGCACCTGTCTTTTATAAGTTGTTTGTAAATAAATGTACAGTGGATGATAAGAAACCATCGCTCTGACAACGGGACCATGTTTGACAGTACAATTAAAATAAGAAATTTAACTCTGTCATCGGGGACTTCACTTACAAATATCTTTTATGCACCAGTGAATTAATTATGTGTATTTACTCTCTTAAAAAACACTATATGAGGATGTTTAAGATCTATGATAAGACCTTGAATCCTTGGATTTATGCTACTTGAAGCGCAGAATCTGTAAATGTGTACAATGAGTAACAACTCTGGCCAAAGCCGAAACATGTTCCACATTGTAATGAGTGCATGGCGAAAAAAAAATGCACACTCAACATGTCGAGTTTTTTGGTGACATTTCCCATCAACCCACAGAAACCTTCAGTCCTGACCTTCATCTGTCTGATTACATTTAGTCTTCGTGTAAGCAAGATATTTTCCTGAAAATGAGCTTAAAAAAAGAAAAAAGACACAAAAACGTGAAAATAAAGTTTTTCATCTTCATATTTTCTTTGATGCAGAATCAGTAAAGATAATGACTGAGCTGAGTGTATGGAGGCAGTTATGTACAGCAAGTTCATCAAAAAAGAGTCACCTACAGTTCTGAATTACTCAAATGTCCTTTTCATTTCATTGTTATTTAAACCTAAAGATATACAGTATATTGTTTATTCTACAGGAGAGTTACACAAATGATCCCTTTTTAAATACTTGTATGGTGTTTCTTCATTTAGATACTAAATATTTAATTATTTATGTATAGTTTGGTAAAGATGAATACTGTAATTTGATCTTGGTGGTCTAGTTAAGTTTCTAGAAGAAGAGCCTTATATCCGGTTCGGTTCATTGAGAGAGAATCCGGTAACCAGACCCCCAGCGGACTGATCCGACAGACAGATAACATGGCCTCTACTCTACTCTGTGTTGTCTAAAGAAGATGCACACGGCACAAGAACGGGAATCACCACAAGAAAAAGTACACAGCAATGCCTCAGAGGACTCAACAGAGGAGGAAAGGATCAAACACAAAGAGGACTTTAAAACAAAAACAGAGAAAACTAAACAATCAGGACTCTTCTTGAGAGAAAAAACAGCAAACATGAAACACACATCGAGGCTGAACTACATTTTTTTTTCTTTTTTTTTTGTTTCCAATAAAATGTCTTATGTTAGAATTATAATCTGTATAATATACAATATACAATGTTTAAGAAGGCTGAGAAAATACCACTTACTAACAATACTGATGTTTGATACAGAGCGTGTGATGTTAGAACTGCAGCACTCCTCAGCTGTGACAAGTTGCCATTTTATATCGGATTACACCGTCGTCTAGGTAACACATTTTGGCATTCTTATGCGGCTTTGGAAATAACACACAATGATATTATAAAAAAACAAATCAAAAAACCCTTGACTGTCACCACCTGTTAAAGCTGTGACCAGTCAGCTCTACATATGCAGCATGCTTTGTAACAATGAAATCTGTGTTTTTTTTTCACTTGATTGTAAGATGTCAGACAACTTCCTGTTAGCTTTAAAAATTCTGGAAATCACTAAAAATTTAAATTATTTATAGTTTTATTTATATAGCCATTATAAATAGTTAATTTATTAATTAAATAGGTAAAGAAATTCAAAAATGCAATTTGATGAGACCTCTGTATGTACATTTAAAATACAGGTTGTGTTGTAGATTTTAAGCACAACGCAAACTAGCATCCGGATAACCAGCTAAGAACAAATGTGATTATCAGTAAAACATCTACAATGGATTCCCCTGCTCAGTTTAATTCCTAACCATTAATTTTGTCAGTTTAGATTGTTTGGTAGGTTTGCTGGTTTTCGCCACAACACCTAAACTTTTCCTTTAAAATACAAGTGTCTTACAACAGGAAGTGGAATAGCGAGCTAACATAAAAGTGTTTTGTTTTTGCATGTACTACCATTTCCCTCAGACACAGATCAGCTTTTTCTGATGGTCCCCGCACAGAAACATAAACCTCAAGAACAAAAACTATGTAATACAGAAAAGCTGATTTTAAACAAAGAACTGTTTTAGTTTTTTTCAAATTTAGATTAAAAGTGACTGATCACATGAAAGGTGCAAACTTCAGAACTGATAATGGCAAACTGCTGTATTGTTTAGCTGCTTGTGTCGCTTCTTCAACCCTCACAATAACTTTTCTTTACACAGCTTTTATGGGATGGCAGCATTAACATCTCATGGTCCATATTTGTCCCAGTGTAATTGTCTTTAACAAAGGAAATATTGACTGCTATCTAATAGCTTATGGCAAGTTACACAGAGAGAAAGGGAAGCTACAAACTCTCCTCAGTTCCCCTTCCTCTCTCTCCCAAATTTAATACTGGCACGTTATGTTAATATTGCAGACTTAGTCCGTATGCACAAACCCCTCCTTTAAAAACCACTATTGCTCATAGTTTCTAAGATAAACGCTGATTTGTTAATACATTATTACTTGTTATATTTATATATATATGATAATTGCAGGAAGTGGTCAAGCTGATAGAAAAAAGGAAAGACATATTAATTGATTCAGTTTTAAGAAGACAGTATTAATAACATAAACAAAGCCATGTTAAATGTCATATACAGGATGACAGTTATTTACAACCCTAATACTGGTATCATTGCTAAGATTATTTTCAAGATAGAAATAAAGAAAAAAAATAAGGAGTTTGAAAGCAACAGTAGTTTGTTCTTCAGTCAGTTTTGTGAGCACACCTTTCCTTCTGGTTTGTATTGTGACTGAATCTCCCTCATTACTCCCTTAATGAATCACAAAATATCTCCGTGCTGATGCAAGAGATGAGCTGGAAGTTGGGAATGCAACCGAGCAAGGAGGGCGGCACTGACGCGACACTTTGCAGGTTTTGGAGTTTGGGTAAATGAGCATGGGCTGTACTGTTCTTGATGACACATTATTGGACCGAAATCCCTACTGACTTGTGTGTGGAGAGCTAGAAACTCGGGTCATGAAGCAGCTGAAAATGTTTCAAACAGACATCCAATCACAGGAGGAGAGTTTGACAGAATAAACAGCATTAAAGAGAATGCTGACTGAGCCTACATCTACCAGCTGGACAAGCAGGAATCCATTCTTGACTATATAGATCAAGTCTTATTTAGTTATGTTAGCAATATTTTTTAACTTACAAACTCTGTCAAAAATAACACCTCAAGTGGTTCAAATATTTGAAAGCATTTTTAGCCACAGCAAGTTAGCAAACACTGTTGGTACTGACAGGTTGGGGAGGCCTGGCTCACTGGTCCTCAACAAATACAACAGACAGTAAAGCTGTAGTTGAAGCAGGGGGAGTGATGGTGAACCAGGAGCTGAATTTAGAAGGAACCGGAAAGTGTGTTTTTCAGTGCTGGTCCTTCGAACTCTGAGCCCAGCTGGTTTTCATAATGACCAGAAGCATTTCAAAATAACTTGTGGAGCAGAAAACCAGCAGTACTCTGGAGGCCCAGCATTGAAAGCCACTAGTAGATCAAAGCAGAAACAGTTTTGGGTTTTGACAGTAAAGTTTGCTGGCATCCTCTGAATGGATGAGCTCCATTCTTTGGCAGGGCAAATCTCCTCTTCTTTTCTTTCTGTCCATCCATCCAAATTTCATTGTACATGTAATCAACAAGAAACGTCATTGATACTTCTTTAGCGTTCTTTTTTCCCCCACTCGTCTTCTTCTAGAACACTTAAAAAACTCTGTTGGGGGAGATAGGGAGGGGAAAGGAGACACAAGTGCAGTCTTACAGTCTCTCAGGACTAAAATGAAGTTTTCAGTTTCTTTTAAATGAGTCCTCGTTTAAGCTTTTGTCATTAATAACATCTTAACAGTTATTAAATGCATAAGAGTTTTGCCATCTTCAATGTTCGGAGCCACCTTGGTAACTAGTAAGTAATCATTTATAGTTTTAGAAGGAAATATTGTCTTCCCTTTTTAGCATGGGGGTCACATAAGTCTGTCAGCATCTTCCCCAAAACAAAAGGTCATGTGAGGACCCTTTTGTCACTGACGGTGGAGGTTCTGGGGTTCAGGTAAGAGATTTAGGTTACTTGTTTATTCATAGGGGGATGTGTCAGCAGAGCAGACAAACTTCAGAGACATAATTCTGAATGTGTGTGTATGTATGTGTGTGTGTGAAGTTATGTGCGTGTAAAAGAGCAAGAGGTCATTCAAAGTGAGTTTGGGTTCAGACTGACGTCTAGCTGTCTTTCCATCTATTCCCCGATCCTCAGACCTTGGCTTCCAGCAGCTCCAGGAAGAGTTTGTGCATTGGGACTTTGCCGTCCTGCTTAATGCTGTAGAAGTGCTGCACAGCCTTGGTGGAGGTCTGGCGGAGCAGGGGGAGGGTCATGAGCAGCTTGCCCGCCCGGCGGGGATCCTCCTGGTGCTGGGAAGCCTCGTAGTCCTGCAGGGCCTCATGCAGCACATCCTGGAGTTTCTGCACTGCGTCCACATCTTCAATGTGCATGGAGTCTGCAGAGGGAGGGAACAAAAAGAGAGATTGAAATTTAACTGTTCACAAAAAAGATGATTATGTCAACATCTAATGTTCCGTCAATGTAAATCCAGGTGTGTGATTTTTATGTCCGGATATGTAATTCACATGTATAATTAAAAGAGACTAGGGCATTATGGTTTCACTTATTTGTTATCACTGGAACATGATGCAACTGGACTTGCATTGGTATGACTGTAAAAGACAGTAAAAGAATTATTAAAATGTGTAGTGTGCTGTGGAGGCTTTGCTGACTGAAATGCCTGTACTCTGTATTTGCCGGCTGTAAGGCAGGCAGGTTTTGCAGTGTGGAGAGCTCCCACAACTCTCTCAGATAATGTTTACAACAGAATGTGTCTTTGTCAGTCTCTGTGCCCCCCTCTGTCTGCTGTGTTATTGCTCAGTGCTGCAAAGGGGAGAGCTGCTAAAGAATCAATCCAAAATTTTAAGAGGCTCAATGCAGGGGTACTACTGCAAGTCACAACTCAGGGTTGGAAATTTGTTATGGTGCAGCGAAATCTGATTATATGTATATTAAAAGAAAACACAAACTACTTTTGCATTTAATTTCAACCAGTGAAATAACATTAATTTTTCGTATAATTTAAAAAAAGTTTAAATATATTTAGTTCAAACTGCCATACGCAGTAGTTTGAAATGCAGATTTAAAACCTAAAATTTCTATTCCACACTGAATCCAGGAGGAGTAATGCCTTAAATGCAGGAACTTCTCCCCTCTCTGTCTTTAAAGCGTGGATCTGTGGGTGTGATGAATGGAGAGAGAGAGACAGGTGGGCGGAGAAAAAAGAAATGGACTTCTAGAATGATGGAGAGATGCAGGAACACCTGAGAAAGAGAGAGTGTGAGTGTGTGTGTGAATGCATGTGTGAGTTTGTGTGTGTCTGTCTGTGCCTGCATAGGTATGTGGTTGCTCACATCTGTAATCTCTCTTTGAGCTGGCATGTAAGGTGTGTTTCAGCATATGTGGCAGTAAAGGCTGAGAATGTCCCTCAATGATAATGCTACATATTGTCCCGCAGGGAGGCAAAGTCTTAATGTGAGCTGGCCTTTAGCTCCCAACCTCCGATCAATGTCTCCGATCAATGGCTACATGCATGTTAAATAATAATCACAAGGCAACTATTGATAGGCTGATAGGCCACCACACCCCAGCATGTGCACACCCACCCACCCACCCATCCACACACACACACACACACACACACACACACACACATACACACTAGATGAGACGTTTGAGTGCATGTATATACATAAAAAATGTAAAGGTATTTGATGTATCGACACAGAGACGTGCACACAAAGTATGACAAGAAAAGCTTAAATATAAACTCTAAATAAACTGCAGGTTTAAAAAATATGTGTGTCTGAGGGTATGTGGGACAGAATGTGATGTATCAGTGGTATTTAAACAGCAGCTTCTGTTGTGACCTTTAATTAAGGAGCCCCTTCACATTTTACTATCTTCTCAGTCTTTTTTAGGGTATCTCTGTATTTGACAGCAGTTTAAATCGTGTAGGTGCGAATTTTTGAACAAAATGAATTCCTGCTCATTTGAAATTTTGAAGGTTTCTTTCAAATTGGGGAAATGTGTATGTATGTGTTAGAGTTTGTTTATAAACACACCATCTCCATGCACCAAAGATGAATATATTAACACATTTACAAACTAACAAACCTTGGAAAGGAAATGCACACTAGTAAATGTACCATAAAAAGTTATACCAAGGAGGCAAAATAATTTTAATTTAAAATGTGAGAACACAGCCACATAGACAAAGCTGCGCACGCTTATACTTACACAAACAAAATCAAATACACAGTGCTGGATCTATAGAGCGTAATGCGTGTATCAGTATGCAGGACCAGACCAGTCAGTGGGTTGGATTCTATTTGGGATCAATAGAAAACCAGCTTCTATCTGTTCTCAAATTTTACGCTTTAGTCTGAGGTTAAATAAAAGTAGGTGCTCCACAATATTTGCTCAGTTGAAAAGAGTTAAAGTTAATGGGTTGGATTAATAGTTGTATTTTTGTTGATTAAAAAACCAAACATTAAATGTGATGTACATGCAATGAATACTTCTGTTTTGCAGACCTCTATTTTAAAAGATAATTTTTTTTTTTTTTTTATGTTTTCAGTGTCAGCATTTTCAGGCCAACTATTTATGTCCCCCTTACAGAGTGTCTCTTGTTCAAGAAAAACATAATATAAACCTTGTAAAGTTCACATAAGTGACAAAAACATAAACACTTGCTAAATGTATGATTGATAATTACTGTTGGTCACAACACTCTGTCTCCTTAACGGGTTTCTAATAAGCGGTTACCTGAAGAACAGCCCATATTGACCATAAGTTAAAATTAAGTTTAATGAGCTCCACATTGTTTTTGATTAATATTATGCATTTAGTCTTTCAGCTAGTCGACATGGCTGCTGCTTGTGCTGTGACCCGCAATCCACTCTCAAGTAAAACAGCAAACGTTAATGAGCATGAGCACAAAAGGCTGTTAAAACACACATGTTAACATGGAACTCACAATGCATGCACACACAAAACACACACAGGCACACATGCACTTACACAGACACACACACAGACACACAGACAGACACACACACACTCGTGCCTCCTGTTTCCCATGGCTAGTTTAGCTGTCTTTACATGTGGGGCACGTTTGCTAACATTTCTTAAGGCTTGGCTTCATTAATGCAGACGATTAGCATCCTGTGAATTAATTAGTGTCAGTGCCCTTCAAAATGCTAATGCTAGCATTCTGTTGTCTTAAAGAGCAGTTAGAGAGTCTGGGCAGTGATGCAAAGTTCTTATTTGGGCATCAGCTGCTTCGATTTCAATCAGTGAAAGAATGACTATGTCTAATAGTAGCTTTCTAAACAGTGAGGTCAATTTTTGATGGATATGACAATTTATTTTCTTTTTGGATATAAAGAGTTTTCAGCTTAAGGCAGAATTAGCACTTTTGACTAAGGATTTTCATAGTCGAATCTGATTCGTCAGGTTTGCCCATAGTCGACTAATAGTCGAATCATGTTTTGTTTTTCCACTGTTTTCTCCGGTGGGGGTTGTTAATGGTCGGACCATCCAATGGGGGATCACAGCAACTTGTTCACTGTACAATTAGCACGATTTAGCGCATTCACAGTTTTTTAGCGGCCAAGCACGTCCTGCCCATGCACCGTGTTTCTGTGTGTGTGTGTGTGTGTGTGTACGCACGGTGCGCCTGCACACAAGAGAGACAGCAGGTGGTCTTTTTTTTGTTTGTTTCTTAGTTTAATATTGTACA
>JAQLOL010000001.1:7509562-7531386 GCA_029783665.1 Naso thynnoides
CCAAGTCTGTTCTCACTCTGGAAAAAAGCCTTTTACTTTTTGTTCTTGTTCTATATTTGTATGATGTGTTTGTTACTGACTTTCATTACCAGTAGATACAGTGGTTAACTGGTAGAGAAAAGCTGTGATTTCAAGGGGCTTTGTCATTTATTGCAACAATACAGTCAGTATGTGAAAAAAAAAAGTTGATTTATTGTCAGTAAGACTAAAATTGGACTTTTAAAGTACATGTAAACACGGTAGTCTGATTGAATGAAACTGTGAAAGTTGAATTTCGCAAAGTTGGACTAATGCACTTAGATAATGCAGTTGGGGATCAGTTTACTCTTTCATGTATACGCCTCAGTAGGCCCTAAATAGGCCAAGTGCTCTGCACATGATCGACAGTTCCCGCGGTGGTCTTTGACCCGGATGTCAAACAGCATAAATTCGTAGAAGAGAGCTGGGGACAGTGAGGAACAGTGTGGATCTCATTTGTACCAAAAGTAAAGCGTAGAGTATTTACGAAATGTACAGTTCTATAAAGTGGTCAATCTTTTTACTGTCTGACAAGGAATCCGCTTGCTATCTTGTTTGTTGCTTGTTTGGTTGAATTGCAATACCAAACAAGAACAAGGTAAATAGCAAGCAGCTGAAAAGGGGCATATCTTAACCTATCATGGTGCACATACTTTCGTCAATAAATTGATCCCCCCCGGTTCTTGTATACTGGAACAACAACAGTAGTCCAATTAAATGTCCTTATCAAGTTCTAATCATAACTCGACCTAACAGTGCGTGTTAACATACTGAGTGGCAAACATACACAAACACACATTGTGTACACACACACACCCATGTCAGAGGTAAGGGGATTGAAGTATTTGGTTAAAAAGGACTGAATCTGTGTGTGTGTATGTCGGGGATGAAAGCATTTGGTTGGTCAGTTGGAGGAGTCAACAGTTCAACCCGTCTGAGTGCAAGGATTAGGGTGAAAGGTCACATCTTAGCACCAGGTGTACGTGTATGTATGTAAATCTGCTTCACTGCATCTGGAGCAGCTCATCTAAGTTTGCACTCTCTCTGCCAATTCACACAGCATGTGTGCATGTGTCTCTCCTGTATAAGTGTGTGTATAAACTCTGTATGCATATACATATGTTTGTGTGATAGTGTCATGACATGAAGTCATCTTGCCTTCAGCGTGAAAGTCAGGATACAGCAATTTTTTTTTCCTACCTGGGATATGTTTGGCCCAGCCGATGTTGACCACCAGCTCTCTGTCCGCCAGGTCACACAGCGTAGTCAAGGCCTTGATGTCACTGTCTGGTACTGTTGGGTCAGGCATGGCGTAAATCTTCTCTGGCTCGGCCACCAGCAGGTGAGAGACGATTTTGTTATCTGCAAGGCAGCCAAAGGCAACTGACATGACCACCAGACAAGGAGAAAGACACAGAGATAGAGAGATGGTGAATTTTTGTCGTGTTAGGCTACAAGCTGTTCCACACCAATCCGGTGCAAAAATATGAAAGGTCATATGCAAAGGCCCTTAAAACATAGCTTGCTGGATTACACATCTGTTTAGAAGTATTTCCCAAAGTGGAAAAAGGCAGCTGCCTTAACAATAAGACTGAAGTAGGAAAAACAGACATTTTGTGTGAAATCAAACAATGCATTTTAGTATCCTCCACAGTATCACGATGACAGATATTACACATGCAGCAGTTTTTATACCATTTCATATCACAATCTGCAGTGTGTTGCCAACATGGCCCGTGGAATTCCGCAACGAGCAAATATGCTAATTAATTTAATTCCAGCCATTTTTCAGGACTTAAGATGAAAATGCACTTGAAACATTTCCAGTTTAGGAGATGCTTCAAGGTATAATTAAAGGTGATTACTGCTGGTGACTCAGGTTGCCCAAAATGCTGTCTTTTGCATCACAGCCTTAAGAAGCATCGCCGATACATAAAGAAGTAAAAGATAATACTGAAAGCCAAACAGCTCAGCTGGTAATGGTGACATGTGGTGATGAGATCTCTATGGCCCATTAGTAACAGACTGATACCCTGCTTCCAAATTAATCCACTGACTAATCAAGCATGGGAATAATAACAGAGGATGGAGGAGCAAGACAGGAGCGAGGGATAGAGTGAAAGAGAGAGAGAGAGAGAAAGAGAAATAAGGGAAAAAAAGGGAGGAGGCAGACAGGTAGAAATAGAGCCGTGGACAGATTGTTAAAGACAGACAGGAAGAGTCGAGAGAGCGACAGCTAGATAGAGATAAACAGCATGAGGGAGTGAAACAGAGTTAGGGGGGATGAGTTGTGTATTGATCTTACACTCTCCACCCCCAATTCTGGTACACACATTGAACATATATATATATATATTCTTTCCATCCTCTTCCCTCTAGCTCCACCTCTAGGGTCGTTTGAACCAGACCAATCCCAGTCATAGTGCAGTATCTGTGGGTAAATCTTATTTAATGTTTCCCTAATTAGAATCAATGGAAGCCCATTTCCAAACCCTGGGCTATTGTTCTGTTCTCACACAATCAATGGGGACGCTGAGGCTGGGGATTGGGCTACAGATAGATAGGCTGTGTGCGTGTATCTGAGAGAGAAACAGAGGGACAGAAAGATTTTTTTGTGTGTATTGACTGTGTGTGAGAGGAAAAGAACAAGAGAGGCCTAGACAGTCTATACCAACACTAGATTTTTTGTTTTTCAAGTGTAGTTTTGTTTTAGGGCAGAGAGAGATTTGTATTCATACACATATTACAGAAAAGATAGAAATTGGGGATTATTTCTTGAATAGCTATTTTGAGTTAACATTAGTAATTCCAGTGAATGAAAAAATAAATAATAGAAGGACTAAAAGTTAAATAAAATTTAACTGGTTTAAGGAAAATCGGTCTAATGCCAATCAGTCAGCTAGATCACACACATTCTCTATGAATCCAGATCTATGCATTCTAAACCCACACACACATTGTGTACACACTTTCATATTATCCCATCATTTCAATGATTAGTAGTGCAGAAGTCCCAGTAAGCTGCCGTGCAGCCATTCAGCATATTGGCCTAAAGCAGAATATGCTCCAGCTTTAAGCAAAATGGGCTTTGGGGACCAAGCTGCTAAACACTGCTCAATCTGCACTCTGTTAGTGTGCATGTGTGTGTGTTATGTGTGCGAGCAGACGGTTAGCTAAAGAGCTAACTCTAGTTTGATGTGGTTGCCAGATTGGATTTAATCCGGATTAGGGTTCTGGCTGGCCCTCCTCCCTTCCTCTGTTTCCCTCCCTCCTGTCTTCTCTCTCTCTCTCTTTCTCTCTGAGAAACCTTCTCATTTAGGTTCAGTCTCTCTCTATTTCTCCACCTGCCTCTGTCACTCTCACTCCCTCTCTCCCTTGTTAATTTTTCAATCATCAGGCTTTGGCGACGGTTTCATTCTTTAAAAAATGCAGCCAATCCAGCCGGAGCTAAATGAGTACCTTTATAATGAAATACTACACATATAAAATGTTATGACCCCACACTGCTAGCAGTTGAGACAGGGAGATAAACTTGGTCCCAAACAGATGGGCTTCTCAAACTGTGTCTATTTATGTGGGTGTGAGTGTGTTTGTGTGTCTGTGTGTGTGTCTAAATGTTTTTTACCGTCCAACTGTCCCTATTAGGATAGAGACTGATGGAGAGGCAGTTCCTTGTACATCTGAACTCCTGCCTAATACAAGAACACTGCCTATATGTAGCATACAATATGCTTTAATTTAACATTTTCTGTTTTTTTATAGGGAGAATTTTCCTTGTATACTGTCTATCTTATGTCCTTCATTGTTACCACTGCAAATTGTTGCCAGAGTATCACATACATCAGTCTGTAAAGTATAAATTAATAACAGCGCAAGGAGGACAGCATGAAAATTTCTGTCCTCTGTAATCTTTGCTGCTCAACCCTTGAAAGAAAGAAGATTACATGATGACATTTCTGCATGTTGAGAACATTTTTGCTGGTCGTTGCAGCTTTTAAAGACTGTTTTAAGGTGAAGACTAGGATAAGAATTAGGTTAAGGTAAGGGTGAGACTTGGACTTGAGCATTTCGATGTGATGGTTGAGGTCAAGGCAAGGAGCAAGGGAATGCATTCTGTCAAGAAGAGTCCCCACAATCACAGAAAGACAAGTGTTTGTGAGTTTCTCTTACATGGCTTCTTGGGAGGCAGAGCCAGCTGTGGGTTCAGGTATGGACTGTTGTCTGCATCTATCCGGCGTTTATACTTCTGTCTCCCACCACGAACCCTGTCCAGACGAACACCTGCAAAAAATGACAAAAGTGTATCAATACATTGTGCATGAAACACTGAGATACATTTTTGACTACTAAACAAGAAGAGAATAAAGTAAGAAATCTGCTTGTATGCAAGAAATACAAAAAACAGGGGGCAGAAATAAAGTTTAAGAGGGGCAAAGATGAGACAGACAAGCCTTGAATGTCAGACCAATGGCAAGTTGGTCTGGTATCCTTTTAGTTCATTTTAAGTTTTCAAGGGGCACTGACCAGAATGCCTCTGGGCATATTTGGACAGACCTAAAAACCAATCAGAACTATGAAACAGGTGACGTAGTTTTAAGCGACACATGAAGGTTGAGGCGGTTCTTGGTAAGATTTCAAGCAAGGAAAAAATATCGGCCTGCTAGCAAATGTTCTCAATTACAGCTTAACAGTACACTAAAATAAGTTTCTGAGGAGGTTTGAGGTGTGAATCTCTATTCACTTTTGATCAGCACTGGCTCATGTGACAGTTTGATCTCAGTTTTGTGAGCCTGTTGAGTTTTGTGGACTGAACTGCAAACGGTTCATCAAAACAGCAAAATGTGTGACTTGCAACTTTTCGTATCTGCCCCGTTTAAAGCTCCTCTGTCAATCATTGCATGAAAGATATCCCATATTAGATCAACGGTTGTGACTGGCCTGACACGTGCCAGGACTGGTGGATATCTGTCTGAATGGAAGGGGGGCCAGACCCATCTGCCGGAGTGCATAAACTATGCGCTCTGTGGATTTGTCTGCTTTTCAAGCTAGAAAAAGATACCTGTGCTATTTTGGCAGTGCATGTATGTGTTTATGTGTGTCTGTCTGTTACGCATGCAGACACTTTCATGTTAGTGTCAAGTCTGCTAAACTTGCCTGCCTTTAATGTTCTACAAGAAGATTAATTTATAGAGACACCATTTGAGTAAAAGGCCTCTCTCGCTCACGTTGTCTCTCTGGCTTTCTGACTTACTCTTTTCCTGTCTCCTGCCCAATCTCTGTCTCTCCACTGCTCTCTCTCTGTCTCGTTAATTAATTGACACAAAGGAGTCCTAATTTAATTAGGCCTATCTCTCAAGGGATTGGATGTTACCGTGGTTACCACTTAAAGATGGATAAGGAAGACAGAGGTGTCATGTGCCCTGAAGGAGGAGAATGGAAGAAAGGAAAGGAGGAATCTGATTGGGTCGTCAAATGTTTTAAAACTTACGCTAACTACATTTGTTAATGGAGGGAATGCAAATTTGTTTTTACAGAATGACTATGTGGATATACCTCAAAGATATCTCTCTGTTATTAGAAGTATTACTCTGACTTTTATTTGTACCATAAATGTAAAATGTTTAATAGTATTACACAGACTGTCAACTGTTGTTTGGGTTCCCTATTTTTTTGCCTATACAATGTGAATTGCATCTTTTAGCATCTCATTTGATGCAATCAAGCCTATTTACCTAGGCAATGAAGCAACTGGCACACAGAAAGAGAGGCATTTCATATTTCTGGCAGCAGCAAACATTGTATCATTGTAATAAGTACAAGAAAAATAGGGAGTTAACATAACCAGTCAAAGCCACTGATGCTTAACAGACTTAAAAAACAACATCTACGGAAACTTCATCAATAGATGATGTAATAATTAAAAAAAAATCATAACATTGAACACACTGACTGAGTGAGAGATCTGAGACGTAGAAATGAGGGGGGAAGAATCAAAATTATTTAAAAAAAAAGAAAAAATCCATTCCTGTTTTTTATGCTGTTGGTCATTTAAGACTTCAAGCTTCTTTAACTAAAAATCTTTACCTGACGAGCCCAGTTGGATTTTTTGCTAATGTTAATTAAGTATGAGACAGCTGCAGAACAACCTGAATGTTGATGGTTTGAACATTGTGTAAATCAAAACGCTGTTTCTGAAATGCTGTTGACAATAAGCTCAGTCAATGAAAATAAAATCACGTGTGAAAAAATATTTTATATATTCCAATATGAAATTAAACCATAAACTATATTAACAAATTGTCTTTGTAGTGCCTCTGAATTCCAACTGTGCCACTGATTTGAAAGGTTCTCCGATGCAACATGTATTTGATACAGTAAGGATTTGCTTAAAACGTATAGACAGAGAGAAGGTGGGGGCTGAAGTAGAGAGATTTGCTACCACACAGAGATTTAAATCCTCTGAAAAATATGCTGACTATGACCATTACAACACACCTAGGAGATTTAACAGAAAGACTCTTATTGGCAGAAAAGGGAAAAAAACTGTGCAGGGAGCATGTAAGTGCTTGTAAGTGTTTTTTCCTGTTTTATTTGTGCTTTGTACACAAACGCATGTTGGTGGCTGCTTTTATTCTGTTACAGTGTTGTGAGTGTACACACTTTTTCTATGAATATTTACTCATTCAGAAACCTGTTACTAGCACAGGCATCAACCAACCAAGTTAACTGAACATGACATTCATCTGTGTGTGTGTGTACGTGTGTGTGTGTGCTTGAGACAGGAATAGGTAGACAGAAGGGCTGACAATCCAGGTACGGGGAGGGGTGGGGGGTGGGGGGGGGGGGCAGTGTCAGCAAACGGTCAAGAAACTAAACACCGGGGGGTACAAACACACTCACGCTACAACTATCTGCTTTCTCTCACACACACATTCGCACACATCTATGATTCTCTGGCGCACACCCCCATGTTGTGTTTGGGTAAGCCCAGACAAGCAGCTTGCTCAGTCACTAGCTGGGTCAGTGGCTGGTCAGAGGAGGAAAGAAAGGCAGAGAAAGCAGAAAATATCAGAGATACTGCAGAAAAAGTAGAAGATGGAAGATGGACAGGAAAAGGTAGATGTTTGGAACAATAAAGACTTCATGAACCTCATGCAATGCAAGGATCTGCAACCAACTCTATTTCCACAGCACTGTTGCCATTAGGTCAATGCCCTCCTTAGAAGCAGCATTTGTCTTTGTACATAATGGTAACTCACTAGCTATAGGTGGTGATTTTATAGGTGCTGACAGCTTGCTTAAAAACGTTCTTATTTACTCTAAATTCACACAAAAAATTACATAGTAAATCTACACACACTGTCACCATCGTCCTTCCATTGCTTGCACAATTTTCCCCCATCATGCACACACAAACTTTCACATATAGACTCAATTTTCCTCTTTTCCTCACACCTAAAAGCCCCAGTGCTGTGCTGAGCTCACTTTATAAAGAGCCTTCTCTACTACCTCATCTATTTTCCACCAAATTAACTCTCTCTCAGCACTGATTAATGATCAAATCTAAATGAATCAAATTAAAAATTGAAAATTATATTTCCAAAGCCCACAAAAAAGAGACAGGAGAAGGCTGCGGTGGGTAGGGGTGGGGGGGTTTAGAGTGCTCTACCTCCTCTTAACAAATGAGCCTTCAAATTATAAAGAATGGGTAAGAGAGGCAAGGAGGGAAGGAGTGAACAGAAGAGGGGAAAAGGGTCAGGGGAGAGGAAATGTAAGGATCAGAAAAGAATGGTGGAAAGAAAGACAAGGGAAGAACGGAATAATTGAACGGGTAATGGGTAAGGAATTGAGTAAAAGGAAAGGAAAAAGACGAATTTTTGATCAAATTGATCTGGCACATTAAAGGAAGACTATGGGAAGAAATATGGAGAAAAAACAGTAGAGCAGAGTATAGGTTGTGAAATAAGGGGAGATTGGGGGAATGAGTAATGGATGGGCTTGTAAACAAAAGAAGAAAGGAGAATGAGAAAAAAATAAAATGATAAGAGAAAAAAGAGATGAAGTAAAGACTAGGAGTAGAAAAATAAAAGAGAAGGAGAGATCCCTGAGAGAAAAGAAAGGAGAAGTCCATAGAGGTTATACACCTTAATTACAGGCTTTAATTATTATGTCACCTAATAGAACACCTCTACTCAGTCTACACAGTGTGTTAACTCTAATTATTAACATGTTTTGCTTTAAACTTGCCAAGCAACATGCCTTTTTTATTCACACCTATATACATTTTGTAATACACACACACACACACACACACACACACACACACACACACACACACACACTGTGACAGTGATGAAGGTGAATCATTCCTATCGTGGGAATATTGCTGCCTGTCAATAGCACAATCTGCCCTGATCACATCAGCATAGATTTTACACTGCACTGGCGTCACTTTGTGTCAGCGTTTGTGTGTGTGTGCTTGAACAGTTGAGGGATTGCGAGTGAAATGCCTTTGACACTGAAGTGCTTTTGAAGAGGGAAGAGGCAAGCATGGGAAGAGAAAGGCAGAAGAGAGAGGAAAAAAGGAGAGAGAGACACAAAACGGATTGATATCAGATGGTCAATGATATGATAAGAGAGTGAGAGAATGAAAGAGTGCAAGAACATAGAGGGGACAGAGTGGAGAGAGGAGTGGGAAGACAAATAAAATAATTGATTTTTGTTGATCACAGCAAAGAGAAAGAGAAATGGCAAACAGGCAAAAGAGAAAAGCAGCATTTAAAGAGGCAGAGAAAGAAAAAGGGAGAGGGAGAGGAAAAGAGAGCGCGGACTTTTATGGTAATTGAAGTTGTAACAGGGTTGAAGTCTCTCTTCCACGTTAGACCAGGTTATCACCTTATGCTTGTGTGTGTGTGTGTGTGTGTGTGTGTGTGTGTGTGTGTGTGTGTTAAACCACAGTGTTGATGTAATAACATAAAAGGTTTTCCTATGTGGGTTTAAGAACTGATGGGTGAGTAGATTGAGTAAGACAACAAACCCATTTAAATCGAATGTGTGTGTGTGTGTGTGTGTGTGTGTGTGTGTGTCTGTGTGTGTGTGTGTATAGAGCTCTGAATCCTCTGCATATGAGGAAGATTTAGAAATAACAACATAAAGAAATAAAAAAGTGCGTATCTTGCTACAGGAATACCAGAATATAGATTTTTGTGTGTATTGTAACCGCTTGTTTAACGTTGGTAAAAGTTTTAATGCTAATATTCAACAAAACTAACCAAAAGAGCTTGAAGACAGAACAAGAAATAAAGAGAGCATGAGTGAGGTGTGGAGGGGAGGTTAAAAGGAAAGAGTGTGTAGTGTCGTGCAGTGAAGTTTGTTTAGACCAGAACAGATCGGAACAGTACCGCCTGAGGCAGCGGGCAGGTGGCTGTCACTGGTGTGTGAATATGTGTGTGTGTGTTTCTGTAAATGTGGGCATGTGAGTGAGACCATGTGACATCTTACACACACATGAAAGTGTTGCATTTTTCTCATTAATGTCCTTTTAAGGCCACTTTAATAAAATATCCTGTTACAATTAAACAGCAATGGTGGATCCAAAATCTCTGATGATGGTATTGATTTTACACTCAAAGCTGCATTTTATATTCTTGTTACTTTCTGTTTATAATTATTTCATCTGGATATTTTTCTAACAATCAGAAGTCTTCAGTCACAGTTTTCAAACTAATTTAGACAGTAATGTAGAATATTTGCTTACACTATAACTCTGACAATGGATGTACTTTTCTTTTTCTCACACCGTTTGCCTGCTACATCTTGTTTCGGAACAGAAAGAAAGTGAGCGGACCACTTAGCCAGAGTATTTCCATTATCGCTCCTTTCTAGCTGGGATGCAACCAGATGCCACTCACACACACTTGCTCAGGACAGACGCTACAGGGCCAGATTTAGCTACAAGTTTCCCATGGGGCAACACCAGACGCCACCAGTTGTCTGGCGCTCCCCTCCTCTGTTTCGCCGTCCTCTCCTCTTGTTCTTTTCAAAATCAGTTGCTCCTCTCTTCCTCTTGCATTCTTCTCCCACAAACTTTTGTTTCCCTTATTATCTAATCTTCCATTTTTTATTTTCCAATCACTGACATATTTTAAAGGAGCTATATCAAAATTAAACCTTATAAGATTTCAGAAGAAACATATTTTGCAATTTTACTAGTGGCGTATGGATATCTAAAAAGGACAGTGACTTCACCCGCCCTTTGTGTGTCGTTATCAAGCTTTTAGGTTTCTTTGTAATGGTAGCTAGAACGGCTGCGCGTTCATGTCAGTTCATGTGAACCCCTCTCTTTGGAACTGTTGACCACCACCCCCTTTATAAAATGCCACAGCGAGTGAGGGGCCTAAAATATATTTAACCCACACCTGGGTAACTTTGTAAACAGGAGTGGGAAGGCTAACATCATCTTCTGTTCAATAATCACATAAATGTTGCAATAATGTGTTCTGAATAAGATTCTCACCTGCCATGCCTTGTGGAAAGAGACAGATGTTGTTTTTTTTTTCTTGAAATAATGTCACATTATCATCAAGGAGATATGGGGGACAGCTGAGCTAGGGCAAACGCTCACTGTCAGTGGGGCTGAGGCCTTGCAGTCTGCCTGAGGAGGAGGTTCCAGGCCCGGCCGTGTCTAGTGCGAACAAGTAGCTGAGCTACCATCCCGAGTCGCTAAATATGCACGTAAATGCTGTTGTATTGTGATGTTATTTAGATTCCACACCATGCATCATGGAAAGAGACAATTAGACGTTTTTCGATGTGTTGTGTTGTGTTTAACACGAGGCTGCGTGGGCCTCGGCTTGCTAAGTGCTCAATGGATTTGCATAGCTGAGAGTCAGGTCAACACTGCACAGAGCGGTAGAAATACTCCTACTGAAGGCTCCTATTCTTCTCTACATGCAGAAATCACAAAAACTTGTTTGGTCACCAAGGTTGTTATCCACTGCATCAGATTATTCCTTTCATCTAATATTGCGTGGTGTTCAATAAGTAGGGGTTTTTGGTCGGCCAGAGCCTGAATTTCCTCTCAAAGCAAACATGGTGCCACCATTGAGCACAGTTGCTGAGAACAGGGGGTGGGGCAGGTGGAGCGCCAGGGGATGGGGGTATGTAGCTGGCTGACACGCAGGTTTGTTTTGGTGTAAAGCTGATACTGAACTGCGACCACTAGCAGAGAATCGATTTTCTGTATAGCTGCTTTAAGAGGTGTGTCATATATTGGGGACAAAACATCTTTGTGTGCTTTGTGTGTGAACATGAGTTGTCTAGTCATCTTAATTGTTTTGTGTACGACTGCATATGTATGCAGCAGTGAGACTGAATAGCAGGAGTCGCGATTGTTGAGCTATGAAGAGAGTTATGATGCATAAGACCAGCTGTATATACACACCAATCGCACACACACACACAAGTACAGACACTCACATAGACTGGGGCCTTCCACGCGATCTCACTCATTAGGTCTTAGAGGCCGTGGGGAGCACGGCCAAAGCTGGCATGAGCTGTTAGTGTTTGTGTATGTGTGTGTGTGTGTGTGTGTGTGTGTGCGTGCGTAGGGCAGCGCGCCAAGGTTTATATTTGCAGTCTGTGGACTTGTCTCTCTAGTAGTCTACCATCTGAATCCAGCTGGCCGTTTACGGCAATATAGAGACGGAGGCTTTGGTTGTGGATTCAACACATTCTGTCTGTTTAACCATGATTCATCAGACGTGCCATCATCAAAGCTGTTATGTTGTAAGGGAGCAAATCTGTCAATATAACCATATGTACAATATACATGCACACAGAATATTGCTGGCTCCTGGACTGCGTGCCTCTGCCAAAGCCTTTCATGTTCGAACGTCTGATCTGTGTTTTGTATTCTGTTCATGACAATTCTGCGCATTACTGCTGAATTTGAATGCATTATGTCTGTCTTTCCCTGGCAGTTGTGTATAAAGAGAAATAACTGTGACAGCTACTGTAGAGTGTTATTACCTTTCCTCTTTTATGATTTCTTTTGCTTGTCAAATAAATAAAATAGAACTCAAATGTTTTTTTTTCCCTCAGTTTAGTATGTCTCATTTTGTGTCTCATTATTTATCATTAAATCTTTTACCTGCAATAAAACCAGTGTTCACCCATCCCCCTTTCTCAAGGCAGATTCAAGCCACGCCCATGTGACCTTTTGGTCTTCAGCTGACGCATCATTATGACCTCATTAAAAATGGACAGACAGCCATTGCCAGAGGGGAAGTTCTCATAATATAGTCAAGCCTTTTAATTGCCTTGCTCCAGAAATTAGCTGCTACATACTGGTGGGTGGGTGTCCCATGTTCGTTCATTCCTCCACTCCTCCAGTTTAGGCCCCCCTCTCCCTTTTCTCCTCTTATTGAGAAGCATTTCATAGTTCACACAGACGAGACCATGTGTGTATTGACAAAATCATGTGTCTATTTAAGAAAACATATAAAGAAAAGGCTCCACTCTGGCTTGGTTTACTGACCCTCTGGCCTCTAGTTCTCCTTTCTCTTTCTATCACACACAAACAGTGACACACACAAACACGGACGAACGAACACACACACACACACACACACACACACACACACACACACACTTCCTTGCTGCCTCACTTGCTCTTCATCTCACCCTCTCTATGTCTCCCTGGGTGACAAAGCTAATTTGAGGCAGATCTTGCCCTAAGGGGTAAATTACAGCATCTACACACACACAAGCACATTGTACTCTGTGTTCTCCAACCCACTCCCACTCCACCCTTACCACTTTATCTTCACCTTTCTCCCGTGAGCTAGCCCCTGACAACCACAGTTAGCCTTGATGCTAACTAATCTAGCCACTTAGTGCCATTATCATCTATGCAGTTTTGCTGCAATGATGCTTCAGCCCAGAAGGGTGGTATAAAACACAGGTGACAATGTTCTTAAAAGGGCAAAGGACTGTTGGTTGAGACCAATAAAAATGTCTAACCAGGTAGTGGAACAATGTAATTCTGTATATTGGTCTCTCTGTAAAGACGCAAGTTACTATTCATTTGGTGTAAAATGTGATTCAACATGATGGTCCTACTACACTTTTAAGAATGAAATAATCTGGATAAGATTTTGAAAATGAAAAGCAAAGTCAGATATGGTCAAAAATCAAATTCAGTTCAGCTCCTGTAAATCTTTTTTTTTCAGTGACTCCAATGTATTATAAATGGTTTGAGGTGTTTGTTTGTTTTTTAGAATAACTTAAATGGATGTTTGAGGAGATGTTTGGAATATCTGAAGCACTCACTAGGTCTTACAATGACAATAATTATTAATTAATATCACCAGCAGAATGAAGAAAAT
Organism: Naso thynnoides; assembly: GCA_029783665.1. Lineage (NCBI taxonomy): Eukaryota > Metazoa > Chordata > Actinopteri > Acanthuriformes > Acanthuridae > Naso > Naso thynnoides. The sequence goes on from JAQLOL010000001.1 coordinate 7,522,969, forward strand.
ATGACTCTCCTTTTTTTAGTCGATCTTTTTTAAATTTCCTAGCTCAAAAGGAGTGAAAATGAGAAAATATACAAGAAAATGGATGTATCAATTTTCCAAATTACCCTTATTCATATGTATAGCAGGACCCCCTGTATTAAATTCACACTCAGCACAACAAATGGGGTGGCTGTGATCTGTCATGTTGATGTATATTTATGCAGGCCTTGGTGTGTGTGTATGTGTGTGTGTGTGTGTGTGTGTGTATGTGTGTGGGTGTGTGCACGTATGCGCATGATGCATGTGTGTGGAGCAGGGAAGCTGCAGCAACAAAAGGCAGCTAAAGTTCTGCTCTCTTGCTCTCTTATTGGCTTAGTAAGCAGATCATAGTAACGTTGTGTTCAGACCAAAAGGGATGAAGCGATGTTAATCGCAACAAACGCCAGTATCATGTCACTTGACCACAATCGGTTCATTTTTTGGATCATAGCTTCAATTGCGTCATTCGTGCAATGTACGCCGTCCGCTGACTTTAGCTCATCCAGAGAATGGGGGACTGGCCTCTTTTGTCATTAATTACGGCCGATATAACCGTGTTTGTTGCACTTAATCAGTTGTGGAGGTCCTACACAGGTTGGAAAACTTAAAGACAAAGTGTCTGACTAATAAAATAATCTGAGCCTGTTAAGTGTCAGCCATAGTTAGTGTTAGCTAGTAGTGTCAGGAGGAAGGGGGGCTTGCCATTTCTATCATTTAGTACGGCTGATATAATCATCATTTCTGCACTGTATCAGTTGTAAAAGACGCAGATAGGTTGAAAAACTTAACGTATCTGTGCTCATAACATTATCCCGTGGTGTATACAGTTGTGTTGTAGGAGCTCCATGGCATTCACACCATGTCTGATTCAAACACGTGTTGTCGCCTGAGAGGTTCATTATTTTCAACTTCGAGTGATGAGATGATGAAGGCAATGGATGCCACATTGCTAATTCGCATCGCATGTATTGCAAGATTTGCATCGCCCAAAGTGACACTGCATCCTTACTCTGATGTTGTATGCAATCTTTTGGTGTTGATCTCTTTCATCTCTTTCTGTCTGAACGCAGCTCAAGGCTGCATTCAGACCAAATCAGGTGATCCGGTGAAAACACAGGTTTTCTCATTCATTTTAATGAGGCTTGTGCGATTTGGCTGCGGGGGTCTGAAAAAACCACAGCCGCCTGCGGCAAATACAGTTGAAACTGGCTCAACTTAAGGAGACGTCATGTTGCGGCAGCCAATCACAAAAAGGGGCCATCTTCCAGCGATCGACCACCACCCTTGGATTGGGGGAGTTAGAAGTTAATTGTGTTAATTAAGTGACAGCACCACCGCCAGACAACCCTGCGGCCTTTTGCCAAACTACCTGATTTGGTCTGAGTACAGCCTAAGACTTAAAATCAATAGCATGCCTACTGAGCTTGTTCACTCACTGCAAAACAAATGTTTTTCAAAGTCCGCAGTGAAAAAGGAAACAATCAGTAAAAATTTTCTCTCGTACATGACGGCTTTGTTTGGAGTTTATTGACGAGGGCGATGTGATGTGGGTGTGTGCAGTCTGGGCTGTGTGAACTGTGAGACTCTTGAAGCTGCCAATAATACATGCACTTACACGTGTGTGTTTGTGGCCACACACACACGTACATGAGACAAAACAGGAGATGAGACATGGATTCTGCCTATGTCAGATCAACAGGGAGAACAAATGCTACGACAGCAGCTTGTGAGTGTGTGTGTGTCTGTGTGTGCAGAAATAGAGAGAAAGACGGAGGAGAGAGAAGCAAGCCATTCTCTGTGCAGTAAAACTGAGGTTGTTGGAGGCACAGATATAAATTTTGTGTGACCGTGTTCAAGTGACTAAAACTTCAAAGTTGTCTTTTTGTGTTTTCTTCCCCACGAAAGGGACAAAATCCAAATAAGTCAATGTTATGCCGTGACGCAAATTCCTTTTATTATTATTATGATTATTAAAATTATTATGATGAATTATAAAAAGTTATATTTCTAAGTAGACTTTTTGTCATTTGTTTGTGGAAAATCTATCACTGCATGCTCTTTTGTCACAGTTTTTGTAGCTACAATAAGAGATATGTCAGGCATGTGAAGTTGTCAGCGTATAAATATGTTTTATCATCAGTTTGTTTGGTTAATAATATGTGCATGATTTTGTTTTTTACAACAACTATTTACCTCAGACTGTTATAATAATGTCAGACTCACTGAAAGGTCGCAGGCATGCATGGCACATGGTACCAAAAGAATGGAGAGAACAGCGAGAATCTAGAGAAATAGTACTATGATATTGAGTGGGAGAATTGGAGGGAGAGATGAAGACAGGAATGGATGGAGGGAGGGCTGGCAGGCGTCGGCAGAGGCACGCTCCCTGACCACTGTAAGGAAGGGGGCGTAGGCCAGGTCTCCCATCAATTACAACCTTGACCCTCCTCTTTTCTCCTTTCTCTCTCTCACACACTTTCTGCTTCATTCAACCATCCTCCCCCTGCCTCTCATCCTCCCCTGGTCCCTCTCCTCTGCTCCTATAAATCAATCTGTTCTCCCTTCTTTTCTCTCTCCCTCCCCTTCGCTTTCTCCCACCTTCCAGCTCCCACTATACCCCTCTGCCCCTCTGTCCCTCTATCAGCCCTCCTTCTTATCCCTCGCTACTCCTTTCCCTCCTTTCATCGATGGGAGTGCAGTGGGAGTAAAAAGGTCAGAGGTGGGCAGATGAGAGGGGGAGAAAGGGGTAAACGTAACAAGGGAGTGCGAATATGAGACAGTGAGCATATTTAATCAAAGTAATGTTGAGGCAGATATTATCTCTTGTTTTTTTAATCTTTCATCACCACTGAACAACTGCACTGTGAGAACAATTATCTTGTAATTTCCATGTTTATCTCATTGAGGTAAAATCCAACAAGGGCGTATGTTGCAACGGCTCTTGTGTGTCAGTGTGCATTCAGAAACTGTTCTATGTATCTTGCATATGTGGAATGAAAAGGAAAAATACACTATACATCATTACATCACCAAAAGTGTTGGTGAGATAAGAAGACAGACAAGACGCCATGAACTTGTGAGGATGAAAAGATGACTGAAATAAGATGCACATGAAAAGAGAAGGCAGCAATAGATAGATTACAAAATGCTGTATATAAAAGGAGTATGAACAATTTCTTTGAAGTGTTACATGTAGCATTTTTCAACATCAATAAAACATTAGCACACGTAGGTGTCTCTTGTATTTTTTTAATATTTGGCTGCAATTAAATGGTTTGACTTAATATTTCCAAAGCTTTTATAATTACTTCAGCATGTGTAAGTGAAACTGCAGCTTTTTTATGTTTTGTGCTACAAAACAATCTCTGGAAGTCATTAAGTCAATCTGGTCAGTCACTGCAAAAAATCTTACTGTGGCACATGATGCAAAATGCTGTATTTAAGCTGGTAGAAGTTGTAAGTCTTATAAATAAAAAGAATTCTGTAGGCTTTAAAATGCTACATGTAGCACAGTTAACAGAGAAAGATAAAGAAGAGACCTTTTCCCTTACCCTCCCTCAGCATGCCCACAGTCAGACACTTCATGAAGCGGCAGGCCTGGCACGACTTGCGTCTCCTCTTGGTGATCTCGCACTCGTTGGTGGCAGGACAGCTGTACTCAATGTTGCCTGTATGAAGACATGTTGGAGGAAAACAGAAGGGAAGGTTTCATTTTAGATAGACACGTTAAAATAGAGGCAGGCAGATGACCTGTTAGACATCAGTGTATTCAGCTTTACTAAGAGAAAACACAAGTTTTAGTTATAGACAAACAGAGACACACATGTACAAAAAAACAAGACTATGAAAATTGACTGAGCTACCTCACCTTTGACCTTTGGCTTAAAGATTACCCATTGTTGAAATAGTGGCCAGTTTCAGTACAAAGCAAGTTTAATTTTATTAAGTTTTCACTTTGTAAAAACAAGCATAGACAATAGTGTACTTGTGTGTATGTGTGTTTCAATTGGGTATACGTCATGGCCAGAGCAAGCTGAGGTTGCTTGCTACAGTTCATTTATGGTAACACTCAAGTGTAGAGCTGAGGCTAAGACTATCAGTCCATGTAAGGCTATTAAGTTCACAACCTCTGCCAACGAAATCAAAAAACATCTGCAGTAAGTGTGAGGCTAAAACCTTTACCTTGAATTGTTGACAGAGTTTTTCTTTGTTGTGGGTAACTCACTTTCTAAATAGCACAGCAAATACACCACTGTATCTTATATTTAAAAATATCTGTCCATTTTTCCTGTCTTTTTTTAAAACTCTAATCCGTCACTTTTAGATCTTCCTACTTTTGTATTAATATTCCAGGAAGATTGCTATTTTTCAACTTGATGTTCTACATCTACATGAGACCCTTTTCTAATCATATACTATGCCACTGACTTTCTTTCTCTTTTTTTATTCTGTTGTTTTGTTTCTCTTTTTTTAATACTAAGTCTCCCCAAGTCCTGTCCATTTCCTCCAATTAGTATTTTGCTTCCAGTCAGTTCTAAAGCAAAACAGTTATGGATTTTTTAGGACGGTTCAGACTGTTACAAAATTGCTCAATAGTATGAACTGTGTTAAGATTTGAACCAGGAAACCTTTTGCTCTCCTTCTCCTGTGCCCACCTGACAACTACAGTACCCCAGCAAGCCAATGCATCTCCCTCTGAAACAGAGTAAACAGTGATTACTATTGACTGCTGCTGTAGAGAGGATGTTTTCTCATTACTGGGCTGATTAAGGGGGCTAGTTAGCTTGAGAAAAGGCTAAATGCTAGAACACTTCTTAATGGGTAACAAGATGCTCATTAATTGGCCTTGTTAGTTAAAGTAAAAAGCTAAACATGCTAAATGCTTCGAGACCCCTTACAGTCTAATAGACATTACTAATGGGACTAGTTAGCTTACACCCAAGCTTTACATTCTGATGATACAGGAGGAGCAGATTAATTCAGTAATTAAGAGGGACACTCTCCTAGCACTGTGGCTGAATGTGCTAATGACACAGAATCTGTGTGGGTTAATGGGTGGTCAGTAAAAGGCCTTGTTAGTGCAAGGCTAAACAGACAAGCGCTGCTAAATGGATAACTGCAGTGAAGAGCCACTTATGGGGCTGGTAGCACCGAGGCTAAACGTTTTAAATAATCACATAGCAAAAAAACGCTAATGGCTACACATGCTGAGCTCCACTGTGGAGGTGAGTACCAATAGGCTATAGCAAAACTGCGTATTATTTGTTAATTAAAGTAATAGTAATGTTTGTGAAACTTAAATTCAGTACACCCTAAATTCCATTGATTACCTTGAGTGGAAGCGCAGGGGACATTAACATTTGTGGACTACTGGACTGCACAAAGAGGTAGGTACTGTAGGCTTACATGACAAGCATATATAAAGGTGTGATAGAGGGTATAGGGTAGGAATTAGAAAAAAGGTCTATATCAGATCAGCTCTCCGTGAATGTGTGTGTGTATGTGCCTTTATTTCTGTCTTTATGTGTCTTACTGTGCACTGGGGAAGGCTTAGAGCAGAGAGGTTCTTGGTGGCTCCTATGTATAACATGTGACTTTGTATGTGTGTATTGGTGTGAGTGAGGGGGATATATGAGGGCCTCAAATCCCCTGCAATCTCCTTTGAGATGTGTGTGTATGTCCACCTGCTGCATGACAATTGATCACCATTGTACGGACTGTGTAACATGAATGTTGGTGTGTGTTTTTAGCCAGTCCTATTCTTTGAGATGTCTTTGTTTTTACCTCCTGACATGACACTAACTTTGTCCTGACATTAGCTGTCTTTTCTTACTATTTTGGTTTATTATTAGACAGCTTTAACCGAGGAGCAGCAGAAATTAAAAAGGAAGAGGGCAAAAGAGGTGACAAAGACACAAGGTTTCTGGTGTGGATTCAAATTTGTCACTGCAGTTACATTTCATGACAGCACTTTCCATTCTACATCAACGTAACTAGTAAATATGTGTTTGTACACTTAAATTTAAGGAAATAATTTATTTTCTCTAAGGCACAATGGACAGAAGCATCACAAAGATTTCTTCGCCCCACCTCCCATTTCACTGCACTCGTTCTTTTGCTCCACATCACCATCATGTGTCCAGTCCTCCTCTTTCCTGCTCTCATCCTCCTTTCTTCATCCCTCTTTCTGTCTTCCTCTTCCCATTTTATTGCCCTATCCCTCCCTCTCCCACACTTTGCCCTCCTTCTCACTCCCCTTTATACCTCTCTCTCAATAAGGGAGTGATAGATGCAGGTTGTCAGGTGTCGCTGGACGGACGCCACAGAAACAGCAGCTGCCAGAGCCACTTCCTCCATGCTGCGACACACACACACACACACACACACACACACACACACACACTACTAATTCCTTCCTACATCTATGTGCCCAGTCCAACCCTTCTCTCTTCTCCCTTCTTTCTTTCATTCCTTGTTTCAACTCTTTTTTTATCCAAACCTGTGTCCACACATCCTCTCCTCTCCTCTCCTCTCCCACCCTGTGCTCTCCTCCCTGTCCAGCTGGAGGGTTTTTTTTGGTGATTACCTGCGGTTTTATTGGCTAATGGGTTGAAACATACCAATATGTCTGCTGCTGCCCATCTGAGGCCGGCCCAGCTTTCGAGCCAAAATACACACACTGACACAAAACTGTGCATAAACACCGGCCTATGTGCACAGAGCTACACCTAAACCTGCACTCATTTACATGGATGCACACAAGCCCACACACAGACACGCAGGGTAACGCACACATCCACACGATCTGTGGATGGGGTTGGCCTGTGTGGCAGCCAAAGATAATGTCATGACTCATTTGTTCAAGTGGATCCAAGACTTCTCAGCCTGCATCCAAACAAGTATTAACAGTAATACTAATGCACAAACATTTATATAAAAACTTGTTTATTCATAAAATGATGTTAAATTGATTCATTTTCTTAATAAATTCTAGTTGTTTCCATTCACGCTTATACAATTACTGGTGTATATTTATTGTTGCTACACTATTATCAAATTCATAATAAACAGCCGGGAAATTCTGTGTAAATTTTGACCAAGAAGGTAAAATAGTGGCTGTGATTGCTATCCACCACGTGGCTTTGGTTTCTTTGTGTGTTCCGTCCTTTTGTTCAACGACCTTTCGTGAGAGTCCTGTAACTATTTTATGAAAAAGTCTTGACCAATAACCTGCAACTTTGGCCTTCATGATGTGCAACATGTCAACTACATGAGAAGGGAGGATTACAAAGAGAGTAAAAATGAGGGTGTGTGAGAGAGAGGGAGACACAGCATTGCTTTAAATCTATTCAAGGTCATCCTCCAAAGAGGCTCTACTGTCAACATGGAATCATTTCTATACGTTTGTATTTAATCTGTGACTGTGTCATCACCTACGTAACCTTTAACAAGCCCTCAGGATGAAATGAAACATGTCAAATTGTCAACTATTAGACACTACAGCTATGAAAGATGAATCAAGGGGTTAAATCCATACACAGAGTGATTACAAAGTCATTTGTATGACTGTCTGTGCATGTGTGTTGGTGTTCATATGTGAGTGTGCTTCCATGAGTTTGTGTTTGTGTGTCTCTGCCTTTATCTGTGAGTGTGTGTGTGTGTGTGTGTGTGTGTGTGCTTCAATCTCTTTGTCAGGATTGCACCGTGTCCTGATCTCATCCCATAATAAACACATACAGGTCATCTCTAGGTAGTGTGACCATCAAGTGGATGTAAGACTTCGACCCCCCCCACATCTCTCTCTCTCTGGGGCTTTGCTGGGAAAGCTGCTTATCGGTGGCGAAAGAAAGCAGCGACAGATAGGTGGATGGATGGAAAGGCAGATAGATGAATCCCGTCTGATATGACTGACTGACTGACTGACTCACTGGATCGATGATGACTGGCTGGCTGGCTGACTGGTGGCTTGGTTTTAGCAGTGGCATACCGACTGACAAGAAGGCTGTGCTGCAGAATGAGGCTGTTAAGTTATTTTAAATCTTGAACAAATCATTGAAGATTATCATCCCAACACAAAGTTTTGAAAGATTTATCACTTGTTGCCTGACAAGGTCAAAGCATCACAGTGGCCCTTACATAAATTTTTTCCAATTTTTTCCTAATTTGTGAAATAGAAGAAGGAACAAATTGGACTTGGAGATGAGAGCCACTGAGAGTCAGAAAGCATTGAAAGACAGATTAACAAACTGTTGGTTTTAGATGTTTCATGGGAGTTTTATATCTACAAATGTACCAAACATCCCCAGTTTTAGTCTTTAGTGTTGCTTTATTCCAAATTTAAACAGTCCAGTTTGTGCTGTATCTGCTTCAGATGTGCTGCTTACTGTAGTAGCAATGTGA
>JAQLOL010000001.1:7531489-7548746 GCA_029783665.1 Naso thynnoides
GTAGTAGCAATGTGAAAACCATCACAAAACCAAAGAATTTATAAATCAAGGTGTGGATTTTTTAATATAATATTAATGATAATTGATGATGGTGGCTGAGTTATCGTTGAACTGGGAGGATTAATAAACAATATGTGTGAAGTGCTGGCTTGCTTTATGGCTAACCCTAACCTCTGTCTGTAAGACTGAACTGTGCTGTGCTTACAAGGGTAAATGAAAGACTTAGTGGTGATCAAGCTGAGAGGTTGAGTATGAAATGAATATCGGCAAAACTGTCGAGGATAGTATAAATACCTGTGCACTTCCTGGGCTACTTCTAGCACTAACAAGAGACAAGCGAAGGATTATAGAGCCTAATTCCTGGTACTCTTCTCATCATGTGGATTACTGGTCTATCCCTTCTCTCCTCTACCCCCTAATGCGAACTAATGACCCCTAGATGTAACCTCTGACCTGCTTCTGACACTACGTTATCTCCTAGACAACAGGCTTAAAACTAACACTCTTCCTGTGAAGCATAAGCAGCTAGATCTGAGAATGCAAACACCACCTGGAAATTACTCTTTGCTGTTGTTGACAAAGATGAGGTCAAGATTGAAGGGGAAAAGGGGGGGGGGTGACTCAAAACTGGTGTGTTTGCATGGACCTCATTGTGTTCTCATTTGTGTGTGTATGTGCACGCATTACAGAAAGAGAAATGTTGAAGGACGGAGGAAAAAATAGACTGTGGTGGCTGTCCTAGTGGCTCACTTAGCAGACAGAGGAGGGTGCATGTACCATATGAGAATCTGGGTTCACATTTGGCCTGAGGCTTTTATCATATGTCCTGGATTAAATGTACTTGCTGAGGTGTGTATGTGTGTGTGTGTGTGTGCGTGACAGAGTGCACTTAATATGCATCTGTACATTTCATTAAAAATGAAACATAATGTATTTTGTCTAAATTTTTCAACAATCAATCTAAAAAATCAAACATCTGCATTCTCTGTTACACCAATCTTGAAAGGGAGGATAAAAGAAAGACAGAGCCTTTAAAACAGAACAGATTTAGAGGTAGAGTGAAAGCAAACCTGTGATAATAGACTTGGTACAGCAAGAGAACAGACAGAAAGACAGAACTACAGACAGGTAGGCTGCACACAGAAAGATTAAAATAGATGGGAAAATAAAATGGAAGCCAACCTTGGATGGTGCGTTTGAAGAAGGCCTTGCAGGCCTCACAGGATGCCACTCCATAGTGGTACCCTGACGCAATGTCCCCGCACACCAGACACAGCCTCTTGGGCATTGAATTCAACATGTACTCGCACTTAATCTGTGAATCTTCCCCAATAGTTGATGAACAGTCCTCGTAACGCTTTGATCCAGGGCCACCAGCAGGACCCAGGGGCCCTGTGTTGGAGCCATAAAGGCTCGGGGAGTCTAAGCCGTTGGGGTGACCGTTCATCGTGGACGAATAGGAGCCTGAGGCGTCGCTGGAGCCACCGGGGGAGTGATGGTTTAGACTGTCAGTCAGAGAGGCAGGACTAGACGGCTCAGTCTTTATATAAGAGGACGGACAGTTAGATTCAAGGTGGCGCTCCTTACTGGACATTCTGCAGAGAAGCCTGAGGGAGTGGAACAGGAACAAAGAGAAGAAGAAGAGGGAGAAAGTATTAAAAGAAAATTTCTTGTTTTAAAATTTAAGAAACTGATGGCTATTTCTAAAGAAACGAGAGAAAATCAAACATGCAAAGGGTCAGTAAAAAAGACTGAGCTAGAGAAGAAGAAAATAGAAAGGCAATGTTCAATTAAAGAAAATCATTTTTGGGAAGTTCAGTTATAACGATCATTCGTGCTGATGTTGTTGTATTTTCTCACTTTCACCTCCACAAACACACATTAAGCCGTTCGCATTTCTTTTTTTTCTCTTGAGAGAAATGATAGAAAGAGATGTGAAGGGAAAAAAGAAGAGACAATGCAATAACAGTGTGGAAGAGACTCTCTCTCTCTCACACACACACACACACACAAAATTGTGGTATAAGAAAGAGAGTAAGAGAGAAGCATCTATTGTAGCACACAGCCACACAAACACATACACGTGCTTGGGACCAGCGGTCATCCGTCACTCTCCAGTCAATAGCAGCATGTTCTACATGAAGGTAATCAGTAAGCAGCCTCTCTGCTGCTCAATCATCCCAAAGACAGCTTCACACATACATGATGCTCGCGTACACAGCCCTACACACACATACACACACTCATACATGGTCATATTCAAACACACACTAAACATGTACAGCATAAGAAGTTAGGGGAAGCTGTGGAATACAAAATTATGATTAAAAAAATCCTCAAAACAAAATAATCAATGCTAAATTGTCACTGTTTTCCTTTCCTCATCTCTTATTTGTCTCTGCTGTCTCTCCACTCCTGTATTCTGCTTCCTTTCCTTTCTCCCTCTCTTCCTCTCCCTGAGGAGGCTGACTGGTGTCTTGTTAATGGCAGTTGTAATTAACAGCTATCTTCTCTCTGTCCATATCTCTCCATCCCTCCCTTTGTCTACCTTACTATCTATCTGCCTGTCTCCCTATCACTTCCTATTCACTGCCATCTCTCTCCATCTCTTTCCACTCTCTTCTTTCTCTTCCTCTTTGCATTACCACTTTCTATTCCTCTAACCCTGTCCTCCCTCCCTTCTCTGCCGTTTCATTGTTAATGGCAGAAAGCACAAAAGGGGTTTTTAATTAAGGCAGGATGCTGCTAAACGAGGGGCTTCTAAAGTCCAGTCGGCCTGTAAAAGATCCCTGTTCTACAGGGACCCATAAAACACAGACAGCGCCTCGACGGAGAGCTGGACTAGCAGAAGGTGGGGGGAATGGATATACACAGGAAAACAGGTAGGCAGACCGACAGAAAGTCAAAGCAAAAGACACCAGAATGAAGAAAGAGAGAAAGAAGAATTAGCCGCAGTGACTGATGACAGCCAAATGACCGACAGCATTTTCACTGAATTGTTCGGTTTTTAATGTGCAGCAGAGTTTTAATGTGTTAGATGAGCAGCAAGATGAGATAAAGCTGTCCTCTTCTTTTAGCCAAACCTACAGGTACTGTGAAGCAAAAATGCTCCTTTATCAGAAATTCACTTCTTTTCTAGAGTATATTTTTCCTTTCATAAAGTGACATGACATTTACAATGTAAAATACTCTGCCCCCCACTTTTCATAATATAATTTATTCCCACCACCACTTCTTCCCTCCCCTCTTGCAGGTCCTTCTAATTCAGTGACTCTATTAATCGTGGCTTTGTGGTATTCACCAATGTCTATAAATCCATTTATCTGATGCTAAGGTAGGACTTCAGTTTGCATTGGGGGGGTGGTGGTGGTGGTGGTGAGAAAGGTTTGGACACACATCCAGAGAGAAGGAAAAAGGTAAAAGAGATTGAGAGAGAGGATGGCGGGATACACGAGGAGAGACAGAAACCCATATAAGGTGCTGGAATAAGAAAGATATAAAAAATGTAAATGTGGGAAAGAGTGATGAGATGATGAGAAATCACACTGGCTTGTCTATGTTCCAGCAGAGGGAGAGAAAACAGTGGAGACAGAAAAAGAGAGTAGACCCATTTAAGTAGATGATGTGATGGTGATGATTAAATCTCTCCTTTTTCACTCTTTATGCTCTTTTGTGCCCCCTCCCTTCAACCATCAATCCCTCTGAGTACCATTAAGTGAAAGAGTTTAAGTGCCAAAAGATCTCAGGCGCTTTTTTCCCCTTCTCTCTCTCTCAAATTCTCATCTATCTCTCTTTCCTTCTCCCTTTTCATTTCTTCCCTTTGCTCCATCTCTCTCTGTCTCTCTTTTCCTCTATCATCTCTTTTTCTCCCACTCACATCTTTCCTATGTGCTCTCTCTAACTCTGCTTATAAATGAAAAATAATGGCAGTCGAAGGGGGAGGAATAAAAAGAATAAAAAAAGAAGACATGCTTGCTGAGGAGAGGAGAAGAGGAAAGAAGATTAAGAAATCACAGTCAGTGCGCTGTGCCGAGCGAGAGGTTGAATGCATTTATGTATGTATGTTATCAGTATAATTATGGCGCTACGTAACGACGGCTCAGTGCTGAAAGAGCAGTCTTATTGTGCCTGTCTGCTCTTCAGATGAGTGTGGAGAGAAAGAGGGAAGGGGTTGGGTCTCATTTTTTGATCAATTCTTTATGTTTTCAGGTTTTAAAGGAGATTTATGTAAAGAAGAAAAAGCTTGAGTGTGTTTCTTTTTCTTTTTGTATTTTCATCAGGGCTAAAAGACGTAAGCACCGTGTTATAAGATGATTACAGTGATGCATCAGATTTTAGTGTGAGCTGTTTTGCTTAATTCTGTTACAGAACAGGGGTTCTGAATTTCATTTTATGACTGTTATTCTCTACAGTGTTGATGTTCAGTGGAAGAGCATAGCTTAACGTCTAAGTCATTTTTGTTTTAGGAATTGCATAAATAATAACCTTTTTTTATTATTACTATTTTACCAGATGCCATAAGTGAGAAAGCAAATTATTGCTTTTACTCAATACGCATTTTGAGTAATCTCAAACAGAAACTTATTTAATTATCAAAAATAAATCTGTAAAGCCTGGTTTGAGCTTCATGAGCACAACATCAAAGACAAAGGCGACTAACTGGTGACATTTTCATCCAAAACCAGATCTTTCTGAAGCTGAGACAACTTTTCATTCTGTTCTTTGAAATAAATAATTTCATATTTGTAAGGACAGACAGTTAATGCACACATGTATGTATTTTAGGATTAGTGCTCAAGATAAAATTGACCACACACATGGTGTTTGTGACACCAACTAGATATGACACAACTGTCACAAACAGCCAGAGCAAAGGGACAAAAGTGGCTGTTAAGTTCCTGCAGACATCAAAAATTCAGCAGGCCTATTTACCTGTCCCTTACTGTGGGAGCGCGCGCGCACACACACACACGCACACACACACGCACACACAAAGATTACCACCTTCCCTTGACTCCATTTCCACCTCGATCCCTGTCATTTTCTCTTTCCCTTTGTTCCTAATTCTTTTTTTCATTTCTCCCTTTTTGAAGGCATGGTGACTCATGAGAGATAAATATGTGGATCAGTGGAGAGAGAGAAACAGAAAGAATAGAATGATGTCTAGAAAAGAAAGACAAGAAAAAGAAAAAGACAAATCTTTTTTTGTGTGTGCTTTCAAGGAAGGTGGGCCACTTTAGTATGACAAGCTGTCATTAGAGCGGTGGGCTGATGCAGCGCCCTGACAACTGGCAGGGACAAACATGCAATCATCGTATTAGAGCAACTACTCTCTGCCTCACTGTGTGTCTCTGTGCACTGTGTGCTCCTTTCGTCTGTGATTCTCTGCACTCTTTTATTATATATAATCTCTGTGCGACTTCCTTGCTAGATGGTGGCCATAAACACAAACTGATGCTCAAACAACTCCAAACTGTTTTTGTGCTGCCCCAGGTTAGATAAGAGGAGAGAAGAGAAGAGAAGAGAAGAGAAGAGAAGAGAAAGAAGTGATGTAACTTGCCGCGAGTTGAACAGATGTTTACAACTGACAGCCTTGGCATTTTAACATTCACCGATCACAACCAAATCAAAGGTTTAGAAAACATTTCGTTCAGTTTATTCACCCTCTTTGTCTTATTGCTTGTGTTGCTTGCTCTGCTGGACTCTATTGTCAATGTGGTCACATCACCAGACTTAAGCAATTGCATCACGGAGTAAGAACGCTGGTCATACGACCAAAATATGATTTAAAAAATATTGAATTTTTATGTAAAGAGGAGAAAAGAGATAAAATGTGCAGCTGAGATAAAAACATCAATAGTTTTTATTTTATTCTGACAATGAAAAGTGCTTTTTAGACAGATTTGCCCTGTTAAGAACAAATGCATTTGATTACAGCTTAATAAACTTCAGTGCATGTAGGTGTAGAGGAATGAAGCATCTCACTGCCCTGAAATATTTTTAAAATTACCCTCACATGGAAAAGGCGATAAAAATAAGTAGAGAAGGAAAAGACATGAGAGAAAGAGAGGGAGAAGTGGGAGCAATAGAGACAGAGGAGGGAGAAGTGCTGACAATGTAGCTACCACCGGTTGGCTAATACCTTTCCATCACACCAAGCATTGTGCTCGTGTCTGCTGATAAGAACACAGAGTCCAATAAGCAAAAAGAAAAAAAGAAAGAGAGAGAAAACCCCACACAATTCTATCTAGATGATACCGCCAATGCTTTGGGAAAGTGAAGGAAGGGTGGAATACAGAAAAGAGAAAACATTGAATTAAAGAATGGAGTAAGGAGGGCAAAAAAATACATTTACATGTCCATAGTCAAATGAATAGAATGATTTCATCAATGGACTGAATTGCTTTTTCAGCCCTCACACTCCTGTTTATTTTTCTTTCTTTGCTCTATTTCTCTCTCTATTTTACTACCGTTGTTATCGCACTACTATCTGTGGAGGGTTGTTGAACTGCTTGTCAGCTTGTTAGTTCGATACATGCACTGCTGAACTTGCACACGTGAATAAAAACACGCAAACTTGAACACATAAACACAGCAGATGAAAATAAGAAGGCTGGTGCTGATGTGTGTCAAAGAGCTTCTGTACAAACGTTTTGTTTTCCAACGGCTGAAATATTGAACCCTGGGAGTGGGAACCAAAAAACAAAAACAAAAAACAAACAAACAAAGAACACCCCCACAAACAAATATAAAAAACGCTACAAAAAATCTTTTACATGTGTTTCATCTTCTGGTTAAGTATTACTAAACCTTGTGCTTTGTGTGAAGTGTGCGCATGGTTTAAAGTCAGGGCAATACAGATAAAAAAAGTGTGTGTTGCTGAGTAGTGTTTGCGTTTGTTTGTGTCAGTGTGTGTGTTTGAGTTAAGCTCCGTAGACTCAGTGTGTCAATGATTATAGTTGTTTTCAGGGAGAAAAACGAATAAAATAAGAAATAAAAACTCACGCAGCGACAGTCAATCTAAACCACTCTCCCTCCCACTGAGCGCTCTCTTTCCTGCTCACTTTTGGTCTCAATCTCTCTCACTTGTCGTTTCTACTTCTCACACACACAAACACACTCCACCATTGCTTCTCTGTCTTTCTCGTGTATCCACACACCCTATCACACATACCATTTTACAAAACCCCTCTCTTCAACACACACACACACACACCAGGGAGCAGATCAATTGTTACAGTGTTAGTCGGGCAGGAAACCTGTAATTCACTTCATTGGCTGCAGAATAAACCCCTGATTACATACAATCAATGTGATAATGGCTAAAACACATTCTGCCCAATGGGCTGTCGGGCTGTAAAGACCGGCAGAGGAGAGGAAATGTTCGAGTATGTGTGTCTATATTTCTGAGGGTATGTGTCTGTGACTGTGTGTGTGTGTGTGTGTGGTGTTTAGAAACTTCTAGGTATGAATTTTAAAACGACAAACACAGACCCACACACATCTTTGCTGTGCACAACTATCCACAAACACATACACAGGTGTGAAATGAATTAGGTAAGTCTTACTGAGGGACACCAGTGGGGCTAAAGCTGTTATGATGCATCCTGGGGTTTATAAAGTTTACACACTCTCTCTCTTACACACACACACACACACACATCCTGTGGATGTGAATAGATCAACAGTGGGAGGCTGCACAGAGAGGGCAGGCTCAGCCAAACACGATTGATTAAGAATTATGTGCTTTTCAAACTGCAGACTGCAAACACTTCAGCAATACAATGTTAAATCTTGTGATATGAATGTAGTTTAGAGTCTTCAAATCATCACACAGCGCCATTTTAAGCACTTTTTTCTTCTAATTTCTTATCTTTAGTCTGTTCTCTTCTTTTCCGCTTCCCTTAAAAGGTGAATAAATTTCAAATTTTTAAGGGAATTCCTTTTCTCTAGTCAAAGACTTCTTGGTCTGTCTAAAGGACGATTTAGATATGAGAGTCTGACTGCACTGGTTAAGTTATTTAAGTGAAAAGATATGAAGAGGTTGAGCTTGTTCAGGGCAAAAACGTTAAGGCAGTGCTCTGCTAACCCTTTGTGTGTGTGAGTGTGTGTGTGTGTGTGTGTCAGATGGGAATCTTGATGATTTAGGTCATTTTCTCGCCGAGTAGTGCCTGATAAGTGCGTTGCTGCCAGGCACTATCTCTGTCACCAAGTCTCTCTCTCTCCTTTCCTCCCTCTTTGTCTCTCCCTCTTTGCCCCTCTTTCTGTCTCCTTTATCTGCCGTGTGTCATTGTGTTTGTGAGGGTGGTTGTCTACTGTAAGAACAGCACTTCAAACCTCTTAAACATCTGCTACGCTGCACATCAGTACAGTTAACAGTCTGTGTGTTCACTATGTTCAAGTACTTATTTGCCAAACAATCTAATATATTCATTAAAGCAAATTAGGTCTAATTCAGCTCTATACTTTAGAAGAAGATGCTGCATGTGGAAAAAATAAAATCACTAATCCTCTTTCTAGCGAAAATGTTAGAAACAATTATATATTAATAAATATTTTTTTTGATAAACAGGTATTCATACTGATCATAGTATTGGCAGTAATGTTTGCTCAGTGGTTTAAGGGATATACATTGTTTGTGGGTTCCTTTATAAGGAAAGGTCATTGATCAAGGTGAGTGTTCGCCTCCTTTGTGTGTGTGTGTGTGTGTGTGTGTGTGTGTGTGTGTGTGTGTGTGTGTGCATTAACAGTGTTATCATTGAGCATTAGGGGTTCAACAGCCCTTCCAAACACTTACAGACCCTTGCCATTGTGGCAGGTGCACATGCGTTCATACAAACACACAAACGCATGCGAACACATTCTACTATTGGTGTACAGTGAGGCATGTGGCTCTTCTACATCTCTCTCTTATTGTCAGACAGACAGAGAACCGGGCTTGGTGCCGTATCAAATGAAATTGCGCAGAAGTATAATAAAAAAGTGTTTAAAAAAAAATAAAAATCCTGCATCGGATTAAAAACACATTTTATTAAGCAGATGGTGAAAGAGGATTTCCACTCTAGTAAATATGACAGGGCTTTCAAATGTGACACGGGAGGGAGGCGGCGAGAAGGGGAGGAGGGAAACAGACAAGGAGGGAGTTGGAAAAGAGAGTGCAACACTGAGTGAGGAGAGGAAGGACAGAGAGAGTGAAGTTAAAGGGAGCTGGATCTGAGAGAATAAAGGAAAAAAGTGGAATAAAGTAGAAAAAGAAAGAAGAGAAGAGAGGAGAGGAGAGGAGAAGAGAGGAGAAGAGAGGAGAGGAGAGGAGAGGAGACGAGAGGAGAGGAGCGTCAAAGCTGCATTCTGTAAGCAGATCAGATTTGGGGAAATTGGGCTGTCACTACAGGATTGTGATGATTTACACCTATCCATCACAGGGAGAGAGAGAGAAGCAGAGCTCGAGTATGTACAGTAATGCACGGCATCTATAAAAAATGAGAAAACTGGTCATAAACAGACTGAGTTCACTACTTACTTTTCAAAACAACATTTAATATTCTTTAAATATACTTCAAGAAGGTCCAACATACTTAACATAGTGTTATTAATGTATTACATATAAAAAATATAGTGATTGATAGAGAATCAGTCAGTTCATTACATTTACTGTGTGATTTTATTATGTGCCACTGTTGGGAAATAGAAGAAATTAAATGTCACTGTTAATGTTGTAAATTAAAACATTTCCTCCCACATTAATCCAAAAATATATCAAATGATATTTGAAAGCAAGGCCAGACGCTATGTACTTTTTTTAATGTTGCATATTTTAAACTGAATTGATCTGTATTGTCACCAGCTGCTGTTGACACTCATCCCCTCTGCCTCCTCGCCTGATCTTGCCTCTCTTTCCCTCTGCCCTTCTTCCTCCCCCCTCTTCTTCCCCTCACTGCTGGCTGATGCACCTTTCAGCCTCGCTCCTGGACCATCTGTTAGGGAATCTAATTCACATCCAGTCATAATCAGGTTTGCTGGAGTGCCCAATGTCTCTGCCTCCCTTTTTTTGTACCTCTGTCTCTTTCTGGCCTGCTTCTTTCTTTCATTTTATATTCTAAAATTCATCTGCAGTGATTATGTTGGTCTCAGTTCAATTTTATGTATTTAATCAACACCCTCCTCTTTTTATTCCTTTGCATTACACCTTCCCCAGTAAAAAGCATGAAGCTGGCACCAGTGCAATAATTTGGGACAATGACATCACAAATTTATTTGATCTTGTGTGAATTTTCAGGTTTTAAGTAATTTGGTTGTATTATAGTATGATCCACTAACATGAGGTTTACTTCTGCTCCTCTTTGGAGAACTGGTTTTGCTTTCACAGGGTTTTGAACTTTCCTGAAAATTCCTCTCATCTTAAAAAAATACTGCAAATTGCAAGGACAAGACATCAGCATTTTAGTGGTAAAATAAATATATAAAGACCAACTTGACAGTGCATAGAAAAAATTAGGCACTGCATCGATACAACATCTTAATTGTGCATGTTTGTTTGTGAAGTGTGCAGACAGTGTGTGTGTGTGTTTGTGTGTGTGTTTATTCATAACTGAGAATAAGATGAGCTGAGGTGAAGGGGGTGGAAGTTAATGAGAGGTGAGTGTCTGAAACCTCTCTTTCTCTCCCTCTCTCTGCTCCAGCAGTAATCCTCTTCTATAAATCTGCAATCCAATCAGCGTTGTCCACACTTACACACACACACACACCAACATGTGCAAACACACACACACATACACACAGAGCTGTTGGGAGGCCCATCTGTGTGTTAAGGCAATCTGCTTTATCATTATGATTACATTGGGCTCAGTTTACAGCAATGTGTGTGTGTGCCTGACATTAATCACATTCCCATGGTTTGATGGCCTAAATAAAAATAGGAATAATATTGTTGCTGTCTGATGACAACTGCACATCTAAAAAAACAAAACAAAACAAAACAAAAAAACCCCCAGAATTGAAAAGAAAAAAAAAGTTTTCATGAGTAAAAGCTCCAGGAAACAAAGCATACAAACATATTTACACTATTTTTATGTATCTATAAAAATAAGAGGTTTTCATGGATTTTATCAGTGAATTCCATTCTCAGTTGCAACAGAAAATTAAAAATATTGTTACAGATCAATAATAACTCCCCTGCATTTTTAAATGTTTTCATGTTAGAATGAATCCATATTAATATTCAAAGACATAAATATTGTTTAAAAAGAATTATAGTTTCTTCCCAAAGGTGCATCAAGCGCATGCATGTGTTTGTGAGAGAGTGTGTATGTTAATCGTGTAACGAAATCCCATTAACACAGCTGGAGGTCAGAAATCCTGGAGAGAGTGTTTATGTGATCTTATTCTCCTTAAGAACAAAATCCGATCCTTTTTTCTGTACGACATAAAATGCATAAACAAATTTGCTTTTGTGTCAAATAAGTTGAGATGAGGAGACTTCAGTCCTTTATTAGTTATTTTCTCACAATATAACATATTGGAATGTGGCTGCTTGATGCTTTCCTCTCCTGTTACTCTGTTTCTGTTGTATAAATTCACTGTAAACTAATTTCAGAGCGCTCTTATTAATGCCAGTTGAAAAAAAAAACTGATTGTCTTTTTTGCCATTTTGTATTTTAATATTTATTGAAGAACTGTCAACATGTCATAGCAAAAAAAGTTAAAAAATGGTGACTTTTTAAATTTATTTTTATTTTATTCTGATTTTTGATGTTGCATTTATTTCTATTAAAGTCCCTTGATAAAAGTCTCAGAACAAACTCAGAAATTTTAAATTTAGAGTTATTAATGTTATAATTACTCTCCAGCATGGAGCAAGTATTGAATTAGGAATAGAAAATTTCAGCATCAGTTGCAACTGACTTGGTTCAAAACTTGAACCATTCCAGCAGATATAATGTTCCCCAATTCATAGTGGAGAGTGTGTGTCTGTTGATGTGTGTGTGCAAATGTAAAGTGTGACCTCAAACCATGGCGTGCCTCCCTAGCCCCTGGCAAACCTTAACACCTCTCATCACCAGACTTCACTGTCTGCCAACTTACACACACGCACACACGCTCACATTGTGCTAGTAGCCCGCCTGTTGGTGATTGGCTGAGAGTCTGCGTGAGAATGGTTTGCCAGACCTCAAATTGGCTTGACCCAGGCTAACCCTGAAATCCTATTGGACTAAGACTTTCCAGTCTACAGTGCACACAGGCATACATTCAAAGACACTCACGCTAACACACGCATTAAATTAAGGGCTTTGCAAAAAACCTAACACACTAATCAATAGTGTTCTAATAGGCTGCAATAATAACAACATCATACATGATAGCAGCGTTCTTTAAGTTACTCATATCAGTGAGATTGTGCAGAATAATAATGTTTTGTCACAAATAACAACAACAAATCGACTACTCACTAGACAGATCTAATATTCTAATCTATTTTAATCATTAGAATGGAACAGCAGATAAAGTTTTAAGTTTTTCAGTGCACTTTTTCCTACATTGGCATCTAATAATGTCAGTTCAGCTTGGTCACAACAGCTCAGGTACAAAATTTTAAAAACATATATAACCGTTTAGCAGTAAGCACATTAGTCAAATACTAGTCAGACACTGTCATTTGCATATAATAGTGCAATAAGCTTGAATTATGCTAATTAAACACATACTTACAATTATAGTTTTGCAACATGGGCATGTGGCTGTATTCCTTATCCAGAGAAACTTGGAATGATTAAAAGACAAAGACGAAGGAAGAATACAAGGAGAGAAAGAGCGTGTCTGCGTCTCATGCGTCACACATTTGCAGTGTTTTAACATTAAACAAGCGGCGTATTTACAGTTTCTGTTCTAAAAATGGACCGTGGCAGCCCTCAGTTTCACCTTCTCAATCAACACAAACCCAGAACTGGTTTCCACCGGAAAACTTTGAAATGAAATTTCACTTTGGTTTGAGCTTTTCATGCTTCATTGCACGTGCAGATGGCATCGGGGATTACTGTTATGGTAAAAGTGACTTTCCTTCAGCAAAATGATATGATTTAAAGCTTTCGCTCTGCGACACATTTGCACTACTGAAGTGTCCTTGAGCCTGAAGTTAAATCTCACTTTCTTGTGATTCTCAATATATATACGGTAAAAATAGAACACAGCGAGAAACAGAGCTACAGGTTAAGAAAGTATGTGTAAGTGGCCACAAGAGCTATCCAGGTATTAATAATGTATTTCAAAAATATAGTATTTGCCTTTACACATGTACTATAAAAGTATAACATGTCAGGAACACCTTCTAGCAAACACACACAAATACAAACACACATGCATAAACATACACACAAAAACTCTAAGAACTCTAAGAAGCAGAAATTAAGTCCTCTCTTCTTGTTTGTGATCCTCGTTGCTGTTTGTTTAGGAGCATTCCAAATGAAAATTGTTTATCAAATATTTCTCAAAATTTTAACCAACCTGAGAATGGTACTGAAACTTCACTGGGCCCCTCCAAGGACAACCTATCTATGTCTGTTGTCACTAATGATGAGAAATAATTAATTATCCTGATAAATAATTGAGGTCATATCAGTTTTGCAAGACACCAACAGCAAGAGATCTTTGAAATTGAGTAAATTGTTCAGGACTGCACTTCTAAATCAATAAATCAGCATCGCATTTGGTAATTTTGCCTTTTTGTATGTGGTGACAAATAAGCAAAGTGGCTTATTTAATGAGTGATAAATCACCGTTTGAATGCAGAAAAAATTAGAAATACTCAGTGAACATAAAGCTTGCTGCAGCTGAATAAGGAAATATCTGAAATAGGGAATATATCAAAGAAAAGCATGGATATATACATAACCCTCATTCTTAAATCATAGTGAAAAGTAACATTGTCCAGTGTCCAAGTGCGTGCATTTTCTTCATCTTTTGTCTAAGGTTGAAAGACACTGAGAGTGGCGTTTAGTACAAAACTGAACGTAATTTTTTAGATTGTTTTTGTTTTACATTAACTTCTCTTTCTCTCTCTTTGTACGTCTTTGATTCTCTAATCTTCTTGTCTTACCTGGGGTTGTAGAGGGCATGTGCGTCTCTCATGTGGTTGGCTTCTAGTGGATCGTAGCTCTGGTGCATCCTCCAGGCGCCAGCGCCGCATTTACTATATGTCGACTTGGAGTTGTCTTCACTGCTGCTGTTCACCAAAGGCCCCTTCGATAAGTTCATTCTGCAGGTGAAAGCAAAGTAAGAAAAGGAGGGGTGAAAATACAACCATCACAATATTTTGATATTAAGTTAATGATAATTAGAAAGAAGAATTCTGGAAAGGTAAAAAATACCAATAAACAGAAATCAATTGCTCACAGACATTAAAGTAGAGCAAATAAAGTAATAAAACTTGATAAATGTAGGCTAAATTACATACAGGAAAAAGAAGATAAAGGAAAAAAAGGCCTAATATGCAACTGTTCAGGTTAACTATTTCTAAGTGCCTAGTGTGCTATTTTAGCATTAAAACATTACAGAGAGAACTTAAACATTAGCATATCTAAAAACAGTTCTTAAGATTTTCTATATTCAATACATTTTCATTAAAAATAAATAAATGAATAAAAATTCCAGACAGGTGAAGACATTAAATATATTGAAACAGGGAGAAAAAGTTTCCGAAAAGGTTATGAAAAACAAAGTCACAAGTTTATTCTACAATAAAAGTAGTGTGATGTAAACAAATTTGAGACAATGTCATGTATGAATGTAACGTACACACGACACACATATTCAAACACACACTTTTTGCTGCTCCATATGTCTGTAGCAGACACAGACAAACAACATGGAAAGCAAAACTGTTACTTCCTAACACAGGCAGAACAGAGGCAGCCAAGTTTGCATGTAAAAAGGACAATGCACAGGCTGACATGCTGAGAGCAGCGACAGGCAGACATCAGACAGACAGCTGTCAGCCAGACAGACAGACGCAAAGGGAACGGGTTGTGACTTTTAACCAGAACACAAGACTTTTGTCCTGGAATGTGTTAACAGATTTCGGTTCAATACATCTGTCGGTGCACACAAGCACTGGTGTATGCGTCAGGCTGCTAATGGAAGCAAACCTGGGCTGTGCTTCAGGTCAGAGAGTTTCACAATGTATAGACTTCAACAAGGCTTTCAGACAATACGAATACAAAAGTAAAAGCACCAGAGCAGGGACTGGTTTCTCTTAACCAAAACCAGTGCTGCCTTCACAGGAATTGCTGTTGCTGGGGTGATAAGGTCACCTATTGCCACAGAATCAAAATCTTCTTAAAATTAAGTAATTAAAATGTTGTGAGCATGAAAATGGACAATACTTATAGCTAATGTCAAAGAGGAGGAGAAAAGTCACACGGTCTGCGGTAAAATTGGCTGGGTGGCCTACATTTAAACAAAACTATCAGGGGAGACTGGAGCAGGGCTGTTAGGCAGAAAAAGCTCTTTATTACAGGCCGACAAAATATAGAAAATACGGAGACATTCAGACAGCGAAACAGAAGTCACAACAAACAGAAACTTTGATGAGCATTTCTATAAAATGAAACAGTAATACTTTCAAACTGATTTTTGTACATACTAATATTTTTACAGCTAACATGTCAAACCAAACCATCAACAGCTCCTGAATAAATTATTTCTGTTTAGTCATTGTTGTTTAGGCTTTGCTGGATTTTTCCTGTAAGTGCCACATTCCTATGCATGTGTTGCCTCAGAAGTATTGTATCAGTAAACAGAGCAGGATGTTGGCGCAGTATGTGTCACAAACTGAAAGACACATGTTTACCACACAAACACACTGCACAGACATTGGTGTGTATGTGTGTTGTGGCCCCACTGTGGGTTCCTACTCAGGTGAGGGTGGCGTAGACGGACAGGTAGACAGACCAATCACTTGTCTGACAGCATCCTTCGCTCCATCCACAGAGCCGGGTCGGCTCAGTGAGAGGTGGAGGCCCAGGGTGTGTAATATGTAGGTTTTAGTTCCACTCTGGTGAATAGGAGGAATCGATATCTTGCTGCTGCTGCTTCAAACACTTATTGGCTTTGGTTGCGGTGTCACAATGCTATATAGACAGGCAACACTTAATACTGCTTTTTTTATTAGGGAGAGTCCTGGTGTGACACCAGACTAAGGAACATCCAGTATCTCGCTCACGTAATGTTGTTAGCACGAATCCGCATCCCTGCCTTTGCAGTCGCATGTTCAATTAACCGTTTACCCTTTCATGGACTAATACAAGACATAAAATATGTAAAGAAGAAATTACTGAAGACAAAGTAAAGTGAAAGAAAAAAGGATGAGTTGACATTTGTAGGATAAAGTAACTAATTTAGCTCATCACCATGAACTATGACACATCATTTTAGAAAGAAAATCAGAGTTTACTAACTTCTGAGAAATTAGCGAAAGGCTTTTTAAAGATTTGGCAGAAATGGTTTCCTAGTCTGCCCTTTGCACTACGCCAAGACCAAAACTGTCAGGGATTATTAGCAAATTTTCTTTATTACATTTTACCTTATGGAAGATAACTGAATATTTTTTTTAGATCTTTATTGATTTCGAAAGATTAAATTTAGACTCAAAGGTATTTTAAAATCCACTAAAAATCATCAAAATCATGAATAAACAGCAGTTTAATCTATAAAATACAAGAAAAATACACAGAGAGGAAGTACTGAACAATATGTACAAAATAAAATTGAAAAACATTTTTCATTATCTGCACTGATTAATTGCAAAAAAAAAAAAAAAATCTATAAGAAACCTCTCATTGAAAGCATCTGAAATGATAAACGTACCTACACATAGGCCTAAACAAAACAAATAGCCGAGGTCATAAATGTTTAAATATGCGTGCAAAGTAAAAGGAGAGAATAAAGGAGAAGAGTATTAACCTATGTGAGTCTACCTAACCTATTTCACGCTCCTGTCAGTACATGTAAGTGCCGTCTGCACATGCACACGCTCACATTGTGGCTGTGAGGTGTGTGTGAGTGTGTGTGTGTGAGTGTAAGAAGGGAGATTGTGGGTGTCTTTCTGATGCTCAGTGACTCGCTCATGTGTTGCTGGCCCATCTGTGAACAGAATGACCATGACACAGTATGAGCGTGCGTACGTGTGTCTGTGTGTGTGAGCGTGTGTGTGTGTGTGTGTGTGTGTCTTTTAGTTTTGTTGTAGGCCCAGGGCTACACAGTACTA
>JAQLOL010000001.1:7551167-7561247 GCA_029783665.1 Naso thynnoides
TTGTTGTGTGTGTGTGTGTGTGTGTGTGTGTGTGTGTGTGTGTGTGTGTGTGTTGAGGTGGGGGGGTGCTATCAAACCAGCCAATCTGTAAGGCTCTCCCTACGGACACGGAGGAAGAGACACACAGAAACAGCAAAACAGAGAAAGTGCAAAAGACAGACAAGACGTTTGAACCTGCATCTTTCACCAAATCCTCTTTGACTTGTGCACACACACACACAGACACAGGCACAGACACACACACACACACACACACACACACACACACACACACACACACACACACACATACACACACGCGCGGCACCTCTCCATCTAAATCTGTTCTATTGTGGCCCAGTCTCCGCTGTCTCCTCCCATTAGAAGTGAGGGGTAGCATTAGAAGCCCTGAGCACGACACGATGGGTACACACACACACACACACACACACACACACAGGTTTATACGCAGACACACACACTCACATGTATACATACAACAGTGTCCTCCTCTGAAGCGCAGCTCAATAGGTTACTCAGTGAACAACTGAAATCACATTTTCATAACTCTGTTTGTGAAATAAAGTAAGAGCAGTGACACTAATAATTTGAAATATTACATTAAAAAATATGTGTAAAATCGTTATAAACACCCATAAAACTGCACAAAAGAACAAGAACATCACTGAAAGGTCTAGTCGGAAGACGACTCCCCTTTTTTTTGTCTTCATCCCTCCAACCGACAACGCTACATAAAGTAAAAATGTCAGAGAAGTAGGCTTGAAAGAATCAGAAGAGTCAGTACTTAGCAGTAGGACGAGTAATTCTCAATCACAGCAGAAATAATCTGATAGATTGTGATAATAGCAATAATAAATGAATGCATTGAATTGTAATGTATGGATGACGGAACATAAGGAATGAGCGGATGAGCGGCATGAAGGGAGGGAAACGGGAAGGATGAGAGATGAGCAGAGATGAGCGGCGTTGTCTCTCACTGTATATCACTCTCTCTCTCTTCTTTCAATCAGCCCTTTGGCATTCAATCACACACACGCGCATTTAGCTTCACCGCTGGTGTGGTGTAATGGCTAATTGCAGTGAGTGTGTGTGTGTCACAGCTGGTACAGTCTCTCTTATTGCTCTTTCAACACATAAAGGCCGGCACTGACCCATGATATACTCTCACACACCCACACAAACACTGCATTGATGGATTGAGCATAAATCAGATAAATTCACATCATCAAAGCTGTGTAAATGTGTTTTCTGTGTGTGACGGTGCATGTGTGTGTGCGGGTGCTTATGTATGCATATGAATTTGTAATTGTATTTTTGGTTACTTTTTAGCTGCAAATGCACAAAAAAATGTGTGTCAGGGTGTGTTTGCCTGCATGTGTGCATTCATGTGTACATGTGTGTCCAGCGGACCCCTGAGTGCTGGTGTCAGACAAAAGCAACCCCCTCCACCACCTCCACCACCCCCACCCACCTCTCATTCTGTCTGTCTCCCTCATTGCATCTCTCTGTCTCTCTCTCTCTCTCTCTCTCTCTCTCTCTTTACGGGACTAAATTACCACAGGAATGTTAGGACCCTTCACACGGGAGGCCACCGTATGCATGAGTGTGCGTGTGTGTGTGTGTGTGTGTGTATTTATGTGTATGCATGTGGAGTCTTAGACAATGCAAAAACCTAGAGACAACAAATGCCGTCGTAGGGACAAATGGACAGGCAAGCAGACACACAAAAAGAGGAACAGCACCTCCTCATACAGGCCATCAATAGGTCACACACACACACACACACACACACACACACACACAAAATGTTGGCAGGCAAACACAAACCGATGCTTGACAACAAACAGATGCAAATGCGCACACACACGCGCGCGTGCGCGCACGCACAGCCAACAAATCAGCGCAGCACATATTGACATGCTTTGACAGATGAATTAAGTAAATGATTTTATAAGGAGATTAAAAGGATTTTAATTTACGCAATCTCTCTTTGGTCCCCCCCGTACCTCCCTCCAGTCAGCTTTACCTCTTTCTCTCTCTCTCTCTCTCTCTCTCTACTGCTTTCTCTTCCTCATGGCCTGAGAAAAAGACTGCATGAGAGACTGACAAAAAGAAAGAGAAAAAGGCAGATGGAAATATAAGAATTGGTTTTAATTTAATCTGATGTAAAGCAAGCAATTTCTTTTTATTCTCAGTAATTCTTTAGATGTCCATCTTTCTTCACAACAGTTTTAAGCAACAGAAAAGACACATCATCATTCAGCTTCAAGTGACTATTAAGTTAACAAAAAGCGGCATTACTTATCTCTTATTAAAAAAAAAAAAAATCAGTCTTAGCACTTGCTGACATTTTGGACTAGCAGAAAGTAAGCAGAACGGTCCGTCTTCAAGTTTCGAGAATTAAATTTTTTGGGGGGGGGCATTTTATTGGAATTACACTGTGTCACGAGGAAAATCAGAAAAAAAACAAATCATTGTAAAATCTTTATGGTCGAGTCTTTCTTTAAAAATGAACTGAAACAACGACATTCGTTTTTTGTAATTGCTTTCATTTCCTCCGTTACACAATAAGATGCAGCACTCTGACACTTGCAGGGTAACAGCTTGAGCACTATCTTGTGCACCAACCTAAATCGTAAAATCTGTTCAAAATGCAAATACTTATCACTTTAACAAAATTCTTTTGTTTGTAATTTTTTTTGGCATGTATAAACCTAATGGACTAAAAATTTTGTTCAAGGACACACTTTAAAAAATTGCAATTTCAAACGTGCACGAAACTGATATTCATTCGGACTTCATTTGATTAAACAGATATTTTGATTTTTGCCTGCAATTACAAACTAATTATTTGCATACAATTTCCATGTAATTAAAAAAAACCTGACAAACCTGATTAAAAATTTTTCATCTGATGGAAAACATTCCGGTTGCCTTTTTTCTCTCCACACACTGCAAACCTTTAACTGAATGATCTGCACAGCCACTGTGCAATTCTTTTCCACCCGCCTCCCTCACACCCTCTCACAAAATCAACCGAATTCACTAAAGTCACTGTAGGAAATATATCTTAATGACATGCAAATGGTATGTATTCGGTGGCATGAGGGGAATGCAATTATGTTGACAGCTTAAGCGGTACTTGTTGTCATTATTATTATTATCGGTATGATCATCATTATCCCTAATATTTTAATTAGTGTAGGAAAGCAGTGCCTGAGAGCCAAAAAGAGGAAGCCTGAGCAGAGAAAAGAGAACGGTGGGTGGATGGATGAATGAAGGTGTGGACAGACGCACAGATGCAAGAATGGTACAGGGGGGTTTTCTAAAATATGTCACATTGATTGCAGTTTACTTGCACTTACAGAAACACATGCAGGTAAAGCAGCACATTCCAGTCACATTTGTCTGACATATGTATTGTTTTATGGTCACTATATTTGCTCTTGATTTTCAAACACAGCTTTCAAGCTTTACACTGAACCAAAGCCTGGTCAAAAAGTGTTCACTTTTCTTGTCTAATTTGGTTGTCGGGCTACAATACACCACACTGTTTTACATGTGACAAACACACAGGTTCTGTTCAGAGGCAGTGTACAGCGTTAAGTCCGTACAGATGAAAATGGTCTGAGTGCATACGTTGCTCTGGACATCCAGTCATTTGACTTACAAAACGAAGTCAGCATGTTCAATATGAAAGGTTGTTCCAAAGAGTCTCTTGTTCAGATCGAAACCTCAAAGGTTTATGACATTGCACTGATAATTTAAACAATGATAAGAACTCTTTTAAGTTTTGTTTTGTTTTTTAAATGAACATAAATTAAGAAGGGGTCAATTAGGCATTCAAAAAAATCTATATTTTTCTTGCAAACTGAATCATAAATGAAACAATTAAGAATTCAGTTTTAAAAATGATAAAACTCAGTTTGGAAAGAAGTGCTCCTTATTTCGACTGCTGCTGTTTTTACTGTTGTTTCTCTCTATTCCACATACTGTGTGGATGAGAGGGCTTCTGTATATAAAAGAGGGACACACACACACAAAGGTGAGACACTTCAAAGCAAACAAAAAAAATATCAGATTTCTTTAAAAATGTGTAATATCCTGCATGTGTATTGTAATCTGGTCCGACTCTGTCCTCCGACTTTCCACCGTGAGGATAATTTAACTGAGGCTGTGCTTCAGCGTAACTCATTTCAATTTATTTGTCATAAAGTCATGACCACATATAACAAAATTAACCTTCACACATACCTTTATTTCTTTACGTATTACTCTAAAATCCTGGCATCAATTAATTGCGATGCAAATTTGACAGCATCAGTGCCATTTTTGATTCATACCATCATCCAAAGAGAGTGCAGACGGCTTAACAAATTACACTCCTCACTTCAGATAAATCCATGTTTTACTTTGTAATGTTCAAAGGACAAAGTGTGTGAATGCTAGTGTACAGTATTTGCTACGCTTAAATCTATGAATTTGTCGGTCCCATTGTGTATTTTCATTAAATGCACTTTGACTGGTATCTACACTGTAACACACACACACACACACACTGCTGTCCATCCTGCCAATCAGTTAATCTGCATTTTTAGCAGCGTCTTCCACACACACCTAAAAGAGCAAAGCACTGGCAAAAGGAGCAGCTCAGCGGCACTTGTGTGTGTGTGTGTGTGTGTGTTTAACTGTCTCTAATTCCTGTGCGGGGCCACACGCTGAGTTGCCCGTCTGAAATTCTACCTCCTCTGGCATTTAAGAGTGCAGCTCTCCCCCTTTCCTCCTCCCTCCTCTCTTACGGGCCCTTTTCCTCCCGTCTCCACACGTTAGTCCTGTAACCTCAAAGCCCTGCTACCTTGCTGATTCTCTGCTTGGACAAACGTGCATGTAAAAACATATGTGCGAAATCATAAACACATCAACTGTCATACAACACATGTGGACATACTCTGACTAAGTCGCTGTTTTGTTTTGAGAACAATTTTACTCAAAGTAAAACATTGTCCTAAAAACAGAGAAAGTGTAGGCAGTCTCTGTCATTAATGAGTGTGAGTGTGAGTGTGTGCATGTGTGCGCACAGGTGTGTTTCAGTAAAGGTGTGTGTGTGTGTGTGTGTGTATGTCTTGGTGGAGGGACAGAAATTCCGCTCCTCTAACCACTGAGTAAGAGCTGCTGTCCGGATACTGCAGCCACACACACACACACACACACACAAATACACGCAGACGCACACACACACACAGACAGTGAACGCGTGCTACCTTACAGCAGAAACAACCTTGACACGGTGCTGGCCACCTCCGCTGCATGCCAGCACACACACTCACACACACTTGCACAAACGCACACACACACACACACACTCTCTGTGAATGACAATGACAATGACAAGTTGAGTGATGAATAAGAGGATAAGATCAAAAGGTAAAATTTACCTACTCTTGTTCAGAGTGCATTAAAAAACACTCGGATAAGGGGTGTCCTACCGAATCCATCGGCGATATCGGGTCATTGTCATGTCAACCTCCTCCAGAGAAAAAACAAGAAAATTCAAAAAAATCAAAGTTTTTATATTTCTCCTCTCTCTCCTCCTCTTCTTTATCCGGTCTTCCTCTCTCTCGGTCCTTCCTTCCGCTTGGAGGGAGCAATACAATTACCAGGCTCTGCGCTGCCTGCACTTATCGGCTCTGCGTGTGTGTGGATGTGACGGAGCTGTGTGTGCGCGCGCGGTGTGTGTATGTGAGAGCCGGGGAGAGGGGGCTATAGGTACACACACAGCCAGCCAGCCAGCCAGTTGGGACGGAAAGCTGTGCCGCTGTCCTAATCAACGACTTAAAGCCCCGATAGCAGCTCATGAATATTAAGCAGTGTTTTGCATATGCAGTCCCTCAGGCCCCGGTTCTGCTGGGATTGGTGGATACTTGACCAATGGCTGTAGGGAGGGGCGGAGGAAGGGGTGGAGACAGGGAGGGAGAGCGAGAGAGAGAGTGGGAGAAGAGCAGGTGGAGAGGGAGGGATCAGACAAAGAGCGACTAAGGGGACGAGAGAAGGAGGGAGGAGAGGAAGGAGCAGAGAGGAGAAAAAGACAGGTGAGGGATGGATTTAAAGTAAAGCATCCTGTTCTCCTCCTTTCTTTCATTCTCTAGCTCTTTATCAGCCAATCTTTCTTTTTCTGTCTCTCAGAAAGTCTTCCTCAAAAAGTCTCTCTTGCTTGGGCTCTATTTCTCGCATGATGTGCGTTTTAACCACAAAACTGCAATGTTAAGAAAAGACCACGCAGCATCTCATTGCGTTTCATTATTTTTTAACTTAAAAAAAAAGTTTTTACACCATCTATAGAAAAATTCTAAACATTTGAGTTAAACCATTTCCTGGGTAAAAGCAATGTATTTGCGTCAGCTAAGCTGCAAAACACAAATTGACTTAATCAAATCCAGAGAACTGTAAGATCAAAGTATAAACTGTAAACTCAAAGTCAAACTCTAAGTGTTAATAATGTGTCATTCTGGAAACACACAAACACAGAGTGGAGCAGAGCCCATCACAGCTCAGCAGTAAAATATGGGATTATGGCAATTCCAAGGCCCTTGTCCTTTGTTGTGGAATGATTTGGGAATGACTGGGACAAGGTTCCCCCTGCTGCTTGCTGTTTTGTCTAGCTCCCTGCCATCTTGACACCACCAGGATATGTATTCCCAGTATTTCCAATATATCTAACAACTTGTAATGGGGGTATTTCTGTGCGAGAGGGATACTCCAGGAGAACTGACTCACCGCTGCTCAATCTCAGAGAAAGCAGGAAACAGAGAGAAGGGAACGTAAGAAGAGAGGGAAGGAAAGGCTCTTTTCTCTAAAAAGGGAAATGGGAAACCTACGGGTAAACTCAGATCTGCTCCGCCACAATGATGCGTGCACTCTTTCTTTATTACTTCCTTCCTTTCTTTCATTCTCCTTTTCTACATTTTTCCTCTTTTCCATCAGACTTTTCCAAAGCTCAGATACCCGTGCATGCTGGATGGAGGGGGAAAGAGAGGAGTTTGGAGGAGAAAGGGAGATAGAGAGAAAGAAATCGGAGGGGTGGAAAGGGGGGATGCAAAGATGAAAGAGAGTGGCTGTGATTAGCAGGTTTGGAAGAGAACAGATAATAAAACATTTCCTGAAACCAATCTCTGCTTTGATGTGTGTGTGTTTGTGTGTGTGTGTGTGTGTGTGTGTGTGTGTGTGTGTTTGTGAATGTGTGTTTGTATGTTTGTGCGCAACAGTAACCCCTACCTCTTTCTCTCACACACATTCAAAAATATATTTAAACACTGAGTCAAATGTTAAAAGCCTCAGCTTTGCTGGTTGACAGTATAGGCTCTATCTATTTATTACTTTACTCAATACCTTTTCTCCCAGCACACAGGCTGTTCCTCTGTCATATTATACACATGAAAGTGAGTTTGGTTATTACTTTAAATCATCTGCCGACAGATTTGTAGGCTGAAGCAGTACAGAAATACACTAACAACCTAGTAATGTATCAGTGACAGCATAATCAACACAAATGATTCTGTATGTATGGTTAAGTAAGAACAGCCGCAATTTAAAAAAAAACACAAACATGAAGCCACATATATCAGCATTATGGATGGGGATGTGGGGATAAAGCTGCCTGCGGGATCTGTTTACTTTGATTTCCATGGCTAAAAATCTATTTCAGAGTCAAAAGAATCACAGAACAATGAGTTGTTATTTTAGGGTCTTTTCAGGACTAACAGTCCAACACTTTACAGCGATACAAAAAAAATAGAGAAATGTGTAGGAGCAACATACGCAGCGAGGATAGGGGCCCATATCATATTTGCAAGTAAACAAACATTTTCATTTTCACAGAGGTCCAAGTCTTCAAACACATGTCTACACAGATGCTTTGAGGTTCATGTACACAAGCAACACACACACACACACAAACACATGCAGTTATGATGTATCCAGGGGCTTATAAGCATCGACAAAGATGAGTGTGAATCAATGCTGCCGTCACTACTGGGCAAACAAATCCTTTACCAAAACCTGTCTCTAGTGCACACACACACACACACACACACACACACACACACACACACACATAAAAACATCCAAACATGTGCATCTACCATCTCTGTGTCTGTGTAGAGAGAATTATAAACAAATACTGATAAATAAAAGAAAACTGTTTATGGGAAAATAATTTTACACAAACAACTCAAATGTATGTCATTACTATCAGGGACATACAGAGAGGAGAAAATTTCTAGTGGCACAAGAAATGCCAGAATAAGCTAAATTCACACATTTCTGCACTAAAACCAAACTATTTTTAAAACAGCGTTTTGACTCACTCAAAGAAAAAATTAACCGTCTGTCTGAGATAAACTAGTTGTGTCAATGGAGGCAAACTTTTTAGGTAGTTGTTTACTCGAAAAATATTCAATAACACTTTTCTTAGCAGAGTTCAACATTCCATCATTCATGCATGTATGCAGCTTGTGGACATTGGTAGTTAGGACAAACAGCAATGTTTTGACAAAAAAGCATAAAAAGCACACAGAAGAAATCTAAGGTTCAGGTTTAAAGCTTTTGTATATTTTCATAGTTAGAAAAGAATTGTTACGGTGAGACAATGAAGTCCTATACCACAGTGTTTTCAGTTCAATTTGGTGACACACTGTGTCAGTCCACTCTGTTCCTGATGCTTCTGCATCTTCCATTTGAAATCCATAAATACTGTCACATAATATCAGTGATTTCAGCTGAATCCTTAAACAAGCTAACACCTCTTCTCTTTCTGCCTCGCTCCTCTTTTCCCTCCCTGACCAGCATCACCACCCACCCCACTCCAACTCACCATTATTGATTGGTCCTCAGTCAGTGTGTATGTTCACAGTGACCCCTTTAGGCCGCTTCTCTCTCACTGGACAAACTGAGCTGTCACGCAAACCTCTTAAACACACAACTATTTCAGAAAGAGCTAGGGAAATACCCTGCCAGGTCATGTGTTTGTTGGCCTACTGGCATTCCTATGATTTGTACAAGATTGCAGTTAAAACACATAGTCTAAAAAAATTCACCAAACCTGGTCAAAATCTATAATTAAATTAGATGTATGTGTGTGAATCAGCTTGTCTTTGCGTTGAGTGACTGTGCGAAGTATAATGTGCTCTGTGCATTGCTGATCTCTCACTTTTGTCTTTTGACTGATATTGTGTGTGTGTGTGTGTGTTTTGACCCTGTGGTGGCAGCCTGTTGACATCTGTGGAGGAATTATCCATTGCAACTCCTTCAGACATCAATCACACCACTCG
This sequence comes from Naso thynnoides, assembly GCA_029783665.1. Classification (NCBI taxonomy): domain Eukaryota; kingdom Metazoa; phylum Chordata; class Actinopteri; order Acanthuriformes; family Acanthuridae; genus Naso; species Naso thynnoides. The sequence goes on from JAQLOL010000001.1 coordinate 7,560,494, forward strand.
ATAGGCCACAGCAAGTTCATTCAGGGCTGTGTGTGTGTGTGTGTGTGTCTGTGCTGGTCAAAGCAGTCTTTAACAAATTCAAGAGGTGGTCACTTAAGCAGCTGACCTCAGGCCACCCATCGACACATGTGTGACATTTAAACACAAATCACTATACCAAGCCACAGGTTTTTCCTCTGATAAACAATGACTTTTTTTGATAACTAAACAGCACTTGGTGTTTTATCTCATTGACCTTTACGATAAATTATGTTAAATTTAATTATTATAGCTAGCTTCACAAACATGGCATAATCTGAACTACAGAGTACATCTTGAGCAGAACTGACAAGCAAAGCCAAAAATGCTGATTTTTGCTTTTGTGAAAGGAAAAGGGAGCTGCGGCCAGTAGAAGGGAAGGAGAGAGAAAGAGGGAGACAAAGCGAGAGATTATGGTTCACTACTAGCCAACAGAGGGAGCTATGGACTCTGGTCAGTTTTACTGTAGCCAACTGCAGCACAGAGACCTGAGAGTTGTTCAGTAAGTGTGTGTCTATCTATACAGCATTTAAAATTTAATCACTGTGAATTTAAAAAAATAAAATAAAATCACAAATAAAATTCCTACATGACATCCAGTTACATAGAAGAACCAACATTTTCTCACATACTCGATCTCTCTCTGTCTCTCTCTGTCTCTCTCTCTCTCTATCACACACACACACACACACACACACACACACACACACACACACACACACACACACACCCCACC
>JAQLOL010000001.1:7561347-7571820 GCA_029783665.1 Naso thynnoides
TAGATAGATAGATAGATAGATAGATAGATAGATAGATAGATAGATAGATAGATAGATAGATAGATAGATAAATAGATTGATAGAGAGAGAGAGAGCGAGAGAGAGAGAGAGAGAGAGCGTATACGGCCTGCATGACGTGAGAGAGAGAAAACAAGACATAAAAGGAATCCCGAAGTGGGTGGCGGGGGAAAATGGAGATGAAGGCTTGAAAAGACGTCCCTGTCACCAAACTGTTCTATTGGTGTAATAGCAGTGAGAACCTTCACAGTCACAAGGTGTTATTAGATAAACACTTAGCAACAGTTCATGTCAGGCCATGACAGAGTGAGTGAGTGTTAAAGATGACATCTTTTAATCCCTGTGGAAAAATCAGATTGTTACAGCGGAGTAAAGTTTCATTACGATTAATGCAAAAAAGATTTTTGGTTTTATATAAAGTAATAACTATTAGATATCTCTAAATGCCATGGACTTTGAAATGAAAAATAATTTTAATGCCTTGTCTTAATGCATGAACTAAACTTACCCTGAGCATTAAACCCCTAGTTCAGCTGAGAGTAAACATGCGTGCACACTTGGTGTCAGGCACATTTTAAACATGTGAAAATAAACTGTTCACATAAACAAAGCTAGCTTAAATATGCAGCTGAATTTCAACTTTAAGAATTTCAATTTCCACAATGAAAGAGTGACACACACAGAGGCTTGGCACTTATGTGTTGCTTTGCAGAATGGATGCACTGATGTAAATGAGTAGATTCAAAGGGGGAATCATTCAGTTCAGTCAAAAAAATTAGTGCTAACAACAACCTACACTGAGCTAGTGAAAATGACATAATTAAAACATTTTTTAACCTGTCATTACTTAAGTTACTGCACATAATTGCGTGTGTGTATTCAAATGTGTGTGTGTGTGTGTCCCACCCAGGCAAGTCCAGGAAGGGAGGGGGCAGTGATCGTGACCAGGGCCAAGGAGAGAACACCAGCAGCTGGGAAAAGCTGCTGGGTTTAGGAGGCTTTCTGGAGCCTGTCACAAAAACTTTGTGTGGGTAACCTTTGCTAAAGGGTGGTTGGAAGTTACACACACACACACACACACACACACACACACACACACACACACACCCAACACACTAAAGCTTACCTGGTCATAAATCAACAATTAAAGTTCATTTTAATACATACTGTTAACAATGCAGTGTAACTGACTGTGTGGAATTGTGTGCAGTTTTAAGAAGTCAAACAGACTGAAAAATAATTTTAAAATTATTTGACCACAAGAAACAGCTTAATACACACACATACACAGTCACACGTGCACTCGTATATGTTCATTATCTTAGGGATGTATGTTGTGATTTCTTTAGAACAGAGAGACATGTGACAGCTCTGTTATTCCATTTAAAGGTCAGGCAGGATTCACAGCTAGCAACACAGAGGTGTGCAACACCAACAGATACAGACAGATACTATACAGAGAGGGAGAAAGAGAGAGAGAGATGAGTATATAATAAGGCGACAAAAAGAGGTCAAGAAAGAGAGTCAGATGGAGAAGGTGACCTTAGCGTTTATAGAAAGGGAGCATTAACCTCCTCTAAACTTTCACATGGTTTCACCGTGTGACTGTTACATATGAATGCATTCAGACTTTGAACTAAATGCAGGCAGTAACACATACATACAGCTCATGTGTCCTCATTTCAAAAATTAAAGCCAGAATCACCCACTAGGGTACCTGTGACATAAATTATGTCATCAGGGGGTGCACACATTGGCTCTGTGCAAAAGTCGGCATGCTTCCAATTTTTCTTTTTTTTTTTTTATTTTAAATGAGCAGACTTGTAGATGGCGACCTCTTGCACCATGTGTGGAATGGGAACAAGCAGACTTAGGAAGAAAGTTTAAACAGAACTACTACACATCCACTCTGTCTATGTATGTGTCAGTTTTGGAGTATAACCTAGGCCTAAGTCTACAAGAGGTAAATGTACTTTCTGTATTGGTTTTGCCAATTTTGAGAATCATATTGCCACTTAAAGAGATGATCTCCATTTTTTTTTACCATGTCAATATTAAGTAGGCCCGAGCCAATATGAGATTTTTGGAGCTGATGCCGATGCCAATAACTGGGAGTCAGACAATTCCAATATCAGATATATACCGGCTGATATTGCACATACATAATATCCGCTGAATGTGGTTATCAAATGCTTGTGACAAAGACATGTAATGGAGGCAGGTTATCTCACATCTTGACAAACTTTATTCCAAACTTAAGTACACTGAACAGTAAAACCTTCACTTATTAGTTATTAAATAAGGAGCCACAAACCACTTAATTACACCATTTTAAAATCACTAGTCCAAGCATTTTTTCCAGGCTTTAAAACCGTTTTAATATTGGTGCATAACAGAGAATCATATGCCGATACTGATATATCTGTGAAGGCCCAATATCAGCTGATAATATTGGCCAACCAATGTATCGGTCAGGCCCAAATACTAAGGCAATTTCACAGACATATGTCACACCATATATAACAACATAATATCAGATATTACCTGTATCAAAATCACCACAGGACACCATGACGCATACTATGTAACGTCTGTGGTGTTGACTATTTATTGTCTTTGTTTTTCTTGCCATATGTAACCATGTCACAGTGTTGTTGTACTGCGATGCAGCTTTTTCTTGCACTATGTGCCCACAACGAATTCCCTTTGGGGGCAATAAAGTATATCTCAGCTCATCTCATCATCATCAGATCTAAGATGTTATAAAAATCATTTCTGTTGGAGAAGAATGCTTGCTACTGAGCGCTGTGAATTTGCTAGTGCAAGATAATTTTTAACTCCTTCATTACAAAGGTGGTTCCCATCATATTTTTCCATGGATCTGACACAATGTATTTCATTTTATTATATGAAAAAAAGAAACAATTATTAAACCCTATTTTCTTTGATTTTTTTAGTTAATAAAAGTTGCTGTTGTTACGTTCAACTTGCATTAAGTTCCACTGAAAAGATTTTTTTTTTCATGTAGAAATATACACACAGTTTCTCTCTCACACACACACACACACACACACTAGGTCAGTTGCAGTCACAATCCTGTCAGTGGTCAGATTGAAGGTTGGCTGGACCGCACTTCATCATAGAGTGAGAAGAGTGACCTCTTCAAGCAGGGACAAGAAAAGGGGAAAAGCCTTTTGGCTGGGTTGAGGTGTAACCTCATCAAACGTTAACCGACAGGGCAGACATGATAGATGTCAACACTGGAGAAATGTGCTGCTGTTTTCTCTGTATGTGGGTGTGCCCATAATTTCCATTCAGTCACTGTTCATGTACGCTGCTCGAGCTAAATACAGAGTGTGCACACAGAAACATGTGTTCTTTCCAGTCCAAGTGATACTTCCACTACAGCTTCTAGTCTACACCTTAAGCCTTAGACACACTCCAGACTAAATGACCTGCAAAGTCTTTGGGTCTCTGGATTGTTCACACTACACAATTGTCTTTCTTATATTGGGAGTCTTTCAGTCATTGAGGTTTTAACTACATGACTGATAACCGATAAGGATGTACACACTACAAGATCCTTCCACGGGGAGGGGCCTACGACATGCAGTCCCAAATCACTCGCTGTAGTCAAATATTGTGACACTGTCTTAAAATACAGCTCCAGTTCAACATCAACATCGTAGCCTACAACCTGAAAAGTCATCAGTAATAAGCATTTTTGTTGGTGTAAAATATTTCCTAAACTAAGTTTGATTCTGCTCTGAGAGTGAGAGAGAGAAAGAGCAACACGGGCCAAACAAGAATGAAAAGAGAGGCAGCAGCGATGACGAGAAAGCTGGTGAATCAGAGAACTAAAATTTATTTTCTGACAATTTCACAGCGGTTTAGTACCCTACAAATAAACCACTAAAACCCTGCAATGCTGTCTATTTTGATACTGCTGATATTGTATGTGCTGGTGTATTATGACGCAAAATGCGTACATCGGGCGAACACTGAGCTTTCTTTTTTTAGCTCCTGCCTATGGGCCGTTTAGCCAGCCAGGCCACCAGGAAAACTCACCAGGCTCCTGATGGCTAGTCCGGCCTTGCCATGGTACCTGCTAACCTGCGACTGGGCCAGATATTTGGCCTGCTAGATATCCTGCGACACTCCATCACGCTGTCGGCAAGCTTACGATTGCCTCCTTGAACAGTTCACATATGCCGACCATTGTTCACGGGAGCGCAATCTGATTTGCCTACAATCTGGGGCTTTTAGCCCATGATCTCAAAAAACTGTCGTAGACAGCAAGATCAGGGCTAAAATCCTGTTATCTGAGCAGGGCATAACACGTCTCAGACACACTAAAGACCTCTTGTCTGTCACAGGAAAGATATGAACAAACCTGTGTATCAATCTGCCTGTTTTTGAGCACATTTTTTATTTGTTTCAGAGTAAAAAAACAAAAGAAAACAAAGGAAAACAACAACAAAAAAACTGTGTTGACAGTGTTGGAAAAATGGTGAATTGGTAAATGGAAGATGTAATTAAAGAAGACCAACAGAAAGATTTAAAGGAATGCAAATAGTATGTTTTGGTATCTAACTATAACACATGAAATATTTTAATAAAAGTATCACCAAAACACCATACATTCCCTTAACACTAATCTCTCTGAGTCTCACATCTACCAGCATGCTCTCTTTCACTCCTTCCCTCCCTCCTTTTCATTCTTCGGGTTTTGATATATTCCCAGGGATAAATTAGAACTGGGATGTAATTATATACAGAGTGAGTTCTGCCTGGTTAGAAAGCACTGAGGGTGTGTGTATGTGTGTCCAGGTATCTGTCTCTCTTCTTGTGTGTCTGTGTAAAGCAGTGTTTTGTATTGAAATAGGTGACTTCGGAGAGGTGCGCTCCTTTAATTACGCCGCTCTCAAACAGAACATGAGTGGGCTATTCCACTGGGATTAGTCGTCTCTCAATGCAGTTTCTTTGTTAATGCAACACACATAACACACACGTATGCCTGCCAAAAAAGCCCCTCTCTCCAATAGTTCAACACTCAATTTATTCAAACTGAGAAGCAAGCCAAGTGAATAATTCCACTACTAATAAAGACGGTAAGAGAGAGTGTGGGTATTGAAGAGATGAAGGGGGGAAATGGATAAAACAGCAGAGGCAGTAGAGGGGGGAGTAAGGGGTTGAAAGAAAAGATAAGCCTACAGGAAAAAAAAGAGTTTCAAGGACAAAAAAATGGTAAATCTAACCTCATCATTTGTGTTATGTACTGAACTGAGTAATGTCGGTACTACTTCATACTAATTCACATAAATCAATCAGAACCAAATTTTGGCCACTAAGATTGCTTCATAAGTACCAAATTTCTTTCTGTCACAGTAAGTTGGAGACGGGAACGGTCACAATACCTTTTGAAACCATGCAGACAACACTTGCTGCAATATTTGTTCTGCTAAACACAAAACGATCCACGGCAACACTTCTAACCTGAGTTACCCGTATTCAAATACTGTGTTCTCCCTAGCAGCAGCTGCAGCTAAGTAAACATTAGCATGCCTTAGGGCTGGGTATTGCCAAGAACCTAACAATTAAATTAAATTTTGATTCTTTGGGTCACAACTCAATTTGATTCAATACTGATCAACATTTGATATTGATTCAGCTAGTAAGCATAGGTGACAGTAAAAACAGATAATTCATTGGAGTATCTTCTGATACTTTTTAAATAACAAAGTGTATATTCTTTGTATTAATTTAGAACAAACTGACCCAAAATGTATTTTATAATTTCAATATTTTTAATGAACAAAGGATAAAACATTAACAGTACAGTATGCTGACCCAATAACTTTTTTTTTTTTTTTAAGATACTTTTTTGGGCTTTTTGTGCCTTTTATTAGGACAGGACAGCTGAAGAGTGGACAGGAAACAGGGGAGAGGGGGGGAATGACATGCAGCAAAGGGCCACAGGTGGAATCGAACCCGGGTCCGCTGCAGTGAGGACATAGCCTCTGTATATGGGGCGCCTGCTCTACCGACTGCGCCACCGGGCGCCCCCTGACCCAATGACTTGATTTCTTTACATGTGGCTGACATTTAAACTCTAATTGGGTTTTAGTAAATTTGAGGGTACACTGGCAGGGGCTTATTGGCCTTCTTAATTTGCTGTAAACATTTTGTTTATGCAAATGAGCAGTGTGCTTTTTACGCAAATTAGCCCAGCTGCTCTCAGAGCTGCTGCATGTTGACTGCAGACAGAGACTAAAAGGCAAGTCAGAGATCATCGTCACTGGATTGGAACATTAGTGATGTTGGTGAGCAAAAGAACTATTAAAAATATTAGGTGTGCCTAAGATGAAGGAGCTGAGAAGAACCTGTCATGGGGAGAGGTGACATGTTGCGAGACAAAATGTGACGGACAAATGAAGAGGAGTAACGTTAAGTAGGCCTAAGTCATAAAGTGGTAGGTCTTGCATTGGTAACATGATTTCAGCTGTGGACTTCGTTAGCTGAATGTAAATGCTTGCTTGCTCCTTGCTTTTATTTAGTCATTACTCAGTCACTGGCTGTGAAATTTTTAACCAACATACAGTTTAGCATGCTAAATCAGTATGTCAGATTTTGTAGTTTTTCATCAACCATATCATAAAGCCAACAGTACGTAAATTGATTTTTTACATGTATAAAAGCACGGTTATGACAACAACAACACTGGTGTCTCTTCTTTTAAAATCAGGTCAGTTACATTGCTACAATGGCTTTTTGTCACCCTGTACCATTCATCGTTAACATTCCTTTTGACAGTACTAATACTTTTATGTAATCCATTTTCATATAGCAGACCAGAGAATCTGTAGGAATAAACACCCGGAGTCACAACAGATTCTGCCCTGATCTGGAGCAGTTAAGTGGTGGAAGCAGAGCTCAGAGTTATTTTTTTATACTGTTAGGATCAAAAGCCGATTGATCTTCATCTCAACCTTGAAATGACCTGGTGGTCAAACTTGAACAAGTTACACAAGGTGAAAATTCAGCCTTTTTGTTTGAGGTTCTGGGGGTGAAGCTTTGGGATTTACACTTAAAAAGGAGGGCAAATATTGGAAACTTCATTCAGGAACTTTAACAGACGCTTCAAAAGTCAAAAATGACATTTGACACAGCCCTGAACTTACCAGTCAGTGGGTTAAAAATTTAATAGACAGTAATGTAATATTGGTATATTTCCAACAATCCAAAACAAGAAATGCCAGCATGGAAGTGCTATGTTTGAAGTGACTGAGTTTGTCCATATTATGTTGCTTCGCCAGCAAAGCGGCGTATTAAATTTAACGCCAAGACTAACAAGTCTATAAGCTAATTTCTCCTGTGTTCTGTATTAGACATGACAATATGACATGATTTTTCCTGTGTAAATGTAACCTTTCCTATCTGCAGGGGTGTGTGTAGAATAATTCGCTGCCTGTCAGGTCACTGTCTGGGTTTTATGCACGCTAACACTCAGCTCTCTGGACTTCCCACGGAAGCAGCAGCTCAGTTTAAATGGGTGAATATTTACAGTTTGTGTCAGTTGGAGAAATGAAACTCTATTAATCAAACTATTTGTCTCCAAATGTCTCTTGCAGTTGGTATTTGTCCTGTGTAGCATCCTGGATCAACTCAAAACACAGAGTCCTTTATTGGCCAAATGAGTTAAATCCCACTCTTTATATTTTCCATACATACCATCAACGTGTACAGCTTAATTCAAACTTAAGGCTTATATTAATCAGTCTGCTGTTTGCCAGGTTCTTCTTCTACCAAGATGGTGAAAATTAGGTAATTTGTTTTACTAGATGGATGATGTTATTGCAACCAGAGTAAAGACTAAAGGTGAATACAATAGTTCACACTTACAGAACATAAACACACTCCACTTCATCTGTGTCTGTGTCTAATGACGTGTGTGAGTAATTACTTTAAAGCTAATGTGTGCGGGTGTTTAAGTGTCTTTGCTCATGTATGTTTTTATCTGGGCCTTTGTCTGTCTGTAGCTGCAATGAGTGTGTTTAATGGTGTGTGTGGAAATAATCACCTAATTGTCAGGCTGCCTCCATTTGAGAAGTGTGTGTATGTGTGTGTGTTTGTCTAAGTGACATTTTTCACTGTAAAATAAGCTGAAAGCTGCAGAGATGCAGAGAGGGATTAAAGAGGAAGAAAAGAGAAAGGGGAAGAGAAAACAAGGCAGCACACACATAGAAAGAAAGACCTCCACTCTTTATTTCTCTCTCTAATTCTCTGCAATAACCCTTCCTTCCAGTGTTGCTCTCCGAACCGTCGACCTGTGAATTTATAGTTGGCCCAATGATTGCTTCTCGGGCCATGATGGCTGTAAATTGCTTTGCCATTTGGTAAATGTTGGCAGTTAGAAGGTATACAAGTAATTATTTCCGCTTGTGCTGATTGAGACATAATTCCAAGACGAGGACCAGGAAAAATGACAGCATTTCGAAACAACTCTGTTTTAATTTCTCAGCATTCCTAATTAGAATCTGTATGAACATGGGGAGTTTTTTATGTGGTTTCCTCCAATGGGGACAGAAATAATTAAACTGTCAAGGGGAAATAAATACGTATAAACAAGGCATAATTTTTACAGCATGCAGCACCTTGTCAGGCCATGACTTTTTGTGAAGAAAAACAATGGGGCGAACAATGCAGGGGCATAGAGGACACACTAAATGTGCGCACACACACAAACACACACACTCACATAGCAAACCACATACAGTATCAATAAATAAAGATCCACTCTTTTGGTTTTTTGAACATTTTAGTCCTGCATTCATCCTAAAAATACCTACGCTGTAATCTTTGTGTGCTTAAGAGTTCAGGTACTTCTAATGCACGTGTCTAACTTAAGGAACGCAGGCCAGATCCGGGCCACAGAACAATTATCTCTGGCCCACAGGGTAATAACTAACATAAATGGCCCGAGCGCCAGTAGGCTATTTCGCATCACATACAACTTATACTACAAGTCCCAGAATTTACTGCAACAGCTGGGCTGCCAATCTAGACCTGCAAGCGCCACCGTGTGTGTTGATGTTTTTGTGCGACGTACTCAATGTCCAGCTTTAGCAAAATGACCGAGTGATGACAAGGAAAAGCAAGAAAACTTGGATCACTTTCCGAGCTGACATACAAAGTCAAGGGTCTCCCCTGCTGTGTTCCCAGATGCGCATATTTTCCCATAAGCTGAGCACTTAGCACTGAGTTCACATGGCAATTTGCCGACTTTGTAGTTTAGAAATTTAAATTTGGGTGCGACTCTGTTGGCGCTGCACAGTTCATACAGGCCATTCCTGAAATGATTCCACCTACAAGCCGCTCGAATGCTCTGCATGTTTGGGAGCACATACCTGTGCGAGGCTTTTTTCTCAGCTGAAAATGAACAAAATCTCGCAAGGGGGTCATCTTGCTGATGCTCAGCTTCACTCCATCCTCAGAGTTTCCACAGTTCAGAGCTCAACACCAAACACTGATGAAATTACAGCCAAGAAAAGATGCTAAGCAGATGAGCACAAGAGCAGAGTACACATATAATTTTTACACTGGAAAATTAGGTAGACTGGTAATGGTATCTAATAAATAAATAAATTAACAAGCAAATAAAGAAATATTATCGCAAATTTCCTTGAAATATAGTGGTATAATTTTGAGGCGATATCGCCCACCCCAGTATCAAATATAAACCTGTATAACACTTTCAAGAGCAAAAGACTCATAGCTGAAATATTACTTTGTGAGTCACCCTGCCAATCCTTGAGTGTTGGCAACACTGGGTGGATTAGAGGCTGTGTATCTCTTGTGCCGGCTCACACTGATAGGGCGAGTTAATGGAGATGCATTTGAACTAGAGTTACTCAATTACAATCTGACATCAGCTTGTATACTCCAGCTTTGCCTGAATGTACACACACCTCCAAACACACACACACACGCACAGAGTGAGCAGTTAAGACACTACAAGCTAAATGAATCTTGTAACACAGCAGATATCACAGGGTTCATCAGCCTCTCAATGAAAGTGGTATCAGACACCAAGTGTATATTCTGGTGTAACCTGGTAATTCAATTTACTACCAAGTGTTTAGCTGACATGTTTATCTCATGTGTAGAACAATAAATTGTGTAAATTGCTTAAAATGCCCCCCCCCCCAAAGACCTTTTCTCTAGAAACCAAGACTACTGCAAGAAGCCCCACACCAGTAAAGGTATGATGACCTGAACTGGCTGATGAGACAAAGAAAAATGTCCTTAAGAGTTTTATTGTTTACTTTGTAGCTCTTTACTGTAACATGAAGCCCAATATTCCAATCATAATCAGTTTAAAGCCACAAGCAGAATCAGATTAAATAGGCTAAAATTTATTTAAATTTCACCCAGACAGGGTAGTTCAAACTCTAC
>JAQLOL010000001.1:7591233-7601943 GCA_029783665.1 Naso thynnoides
CCCACCCTGCTTGCCAAACACCTCTCTCTTGTGTTCACATGAAAGACAATTAGACCCAGCGACATGAAACCTCGCAATGACAGTTAGTCTCCACACACACAGAGGCACAATCCACTTCTCCTCTGCCAAACAGCTTTCTATTCATTGTTACAGCTCAAGAGGGGAATAGAGCCCACTGAATAGGGAGGAGAGAAAATCTTGGGCCAGTTACACAGACTGTCATCGTGTAAACTGTGTACCTACTTATGCAACTCTATTCAGAATTTATTAACACCATGCCTGACAATTAAAGGCAACTCCTCATTTAAAGCCCAAATGTGAAGAGATCGAGAGCAGGAGAAACAGGATGGTCAGTGATTATGAATGGACTTGTCTCTTTGAAAAACACTTCATACCATTTGTCTCTATATGCATTTATGCATGTCTATTTATAATCATCTGCTTAACTGTTTGTTAATTTTAAACTACTACACCATTACCTGTAACTATCAATCTTTGCTTTTGTTTCTAATATTTGTACTTTTCATGTGGGTTGAGATTTCTGAAGTGACTACAAATTTTCAGTGTCTGGGCACAGTGTTGCATTAGGGGTCGACCACTGACCACTGACCACTGACCCAAACATCCCTGGTTTGAGTCTGTCTGGGGACTGTCGTTGCTTGCTGTGTCTCCCATCCCTCTCTTGTGTCTTTTCCCATCATCTATATGGGCACTTTCAACAAAATGTGAAAAAATATTAATTCCATTAAATCAGTTTCATATTAATGAAACAACTGATGAGTTAGTGAATGGAAAGATGAATAATTGAGCAAAAAGCTAAACTCTTACTGGAGTATATCAGGCTATCGATTAAGCCAGCTTCTCTCATAGAATTGACCATTTGTTATAGATTATCAATACTCAGGCCACTTAGGCCATTTAGAGGTGACCAGGCAGCAAGAGCACTGTTGCTACTAATGAGCACGGAATTGAGTCACATTTGGCAGAAAGTACATCTGTGTGCGTGTGTGTGTGTGTGTGTTTCAAGTGCTGCAATGTATTCTGAGCAGATAAAAAGTGATCATGTATTGATTTTAGTAAAGTCTCATCTTATTCGCTCACTGATGGTAAAATAAAATGAATACTCATTTTTTGTGGTTAACATGTCGGGGTTGATTTGATAATTAATCAAATGTGACATTCACTCAAAAAGACAGAAGGAAATACAGAGGTTAGCACACACACACACACACACACACAGACACACAGCTGAGTGGTGGGAAGGGAAGGGAAACCTGAGCTGGACCAGGAGTGGGATAACAGGAGTCCAGGAATAGTGGCAATCGATGGATGGATAGATGGGTAGATGGATGGATGGGGGGGTGCAGGCGAGGGATGGAGAGTTGAAGGGAGAGATGAGTGGTCTCCTGGGTGGAGTGGTGATAGTCTTGCTGAGTGTCTGTGAGACCAAATCCTTTGCAAACTGAGGGAAGAACAACAGGAGAACCACATAGGGAGAAGCAGAAGAGAAAGTGCAGGAAAAGCGAGACAGGTGTGGGAGCTAAGACGAGTGAAAACAAAAAGAGCCATGGCAATAAGAGAGGAAAAATCTAAAATGAAGTGGAGAGATGAAGAAAAGACCCTGGCACTTTGAGCTGTGCTTTGAAAGTATCTGTAAACTTTGAGCATATTTTTTTTCACAGTGTCCTTTAACTGAATCTATTGGTCAAACTTCGAAACAAGCTGAGGCATGTCACTCAGTATAGACATATTTAATAGATGGTTTGACATGACACCCAATCATTTCATTGATATGAAATGCATTAGTATCTGTCTGATTGACCTCCTCTGCTAACTAAGAGTCAGCCAGGGTAGGCCTATGGCTGAGACATGTCGCACTATACGTAGCCACTCCAACAACGCCATCTGAGCGTATGTGGGGAAAAACAGCTAGAAGTGGTGGTGGACGGTCTCATTTGGAACTTCAAAACCATTGGGGAAGAAGGGATGAAATTTTAGAGGGGCGTCTTTAGACCTGTCTCCCTGGTCTGAGCCAAATTCACCTCAAAAAAGTGGGAAAACGCCTGCAGGAGCACAGCACCATGGCTGCAGGAGTGGAAGGCTGTAAAGTGACATTGCACTGCGACTCCGTATCTTCTAAAGTTTACATTTTCTAAACTTTTATGCACTCATAAACCACTAGGAAAACGCATCCTGTTTGTGATGACAGCTGATTACATCTGGAGGCTAAATGTTTCAGGAAAATTTATATTTGGTTGTTTTTAATCAATGCTCACTGGTCCCCTGTGTGACCTTTTCATTGGCAAACAGAGTCCCCCACTCTCTTTGCTTTTAATCCATAAAAATAATCCAAATCAATAACAGTAAAAACTCATGAAAAGAAAACTATTTCTTATGAATGCTTAAGGTTTAAATTTGCGTTGCGGGTCAATATTAGTTGTGGTGCCTGGATTTTCTGCTTGTGCTCCTAAAAATTTTGAGTAAGTGGCTACAATGCTCCTTGTTAAAAAAGCAATAATGAGAAAACAATGATGCCTCCCAAATAGTGTATCAAAGAAGCTATATTCAGAAAATTATACTCCTGTCAAAATACACATTGCTTTAATATGATATATCAAGAATAGAGCAAGGTAATTTCTTTTTATAAGCCACCGCAACCAAAACAACAACAACAACAACACACACACACACACACACACACACACACACACACACACACACGTGCACACACACAGAGCTCTAGAATAGCTGTAAAAACAGGTATTGATGTGAAGGCCTAGTCAATGACCATCAGAGGTAAACAGAGACCGCCATTAGCCAGCCAGTCAATCGCAAAAGCATTCTGGGTAATTCTAGCACACACATACGCCCAGACACAGAGAAACACACATCGAAAGCAAGAGGACACCCCACAGGGGCATATTAACCACACACACACACACACACAAACACACACACACACAGAAAAAGAAGGCAGGACTTCATTTATTTCCTCATTCTGCTGTTATCATCCTCCTTCCCTTCTTCCTTTCTGTCTACCTCCAAATTTTTCTCCTCCTGATCTCTTAATCTTACTTATTCTATTTCTCCTTTTTACCTTTTTTCATTTTCACTCTCTCTCTCTCTCACACACTCTCTCTCACACCACTTGTGTCTCTCAGGGGTAAAGTGGTGGTTGGTTGTTCCTAGGGGGTCTTAACCAACTCTCATTAGTGCAGTGTAATAGTGTGTATGTGTGTGTGTATGTGTTAGAATGTGTGTATGTGAGTCCACGAGAGGTGGGGATGATTGTGCATTAGCCAGCTAGCTAATCAATCGGAAAAACCACTGAGCCTGGACCCCCGCTTATGTTACCATCAGTGCTATTTATAGGGAAACACACACATCCACACACGCACAAAAAAAATCACATATAGCCATAAGCTGTCACGCGCAGTCTTGAAACAGGCAGTTTGACATAAGCCCTCTGATTGAAAACTCATCTTTAACTTGAAAAGGTTCCAAGAATAATTTGAAAAAAAAATGTTTATGTGCAACATGTTGTTAATTGTCACACTGAATTTAAATGTTTATACATGAACTGTATAGGTAACACAGAGAGGGGAAAAAATAAAATTAAAAATTTGACCAAAAGACAATAAACACATATACAACTGACTCTTATCTTGTCCGCCTCCTGATGCACAAGTATTAATCAGACATATTTTCTAATTTCCTTTACTTTGCAGGGTTTCCTGCAGGGAAAAACTTTGGCCGGGGGGGGAACCTCTTGACGGCACCAGCGACATTAATTTAAATTTGTGTAGGCCTAATATCAAATTTGCAGCTGTATGATGAAGCTTCCATTCAATCGCAGTCCAAAAGTTCAGTTAAATATTTTCGTTTCCTTTAGTTTATTAGTTTTGGTTTTTCCTTAAGGCACGTTCCCCGAACGTTTTTTTTTTTTTCCTTGCCGGACAGGCCGGGCGCTACAAATTTTAGGCCAGGCAGGGTGCCTGGCCTAAAAAGGTCTGCCGGAAACCCTGGTCTTAAGAACCCACAACTCCAGAATACTAGATTATCTGACATTTTGAATTTTGTCAAAACACTTAAAATCCTACTCCTTTCATCAATCTGCACAAATTTCAGTACACACAGTCTAGAGACCAACCTCTATGATTCCGTTTTGGCAAAAGTTAGAAAAG
Source organism: Naso thynnoides (assembly GCA_029783665.1). Classification (NCBI taxonomy): domain Eukaryota; kingdom Metazoa; phylum Chordata; class Actinopteri; order Acanthuriformes; family Acanthuridae; genus Naso; species Naso thynnoides. Next base: position 7,595,418 of record JAQLOL010000001.1, read on the forward strand.
ACAAAACAAAACCAACCAACCAAGCAACAAACCAACAAACCAACCAAACAAACAAAAACAAAACGGGAAATATGAGCCAGTGAAAATTGCAGAGGAAGTGGTTTTGCAAAAAAATGTTGATCATTGTATCTTTATGGCGTTTTGACTGCTTGGCCCGATTTTTGCTGCTTGCAGCTATATTTTATTGTGAGACCTTTCAAAAAGGTGTGTGCCTCTCCTAATAATGTCCTGTCATTTAAATGTAATATAGTCAGAGTCCAATCAAGATAACCTGAGCTAAATTTCAAGTGTCATAGCAAACAGTCAAAGTATTTATGTCAGTGTTGGCCTCAGTAAAACACCAATTTAAAAAACAAACAAACAACCAAAGCAGTCCTGTTAAAGCAGCAAAAGTCCAGATAGTCTGATCCAGTTTCCAGATACCATTATCCAAGATCCAGTCAAAAACGGCTTTGAATTTACTTTGCCTTAATGGGTGTTCTAGTCAAATTCAATCAATTTCTACAAAACCTTTCATTTAATCTTTCTTTAATCTTATACTAGTTATGACATGTCCTCTGAGTTTTGTTTGACCTGTTCTTTCTCTCTTCAAAAAGAGACAAAGAAAACTGAGATAAATTTTAAGGGCAGTGTGAATGAAGCTGAGTGGAAACGGGTATACTGAGCTCTAGATCAGTTTCCTTTAAGTGGTCGAAAAATGTCTGTATACTAAAAAAAAAGACCAGTGACAATGCTCACAACCATTTTTAACCATCTAGGCAGTCAGACTTTTAAGTTTTGCATATTAAAATGAAAGCAGAGTATTGCACTTACTAACAAACCTAAACTCTGTCTTTTTCACTTTCTCCTCCTTTCCTGTTCATCCCTCTCGCTGTCTATTCGACTTTCCATCCAGCAGGCTGGATTTATCCTTGTTTCACCTAGTTGACTCAGTATTACTCATACAACACAGTGCCAGAAGAACTTGTTGAATTATGCAAATGGATACTGAGCAGCAAATCTCTTTGGAAGCTACTAAAACAAACAGTGGTGTGCATTTGGAGAACAAACTCTGTTGTGTTGAGAAAATGTATTCTTTCCTGGAAAACCTTGTTAACAGCAATTGGAGTTTGCCACCATCAAACACACATACTCTCTCTCTCTCTCTCTCTTGCCCTCACACACACACACACACACACACACACACACGCACGCACGCACGCGCACACACACACACACACACACACACAGACAAAGAAATTTGGCATCGACTTGCCTCTCTCTCTCTCAAGAGGGATATTTGAACTCACCTTCTGGCCTTCAACATGTGTGACTACGCACATCCTTTCTCTCTTTTCCTTCTTTTCCTTTTATCCTCTTTCTCTCTTCACTGTACTTCAACACATTCACACTTTCATTCTTACTTTTCCATGTTTTCACACAGAACATGCATACATTTGCATGCTGTTCTCATTTTAACTTCAGATTTTCCCCTTTATTTAAGCAAAATCCAGTGTTTGAGTTCAGACTAAGAGAATTTCCTACTGGGGGGGGGGCAGGCCTGCCATCATTGACTTTGGGGATAGGGCAATTACTTGGGCTGCCAAAGGTGAAGCTCATTTTTAATTTTTCCTTTTTCCTTTATTTCTATCCAACTTTTTTGTTTCCTCACTTCTTTTCCCATCTTCTTACTCCAATTTCTATCCCTTTAATGCTTCCCTTTCTGTTTCCTTTTTTTCCTTTTGCAGGACAGGAACCTCTGAAAATCAGCATTTTTGCTGAGTAGGGGCCAGAAGTATTTTAATTGACTTTTATGTTTTTAATGTAATACTTTTTGTCCTGTTTGAATAAATTGAACCTAAACTTGAAACTTGAACAATACCAGGTGTAAAGGGGGTGTCATTAGGTTTTTTCGTCTCTGGTAATGACTATGCATTTTTCCAAAAGGCAAAGAAGGTGCATAGAGTGCCCATCAAGCTCTGTTTGACAACAGGTGAGCAGCATACAAAGCATACAGACAAACACTTAACTACTGCAATGTATGTTAGCAAAACATCTACAGCAAACAGACACAAACATACAACCGAGGACATAAAAAAAGGAAACAGGCTTGAAGAGGTTGGCCATGCCACCAGCTGTCTAAAGAACATTAAGGGAATGTGGGGGTGGTGATTTGGACAGGGGGAAAAAAAACTTAATTTATGTCATTCCATTGTGTAAAATGCAGAATTTCACACAAAACATTTCTTCTTCTAAAAAAATTAATCATTTGTTTCCAGCCAACCAGGCTATTTACCGGATTTTAGTTGTTCACAACAAACAATTTTCCCCCTTTGTATATTAACGGGATTAATGGTAAACAGTCATGCAACAGTAGCAACTCTGTGAGGTCGTACATAGAGTTAACTTGAAAAAATGTAGAAAAACAAATTGCTAAATGAGTAAAAATGATCTACTGGTGGTGCAAAAACCATAATTTATTATCATCCTCTGGCCACCAGGGTTTTCTGTACCATATTCAATGTCAATCCATCCAGTAGTCATCAAAAAACAAACCCAAAACAAAATATCAACCAAATGGTGGCACATAGTCTTATAGCTGTTAGTGACTGTTGTTTAACTGATCCAGAGTGATGCATGCTTCATAAGCTGTCATTTATGTGTGTTTATACCATGGTCTAGGTGAATACTCGTTTCTGATTGGCTGCAGGGTGCCCGTTAAAAAGTGTTGTAGGACACCTATAAAAAAGTTCTGGTCAAATAGCCTGAATAGTCCCAACCAGCAGTGGTCAGGGTCCACAAACGTTAAATCTCCGTCCTTCAAATGCCACAAACAGCGCGGCCGACCGAGCTGCAGGTTTGTGGCCAGAGCCGGTTACCTTGGCAACGCGTCACAACGAGAGATATTAAATAGTCCACTCAGCCGCTTCTTGTGAAAAACTTACGATTTTAACGGTAAAAAACAACATTGCTGCACATTGCACATTTGCTGTTTGAGGTGAACGATTTCAAAGACATGGGATCTTACAGAAACTTGTGTAATGAAATGTGACTTTAGAAGAAAAACAAATAGGGAGGCTTTCTGTATGAAAAAACCTGGGGAAAAAAATCACCATCTGTAGAGTGGAATGTTAAGTTACTGCTAATGCAAACTGGACATTTCCTACAGCTGCCGCTTCACAATCACAAGCATTTAACCTGCAAAATGCTAGTTGACTTTTATTGTGAAGTAAGTCAGTCACAGGAAATACAATGTCTTCCATAGCTTAGCTACATAACCATGATCAATCATCAAAAATGTGTCTGCGGAACAAAACAACAGTCAAGTTAAATAACTTAACAGTTTTATTCTGAAAGTGATGGATCAAGAATGAGCTGTTAGATGAAGAGTGTCATCTGAGACATCTGAGCCTCATTTTACAATGAGCATTTATTTAAAAAACAAACAAACAAACAAACAACAACAACAAAAAAACCCATCAGACAATGGAATACCCTACCAGTTATCAGCTGATTGATAAATGTGCTTCTAGCATCAAGTTTGATTCCTTAACAGCCCTTTTGCTTACATTTGTAAACAAACAATGTGATTATTCCACCTTTGGTGACAGAGCCAGCTGTAAAACCCTGTTACTCAGTTACTCTGCTAACAACTAGCTTTATGTAAGCAGTTCATGTAGCCTATGGATTATTATTATTATTATTATTATTATTATTATTATTATTATTATTATTATTATTATTATTATTGGGGTTGTCAAATAAAAAATCTCGCCTACAACGGCAGTAGTGCCAGGGTCAGCCCAGGGTGACACTTCCCAGTCAGCCCGCTCTCATTGGCTATTGCAGATTTCTTCTCATTATTGTGTCGGAGGCGATGCTTGTTTTTCATAATTTAAGATCAGGGAGTTCCAACACAGTTGGTAACATCAAAATTATTTTGACAATTCCTCACACTTCAGGATTATTTGAGCAGATGATCAAGAACATCCCTGCAATTGTTGTGAGGGGCAAATCAGAAAAAAATCATCTCGATTAATGGTAGTGTGCTCCAACCTTTAGGGTAGAAGGTGAAAGTCAATGAATAAGATTAGACTTTTTGATTTTGAAAAGGGACTGATAGTCCAGCATGTCCAAAATTAATCTCACATTGTTATACAGCCTATATGTCTACCTGTAATGTGGGCTGACTGAAATTAATCAACCAGTTTGATGAGTACAAGTTGATTTGCATACACCAGAGCTATTTTCTAGTTATTCCATATGAGTCATTGGTCTCACATTGTCAAATTTCAATATATCCTTATTAGGTTTAGGTAGAGGAGTTATTTACCCTGTTTTTACAGTGGGAAGTCAACTCTTTTATCTTTACACTCTAAAAAGGCTTTATGAAGCAAATCTTCAATATCATTCCAAAAATGTTAATGGAATTCTAACGTTACCCAGCAATTCCTGGAGATTTTCCATTTTTCATCTGCTTTAGTGCAATTTCAATTTCTGATAGGCCTATCCTTAAAACCTTGTCTAATATGTTCTTATCATCCTTATTAAGTGTTTTGTTTTGTTTTATTTTTTATAATTATTTATTTTTTTGGTTCTTGCTTTCTTGTCTGCTTCAAAAAGGAAGTCACCTTCTACCTTTTGGAAACTTGATTTGGACAAATTATTGTCTTTGCTGTATTATTGATCTTTTTTCAGTTTATTTAGTCTTTGTGTTTTTTTATATCATCTCATCCATTCACCGTGTTTCTGTCTACTTTCTTCAGTTATACGTTGTTTTATTTCTCATGAACGTTCCCTTCGATCAGCAGCTGCTTGTTGTTCAGCTCCGGGACCATAGGGGGCAGCAATGCTCTGATGATGAAGGAAGACGAGGCGGCTGGTGGAAGCTGATCGTCAGCAGCAGTTCATGTTCGTGTCAGTCAAACATCCGCTGCCCACGGTGGTCAAAACGTTGTGAGAACAGCTTTTAACGAATAAGTTAAGCGGAGATGGCCGGCCGGTCTGGAAGTCAAGATCTATTTGACAGTATTGTTATGGCGGATGAAAGGTGAGTTTTTAGGCAGATGAATGTTGTTTCGTTTTCATCGGTAACGTCATGTGACTCTCTAGTAACGTTAACGTTAATGACGCTCATGCCCCAGCTGAATCACTGGGAATAGTTTCTCAATTCGGTATACACTTGAAACGGAATCAGCTGCTTTTTCAGTGACACTGACCTGTGATTTTCTGTAGGCAAGTGTGATAAGTTGTAAAATAACGTCAGATGTTACAAACAAACCGAGTGTGTGTCCTGCGACAGTGACGATCCTTCGCGTTACCTGCAGCTACCGGAGAGTGATGGTGTGATTGTTTTTCAGGTTTCGAGGGGAGGGCTACCGGGACGGATTTGAGAAAGGCACCCGTCGTGGTATGCAAGACGGCCGCAGACATGGAGTGTCCCATGGGGCGAAGCTGTCAACGGAGGTGGGTCAGTGTGAGTGAAAGAGACGTCAGTTTAGGTCCAGCTGGTAGGTTCGAGACCCAGTCAATCAGTCAGAGCAACGCTTTATTAAAAATGAACAAAGCAATGCAAACAAAACAGTAGCTGCACGTTTTCAAACACGACCCACAATCGGTCTTTGTCAGGTGACGTAAGCCGCAGCGCATTTTGAGTCAGAGCGTCATTTTGGAGGTACAACGATGTAACCAACACAACGCAAAGCATTTTACTTAATTACAACCCTACTGAAAACTGTCCCTGCATTATATGAAACTCTGTAGCTTGACAGGAACAGATCAACAGCAGAGCATCACACCATTAAAACCACACAATGGATGTAGTTTTATGTATTTATTATTTATTCTTCTTCACTCATTTGAACATGAGATGATTTCTGTATTATAATGTAGCATGCATGACTCTTACATTCATGTTCAAAAATAAACAAAAGAGACGAACCACAGTCTTGTTTCGGAGGTGGATAAGAAGTTTGCTGTGACTTTTAATTAAAACAATATAACGTTAATTATCAAGCCATTGAGGGGCGAACAGTGAACAAGTTACAGACGCATGCACAGACAGAAAACAATGTCCAGTTCACTTCACTTTATATTCAAAGATCCATTATTTGCTGTTGTTTTCCATGCTCACCCTGTCAGCATAGTGACATCCAGAAAACAATTTAATGCAGAAAAAAACACACACCAACACCATCATTCACACAGCAACATGGTCAGAAACCTTTTGCTGCAGTTCACACACCTGCTGCTCTTGAACGGTACCTGTGACCTGACGTATAACTTCCATTAACAAAGCCCCACCTGGTGTGTGATATGCGCTGCATGTGCTTACATTTAAAAGCAAATACCCAATTAAAAAGCAAGAAAAAGAAAAGCTCCAACAGAGTTTAAATAAAACATTTATTTACCGTTAGAGATGCTTCACCATACAATTTAGACAGAATTTTGCGTCCACAGTAATATCGGCACATAGGTGGCACACACACAAAAGAAGAGAGGGGTACAGAAGTGCCAAAACAAATAACATATTGACATTATTTTTCCC